>OX638131.1:30224329-31424329 GCA_951804985.1 Dryomyza anilis
ATTTCAAGCAAGAAAAAATTAGGTTAGTTTGGTTGGTTGGCGTTTGTCCGTCTGTCAACATGTATGAGTGAGCGCGCGCGCGTTTTTGTATCTTGCTATTTCTATTGGGTTGCGCAGCAACAACGTGACACCTGCTGCTTATGCTGGGCGCCTGTTCGAAATATCGGTAACGCTGTGCAGCAAACGTCAGTCTGGCAGTACGTAATGAACGAACGACGTGACGTACGTGGACGTCGGTCGGTCGCCGTGCACTCGACAACATGGGGCAACAAAATAAGACGAATTTGATTATCGTGGCGTCGATAACTCTGCGATTACGATTTAAAAACGACGCAGCAGACGTTAGTAATTGTGAAATTTTTCTGTTCGTTCTTACGACGTTGTTCGTTCTTATGCTTTCGTAATGTTTAAAACGTAAGCACAAAGTACGTTTCCGATTCAACTGACGTACATTATAACCTCATGGCGACCTTGCGCTGTAACTGTGCGCCCATTTCTCATTGAAATGCCCTTTGAAAGTGTAACATCGCATTGAGTAAAAACTAAAAACCTTGTGTTGCAAAGGTTTTAACCTCGCTATCAATGGCGCGGCACTGCAAATCTGGGTCAATAACATATGACATGACCCTGACCACGAATTTAAATTTCGGTTAAGTTTAGCCTTGAACAGTGCTCCGCCGTTTTGTGGTAAAAACGACAGGTTTGATTTCACTTGTGTTTAGAAAGGGCGCCATTTTGAATTTATCTCAGTGGTTTATGTCTTATTTTAGGTATGTTGATACGAGTAATTGGTAAAACTGAGTAATCAGTAATCGGTTAAGTATTTTTTCTTCATTTCATCATTTAAAATTTTTAATATTTTATATAACACACCTAACTCCATTATATACCTCCAATTTGTGAGAAAACTTAAAACCATTAAATACTCGGATTTTAAAAATTTCTTAATTTGATGAATTTTTTAAATTGCTAATATTATTTTTGTATTATATAATAAAACATTTAACAATGCTGCGTTTAATATGATATCAAGCACTAAAATCTATTTAAAATTTAATGAATTAAAAATAAGAATATCTTAATTTGGTATAACACAATGGTAATTTCGATTAAATATTGTGAGAAAACCACAAGTGATAGCGCAAAATGGTTTTCAAATTTAAGCTCAGCGAATCAAAGTTATCTTAAAACCGTTCAAAACCCGAATTGTAAATATTTACCAAAATCAATAAAATAGGATGGGCTAATCACTTAGTTTCAAAATGTGATGTAAAAAAAATTGCGAGTAAACTAAATGAGATATGGATTTTCTTGTAGAGAATGATGAACAGAACTGCGGATCCGAATTTCAAATAGCTCTAACTTCAAAAAATGATTTTATGAACCAAAAACCATTTTTTAAGGGACATATTTTTATTATAAATTTGAAGAATTTTTAAACTAGTAAAAATTATTTTTGTATTTTCTAATAAAACACTTAATAATGCTGCGTTTAATAAGATATTAACCTGTAAAATCTATATAAAATTGAATGAGTTAAAAATAAGAACATCTTAATTCATATTTGGTATAACACAATTGTAATTTCGGTTGAGTATTATGAGAAGACTACAAGTGATAGCGCAAAATGGTTTTCAAATATAAGTTCAACGAATGGAAATTATCTTAAAACCGTACAAAACTCGAATTATAAATATTTTACCAAAATCAATAAAATAGGATGGGCTAACCACTTAGTTTCAAAATGTGATGTAAAAAAAATTGCGAGTAAGCTAAATGAGATATGGATTTTCTTGTAGAGAATGATGAGTATAACTGCGGATCCGAATTTCAAATAGCTAAGCCTTTAAAATATGATTTTATGTACAAAAAACCATTGTTTAAGGGACATATTTTGAGTACCAATTTGAGGAATTTTTAAACTTGCTAAAATTATTTTTGTATTTTATAATTTAACACTTAACAATGCTGAGTTTAATAAGATATTGCGCATGAAAATCTGTTTGAAATTGAATGAGTTAAAATTAAGAAGATCTTCTATCATATTTGGTATAACATAATGGTAATTTCGATTGAGTATTATTGGAAAACCACAAGTGATAGCGCAAAATGGTTTTCAAATTTGAGCTCAGCGTATGAAAATTATCTTAAAACCGTTCAAAACTCGAATTATAAAAATTTTACCAAAATCAATAAAATAGGATGGGCTAACCACTTAGTTTCAAAATGTGATGTAAAAAAAATTGCGAGTAAGCTAAATGAGATATGGATTTTCTTGTAGAGAATGATGAACAGAACTGCGGATCCGAATTTCAAATAGCTAAGCCTTTAAAATATAGTTTTATGAACCAAAAACCAATATTATGGAGACATATTTCGAGCATCAATTTGATGAATTTTTAAACTAGTTTAAATTATTTTTGTATTTTCTAATTAAACTCTTAATAATTCTGCGTTTAATAAGATATTAAACTTTAAAATATTTTTAAAATTGAATGAGTTAAAATTAAGAATATCTTCTATCATATTTGGTATAACACAATGGTAATTTCGATTGAGTATTATTGGAAAACCACAAGTGATAGCGCAAAATGGTTTTCAAATTTGAGCTCAGCGAATAAAAATTATCTTAAAACCGTACAAAACTCGAATTATAAAAATTTTACCAAAATCAATAAAATAGGATGGGTTAACCACTTAGTTTCAAAATGTGATGTAAAAAAAATTTCGAGTAAGCTAAATGAGATATGGATTTTCTTGTAGAGAATGATGAGCAGAACTGCGGATCCGAATCTCAAATAGCTAAGCCTTTAAAATATGATTTTATGAACAAGAAAACATTTTTTGAGGGACATGATTTTTGTATAAATTTGATGAATTTTTCAATTTTCTACAATAATGTTTGTATTTTATAATGAAACACTTAACAATGCTGCGTTTACTAAGATAACAAGCACTAAATTCTATTTAAAATTGAGAATGTCTTAATTCATATGTGATAAAATCGTACATTCGACTGAATATTGTGAAAAGATCACATGTGATATCGCAAAATGTTTTTAAATTTGAGCTCTGTTAATAAAAATGATCTTAAAACCATTCAAAATTTGATTTGTAATAACGAATTTATGTATCGAATTTATTTAAAATTTTTCGCAAAAGTTAATTTATTTTTAAAGTTTCATAAAAAAGATAAATTTGATTTATAAATACGAAATATTAATAAAATATTTAATTAATATTATATTATAAAGGGATCCATAATTTTATCAAATGCCAAAAATATTTATCTTTACTTCAAAATGAGTATAAAACCAGTTTTTTTATCAATATATATTTCAACTAATTTAAGTAACCATAGAAAAGAAACAAATATCATCACTAGTTTTTGTGGCTACACATTTGGCGCCAAAAGCACAAGTCAAATTATCAACCAGTCATACTCGAGACATCTCTTTCGCACCTACACACAAGGCATGCACGCTGTCGCATGTGTTGCTGTCACAACACCTCATTCACCACATGCGCTGCTGCTGGCTGCTTTTGCTGTGAGCCTGGTGTTGCGGTCAGAAATTTGTTTCACTTTTCGTTAGAGCTGCTCGGGCGTCGCACTCGTACGTCGTATGTGGGACAAGCGCAACAACAACACACATGGCTGACAATGGATGGGGTAAATGAACCCGTTGTTTGGCTTATGATTTCGTTGGGTTCAATGTACGGGCAGTCAAAAAACTTTTGTTGGTTGGCTGATAAATTTTGGCGGTTAATGAACCCATCACGAATGTATGTTAAACGAAGTAGCTTTTTCACTTTTTTTTCACTTGGTAGTTGGAAGTTTATTAACCTTAGTTTCGGTTCAATGAAACTGTTTTTGGGTAAAAGAAGTTTTTGTGGAAATAAACCACTTTTCGATAAAAGTTGTTTATAATTTGTGTGCGGCATGTGTCTTTAAATTGGGTCAAATTATTAATTTCATTATTTTCAGGTCCATTTATAAACAAACATTTTTTTAGGTTAAATTGTTAAATGTATAAAGTACTTGTTTAAATTATAAAAAAAAATGTATATTAAATGTATATAAAAATTTGTAAAAAATATCTCTTATTTCAGAAGCCCCAGGAAATCAAGTGTCGCTGTATAAACACCATTCGTATACACGCAGCCTTGGCAACATGTTGCCCCAATGTTTACAGCTTAACAGATGCAATGTATATCCTCATATTCGCTGAACGTCTGCTGTCTACTTTTTCTGCGCGCCTGCTGTATTTAAACTCGGCAACATTGCACTAGGTAAGTGCTACAGAACTCGGTGCCGCTGAGTAAGGAAAAGCACTCCAGCAGTCATCAACCAGCCAACCAACCAACCACAAAGAAAGAGTTAAAAAAACATTGAGGTATTTTTTCAGCGCAGAAATAGATTTCTGTACTTTTGCTCTTACTACAGCGGAGTAGAGTTGCCAGCGTTCTCTAATGTGTATATATTAAAACAAATGTGGTTTAATAAAATTCGTATATTTTTGAAGTAGTAACTTAATTAATAAAAATAAAAAAATCTTATCATCGACTTTTATTACAAACTTTATTGTATAAATTTGAAAAATCTTATTAGATTGTTTTGTATAGGCTATTTGGTTTGGATGGGGTTAAAGATGTTTACTCCATTATTTTACTTCGACGTTTCGTTGGCTTTTTTCCAGCTTCTTCAGTGATGTTTGTATTGGACTGTACAAAAACAAAAATATCAATACAAAACATAACAAAATTACATTCGACATTAAATTTTTTGACTGCAAATTAATCACCTATGGACAATTGAAGACTTACAGTTTATATGAAATTCACATAGGAAAACCTCGGTTCATAAGTTCTTTAGCTATTTAAAAAAAAAAATGTTTTTTTGTGAAACTTAGCTAAAGTTAAATTTATCTCTGAAATTAAGATATCTTACTTTAAACCTGAAAAAATAACACAGAAAACTTTATTTAATTTATTTCATCTACTGGGCTCAGGCCCTTACATATACATATAATGCGTAATTAATAATATATAATAAATCTCGACTTGTTGATGAAAGCAAGGCATGGCGAAATTTACTCCCAATCTAAAAACAATTCCGTAATTAGTTCATAAGTACACTAAGAACACAAAGATGGTTACCAGAAATATCACAGCTCTTAATATCAAGTTATTTACAAATTATTTAGATCGGCTTCGAGACAAACATCTTTCAAATATCTGACAAATACGATAAATATTGCTGGCAACCATCTTTCAAATTTACGATTATTTATAGCAACCATCAATTAAACATCTTACAAATAGGAAAATAGTTGTGGAATATTTGGAAAAGGTACTCCATAAGAATTCGCAGAGTAATTTTTATTGAATTCAAATATAATGATTGTATTCTAAAATTTAAACAGTATCCTGGTTATACATATCCATCGTGTTTATAAATCCTTCAAAGGTAAAATTATACAACGACTTGAGCGCCATTTTCTTTTTTTATAGAAGTCAAATGTCAAAATAACTCAAGATTTTTTTTGCAAATGTCCAAGAAATCAGAATGTTTGCTATCAGTCAACTGTAAATATCTCAATTATCATTGCTGTTGTGGCAAACATCTCGTAACTATATGTCATATTTAAAAATTATTAAGTTTTGCTGCAACTTTACTGAAACTTATGGAATGTTTGAATATTTGCTACAAGGCGTAAATTTAAACAGATAGTTGCAGCAAGACTTTCATAAACATCTTGTTTTCTTAGTGTACATAAAATTTTTGTATTTTTCTAATAGGAGCAGAGAGTATACATTTAATATAGAGTTTCCTTTCGAGTTTGCTGGCGTCGCTGCCGAAAACATTGGTTATGTGGAATTGGAATTTTACAGATTGAAGTTAACAGAGGAAAAGAGTGCACAAAACTGGATCTGTCCGCGGATAATTTGCAACCAAACTTACCAAGATATATTGCAATCCAACGCCTTATAAATTTTAATTATTTTTCTGGCCAAAAATGTGGCAGAAATCATCAGAATATTGATTTGAAAATGTGTCTGTTGACAACATTTTCGTTTCAATTTCCACATAACCAATGTTTGAATTTATTTGACAAAAGTGGCAGCGAAACCACCTTTTATGGAAACAAAATATATACTCTCTGATAGGAGTCTAAATGAACAAATTTGGGATGTGATAATGCCCCATCCCGAAACAAAATTTCTTGTATTTTTTCCTGCAATTTTCCGCACACAGAAAGATAAATGGTAGTCTCTGTGAAGTTTTTGATATGCTTCAAATCTTTCGATAACATGTTTCTAAACCGCCCAGAGCCTGTCTAAAATTTTGTTTTGAGTTATCAAATTTTATGGAGTTTTAAAGGCAGAATCCCGAAATATTTTTGGATACCATGTTGTTGTATTTTTGTAATAGGAGTCTAAATGAACAGAATCTAAGATGTAGAAATAATGCCCCATCCCGAATCAAAAAGTCTGGTCTTTTTTCAGGAATATTTCATGCATTTTTCCGACAAACACACAGATAAATGATATGCTTTAAATCTTTCGATACCATGTTTCTAAACCGCCCAGAGCATGTCAAAAATTATATCTTGGGTTATAAAATTTTATGGAGTTTTAGAGGCAGAATCCCAGCATATTTTTGGATACAAACTCCGTCTATGTTTTATATATATTGTTTTATATATATTTATTTTTAATTCATTTCAATGTAACATTAGACATTTTTTTATTTAACATTATTTGCACCCAGAAAAAATACTATATAAATAATAGTTTTTTACTATTAAAAATAGTCAATAGGATAAATTATTATTTTAATTGAAGAAAATACCATTAAACACTAGCAAATAACAATGACATTGCCATTGAGTTATATGAAAAGATTTATTTTTTGTATACTATTAAATCAATAATTGTCCTATTGACCAATTTTAATGGGATTTGAGAGCATTTTTTTCTGGTGGTGATTTTTTTTAGTCATAGAATTACCGCATGAATTATTTACATCGATGAACCAAACACCCTGTATAACTTTTTTGATTTCTTACAGAAATATAGATTTAAGAGAAAATAAAAATATAAACCTGAAATAAAATCAAAATCAATAAATAAAACAAATTACAAACAAACACACCCAAGTACTGTCGTTTAATTTTCACAACAAATCTTTGCGCGCCAAAATACTAAATGAGTCAAAGCGATAATCATTACCACCTGTTGTTCTACTCTGACACACAGCATTATTGTGTTTTATTCTCGTTCTTTTGGTGATTTTGTTCTTGTTTTTTTTTGCTAAATTAGTTAAGAACCAATCAGATGCGTTGTTTATTTGCATTCATTTCGACGAGTACGCGTCTCACTCGTTTGTGCTTGCAACTTGTTATATTTGCTGTTCGCCTGGTAGAAATAAAAGTTTCTTTTTCTCAAATACAGTTTGAAAATGATTTTTGTGACTACAAAATAAATTTTTACCATTTTGCGCTGCACTGTATTTTCGTTAGTTCAGTTAGTCAGTCAGTCTTTGGGTTCAGTTTGCGATTTTGCAAGAAATATTGAACAACATCGTCGACGACTACGACATAAGCAGAGTTCTTTACCAACTTCAGCGGTTTCCAAACTGTGGGACGCATAGAACATTTGTGCACAAATATTGTTGATTTTTTCATAAATCATTTTTTATATAATTCGATGGCACTGATTTTGACAGCATACTCAATTTGTTCATATTACGTAACGTTTTAATTAGAATACACTCAGAAAACCATTTTAAAACAAAACAAATTTAACATATACCGTTAAAAGGGAAAGGAGATTTTCCAAATTTAAGGGATTTTACTTATATTATTTTTTATTTAAAGAAAAAAAATATTCCTAAAAAACATCAAATTTAAATTTACGCTATTTAATTTAAGTCATTTATCTTTAATACTACGAAACTGTTTTCTGAGTATGCAATTTATATTTCAAAACAACACAAAATATTACAAAAAAATTTAATTTCTAATTAATTTCCAAGATATTGCAATTCTCGAATTTGATAATTTTTTTATATAATTTTTAGTATTTAAGATCAAATGAGCAGAGCTTCATAAAACTATATTGAAATATAATTTTTGGATTTGTGAAAAACGTGATATACAGGGTGTTTGGTTCATCGATGTCAATAATTCATGGGGTCATTCTATGACTTAAAAAATAAGAAAAAGAAAAAGTAAAATAAAAAAATTCTAATTTTACACCCAGTTTAAGAAATGCATATTACTTACATAATCTCGTCGAGAAAATTGGTTATAAAGTATAATCTCTTGTGCTTTCGAGAATAAAATTACTTTTCCAATGGTGTATAAAATCTTCGAACTGTATGATTTCTTACTTTTTTAAGAGGTACGTAAAAGTTGACATTTACAAAAAAAAATACACATTTCTCAAAATTTCGTTATTGATCACCCAATTTTTTCTAAGTTATAATGATAGACCAGTTCATTCCCAGTATTTCGTTACAAATCGCAGTGATTGGATTTAGTGTGATTTGGATTTAGAAATAAAAGAAACAAATTTATGTTTGGAAATATGATCAACAAATACGTTCTGCCAAGTAATATGATAATGATAACAATTTTAATAAATGTTTAAAATTATTTCTCGATTACTTCTATTTTTTTTTTTTAATTTTAACCATCAAAATCACAGGATAATTGGTTAAAAGGTACTGGGCATGAATTGCTCTATCATAATAATAATAATATAATAGTTTGGCGCTACAGTCCTGTATAGAACTTCGGCCGAGCTCTCTCACCATTTTGAGCTGTGCGTGTTATATTTGTACTCAAAGTGGTGGGACCTACAGTTTATTGCCGAATCCGAACGGCGGGTGAGAGCTTTTCATAGGCAATGTTTTTACTATCGGAGGTTTGCCATTTACTGCGCGGTATAGAAAAATGTTTCTATGGAAAGATGTTGTTAGCCCCAGTCCAGGCTTGAACCGGGGACCTTTCGGCTCGCAGTCCAACGCACTAATCACTGAGCTACCGCGGCTCTATCATTATAAATTAGAAAGAAATGGGGTGATCGAAAACGAAGTTTTGAGAAAATCAATGACAAAGTAAAAATTTGTATTTTTATTTGTGTAAATTTCAGTTTTACGTACACTAAGAAAACGAAAGATGATTGAAAAGTATGAGAGCCTTAAACATCATTGCAGTTGCAAATTATTCAAGTCAAATATTTGACACTTTTTGTGATATTTAGACAATATTAATAGTTTTGCAACAAAAGCATTAATATCTGTGAAATATGTGAATATTTGCAACAATGCTACCTATTTCTCTATTAATTGCAGTGAATCTACCGCAAATATGACATTTTTCGTAATGATTGTAAGAAACATCTCACAAAATATGTGATGTTTACAAATTATTTAAAATTTTGCTGCAAATTTATTTGTATTTCCTGCATATTGGAAAAAAGTTGCAGCAACACTCTCATAAACATTTTGTTTTCTTAAGTGTACCTTTAAAATGAAGAAATCATGGGGTTCAAAGATGTGATATACCATTTGAAAGGTAATTTAATTTTTTAAAACATAAGTTAAGTATTCATTTATCAACATATTATAAGGTATACTAATTAATAACCCCAGGTAAATGTATTTTTGAACATAATGTATTTAGTTAGTTTTATTTAGAAATGACGATTTTGGAGAAGTCATTTTTGGAGCAGACATCGTTTGAATTTTAATTTACAAAAAAATGTTTTTGGCACAATGAAATATAAAACCAGTTGGGAAGGTTAGATCACATGGGAAATTTTAAAGTAGGGACATTTTATAGTAGGTGTTATTATAATAGTTAGGATTATCAAAATTATAGTCGGTCTAAGCCGACTATAAATACCCTACACATATGTGTGGTTACCATTCAAAGTGGTATATATGTCACCAGGGTATACGAATCCTGAAAATAACTACAAACTTTCAATCGCTGAAGAAAGTCCATTCATTTGATACCCATATTTAAAAATGGGTAGGTGTACCGAATTTCGATTTTTTTTTTGTAACCACAAGTCGTTTCGCCGGAAAACATTATTTCATTTATTTGAGCATAATGTCAATATATATTTGACCAAAAAAGTTTACCTAAGCACGTATACAGTAAAATTGATTCGTAGATGTAAATTTTTTTTGAGGTATTTGAACATAAGTGGTCGGTTCTCAAGTCACAATAGACCTATTATGCCAATTATGACATCTTAGATATATAAGTAATCTAAATCTAAAGTTTCATTGCTCTAGCTCTTCAACTTTTTCTGTAATCGTGATTTCAACAGACAGACAGAAGGACAGACGGACATACGGACATCGCTAAATCAACTCAGGAGGTCATGCTGATCAAGAATATATATACTTTTCCATACCGGAGATGCTTTTTTCAGGGTGTTACAAACGGCGTACCAAACTGAATATACCCTTTCACTCTTAGTGTAGGGTATAAAAAAGTTTGGAAACCACTTTGAAATCACACGCATTGGTGCGACATTTAGTGAGAGGTTTGTGTACTAACTTAAGTTTGTTGTGATATTGGGTACAGTGGAAAAAAGTTTATAGATTTTATCTATAAAATATCTAAAAAAATTATAATTATTTTTTATTTCAAATAAGTTAAAAAACTTTTCATAGAACTTCTAATGAAATAGTTAAAACATTCCTATTTTTTTTTTTTTTGTTTATTTTGACGAGTGACAATTTCGATTTCGGATTTTTCTTTTGTCGATATCGGTTGTGGGTCAACAGTTTTTGTACGAATTTAAGTTTGTGTCCATAATTTCAATGTATTAACAAATACCCGAATATTACTTTATTAAATTGATTTGACTAAATTAAATAGGTTATATTTCTGTTATTTTATACTTTTTAACAACTGTTCAAACAAATCTATTTGGAAATCGTTATTTTCTGAATTTATTATATAAACAAATTTGGGTTTCAATTCATGTTTTAAACTCAGTATTTATTTATATTTACATACTAACAATTTAAAAGGCACCCACTACAATTCATTTTTAAACTCATCAAACAAATTTTCAAAATTGTGTATAAAAAATCTCACATACTCATTGGATACATTTTCCAAATAAATTAGGTTAAGCATTGTCATATTCTTTTAAAAATAAATAAACATAACACAAAATCATGTAAATACACATAATAAAAAAAAAAAAAAAATTAATAAAAACGCACAAAATCCTAAAAATAGATTTTAATTTTGGAAACTCATCGAATAGAAGAACACTGTTGTAAATCTCACGTAGCTAAAAACACTTTAGCTAAAGTCTTGAAAGAATTTGTCAACAGAAAATGTGTCAAAGAAATACGAAAGCTCCAAAAGAGCTCAATAATTGTGCAATAGATATATAATTTTAAATTAATAGATAGGTAGATAGATATAGAAATATATGTATCAGAAATGAGCATTTGAACACGAATTATCAAAAGTTGTTGCACGAGATATAAGTTTGTTTTATTTGTTTTTGTTATGTTCGTATTAGGGATGTCAATTCTGAAATCCCAAGACGCCGGGATTTAAACCAAATTAGTGTCGGAGAATTAACACCGGTATATAAATCGAAATATAATAAATCGGGTATATATTGAAGTTGTAGAACGAAAATACACCAAATACATTTTCAAAATGCCAACAAAAACTTTATATATCTGCTAATTTTTAATCGATGATCTCAATACCACATGATAAGAAAATGTAAATCTATCAATTTATATTTCATTTTTCAAAATGAATCTATTAATTTTTATAATATTAATCAACAAACCCGAAATGTAAGTTTATCATAAAAATGTATTTGGTGAAATTCGTTCTATACAACGACGATATACAGTTTTTTAATGAATAAAATAGAAAAAATAAAAAGTAAATAATTTTAATTTTTGTATTAAAATTATAATTCCAAATTATTAATACTCATGTTTTAAGGAACTGAATTATCTTTCCATTGATGTATCAAATCTTTGAATCACATTACTTTTTCCTTTTTAAAAATGCGCGTAAGTTGAAAACTTAAAAAATTAAAATTTCGACAAATTTTGTACAAATCTGTATAATTATTTCTTTAGCATTTCTTACCAGGTTAAAATAACTGTAATTGGTAAGAAAATACTAAGAATGAAGTGGTCTATCATTAGGGGAAAGGTCCGTAGGTTGAGCCACCCATTTTCTGATTATTAGAAGCACTCACAAAGATTTTCCTAGCATATAATTGCTCAAATGCAAGTGTCATAATGATTTTTTTTAATATAGAGTGTCTGTTTAAAACATTTGTAGTTATTTTTGAGTGATTTTCAATTTAGGGTTTTCGGTTCACATTTGCGTATAAAATATCATAATGAATAACCATCAACAGTTTATGATTTTGTAAGTTCCATTAAATCAAAAATATTACAGATTGGTTGAAAAACGAGAATATAATTAAAATAATTCATTTTCGGTCTTTTTTGAAAGGTAAAGGGTTTTTTAACAGGGACGTACAAAAGTAGAGCGACAGGGACAGCAAACGACGCCATATTTCTTGCCGCTCTTTTGACATTTCTCTTCAGTAAGGTTTGCCATTTCATGATGGAAAGATATACGAATTCGAATTTCGGTAGTAAATTTAAATAATTTCGACTCGTTGTTGGCTCGTATATCTTTCCCTTGAAAAACACTTTTGTAGCGCTCTTATTGAAAAACCCTTATTTAACGATTTTTCGTGGTGTCCCAACCTACGGACCAATTTTTGTTTGCATTTTTTAGCAAACATAGCCCATTAAATGCACTTTAAATTGGTATATATTATTCCACCACTAAATAAATATTTTAACAGGTAAATCCCATTAAATACTACAAAATACTATTTAATTGTTTTCGTGTTTATATGAAAAGATTTATTTTTTGTATCCTATTGAATCAATAACTGTCCTATTAACCAATTTTAAAAGGAAAAGTGCGGTAGTATTCTTGCTGGGTAGGTCATGTCAGTATTATGTCTTTCATAAACATCCTGTATATTAAACTGGGTGTAAAATTTGATATTTTTAACATTTTTATTTTCTACTTTTTTTAGTTATCGAATGACATGTATTATTGGCATGGATAAACCAGACACCCTGTGTAACAGGGCTTCGGTGATTGCTGATACCAAAACATTTTACCTGGTAGCAAAACATTCCGAGGGAATAGAATATATATTTTTAGTATTCTTAAAAAACACGGGTATCAAATAAAGGTCTGGTATTGACATCCCTATTAGATATAGTAACAACAATAAAACATAAATTAAAAAAAAACATAAACTCGGTTGACATTTTCACGGAATATAATAATAAAAAAAAAACCAATGTGCGACAAAAAAAAAACATGAGACTATTTCTACGATCGTGCGCAGTGTGACTACAAAATGAAAATGTTTTGAGATTTTCTTTTTTGGCACATGTGATCATGTTTTTGTTTTTCATTCTATTCACATAACAATAAGAATGAAAAAACATGAAATTTCAATGTTTTTTCTATTTCTTGCAAACTTAAACTTTATCCTCGTTGTAGAACAAAACATATCAAGTATATTTTAAAAATTTCAAAAACTTTTTTATACAAAATTTTATATATCTGATAAATTCTAATCGATGAAATCAAAAAAAAAAAAAAGAACAAAATAATATAACGAATCTCATTTCAATTATTTTAATTTTTTTTATATAATTATCAGAAACCTTTTTTTTACTAATTCTTCTTCTATCAAGAAAAGGCATTAAAGTTGTATTGAATATTTAAATGTTATGTATCAGTAATTCTAATTTCGAAATTTGTAATATTAAACACTATATTATTTGTTTCTTTGTATTTGAAATGTTTTAAAATTTTATTTAAATTAAAACATAATCTGTAAATATTAACAGGTGTTAATAATTGTCGATATTGTTTTACACTGCATTTTTTTATTGTATAGGATCTTCTCCAATTTAATACCTCTTTATGTTATAGACCTCTGTGTTCTAGTTCCTGTTCTATTTCGAACGCAAAAGCTCTTAGGTGAAGGTAAAGTTTCGCTCAAGACATACTAAAAAAAAAGAACGGACAGCACAATAAAACTAAAAAAAAAAATAATTATATCACGGCCGATCGTCACAAACAACGAGCGAGAGCATGACGTTCTTAATGTGCGCTATAATCGGTCGGGCATGGCATTTTCACGACGTTAATTTGAGGCGCTATGTCACTATGTTTTTTCGAAATTCGAAAATAGGGATAATGACATGCGGTCATAAGCCCCAGAAAGAAGGCGACATTAACCCCATGAAATTATAGTTTAAGTTTTATCAAAAATCTAGCGAATTTTTGTTAAAATTTTTCATTTAATTCTTAGATTACAAAATAGTTATGATCATCTTTCAAAGAAATCATACATCGATGTATGATTTGTTTGAAAGACCGAAAAAGAAAGCAATGAAAAACCAAGCTTCTCTTATATTGAATGAAGAATTACTTTGAAGATGTTTTTTTTTAGATCATCACAAACCAGAAAATTAACATAATGCCCAATGAGGAAAATTTGATTTTTTTTTTATTGGATTTTAAACTGTATTCTATTAAAAATTTCGTTTGAACAGATTGAAATTATTAAATCAACTTATTTCACTAAATAAAAGTACTTAATCCCCGTGGGGCTAATGACCTACTGGGAAGAGGTCATAATTCCCATTTTTTAGTTTCGAAAAAATGGGGGTTATGTCCGAAAATTTTACAGACATAATCCGCATTTCGAAAATGGGGATTATGTCCGTGGGGGCTAAGTTCGAGCATCGATTTGAATTCTCTACGTTTAGAAATATTAAACGAAGGTCAAGGTATATGTCGGAAAATTTTACGGACATAATCCCCATTTCGTGGGGCTAAGTTCGGGCACCGATTTGAATTTCCTACGTTTAGAAATATTAAATGAAGATAAAGGTTTAATTGGTCTAATTCGCAACCTTTTTAAGAGAATTGCAATTGAAATTTAAGGTCCTTTTCAGTCACTACTAACAAAACAATACAATACTTTACAAAATTAGTTTTCCAGAAAACTTTAAAATGATAAAACTAATTTAAATATAAAAAAAATGAGGCCAATATGATTTACTATTTTTGATTTTTTTTAAAGATTAGAATCTAATTATAAAATTAAATGATTTATGGTTATTCAGAACAAAGTCCAAACTAACGATCAAAATTACTAAGTTTTTTTTTTAATCTGTTTTACTATTTAAAATATGTTCCAAAATCGTTTATATTAGTATTAGGTACAAATAATAAATGAATCGGTTATATACGAATTTAAGTTGCTGAATATGAGCAAAACGCGGTTTGAAATATGACGGTATTAATTCAATCGAAATTAGCCCCAATCAATAGACAAATTTTTAAAATTGAAGGTTTCAATATAACCCTGAAAATATGTATATCGTCGTTGTAGAACGAAAAGTCACCAAATACATTTTCAAAATTCCAAATATTCATTTACAAAAATCTTTATATATCTGTCAATTTTTAATCGATGATCTCAATTTTTTTCTGTCACATGATAAGAAAATATAAATCTATCAATTGATATTTCAACTTTAAAAATGCATTAATAACTTTTTATAATATTAATCAACAAACTCGAAATTTAAGTTTTACATAAAAATGTATTTGTTGACTTTTCGTTCTACAACGACGATATGATGTTTAAAATACTTTCCTTATGTTTATTATTTAGAATTTTAAATTTAAAAGATTTGTGTGTTTCTTCGTTAACATCGTTATGAAAGTGAAATATATAAGTTATTTGGCAACAATTGTTAGGTCGGTTTTAGATCAGTTTTAGCTCAGAAAATTCGATATATTCCTGGTAATTATTAAGAATAATTTGAATTGCTCGGTTCTTAATATAATATTGAGCTAAATACTTGGAAAAGTATTAAATTTTATTATTAATATCATTGATTAAAAAAACATTTAATTAAAAATAGAGATTCATATTATTTATATCGACTGACTGACTGCATTTGCTAACATAATATGAAACCACCACATACTGATTGTAGCGCATATTAAACAAAGTAAATATATAAAATTTTGGGGGCATCCTCAAGAGACAACTTATGCTTCGTCGTCGTATCGAAGATGTTTTCTAAATAAATTCAAAATAATTTTGAAATCTTTGCGACGAAATAGTCTGTTCGCGCACCTCAAGCGAGACGTTGGAAAGTATTTTCTTTCGAAAAAGAAAACTAACAAATTAAATACTGAATTATTTATCTAAATTAAAACATTTTCAAGGTGTGTGCAAAAAGTCAAGTGTAGTTATTATGATAAAATTATATAAAATTAAAAAAAAAAAACGTATTTAGAAAAATTAAATGTTTAAAAATATAAAAAAAAGTTTTAAATTGTCAAAAAGTAATGAATACAAAATATATGAAATATTTGAAATAAAAATAAGTTGACTTGAGAAGTTTATAACATAAAATACTATATATAAATTGTCTTTTTCATATTATACAAATTTAATAAATCAAAATCCTTCCGATAATCCTTAAAAATAGTAAACATTATTTATTGCATAATATGTGTATAGCAAAAAACATGAAAACATGAACGTTGTTTTTTTTTTTTTTTAATTCTATATCGAATAATTTTTGCTTTACACAAGAAAAGCTATTTTCAAACACTCGACAAATTCCAAAGTTTATTTTTAGTCAAAATATTTATATGACTTATAACAGCACGAACAAAAACATGTCGTCTAATACTCAAATATACCATCATCAGCATTAAATAAAGCAGAAAGTCTAATCTCAATGGGAAAAAGAGATCTTTTATTTATTGACCGCATATATATCGAGTGTGAACGTGAAATTTGAATAAAACTATGCGATCTCGTTGCTCTTCTCAAAATCAATTTTAGGCTCTTGAAATATGTGGAAATTCGTAATGAGAATATGCTGAAGGTGGTTTTATTTTATTGTATTTATTTTTCATGATATCGACGATGTTGTTGATACATTATGTGGGGCTAATAGTTGAGAGCAATAATGTGGAAGCATTGAGAGAGCAAAAGTGAATAATAAGAGATTTGAAGTGTTTTAGAGAATAACACTCAGTATGTTTAAACTTTTCAACTCTATAAG
Organism: Dryomyza anilis; assembly: GCA_951804985.1. NCBI lineage: Eukaryota > Metazoa > Arthropoda > Insecta > Diptera > Dryomyzidae > Dryomyza > Dryomyza anilis. The sequence goes on from OX638131.1 coordinate 30,241,551, forward strand.
AAATATATCGTCGTTGTAGAAGTAAAAATCATCAAATACATCTTGAAAATGTCAATATTAGTTTCACAAAAATGCACCCGAGTGGAAATTGGTTAAGGTTAGCCGTATTTCGCATCTGTCCCTGATCAGAACACGATAAGGCATCCCTACCAAAGGCCACCTGAAATAATACTGATCAGGGTCGACTACGGTAATCCTAATTTCAAATCCACGTAGGGCAAACTGATCCACCCATTACAAAGAATCCAGATATAAAGTCTGCTTAATGGAAACTGAAATGAAACTTATAAAAAAATGTGATTGGAAATAGTATTAATATATTTTGATCGAGATATTATTAAAAACCTTTTATAATAAAATTGGGTAACAAAATCATTCTAATAAAATAAAATATTTAGCGTATTCACAGTTCATTGTATTTTAATATATATGCGATATAAGAACACAGAAACGTCAATTTGTTGTTGCATCCCTTATAAAAAAAAGAAATACCACAAGTGTTGTATTTAAGAGTAGCCCTGAGACATGTTTTTTTGGTGTCGTATTTTGTGAAATGAAGAAAAATTTTAAAATTGAATATTAAATGTGCACATAAAATGCTAATTTATTTCTTTCGCTTTTCAAATCGAGGAATATTTATGATATTTTGAAAAAAAAAAAATAAAATTTATAAGAATCAGCTGCATTTATTTGACGCAATATTTGAACAAGCAAAAAAGTGGTGCTCACAGTTTAATTGCTGTACTGTTGTATTCATACAATGTCATACCAATACCATGAAGCTGTGAATACGCTAATTATAATAAATAAATGTTAAAGAGAAATGCAAAATAAATTTATTATTTAGACTCAAAATGTTGACTTATTGAGACAACTTTGTGTGTTCTCAAAACTATTTTTGGTTTGAAAGGGCCCGAATTTGATAAAATCACTCTCAGAAAACTTTAAATATATATCGAATGGTATGGAATATGGATGGTTGGGATAAGGGTATTGTAGTATCTACTACATGAAATATTTTACTTTAATATTTATAACCTCAAATATTGTATGATCAATTATTTAAAATGTTTTGTTTTTGTTTTTGTGATCAAATATTTTCATTCAGAAAAATAATTTTATTGCTTCAACTAATAATTTAATTTTGTTAAATAAATTTATGAAATATAAAACTTTGTTATTTTTAATAAATATAACATACACTTCATCTGGCGATCCTGCATCGGACCACAACTACATCCTACATCGGACTATTTTGTATCATAACAAGATATAAATTTAATCAATGCAATCAAGAAACGGAATAGAACTAATTTATTAACAACACAGCGGTATTCAAGACAACAAGACAACTTTATATAAAAATATTGTCCAGCTGTTTCATTGAGCCGCTACATTTTCAATACGTTAATACAATAATTCATCTATCAACGTTTCAACTTCAACTAACTGAAGACAGATACAATTATACAATAATTCATCTATCAACGTTTCAATTTCAATTAACTGAAGAGAGATAAGATACTTAATTAACAACTTTATTAACAACTAACAAAACAACAACAAAAAAAATTGAAAATAAGATAAGTTTTGAATTATTTAAGACATTTTACACGTATATATATTTATATATTTTGCAAGATTATACAAAGATTATACTATTTTTACATTAATTCTCCAATACATCTAAATAATCAGTGCAATTTACGTTTTTCTATATTTAAGTGTTCATAGTATTTTTTTTTTTTTTTTAAATTCACTTTTGTAAACTCCCTTACCAGTAAATAGTTGAAATGTTAAGACGCAAAAGAACACGTTTCAATAATCCTATCAGTATTGAAACTCAAAATCTTAATTTAAATACAGAAGAATATCCCCCATTGCCAAATTCTCCAATTACACCAAATTCACCAATACCTAATATCCAACCAATTATCCAACCTGCCCAAAATTCACATTTAACCACACATATACAAAACCCAAAAATGATTAAATTACCCCAATTTTGGATTTCATGCCCTGAAGCATGGTTTGTTCAGGCAGAAATACAATTTTCTTTAAACAATGTAACAGATGATACAACTAAATATCAACATATAATTATTGCTTTACCACAAGACGTAATTGCCAAATTACTCGACATCATACAACGTCCATGTTTAAACGACAAATACAATCATATTAAATCAAAACTTTTAGAACGTTTCTCTCTTAGTGAAGAAAATCGACTAGAACAAATTTTGAATGAGAATAAAATTGGTGATCGTAAACCCTCAGAATTTTTTCGCGATATATGTATTCTGGGTAGTACAGTATCATTGTTAAGTCGCGATTTGTTATTTAAGTTATGGTTACGAAAATTACCACAACAAATTCAAATACATATAGCATCAACAAATTTAAATACTATCGATGAAAAACTTGTACTTGCTGACAAAATCTATGAGATGACAAATACAACACAGACTGACGAAGTATGTAACATTACAACTACTCAATGGAACACACATTACAGAATTTGGTACAAATTACATCAAACATGTGTCAAAATTTTAATAATCTATCTTTAGAAGTTAGTGAAATGAAAAATAGAGAACGATCTAAAGAAAGATCCTTCAATAAATCCTTCAATCAAAACTTTAAAAAACATTCTAGAAACAAAAGTCAAAATCAAAGTGAAATTTGTTGGTATCATTCAAAATTCGGTGTTAATGCATCAAAATGTGTTCACCCATGTAATTTCAATAATTCTTTTAAACATAATTCAAATTTTTTAAATTAAAACATCCTATTATGACGGCGACAAATAATGGGATGTCTCAACAAGTTTCACGTCGCCTTTTTATATATGATAAGCATAATAAACTAAATTTTTTAATTGATACTGGCGCAGTTGTGTCAGTAGTTCCAGTTTCAAAATTTAAATCTCTGCAGAGAAAATCTGATATTTTTCTTTCTGCGGCCAACGGTACTAATATTAGAACATATGGATCTAAATTATTTAAACTCAATTTAGGACTTAAACGTGATTTTGAGTTTCCTTTAATTTTAGCTGATGTTTCAAATCCCATATTAGGTGCAAATTTTCTTGAACGATTCGGTATAATCGTTGATATGAAAAACAAACAAATTATAGATTCCATGACGAATTTAACAATTAATGCAACAACTGGAATCAGCACAATTTCATGTCTCAAAATAGCATACGACGAAAATAAATTTACCAAACTTTTAAATGAATTTCCTTCCATCATTACTGAACCAGATTATAATAAAATTGTAAAACACACAACTGTACACAGAATAGAGACAAAAGGTAATTTACCATTTTCCAAACCACGTCGTCTCGATCCTCTAAAATTCAAAATAGCTAAAACTGAATTTGATTATCTGATCAAGACTGGAATATGTAGACCATCCAATTCACCTGTAGCTTCTCCACTCCATCTAGTACCAAAAAAGGAACCTAATGACTGGAGACCATGCGGAGACTACAGACGTTTAAATTGTATTACTATTCCTGACAGGTATCCATTACCTCATATTCACGATCTAAGTATAGATTTAAAGAATAAAACTATATTTTCAAAAATAGATCTTATAAGGGCATACCATCAAATTCCAGTAGCTGAGGAAGATATTCACAAGACTGCTATTACAACACCATTTGGCATGTACGAATTCATACGAATACCATTTGGTCTTCGAAATAGCGCACAGACATTTCAAAGATTTATAAATGAAGTGTTTTTCGGTTTAGATTTTGTATTTACTTATATAGACGATATACTTATAGCAAGTACAGATCAAGATGAACACATTAGACATCTTAGAATTGTATTTTCTCGACTTGATTGTTATGGACTTAACATTAAGCCATCAAAATGTCTTTTCGGCATTCCATATATTGACTTTTTAAGTTTTAAAATTTCGAACAAAGGAATTCAACCTTCTGAAGATAGGACAAGAGTTATTACATCTTTTCAAAAACCATGTTCAGTGAATAAATTGCAAAAATTTATAGGTATGATTAATTATTATCACAGATGTGTACCAATGATTGCAAAATTACTTAGTCCTCTTCATGAAATTCTTACCACGGCAAATAAAATTAAAAATAAAAAGCTTATTTGGACAGCTGATGCAGAAACTGCATTTGAAAATGTTAAAACAATATTTTGTAAAAACACCTTACTAACACATTTCGATAGAAATGCAGATATTTCAATATCGGTTGATGCATCAAACGTTGCAATTGGTGCAGTATTACAACAAAATTGCAATAAAATTTTGGAACCACTTGCTTTCTTTTCAAAAAAATTATCATCTTCTGAAATTAAATATTCAACATTTGATAGAGAACTTTTAGCAATTTACGCAGCAATTAAACATTTTAGACATTTTCTGGAAGGCCGCAAATTTACAATATACACTGACCACAAACCACTGACATATGTTCTAGACTCAAAATCAGAAAGATCACCTAGACAAACCAGACATTTGGAATATGTAGCTCAATTTACCAATGACATTCAATATTTACCTGGTAAACACAACATAGTTGCAGACACATTATCAAGAATACCTGAAATCGATGAAATTCTTTCTACAGATATAAATTTTCAAACCTTATTTAAAGAACAAAAATCAGATAACCAACTACAAAATATTGTAAAATCTAATTCAAAATTTAATTTAAACGAAACACACATTCCGGCATTAAATTTAAAAATTTGGTGCGAGACATCTGGCACTGTTTTACGACCATATGTACCTTTTTCTATGAGAAAATCAATTTTTACTAAAATCCATTCGTTATCACATCCTGGCATCCGTCCTACTAGAAAATTAATACAATCAAAATATTTTTGGCCAAATATGCGTAAGGATGTAAATGAATGGGCAAATAACTGTTTAGATTGTCAAAAATCGAAAGTGCACAAATACACTAAATCCCCAGTAACCAAAATAGATATACCATCAGGAAGATTTGATCATATTCACATGGACATTGTAGGACCACTTCCAATCTCAAATGATTATCGGTACATTTTAACAATAGTTGATAGGTATACAAGATGGCCTGAAGCCTATCCACTAAGAGATATATTAACTAAAACAGTAGCAAAAACATTTGTAAATAATTTCATTTCTCGCTTTGGTGTTCCATCGAGGATAACTGTAGATAGAGGCACTCAATTTACTTCCAATTTGTTCGGTGAATTGACAAAACTACTTGGATCACACAAAATACATACATCAGCTTACCATCCTCAAGCTAATGGGATGATTGAAAGATTTCATCGCCAATTAAAATCATCAATTGTTGCTTCTCAAAATCAAACACACTGGTCAGATCAGTTACCAATGATTCTGTTGGGTTTTCGTACATCGATTAAAGAAGATCTTAAATGTAGTCCTGCTGAATTAGTATACGGACAACCTTTAAGAATTCCTGGCGAGATTATTGTTAAAAGTGTGGACAAATTTTCCTCAGATGAAACTCTTACTAAACTCAGAGAATATTTTGCCAATGCTCGTAGCAATATTGCTCATCATGGAAACAATGCGTATGAATATATTCCAAAAGATTTGTATAAATGTGATTATGTTTTTGTCAAGATTAAACGAAATTCAGGCCTTGAAACACCTTTTGAAGGACCATATAAAGTTATTAGTAGAAATTATAAAACTTTTAAAATCCAACAAGGTAATTTAATCAAAACTATCTCAATTGATCTTTTAAAACCTGCACACGTAGAGAAAACAATAACCAATAACACAAACATTCCCAAACCGTCATGTAAAAAACAAGTAACTTTCTGTATAAATTAATTGATAATTTCGTTGATTTTAATTAATACTAATATTGTTATTTTATTTTTATTACTGGTGAGGGGAGTAATGTAGTATCTACTACATGAAATATTTTACTTTAATATTTATAACCTCAAATATTGTATGATCAATTATTTAAAATGTTTTGTTTTTGTTTTTGTGATCAAATATTTTCATTCAGAAAAATAATTTTATTGCTTCAACTAATAATTTAATTTTGTTAAATAAATTTATGAAATATAAAACTTTGTTATTTTTAATAAATATAACATACACTTCAGTATGATCGGGAAGCTTGATCAGACAACCTGATCAGGATAGCAACTTCGAATAGCGTCACATTTAGAATCAGGAACTGAAATGGAAACCTGATTATATCTTATTTGAATTCATGCATGCCCTATCAGGCTATAATCACATCCTGAACTAAATTTCCACTCGGACATTTCTAATCGATGAGACCAAAATTGGAAATAATTAATGAGAACATGTTAATCTTTTCGTGTTATCCTGTAAGGTCACCGCATATATTAATTTTCACAAATTTTATATACGGTATCAGTTTTTTTTTTTAAACCAACCCAATAAATATATAAGACACATAAATGAGTCATACTTTTGAGTGTTACACTCATATACTCAAATTTGAGACTATTTTATGAATCTTATTTTGTAGCACTTCTAAAAAAATATTCAATATAAAACTTTAATGCGTCAATTTTCAGAGCGCTGAGAAACAATTTGATGATTTTAAGAGTCTAATTTGTGAGAGCTCATAAGTAACATATAAATATGAATCCCTTATGTGTTATATCGTCGGTGATACTGCACAACCGCCTAACTGCATGTGAAAATTGCGCCTAATTTTGGGTTATAATCGGGTTTTTTTTTGATATGTTGATCAGACAAATTAGTTAAATGCCATTATAAGTTATGGCATACTTAATTTTGTATGAAGTAAGTGCAGAATTGAGACTGGAAATGGTTTTGTTTTTTTTTTGTAAAATTCATTTCGAAAATGTAGATAGGCGGTTTTTCAGTTAACCGACGATATATACTCCGAAAACAGTCATAAATGAGATTACTTTATGAGTCTTTTTTCGAATGCTCATAAAACACTAAAATTAGTCAACTGTATGATTCCAACTTCAGAGAGCTTCTGAATTGCCAATTGGAAAATATTATTGGGTCATTCCACATCAGAAATATCAATCTTGGCACGATGTCTTCCGATTTTAATGAAATTTTGTGGATTGATAGTGACCGAAAAGTAAATAATAACTATGTACTTAGTTTCTTTGAATTCTCAACTCCAACAAAGTTATGCGAATCGAAACATCAAGTTCTATATTAGAGAATTATTTATATCTCCGTAACTAATTAACATATTTTAATGAAACTAATGGTTTATATAAGCTTTATAATCACGCATTCCAATAAAAATAACAATTTTAAAAAATAAAATACATTAAACTTAGAAAAAGTTAAAAATATTTTACAAATCACTGTTACGTATACACCCCACTATTTTAAAAATAAAAAACATTTTTGTTCTGAAACCCGGGAGTTTTCCCCGTCTATTAAAAAAATGATTTCGATGGAATCTCCCATAGTTTCTGAACTATCAAATTTTAAAGATCATTTGCCGATTATTCTTCATACAAAATTGCTTTTGCCTCATTTCTTTAATTTCATATTTTGCTTGTTATAATTTCCTACCAGAAAAAGTGTGACAGAGAACCAATTTCGTATGGAGAGAAATCGGCAATTGATCTTTAAAACTTGATAGTTCAGAAACTATGGGAGACTCCATAGAAATTATGTTTTTAATTGAAATGGAAAACTCCAGATTTCATCAAAATCGGATGACATCGTGCCAAGATTGATATTTCTGACGTGGAATAACCCTTATATAAAACGAAATTTACAAATATATTTTTATAGTTAATTAAAATTTATTTTCTAATTATTTTCTTTTTAGAAACTTTCCAATTATTAAATGGAGACCCGTCCAAGTCGTCCTCAACGTAATCGTCGTCACAGCCGGTGAGTTAAACATATACCTTATTTAAAGTTCTATACAAATCCTTGTTTCTCAAACTAACACAGAATTCTCAAAACCATTATATACGGAATATTATAAAAGTGTACAATATGTTAATCATGTTTCTCATTAAAATATTAAATAAATAAATTGAGAAATTCCGAAAATTAGGTTTCTTTAATTTTCTGCAAATATTCCTTTTATGATTGACCATTTTTTTTATTTCAGACGCGCATGGCCCCCAGAGGACGACATTCAACATCCACGACCGGCCAAACGTCTGTTCACCCCGGAAATAAAACGCATGTTGAAGGACTGGCTGATACGACGACGCGAAAATCCCTACCCAAGTCGTGACGAAAAGAAACGGCTTGCCATCGATACGGGCCTAACGTATACACAAATTTGCAACTGGTTTGCCAACTGGCGACGAAAACTGAAAAACTCCGAACGTGAACGTGCCAAAAAGTCGTGGGGTCACTTGATTAAACACTATAATACAAATGCGCGCGGAAATGTAGAACAATTTAGCATTTCCTCGGAGGACAGCATATGGGAGGAGGAGCAACATCAACTACAACATGGCGGCGGTTTACGAACAGATGAAGACGACGAATATGACGACGATGATGACGAAGAGGAAGACGAGTACTACGATGAAGCGTACAGAAATGATGTCGAATATTCTGAAAGTGAAAACGACTCATTGGAAAGAGATCGCCGTCAAAAGGAATGCAATCCTCCAATGATACCATATTATGCAAATGCACCAAAAATGTATATGGAGGCTGTAAAAATGGAGCATAGCAATTATTATCCGGGCGAGAGTGGTGTTAATACAACTGCACAATGTTATCAGATTAGTTCGACGACGCCGGAATATGAATACGAGCAAGTGATGTCAACGAATAATAAACTGGGCGAAGTTATAATACAGAAAAAACAACAACAATACTCACAACAACCTCACCCACAACACCAAGAAGCCCAAAAACAAATTACATTCTCACCTAACAAGGCCAAGTACAAGCAACAAATGATGGAAAAATATCTGCGTGATACCACTAGCGAGTGCAATAGCAAAGAGGTGGCAACGCTATCGGCGCATGGTTCCGATACAGCGCTCTCCAAGTGGCTGGAAAGTGCTGCCAAATTTACGCCCAACAAAAATAACTATTTCATCGAGTGGCACAAGCAAAGGTTGGTTACACTTAATTGTCATATTTTATTCTAGAAGAATAATAAATAAAATGAACAAACGCCTAAAACGAATGAAATAATGTCTAAATTTATCCGCCTAAATCTCTCAATAAAATAATCTCTAAGTGAAATGAAATACACCTCAAAACAAATGAAATACATAGCCCCCAAAATAAAATTAAAATAACACCCAACTAATGTTGGGTGTTATTTAATATGAAATAACACCCAAAATCGCATGAAAAAATGATGGGCTTTATTTAAATTTATTTTTGTGGGATGTTTCATTTGGAGCTCATTTCATAGTACTAAATTTAATCGAGTTTTTTGATAAATCAAAATTGCGACACCCTAAATCGTATGAAAATGTGATGGGAATTATTTAATTTTATTCTTGGGGGATGTTTCATTTGGGGTTCATTTCATAGAGCCAAATTTAATCAAATTTTTTGATAAATCAAAATTGCAACAGAGAATTTCTTAAACAAATATTTAGCACTGTTTGATTAATCGAAATTTCCAATTAAAGGAATAACACAAAATTTGATAAAATAAAAATTCAATTGATTAATATTTTGCAGAGTCCTTTTAAAAATCTTATTAATACTTTTTTTTTTTGAATTTTCAGCAACAAGTTGGAACAAAAGCAACGTGGTGCTCGTCCAATACATAGAACAGATATAATGCCTGAAATGATTGTCGTGCAGCAATCACAGCCACAACAACATGAAGTAAAAATCCTGCAACAACAACAGCAGCAGCAGGAGCAACATATTTACGAAACCATTCACCAAAAGGATGAGTTAGACGCCGCCGAGGCTTTGGCCAATTTGGCGTTCAACTGCCGACAACGTATGTTGAATACGAACGCGTTTCAGACGCACACAAACAATGCGATTCCCAGTTCCTAGCCAAAGCCGCAGCACAACTGAGCAAAAATACAAATTAGACTTAAAGCTATAAAAAAAAACCAAAGCATAATGGAAGTGGAAGTGAAAGCATTCCAGCACATGATGGGTGCTTCTTATAGAAATTATTAATGTCAAAAGTGCAATTTTTTTTAGAATAATAAAAAGACAACTATTTACAAATAAATGACAAAAGAAAAATTAATTTTGGCAAATAAAAAAAAAAAATAATAAAACTGTTATGTACATAATATAAAAATTTGGTATTTTATATGGGGCAGGGATTAAAAATATAACCAAACCCGTATAAAAAAAGTGATATCTGATAGAAATAAACAGATAAAAAAAACCGATATAAACAGCTTCGGTGTTAAACCAGTTTTGGTTTTTAAAAAGGAGGGATTCAAACAGTAATTGAAACCGATATACATTTTAAATATTACCGAAATAAAGCCGAAAACGTTATCAAAATATTTTTACAAAAATGGAAAATAATATTATTCAAAATAAATAATATCCCTGCAGTGTAAAGGACTACTTAAATACTAGTATTGTTCTAGTTCTCTAGCCCGAGTTCTCTAGCCCGAATTCAACCCCATTTTCATACAAGAAATTGTCCCTGCAGTGAAATCTAAACTAGTAGCATAAATAAGTAGTATTCATATTAGTAACCATGTTTCTAGTTCGGTAGCTAGATAAAATGGATGCAGAGAAAAACAGTTCAAAAATTTGTTCGTAGAGGAACGTGTCAAAATTGTCAAAAACAAAACAAATTATGAAATACAAATTATATTTCATTTATCTATTTTGCAGGACACATTTTTCTTTTTAACTTTATTGTGGGTTTCATCGTGCGATTTGTTGTATTTCTTTCCGCTATGGACTTGTACAATTTAACAAAAAACCTATTTGAAAAATCCTTACAACCGTGGCTTGGCTGCTGATAACAAGCTGAGCCAATCGCTCTCTCCTACGCTGTCCACCATCAAGTCTCATTATACAAGCTTTCTTGACTGGAGCAATTTCATCTATTCGGTCCACATGACCTAGGCAGCGAAAACATAGATTTTGATGCGCTTGACTATGTCAATTGTCGTCGAAAAGCTTACAGCTCTAGTGTTACAACTGGCAAATAGTAACCAGTTTAGAGAAGGATTAAAGAAACTAGTTTACAGACTGACTGTAAAAAATTAGTCTATAGACTGGTTACAAGAAGCTAGTTTAAAAACTACTTAAATGTAATGCATGAGGGGACAATTGACACATCGTAGGACATGAGCAATGAAAAAATTACAGTTTATTGTATGAAAATGGGGTCGAATTCGGGCTAGTTGAGTTTCTACAGAGAACTAGACCAATACTAGTATTCAACTAGTCCGTTACACTGCAGGGGTATTATTTTCAATGTTCATGTCCTACGATGTATAGCATTACATTCAAATAGTTTCATAAGTAGTTTATTTTGACCAGTCTATAAACTAATTTTTTATAGTCAGTATATAAATTACTTCCTTCAATTTAAATTGGTTGCTATTACCAGTTGGAATAAATTTAAAAATATGTACATTTAAGTAAAAGAAAAATCTTTAGTCCATCTTTGGTCCTCTCTGAACCATGATCCGTATGTGCTATTAGACAACATTGACATAGTCAAGTGCATCAAGATCCAGCGGTCTCGCTGCCTAGGTCATATCGAACAATGTATGAAATTGCCTAGCAGCTAAGACCGGCACATGATTGTATGGACCATCATCGTGTGTAACATTGATTTTTCACATTGAGTCTTCCTTAAATTTTACTTAAGTCCATAGCGGAGAACCTAATAAAGCAAATGCCACGAAAGAACACACCACGATAATGAAAAGAAAGTATGATTCAATATGATAAGGACAATTTAATTTCTATTTCAAAATTTATTTTATTATTGACAGTTATGACATGTTCCGCTACGAAACAATTTTTATTTAACTGGTTTTCTATGCATTAATTTTAACTAAGTAGTTACCGATCTAGAAAGTTTGTTACTAATTTGAATACTACATATTCATGTTACTAGTCGAGATTTCACTGCAGGGATTGAAATCCGAAACGGTCTTGTTGTTGTATTGGTTTTTGAAAAGTAAACAAATAAAAAAAATTACATTTTTCTGTTAAGCTGGCAATTTCAATTGAAAGTGATTTTGAATATAACGTGATTTTGAATATTGAGACCCTAACTTTTGGAATTAATTAAAATTGAGAAAAATCTGAATTTCGTTCAAAATTTTATCAATTTCAGTTGGGAATGGTGTAGTAACAGAATCGAGAATGAACTTCAAAATATGTAATTATTTTGACTCTGTAATTATTTTGACAACTAGTATTTCGTACCCGCGGTAGCTCAGTGGTTAGTGCGTTGGACTGCGAGCCGAAAGGTCCCCGGTTCAAGCCTGGACTGGGGCTAACAACATCTTTTCATAGAAACATTTTTCTATACCGCGCTACCTCTCGTCAGTAAATGGCAAACCTACGAGAGTAAAACCATAGCCTATGAAAAAGCTCTCACCCGCCGTTCGGATTCGGCAATAAACTGTAGGTCCCACCACTTTAAGTACAAATATAACACGCACAGCTCAAAATGGTGAGAGAGCTCGGCCGAAGTTCTACACAGGACTGTAGCGCCAAACTAATAATAATAATAATATTTCGTACCCGGGCTGAGCAACGGGGGTTTTTATATTTTTTTGTTTATTAATACATTTTTTAAGCATAGCTGTTCATTTTTGTTTTGCCCGTTTTTTTGTTTTTGCTATTCTTCCCAAGTAACACAAAATACACTTTTCATCACGAATTCTAAATATTTTCGTTAGTTTGGCAGTAGATACGTAGCGAAATTTAAATAAAAAAATGTAGAGAATTCCTTGTCCCAAGACACAGATTTTCTATATATCGATTTTCAATTTTTTTTTTTTAAGTTTAAATAGATTTTTTCGTGTTTCAATACAGATATATCAAAACAAAAATAAAAAGCAAAATTAAAAAACACAAAAGCAAAAACACAAAAAAAAAGTAAAAACAAAAGGAAAAAACGCAAAAAATATTAAAAATACAAAAACGCACAACACAAAAGCAAACCACAAATCCACAAAAAAGTAAAGCAAAAAGAAAAAGTAATTCTAAAAACAAAAGAAAAAGCAGAAGCAACCATATAAAAAAAAGGAAAAATCAAAATCCAAGTAACACATTTCAAAACTAAGTCTGGATCTGTAGATTAACATGTAACGAATATGTATCGATACGTAGAATTGAATCGGTTCTTGGCTTTTGTTTTGAGTTTTTGCTTTTATTTTTATATTTTTGCATTATTTTGTTAGGTTTTGTACGTTGCTTTTGTTTCTGCGTTTTTGGTTATGGTGTTCTTGCGATTTGATTTTGTGCCTTTGTGTTTTTCTTTTGTTTTAGTTTTTAGTTTAGTGTTTATGTTTTTAATTTTGTATGTTTTGTACCTTGATTTTTGTTTTTGCTTTTGTTTTTGTGTTTTTTCTTTTGTTTTTTTGTTTCTACTTTTGCTCTTTGTATTTCTTTTGCTTTTCCATCTGTTTTTTTGTTTTTATTTTAATGTTGTTTTTGTGTAATTGCTTTTGTTTTCTGCTTTTGCTTTTGTTTTTGCTTTTATATTTTTTTCGTATTTTAGTTTATTGTTTTATCTTCTTAGCTGGTGTAAGTCCCAAGTCATAACGCGTTGAAAGTTTAGGTTGTTTAATCCCGCCCATATATACCCTGTCACCCTTCGGACTCCATAGTATCCTGGTGAAATATTTCAGTCAAATCAGTTCATTGGTTTAGACGTGATGCTGGAACAAACATACAGACGGACCAAGAGTTCTATATATATATATATATATATATATATATATATATATATATATATATATATATATATATATATATATATATATATATATATATATAGGGTTTTCTAGGGAGTTTTTATTTTTAAGGGGAAATTGTGATTGTGGTAGGGTTCCTTTTTTTGGTGGAATATGAATCTCCCATTTTGCGGACAATTTTGACATTTAAATTACCCAGAATTTAATTTATAGGGGGGTTTCTTTTAGTATTTAAATGGACGTGGCAATTTTATATTTTGGATTTGATGAAGTGGCCGGAATTCAAGTTGTAGTTCAACCCAATATTATTTCGAGAGTTATTATTTTTTTTTTTAGATTTACTAATAAAAGTGGTAAAGCTTTAATTTTTAAAAGCAAAATCACTAAAATGTTATAAATTATTTGTTTTAAAAAAAAGTAGCTACTTCTTTTTCGTTGGTAACCATGGGCTTTGTTTTATATTTGGAAATTTTAACCATTAACAAATTTTACTTAAATTACTTGTTTGTTTACTGCTTTGGCGTCTCCTCTGTTGTCGGCGCAGCCTTCTCTTCCTGCTGACTATCTGCCGATTTTGCATAAACATCCAAAACGTTGACGAAATTGTTCTGATGTGTCTCCAGCTGTTTGACCAAATTGCACGCGGCCATATTAAGCGTGCTGACAAGCTCCGCCTGCGCCGATTGCAGACCTGGCAACTGTGCATAGTTAACCAGCTCGTTACGGCTGAGCAGCGTATTCTCGACGATGCCACCGAGCAAAATCATTTGTGGCACCTTGCGTGTGATGCGCAACAGCTGTGACAAACGCTGTTCCGGTGAGAAAACAATGCAATGATTGGAATCAAACAGTGGGACGATGGCCTCAAAACGTGTGCCCTCAACAGCCATGCGTATGATTTTTTTGCCGTACGACTTAAGATGCAAATTCTGTTTGTGCAGGTCAACGCGCACCTTGAAAATATCATCACTGCTAATGGAGTTGAGATGAAAAATGCCTACAGTATTGGACTTTTCCAGCCAATTGCGCACCTCACGCGCTATGATGGCATTGTATGGACTGTCTAACTGTTTTTGCAATCGTTCTGATGGCGGCTGAAAGCAGTTCGACGTCTTCGAGGGCTCCGGCAGTTGTGGCGTTGTGACAGCCAACATTTTGGCGCGTTCATAATGCGGCGCTTTAGGACGCTGTATATTCATTTTGCCACGATACCGCTGACATTGTGTGAGTGGCGTGCGGCTTTGCAGGAGGAGCGCTGATGAAGAATCGATTGTATAACCAACACATTTTTATTTTTGTTATTTTATGTTTACCTTGCTTTAATAAATTTGACATGATTTGTTTTTTTGTCGAGAAAAACTCTACACTCTGTGAGGCGTGCGCGTCAAAACGTCTGTTAAAAATAAAATTGTGTTTTCATTAATTCAACAAAATATACGGAATTCATTTCATTTTAAAATAATTACCGCAAATTTCGTTCAACAAAAGAAAATAAACGCAGCCGTGCTACGCGAAATCAGTTGTCATCAATTCTGCTTTGTGCACCATTTTTTCGTTAAAAGAGAAACAGCTGTTCGTTAAGGCGGCCGCACAATGAGTGGTGGTGGTGATGAGGCGACCGAGAAGACTGAGCAGACCGAAGTCGGGTCTTCGTTTAAGGGTCATTGTTGTGCTATGAAGCATTGTAAGCATTGAATTTTAAAAATATTAATTAATATTTCAAAAAAATTTGGCTGAACCGGTCGAAATTCACAAACAAAAAAAATGGCAAGCCGTCCTAAATGCAGTGTTGCCATTACCCAACGGCCAAATATAGCTAAAATTTCTCAAAAATTGGCTAAAAATTTATAATTTATTTAATTTAATTTATTTATAATTAATTAAATTAATTTATTTATATATTATTTAACACACCAGATTAGAAACTCTTTGGTTAAGTGACTCATGTTTTGAATAATTTAATAATTAAATAATCCCGTTTAAGTTTCCTGAAGTACTTCAATATTAATTTATGAACCACTTTAATGCAAATATCATCTATGTCGAAACCTAAAAATGTTGATCTTTTTATTCATTTTTAGTAAAAACATTTTGATTTAATAAAAAAGGGGCATTTTGAAACTACTCTTTTTACAATGATATCATGTTTTATAAAGGACACAGTTTATTCTACTGTCCTTTTGTCTAATTAGTGTGAACCAAGTTTCTTTCATTAATCGATTTTAATACTCACAAAAAATACCTATTAAAAGCGATTTTTTACCTCTTTGTACTTTTACATACTCCGAACCCGTCTTATTTTCAATATTTGTTATGTTAATAATCGATATTACAATTTATTTAACAAAAAATATATGGGCCATTCCACACCAAATCGACCAGCGGTTGGAACTCACCTTCTTCGATTTCATTGAAATTTGGGCAACTGATAAATGTTATCGAGATATGCATTGACCATTTTTTTTTGTTGTTTTTTACGAGCTCTACTTCCAGAGGTATAGTGCTTCAAAGTTATATAAAATCGGCCAAAAATCACTTTTGTATGGTTGCTCATATTTCAGTAACTCTTAAAGTAGAAATGCTAGAAATATCGTTGATGGCTCGTTTTAAAGGTAATAAAACAGGCTTTTAGACAAATTAACTTGTAAGTTCTAAACTTTAACATGTGGCCCGTGGTTATTATACTCGCATTTCAAATAAGATGTCCTTAAAAAGGACCCTTTTTGAAATTCTGAAAAAATCATATACTTTGGTTAATTGAATATAAATATTCATGCCAAATTTCAAGATGGTATTTTGAGTGCATCATATTTTAAAAAATAATTTACTACATTTTTATTTATTTTTTGTATTGAAAAAAAAAAAAAAAAATTTTTAACGGTAAAATTTGTAATAATTTTTTAATGTATTTGTAACTCTGATTTCCAAAAAGGCCGTCATTTTCATCAAATTGTCTCTAGTTTTTGAGATATATGCCATTTTTCGAAAAATGTAAAACTTTATCCCAAAATCAATATCTCAAAAACTGGTAGAAATACATTCAAGAATTATTGAAACTTTAACTGTCGAAAAAAAATTTTTTTTTCTTCAATACAAAAAATAAATAAAAATTTAGAAAATTATTTTTTTAAAAAATGATGTAATCTAAATACCATCTTGAAATTTGGCATGAACATTTGTATTAAATCAACCGAAATATGTGATTTTTTCAGAATTTTAAAAAGGGTCCTTTCTAAGGATATCAATTTTGAAATAAAAGGATAATGACCACGGACCACGTGTTCATGATTAGAAGATACAACCTAATTGCTCTAAAACGCCTGTTTTATTAACTTTAAAACGAACCATCAACGGAGTTTCTAGCAGTTATACTTTAGAAGATTTTGAAATATGTACAACCATCCAAATAGATTTTTGGCCCATTTTTTGTAACTTCTTTTTTTTTTCATTTTTTAAAACAATTTTCTGAAAAAGTGCAGTGCACAATGAAATTTATTAATAATTAAAAATCCTTTACAATCACATACAAAAGGCCAGAGAAATTCAGGAACCCAAAAATATATATATTTTTTTTAAAAAGAATCGCACGATTTTGGAAAAAATTTACCTGCAGCGCTTTTCAACAACTCCAAACACTTTTTGTATCACATTTATTTGTAATACATGTAATACATTTATTTGTAAAAATTAAAAAATTAGCGGGTCTAAGGGAGCTGTAGGCAAAAATGTTTGTTGTCACTCTCCCCCTTTTGGGTTGTTTTCACTTCTTTTTCGACCGGCTCTATAAAGTAAAGTTCTACCAATATATTTATTTTCTAGATTATTGCACTAAACAGAATATAGTAGAAAAACTGGATATTGAACCACGTGTAATTATTTGCAAACAAAAACTTAAAATATCTCAAACATATCAACAGAGAATAGTGGTGAAAAATTGTGGCATGGTAAGTATTCAAATACAGTATAATTTTCAACATCTAACATACATATATGAACAAATCCAGAACCGTTTTCTACGTACATATATTTGGATTTTTATTAATTTAAATTCTGATTAACCGATAAATAGCCGGCCTCAGCAGTCCAGAGGTAGCGCGCTGGACTTGCATTCTGAAGGTCTCGGGTTCGAATCCCGGCTTGGGCATGGGCGCTCGTGGTGATATTAACCACAAATCGTAGGGAATAGATTTCACAGTACAATGGATATAATCTGTCTGAGTGCTGTGGATCTTAGTAGATATTCCAAAAAAAAAAAAAAAAAAAAAAAAAAAAACCGATAAATGGATGGTAGTTTTGATTTATCAAGAATATGAATTATTGTTACTTTGATTAATCAAAAATTAGATTTATCAAATAATTGTTTAATCTTAACGGATTATTTTTTAAAATTAGATATAAAAGCCTCTTTTAATAATCGTAAAAAATACGTTGTAGAATTTAAAATAACTCTTTGAAAAAATTATGAAATATTAATATATATATATACACATTTTCTAGTATACTCGACGCTTGAAATACTGTACAGATAGTCCTGTCGATACCACTGTAAGAGTGGAGAAATCAATGCGTGGCAAGGACTTGCATGCTGACCAAATAGTAATCATAGATATTCAGATACGTCCAAAATCGAGAAAGAATATAAACAGACGACGTCATATTTTCATACTCTCAGAACATCCGAATATAATTTTTGAAGTACCCATAGGAAAGTATACATATATTAGTAGATATGTAAAAAATTTATATTGTATTATTTTTATTTTTTTTAGTTGGTAAAAGTGATGTACCCAGCATACCGCAGAGTATACAATTTCCAGGCAGTGTATTAAAAAGTACCACCTATTATGAATTTGTCATATACAATTCATCAGTAAAACCCAACAGTGTGACTATAAAAAGGTTTCTTTACTTTCATTCAGCATATCAAAAATATGATTCTTAAAAAACAAAAAACATTTTATATCTAGCTCATTTCCTAAACTTAAAATTATACCCTCTTCAAATAAAATACCGAAAAAGGATTTTATCAAAGTTTTACTAAAACTAAGCGTATTCAATATGAAAATCGCACAAGATGAAATAAAATTAAAATTTGCTAATGGTATTTTAAAATAAAACATAATGGAATAATAGTTTTTTTTTAAAGTTATTTTTTTTTATTCCGTATATAGCTTCATATATCAGTCTGCCATTTAGACATCAACCAATACTCAATACTCTGTATATGAGCGATTGTTGTATCAATTTTGAAGAACTTAAATTCGAAAGGCAATCGCAAAAGGAGTTTTCAGTATGTAATGAGTGCTCACAAAACATTCACTATAACGTAAAATTTCTAACGGATATTGAAGAGCTGGAGGATTTACCCTTAGATGGCGAAAATGAGACAGATGATGAAGTTGAAATAATTCCAAGAGATTTACATTCAATGGTGTCTGAAATGGGTTCGAAAGAATTTGTGAAAAAATCGAATACATATAAAGAAAAATTTAATATAACTGCTATGAAGCATTTTACTGTTAATTCAAAGGTTGGTTTATGAATATCATACACCCAGAAAAATCTCTCAAATCCCATTAAAATGGGTCAATAGAACAATTATTGATTTAGTAGTATACAAAAAATAAATCTTTTCATATAAACTCAATTGCAATGTCATGGTATTTTCTAGTTTTTAATGGTATTGACCGATTAATGTAATAATTTATCCTATTGACTATTTTTAATAGTAAAAAAGTATTATTTATATGGTATTTTTTTCTGGGTGTATATACAAACATTTCAACGGTTTTGCAAAAAAAAAAAAAATTTGAACCTAGTATAGAAATTTCAACTATAAAAATTCTTTATAGGGAGGCCTACTGAAATCCAATAGCTCCAATACGTTCACCGTCATTTTTCAACCTATTATGGGTGGTTGTGATGATTTGGATGATAATGAGAATGCGCCGTTTTTTCTAAAAACAAAAATAATTTTCGTTGTAATGGACGAACTGTATACGGATCAGAAGTCGGTAATTGTAACCGGCCTTGTAAGTGGACCTGATGTTCAGTTTACACCCAAAATATTAGACACTCGAAGGATTTATTTGGGTGAAGAACACTGTGAACGTATAAGTGTGCTTAATATCGATGGTAAACGAAAAATATATTTATCAATCAAAATTCGAAAAAAAAAAATTATTATTTTTTAATAGGCCTAGTAAATGCAACAGTTTATTTTAAGGACTATAGTCCGGATGATATGACGGTTTGTGTTATGAGTCCCAGTGAGGGTTTTTATTTGGAACCTTGTAGACGTGGTGTATTTGTATTGAAATTATTCACACGTGTTATTGGAAAATTTCTTGTAAAGCTGAGATTTAAAGTTAAATGTGGCAGCTATTATTACGTTACACTGAAGTATGTACTATATGTATATAATTCACAGATATTTATTATAATTTACTTTATTCCAACAGAGGTCAATCTCAGCATGTGCACGTTAAAATGTACCCCGACATAATTGAGTTTGGCAGTGTGCCCGTTGCGGTGCCACAGAAACGTCATATTCTACTAATGAATCCACTTTCTGTGCCCATGACTCTACATTGTCGACCCGCCGAGAATGGCAGAGACACTCCGCTTACTCTAAATATACTAGTGGATGAAATGCTGCCGGTCACAGTTATCAATCCCGTAAAACAATTAGAGCATATCGACGATGAATATCCACCAGACGAAAGATTTAGCAAAGACATAGATGTCATTGAGAAAGAAAGCTCACAGACAACTTTTCGTTCAATATGTGAAACATGTGATATTTCTTCGTATAGTACGGAATTCGAAGAGGATATATTGGGTAAGTGTTGTATGGTGAACCTAACTGAATGTTAATGTAACTAGTACTTTACAGAATCATACCGCTAAGCTTTTTAATAATATTCTAGTGCTTAACTTCTTATCTCTTTATATCTTCCAGATGAAATGGAAAATCTCTCATACAACGTAGTGTGCAACATAAAACGTACAAAACCTTTTGAAAAGCCCGAAGTCGAATGCCGAATTCTACAGGAAGCAGTCAACAGTCTATTGAGCATTAATTATTTTCAAGATTTTCAATATTCCAATTACAAGCTAATGGATTGGAATGCATTACCCACCGATCCGTGTGAGCTATATGTGGATTCGGAGATTATACATCTGAAACCAAACACCGGACGCTCGATTACCGTGCTCTTAATACCAAACAATCTGGGATATAGTAGTCGTGCTATAGAAATACGTTGCTGTCCGATCAATGAATTCAGAGATGACGATGATGAGCAAGAGACAAACACTTTGGTGGACTCAACATTGATGACCTCCAAACTATGGGTAGAGTACAACTGTCGTGTGCCTATATTCGAATGGTTGGATACGGTAGATTTTAACGATCGCATCACCTATGCTGGTGAAGAATATTTATTTGAAATGTATTTCGAAAATACAAGTAATGTAGGTGGTTTTCTGTATTATCATGTTGTGGTAAGTTGAAGAATTTGCATTTGCACATGAAATATTTATAAAGTGAATAATCGTAAATAATATATTTAAGCCTGGATCTGAAAAGGGGGAAATGTTTTTCACTGACAATACATGGAAATTCTATGTTGGACCGCTAAACTATTGTTATGCAAATTGTTGTGCGATATTTAAGACTCTGGGCGATATTAAATTATCGGGCATGTATGTAATATAAATATATTTTTATAGTTTATATATTATTAAAAATGTAAAAATACAGCATAAAATACGTTGGACAACAGAGTGGCATACCATTTCATGTATTGGCTCATGCATTGCCCATGCGTATTAGTCTAAATCCAAAGACGATCAATGTTAGACAAAATGTTCTTGTCTATTCGAGAATCTATATTTATATAGACAATTTAACGCCAACCAGAACCTGGTTTACTGCACATTTGGTAAGCCTGAACTTTAATTAATATACGATGCTGTAATAATAAATGTTTTAAATTTCAATAGCGAAATGATAACTATCAATGTGTTGAACCTATGGGTTGTATATTGGCTCCAACAGGACAAGGCGTTTATCTCACATTACATACCAAATACTATGATCCGGAAGTTTATAAAAATATACTTCATATCTCGATACTATTTGGCAATGACATGGTAAGTATTTTAAATTTTTATAGATATTCTTAAGTTTTTAACAATTTTAGGAAAACATTAATAAGACTACACAACAAAAGGAGAAAAAAAAGTTTGCACAGTAAATGACACTATTTTTGTATTATTGTGACTGACCCGCAGAATTCGAAAATATTAATAAAAAAAAATTTTATGGATAGGTTTACGAGATATCGGCCAATAACTTTTTAACCGAGCTTTCAAAATGGTGGTTTCATATATTTGCAAATATTTCGCAAATACCTCAAATATACATTTTGAGGTAAAAAAAATCATATAAAGCATTAGAATTGGGTGTAAAAGAAACAAAAAAAATCTCATTTTGTGTTTTTTTTTACCCTACACACATGGGTTACAGGTTATACTACGTATATGAGGATATTTTAGCGCATCTTAGAAGCGTGACCGGCATATATTTTCTTGATCATCATCACTTTTCGAGTCGTTTAAGATGGCCGTCTGTCTGTCTGCCTATAAAGGATAACTACCCAGCATACCAAACGATATCGAAACGAATTCGAAACGATATCGTTTGAACGAACATTGTTATCGTTTTCGACTATCGTTGACGATTCGAGAATGATAGCGTTATCGAAAAAATGGCTCTATCGTTAACGATATTGATATTGTATGAATTCTCGATATCGAAACGAATTTCAAAATTGATTCAATTTCGATATCTAGACGAATTCGAAAAATGATTCAATTTCGAAATCGAAACGAATTCGAAAAGCTTATTTTCGATTTCGATACTATTTATTGTTTACCTTGTTTGGGATTAAAAATGAGTTTATTGATCCAGCAACAAAATATTGCATACTTACTAAATTTTAAAAGTTTCTAACAGTTGCGAAATTTCTTCCAATTTTAAAATTTATTAAATTTTTTCGTTGAACAGCTTTTTTTTGACAAATAATTCAATACAGATTCTATAGAAATTTAACGATATCGTTACGAATTCGAAACGTTATCGAAATTGTATACAATCGAAACTATGTTTATTGGGTAGTTAAAAACTATTCCGATATAATATATTTTAGTAGAAAAGTAATTTGAAGTTCGAAAAAGAGTCAAATTAGTCAACGTACTCAAATACGTACTCAATTACAATTACAATTTCTTTTTAGGATCCCATATCTCCTAAAGTATTCAAGATAAAGTTATAAAATTTAAAATTACCCAATAAACATAGTTTTGATTGTATATAATTTCGATAACGTTTCGAATTCGTAACGATATCGTTAAATTTCTATAGAATCAGTGTTGAATAATTTGTCAAAAAAATCTGTTCAATGAAACAATTTAATAAATTTTAAAATTGGAAGAAATGTCGCAACTGTTAGAAACTTTTAAAATTTAGTAAGTATAAAATATTTTTTTGCTGGATCAATAGACTAATTTTTAATCCCAAAGTAGGTAAACAATTTTATTGTTGTGAATGGTATAGAATGCTTGGTGCACAGCTCCATGAAAGATAATTTCAAACCAAATTAATTTAAATAGTATCGAAATTGAATAAGCTTTTCAAATTCCTTTCGATATCGAAATTGAATAGTTTTTGAATTCGTTTCGATATCGAGATTGAATCAATTTTCGAATTCGTTTCGATATCGAGAATTCATACAGTATCGATATCATTAACGATAGAGCCATTTTTATCGAAAACGCTATCATTCTCGAATCGTTAACGATAGTCGAAAACGAAAATAATGTTCATTCAAACGATATCGTTTCGAATTCGTTTCGATAACGTTTGGTATGCTGGGTAGTGACAAACAATTATCTATCAATACGTGCTCAAAACATTGGCGTGATTGGCCCACAATTTTCTTTTTTATTTTTATGCCTATTTATATAGCAATCAATTATAATGCTTTAACATAATTTAGTAGATTTAGTAGTTTAGAGTGTAGACTAATTTTGAAATATTAGAAACTGTGTATCATCTTACTTTCTCGTTTTTTTCAGTTTTTTTAATGAATTTATTAGTTAAAATTTTTGTTGAAAAAATACTTAATACAAGTTCTTCTATCGAGTTCTCTTAAACAAATAAATGAATTTAAAAATGTTGTGCGAAATATTTATTGGATGTTTAAATACCTTCCATTTGATATAGTTGTTGATCATGTCAGTTGTTTGGAACGTGAGATATTAACAAATTATTGTACCCCCTTTTTGAAAGTTTGGTTCAAAAGTTATTGGCCGATATTTTTTAAACCTATCCAAAGTAATATTTTTAAACCATATCTTCGGAATCAGGGAGTCATTTTACGTAATACAAAAATAGTCTTGAATGCTGCGCAGAATGGCTGTTGTGTAGTGTAACCCAAATAGTTTTTGTAATACTTTTATAATTTAAATAATGGTAGTAGTTGTAAAGACTATCAAAATTAGTAGTTTCGAATACTTATGTTTTTGAAAATCGAATGTCTATATAATAAAAGTGTTTGCAATTAAAAAAACTGAAACTGGCTTAAATCAATTTGTCATTGTCAAGTAGCAATAATGTTGAAAACGTATATTAAAAAATGATTCTTAAATAATGTTTACTTTGTTACCACCTAACTCTGTAGGAAATTCCAATTATCTTTAATATCGAGGGTATGCCCATATTTTTTGAGCCGAACATTAAAGAGGGTCTCGATGCGGGCGTCATATTAACAAATAGCGAAGAGAATTTCTATGCCGACATTCCGAAATTCTCCAAAGATATCAAAGTAATAAATCGTGGTGAACGTTGCTATCGCTTGATAATACATAAACTGAAAAGTAGTATAGCAACTTGTGCCGTTCCACAAATGAAGGCACGCCTCAATGTCACACCCAAGGCTATAATGATGCTACCCGGCACCGAGGACTATATACACATAACGGCAAACGCCTGTGAAGAGGCCATTGTCTATAATGAGTTTCGCATACAGATTATTGATCAGACCAATAAAAAACGTTTTATGAATATACGTTTTGTGGCAACGGCTAAATTTATATATCCCGATTTGACATGGAGTCGAAAGGAGATAACGATGGTTTATCGTAGAACGCATCGATTTATGGAACACTTAAATTTGGGTAGGTGTTTTAATTTTTTGTTTAGTCTATAGTATTATTTACTGTTATACCCATAGAATTGGTGGAATTAATCAATACCGCAGATGTTGATATTGAAAATGTAAATCTCAAGGTTATAGGACCATTCAAAATCAAAGCACTTTTTGAGCATCCATTTCGCAAGGAGCTCGATTTTGTATTAGTTGGTATGGAACACAAAGAACTTACAATAATGTTGAACAAATCCGCAATTATGGATAAATTTTGCACGCATGTCGATGGTCGTATTATTTGCATTGCCAATAATAAACCACAGGTTGGATTCGATACATATAGAGTGAAACAAAATAAAATTTAAATTCTCTATTTTAGAAAAGTCTAATTTTGCGTGTAAACATTTTGAATCCAGAATTAAAGATTACACCGCCGGAATTAATTTTATTTACACGCTTCGAAGAGGCCACCACAATTTTGGACATTGAAAATGTTGGTTGCTTAGAGGCAAAGTACAAATGGAAGAAACTCAAGGAGTTTGTCAACTATGTAGACGAGGTATGACGATATAGAATAAGAATTACGAAGCTCAAATCAGAATTTAATATATACATTTTCTCTTACTTAAAGGCTGATTATGAACTGGATTTTGCACGTGAAATTCTCTCCGACATCTTTCACATATTGGAGCTGAGCGATGATATAATTAGTGATGACGAAAAGGAATATACGGATGATATGCCTCGTAGAAATATGACTGAACGTTATCAAAATTATCGATGTAAACTTATGCGTTTACAACGCAATGATCCGATTGGCGTCAAGAATATTCTCAATGATCTAATCGATAATTTAGATCTGGAACATAAGCGTTATTTGCTACGTTTGGATGAAACCGCACTGGAAGAGTGTGTAAAATGTCCTGATGACCTAGCCGACGATGCAACATCGTATGTCGAGTGTACCCTCGACCAAATCGTAAATGCTCTTCAAATAGAGGATAGTTATGAAATTTCCGATCCTAGTTCCGATCCATGTGACAGGGAACGCACCATTTACTTTGTGGAAAAGAGTGGTATATTGTCGCAGGCAGAAAAGAAGCCATGTATTTTGCATTTGCCACCCGTTCACAAAGGTTATGCGCATGAGGCTAATTTTCAATTGGATGTCGTCGGCGGCACCAGTATGCCTTTGAAAGTAATACTGGTTAATCTGCAAAAGACTGTGGAATTATCGCGAAAAAGCATTTACTTGGGAATAAAGGTAAACAAGTTTTTATGTTCTTTTTTAACCTCAAATCTACGATCTCCTCAAATTTTGATCTTCTGATATTCGTTCGGTACTTGAAAGATTTTATACAATAATTATGTATAGTGATTATATAGATAGATTATAATATCATAATAAATTTAACCTGTTCTTTTTAATCTATGTTTTGAACAACTGAGGTTCGAAATGTTGTATTCGATTTTGTTTTTGTTCTTAGTATTGATATCATCGGTACCTTGGAAATTCCATAGTCGATTTTTTAAAGTTAGATCTCTTAGAACAACTGATTTTTATTTTCTGTTCTTTGATATGTTGTTTTTTTTATTTTTTAGCCATGGTATGAAGTCTATCATACGAGCGTCAAAATCCAAAACGTCACCCAATATGTCATAACTCTAGGATTGGATATATTACCGGCCGCTAATAAAAAGAAACGACATCGCCTATCCGACGGTTATGTTGAAATTGCCAACGTTAAATACTTCAATATATCTGCCAAGCTTTCCAAAACAATTAAGTTAAATGGCATCATGGGTTTCAGTGATGAATTTATACGAGAGATTAAGATCACCATCAACGATGGCGAAGAGTTACGTGTGCGACTGCGTGGTCAGGGTATTATGCCAATATTTTCGGTGACCAGCGATCTTGCACGCATTGAACAGTTGGATAGTGAGCTCGTCAACGAGTATGAACTGTTACGACGCATCTACCAATTTGATATCTTTAAAAGCATCACCGAAGAAGATGATGAAGTTGGTATCGATGGTGAGGAGGGTGCCGACGAATCGGTTAAGCAATATAGTGAATTTTCACTGATTTCGGGAAGCTCGGTGAGTTCTCGCACCATCGAACGACGTTTCTATAAACTAATGCAAACCTATGTAATGGTCTATAAAAATGACCAACTGCCAAATGCCACAATTCTGGAGCAACTAATGGAGACGGAGAAGTTTCTGGAACAATTAAGTTATAGTACCGAAGCACGTTCGCTGCTCCAAATGGTCTATCAGAATTATGTTAAGGAACTTAAAATTTTCGATGAAAAGATGCCGTTAAATGTAAAACACTTTACCGTGCAACCGCTACCATTTGAGCTACACGGCTATGTGCTGAATATGAATGAGTTGAAAATCAATCAGTTTCGTAAATACGAAATAAATTTGCACTTCTTTGGGCCGGGTATATTGATCGCTGCTGCTAGAACAGCTGTTAAAATACCCGGTCTTGTGATGGACTTTGATGTGGAAGAAAGGTAATTGAGTCAATAGGACAATTATTGTTTTAATAGTATACAGAAAATAAATCTTTTCATACACCCAGAAAAAAATTGCCTCAAATCCCATTAAAATTGGTCAATAGGACAATTCTTGATTTAATAGTATACAAAAAATAAATCTTTTCATATAAACTCAATGGCAATGTCATAGTATTTTTTAGTATTTAATGGTAATTTCCGATTAAAATAATAATTTATCCTATTGACTATTTTTAATAGTTAATATCATGGTATTTTCTAGTATTTAATGGTATTTTCCAATTAAAATAATAATTTATCCTATTAACTATTTTTAATAATAAAAAACTAATATTTATATAGTATATTTTTTTCTGAGTGAATGTAAAATGATGATCGTAGGAAAGTAGTGAGTAAAGATGAAGTAGTTTTCGTGAATGTTTGCCTTGAATTTGTCAATATCAAAAATGTCAAAATCGGAGACGGTTCCAGTAATGTATCGTTCGACTTAAGAACGAATATTCTCGTGCGACACAAACGTATCGACACAAACGTATTGTGTGAGTTAAGGTTGGATTTTTTCTGTAATGCGTGGTTCTGTTTAAAGCCGAGTCTACTTCGAAGTGCTTAGTTCGATGCCCGCGTAGAATGAGATAGAGATAACACAAGACAACGTTGAATCAGGCAATGTATTTCCCTCGATCGATTTCCTTACGTTCTTCGACGCTTAAGAGACACAGGAGAGGATGAAATAGTTTCAAAAATCGAAACAGTTCCGGTTACAATTCCGGTTCTTTGGGGTCGCAGAGTGGGACTAAAACACTTGCAATATCGGTGCCGGTTCTCGTTCCAAGATTTAAAATATAGCGGTTCCCATTCCGGTTCCAATCAAATAACATTATGTGGGTTCCGGTTCCACACATTTTTTTAAATCGATTCCGGTACCGGTTCTTTATGGTCACTTATTATAAATAATTAAAAAAAGTGCTTCTCTGAATCGGAACCTTTCCGTAATCAAAACCTGTCGGGGATCGCAAAAAACCGGAATCAGAACCGTTTCGATTTTTGGAACTGGAATCGGAACCGTTATTAAAAAATTTGTGGAACCGACACCGATATTCCAAAGTATTTGTCCCTGGTTAAAATACCACGAAAATAAAGTGTTTTTTAAATTGGAGTAGAAACTAAAAAAAATTCTGAATGGGCGCGTGCCTGATTGTAGAGGTCCGTGCCTCTAGAACACACGGGAACGACAACAACTAGCACGCATGGAGATTTGCACGCACGAACTCAGATTTGCGGGCGTGACACGAAAAAAGCACGGCACGCGCCCTTCCCTAAGTAGAAAGAGTGAATCCATTTGTTTTTCCGATGCCTGAGTTTTTTTTTTCAAGTTTTGTAATAATAGCAATAGTTTGGCGCTAACGCTCTAAAGAACCTAGTTCGAGATCTCTCAACATTTGAGCTCACAGTGATGGTACCTACTGTTTGAGGACGAATCCGAAGGGCGGGATGAGAGCTTTTCTCTCCATTTTTCTTATATTGGATGTATTTACTAGGGCTGTGCGATTAATCAATTACTCAGAAATTGATTAATCAACAAAATTTATTAATCGATTATCCGCACAGCCCTACTATATAAATGTATGTTATACTTATATTTTATACTTAAACTTACCATGTTTCTTCCATTCCATTACCGTTTTATGTCACTTAAAATTTAATATTGTCTATTCCGTCTAATGATTCGATGTTGTCTCTCTTTCCGACAGCCGCGACGATCAGGAATTCATCTTCTATAGCTCCACTGACCATAAGGCGCCCGATTTCTACGACAAACCATATCGCAATATGCACGAACGCATCATTGATCTTGAAACGGATCCGAAATTAAAACATGCGCATTCCTTTGATGTGGACGAACATCTGATGGCCCATCAACGCGATATCTCTACCAAGGAACGCCGTAACATTAAGAACTACTATAACAGTCTAAATAAATCGGTTTACATGGAGCACAAGCATCATTATGTGTTGTGCAAAATCTATACGAAGAGTAAAACAAATTTTTCTGGTACAAATCTGCGCGTTGTTTTTCTTATCAAACCACAGATGCGTTTCTATGAGGATGGTCAGATGATCGAGGATTATGTTTATATAGATGTAAGTGTTAAACTGTTTAAAAATGTTGTTCACTTAATTTATAACGGTATTTTACAGCTACACATGGGTCCGACACTGCCGATTTTATTGCGTGGTATGATTAGTCATAATTAAGCTATGACAATTACTTTGTACGTTTATATTTTATTTTTATTTTATATGGAATTTTTTTTTATACATTAGCTTATATTGTTGTCTAATAAAAAATTTTCTTCTACAAAAAATTGTACTATTATTTAAGTACATTAACAGTACATATTGAGTTGTCTAAAGAAATAATGAAATATAAGCAGGACAATAAAAGAGCTCGTGACTGGCAGGCCGGCTGCCTTAATCCAACCAAGTATGCTGAAAAATAAATAATTAACATATTAGTCATATTATTGTCGCTGTAGCGAAAAAACTAATTTAAAAAATTTAATATTTGATCAATTTCGAAAATAGTTGAGGCCTATGTTGCGAACATTTGAAATTATCCTATTGCTGAATATAATTCATAGGCCATTTTTCTATGTTGTGACATTTCAATATTGTGAAATTTATGCATAATAATTTATTTTGCATAATTTGGATTCAACATTATATAATTCATTTGAAGACAAATGCTTAGAATTTGAAAATTGTTATTTTTAAAAATGTCTAATTGATTTTATCACTAAATGGCGTGTTCAGTTAATCTCCCTTCTTAGAAACTCTCACAGTTTTAGACTCACTTATAATCGTCAGGATATAGTTCAAAAGGTTCCGTTGGCATTTCTCCACAATTGCTAATGTAAACCGGCACTACCGGATAATCGTCTGTATCGGTTTTAACCTGCAAATTTCAATGAATGAAGCCTTTGACCAATTTGGTGTGCCTCAATCAAACACTTACATCTTCCACGGCATAAACAGTATCCATACCCTCCAGCACTTTGCCAAATACCGTATGCTTGCCATCCAACCATTTGGCCGCCACAGTGGTCACATAAAATTGACAACCATTCGTATTAGAACCTCTATTAGCCATGCCCAAGTAGCCGGGACGATTGTGTTCAACACTGAGAGCCTCATCGTCGAAATATTCACCGTATTTGCTAATGGAACCAGAGCCATCACCATTTACGATATCACCACCCTGTATGAGAAAACGATCGATAACACGATGAAATTTTGAGCCGACATATGTGGTGCCATTGATGCCACGCAAACAGATGTGACGAAAATTGGCCACCGACTTTGGAGCCAATTTGCCAAAAAGTCCAAATACTATGCGTCCCAATGGTTTGTGCTGTTGCCGCACGTCAATGTAAATTTTTGAGGTCACCGTGAAACTGAGACCATTGACGGCAGTGATAATGATGGTGGCGACGACAAACAGTAGTAGTAGTGGCTTGGTGTAGTACATTTCAAAAAATTTAGTTTAAAAATTTAAATAGTTTATTTCGTTTGGGTTGAGCAAGTTTATTGACTGAAGCAGTGGCAAAGACTGTTGGAAAATATGCCTTAAACATGAACAAAGAAATTCTAGATAGTCATTTTTCGCTGTGAATTCTTTGAAGCCGTTCAAGTGTCGAACTATTGATTTTTACAAATAGCACTACTGAACACAAATTTTTCTAGACATTCCATATATTATTTCTTTAGATTTTGAAGGTGCTAATTTTTACTGCATACTTTTTTGTTTTTATTCTGTCACTTAACGTTTTTAGAAAAATTGGAATTCATTTTGTAGATCCTTTTTATTGTAAGAGAAAAGTTATAGCACCTTACAAGAGTAGTTAAAAAAAAAACTTTAAATAAAATAAAATTGTCTAGGTATATTTTAAT
Source organism: Dryomyza anilis (assembly GCA_951804985.1). Classification (NCBI taxonomy): domain Eukaryota; kingdom Metazoa; phylum Arthropoda; class Insecta; order Diptera; family Dryomyzidae; genus Dryomyza; species Dryomyza anilis. Next base: position 30,273,105 of record OX638131.1, read on the forward strand.
TTAAAAGAACTATCAATATTTTAATTAGTTTTTGATATATTTAAATTTAAAGTGGAATGTTTTTTTCTTTATTTTAATGTAGCAATATCTGCCAGTTTTGTAGAATAGTGTACTTTTGATATGCAAGTTTGTTATATTGTATAATGTGCCAAATAAATAATTTAAAATTTTTCCAAGTAATTTTTATGGAAAACAAAAAAATACATAATTCGTTTAATTTTTAATTCAACATATTTTATTTTTTCAATAAGTAAATTTTATAAATTTCCATTCTATACATTATTATTACTCGATATACGATAGTATAAAAATTTGACTATGATCTAAATTTTGGTTTACATATAAAGTGACTTAACTTAATTAGTAGCTAAGATATTCTATATCATATTCTCTAGATAAACATATGTATATATAAATTAAAACTAATTAACAGAAAATGCTTGTTGTATTCAATAATTTGATATTTTTGATTAAATAAATTATTTGAGTTTTTTTTGGGTTTTGCATTAAATTTATGCAAACGAACGAAAATGTCTGTTACTTAATTAAATAAAATGAAATATGAATCTATACATTAAATCAAATGAACAATGATCATTAACATGTATGAAATTAAATGGAAAAATTAAAATATATTTCAATTATTTACAAGTCTGCTTTCATTTTGTAGTAATAACTTAAATACTAACTGTAGAAACTTTTTCTTTTGTACACAATGGAAAATATTAAAACATATTTGTTGGTGGCCAGCCGTAGCAGTGTGTGGTTGGTGCAGCAGAGAACGGCAAGCCGGCAGGCAGTCTTTAGGAACGAAATCGGCAAAGGCGCCACCAATGCAAGTGACGCCCCCGAATAAATGCTAACAAGAAACGAGCGTCTGCTTCTCCTGCTCGAAGTGCAGTCAACATAAAGACGACAATATCTATCCCATCATTCAGTCTCCATATTTTCTTTGAAGCATTTTACGTTACGCAACAATTGTCGCGCTCAACGCTTAATCCTTGTCATTATTATCACAGTCACTTAGCGCATCTTCCTGGGAAGATATGGCCATATTCTATATGCGTTTGTTATTCTTTGGATGTACGTATTTGCATGATTTTCCAACGCGACAGTGACCGCGCATAAACGCTTTGCAGATGCCGTTGTTATTGTTGCCGCCACCACCACCGTTGTTGTTGTTGCCACCATTTCCCCAGTCATTACGATTTTGACCAGAACCTGCTGGCCGCCAGTTACCACCGCCTCCACTATTGTTATCGGAAAAGTTTCCGCCTCCACCACCGCCGCCTCCTCGCCAATTACCGCCGCCATTGTTACGATTATTGCCACCACGTGGTGGTCCATTCATCATGGGCCCGGGACCATTATGTGGACCTCCTGGTCCCATGCCGCCGTTCATCATAGCGCCTGGCGGCATTGGTCCACCTGGACCCATGGGACCAAAGTTGGGACCATTGTTAAAGCCGGGCGGTGGGTATGGACCACCTCCTCCGGGTCCAAATTGATTAGGTCCGGGACCACCTGGACCGTGACCGGGTCCGAATTGATTGCGTCCACCCATAAAAGGCGGTGGTCCATTCATGGGTCCCATGGGACCGCCGCCGGGGCCATTCATGGGTCCCATAGGACCAGGTCCCGGTCCATTCATAGGTCCCATAGGGCCGTTAGGACCCATATTCATGCGCGGACTGCCGGGCATATCAGTATTAAAGGCGCCGCCAGGTGGTGCCATCATATGACCAGGCGGCATAACCATGCCTGGATTGGGCGGCATTCGCGCACCGTTGGGTCCCTGCCACATACCGGGCGGACCAACTGGCATCGGTGTCTGCTGTTGTGGTGATAAAGCTGCCGCCGCAGCAGCCGCTGCTGCTGCATTATTAGCTGCTACAAACGAATTTATAAATGGATTGAATGGATTGCTGTTCGAAACACCGCCAAGTCCGTCTAATCCGCTGGTCACATTGTCGCCTGGACGCGGCGAACCGCGTGGTTCTGGCCATGGCATGCTTGTGAAATCATTGACAGCATCAGGATTTCCTGTAATATCATCCAACGGTATCACTGGAATATCATGAGCATAATGCGGCTCAAGTTCTGCCTCCGTCGGCGAGTCTGGTATCATCGAGTGCGAGAAATAGAGAGCGCGCAACGTTGTCTGTTCACGATCGGCCTGCACCTTGCGTTCTTTCGACTGATTGCCATCCGGGTGCGGTGGCACATCGTCCAGCAGCTGCAACGGCCGCCACAGAGTACGCGGCTCCATGTTGTCCTCGTGATTGAAACCGCGACGCGACATATTCAATGCATCACGTTCGCTAAAACGTTCCATATTCTTCATATCCATAAAGTTCTTGTGGACATTAACGCGTTCCGTTTCGTCCAGCTCAAAGTAACGTATTTGCTCGAGCTGCTCCTGTGGACGCCAGCAAAGCTTCTTCTTGGGGCCCTTGCGCCGATGTAGCATAAGTACGCCAGGCGGTCCATTGGGACCGCAACCTGGACCAGGTTTTTTCGGTTCCTCAGGCTCTGCAATCTCTGTAGCAGCATCAGCTGCTTTGGTATCGTCTTTGGGTGAACTTTTCGCTTTGTTTGTCTCATCGTCAGTGTCGCTGGTGATGTCTATCGATGCTTGTTTCTCCGTCTTATTCTGTTCTTTACGCACTTTCTGTTCTATGTCTTCCTTGACCTTTTTCAGAGGTATGTCATCATCGTCTTCGATGGCGCTGTTTTCCTTGTCAGCCGACGCGTCAGCCGCATCTTCTTTAGTAGTAGCGCCGCTTTCGCCGCTGGTACTCTCTTCGGATTTTTGACTATCTGCTGCTGCTGCAGCCGATCGATCCTCCTCTTTGCTCTCATCCAAGGTGTCCTGATAAAATTTGAGCGGTGCTACTTTAGGTGTCTCTGGACTTGTGGGTGGTGATGCGGCGGCCTCTTTGCCGTTGGGTCGCTTGCGTTTTGCCGCCTTTTTGGGACCTGTTGCGGCAGAGAGCGCATCGGAGAAGATGTTTGTCTCGACAAGTGTGGCTACTGCAATAAAGAGAAGGGGAGAAAGGAAGTGTTAGATACTGAACAAAGTAGAATAGTAAAAAGAGACAGCGTTTTGCGCTATATATATTAAAAAAAAATAAACTTGTTGTTGATTTTTGCTTTGAATGTTGACGTGAGTGTGTGCCGTTAATGAGCGCTGAAATGAGAGAAAATTAGGCAAGTTCAACCCCTATTCGGGTGGTCAGTTGTGCTGTAACACAGGGAAGTAGCATTTTGGGGAGGAGGGACGAACGGTTCAAATAACACTGATAGTGGTTACTGATGTAGCGCAACGGCTGTTCCTGTATTCTTCATATATCACCCTGCTAATTAGGTGCTGCACATATATTTAATATTGGCGCATACAAACAAAATTTTGGTTATGATCATTATGTAGGTAAATATTTTATGTAGAGCATGTGAGCTTTTTAAACATTTAAAAATTTAAATTCCTCGATTCATAGTAATTTAAATTCCAAAGATCATCTGGCGATCACATTTCATACAGGGGTCTGTTCGCTGAAAGATTAAAATGTACGATGTGTATGATTTTAAATAATAAATGATGAAATAATTCAAGAGATTGATGCGATCCAGAATAATTTCAGAACTTGAATTGATCGCAGAGAAACTGAAAATATTTTTAAAAAGGTTTCTTTTAAATAGAATAAAATTTTTGAATGAGGTTTTGAATGAAATATCAATTTCTAAACTACTTTTGATTGAGTTCCCTCCTGAAGTTGAAGAATACGATGATCGCATTTTCTGATCTCATATTCTGTCCGCAACATTTTTCAGTGTGAAAATTTTGTAAGATAATTTGAAATCATTATTTTTCATATATAATTCTAAACGATTCAAATTTGACCGCAATTTAGACACAACAGTTAAAGCTCACATTGTATACAAAATAGCGTTTGTAATAAAAACACCATTGTCGGTTGCACCTTTAAATGGGCAAATGATAAATTAGGGGTCGAAGTATAAAAAAGAAATACAAATGCTTTATTTAAACAAGACCGCAAGTAATGCTATTTAGTTAGGTCTTATTTTGTGTTTTTTACATAAAAAAAGGTCATAAAACTAACCATAAAAAATATAGTCAAACAAAATCTATTAAAACAATTATGACTCACGCATTTAAGTGGAATCGCAAGTTCTGAAAACATGTAAACTCTTAAAGAGTACATTTTTTTAAACATTGGTAACTATGACTCACACATTTGTGTTGAAATGAATTGCTTAAAGAGGAAATCTTTTGATTTTTTAAAAGGTTATGTTAAAGATTTAGCTAAAAGACATTAACTATGACTCACACATTTGTGTTGAAATGTATTGCTTTAAAGGGGAAATCTTTTGAATTTTTAAAAGGTTATGTTAAAGATTTAACTTAAAAGACATTTATCGGCACCAACACAGATCTAGTTTAATATTGTATATGCCATTTTTGCGTTGCTTGCATGTCGAATAATAACTAAGCAATTGATGCTGTTAAGCCGCAGGTCATTTAGGTTCTCATGTGGTATTTGAACTTTCGCCACAGTCGCAGCAGTACCAGTGAATGTGTGTTAGGGGGTTAGGCTAAAAAAATATATTTTATGTTTATAAAAATTGTAATAAAAACACGCATCAATCCTTTGAGCCTGGTTGCAGCAGGAGTAACATATAATTTAAATAAAAAAATTATAAATATTTAAAAAATATTTCTTTTTTGTTTGAGTTTGAAAGTTTTAAAAGTGATAATTGGCAGTAGGTCATTTGTGAAACATGCGCAGACATTTATAACTATAAACCATATAATTGACTTCAACATATAGCATTGAGAAGATAACAAAAAAAACGTTCGTAGTTACTACAGTTAAACGGAAACATAACGTATCAATCATTGAAGAGTTGTAGCGTCTAAATAAAAACAATATTTCAATTATGATTTCTGTATACATTTAATAAAACGAAATTTAAAACCATATGTAGGGTCATTTAGTGAACTATACAAAACGGTTGTAGTTTGTAGTACAAAAAAGAAATAACGAATCAACTAATGATTATGATTATAGAGAGCCTCATTAAAAAAATCGCTATGATGGATTCTGTATTCATTTTAAGGATTAATAAAAAAAGACATGTCGTATTCAATATCGTCGTTGTAGACCGAAAAGTCATCAAATACATTTTTATGAAAAACCTAATTTTATAGTTTATTGATTAATATTATAAAAAGTAATTGATGCATTTTTAAATTTGAAAGATCAACTAATAGATTTACATTTTCTTATCAAGTGGTAAAAAAAAATTGATGATCATCGATTAATAATTAACAGATTTTTGTAAATTAATATTTGGCATTATGAAAATGTATTTGGTGACTTTTCGTTCTACAACGACGATATTATAGTAGTATCGTTTTAAATTTAATCTATGTGAAAAGTATTTTGTAATAATTGATATTTTCACATTTACTAACTTCGTAAAATACAAATATTTCGTTTAATTAAATGTGTAGCTTTTTAATACCACGTTAAGGGTTAAAGTAATTGATCACCATATTCAACTATAATATTAAAAAAATACTTTATCTATATAATGACATATGGTAAAATAAACAATAGAAAAAAATATATCAAATGATAAAAACATATATAGAATTTGGTGTAAAATTTAGTTTACTGCAATATATCGTCGTGGTAGCACTATAAATCAAACCATACTTATTTTTTCATTTTTTTTTTTTTTGATTAATACTATAACAATTGATGAATATAAAAAATGTGAATACCATTTAAGAGATTAACATGTTCTCATATGTTGATATTAATAATAGCCTCATCGAAGAGCTAACAAATTAAGTGAAAATTGAGTTTCACATTTACGGGGATAATGTTTTTATAAAATGCACTAGAACAACGAAAGAATTGGAAATTATAGAACGGATATTTAAAATATCAAATTTGTGTATGAAATTTTCCATACATAATATTCAAACGTGTTACTTTTCGTAAGAGGCGTGAATATAATATACACTCAGAAAACAGTTTCCTCATATTAAGATAATTAAACTGGAAATAGCGTTAAGGAAAAAGTCTCCCTATAATAAGGAAATTTAGCTTATTCTACGAAAACATGTCCTTATAATAAGAACAGTTTTGTTCTATTAAAGAAAAACCTTTTTCCTAAAATGAATACAAAAAACATGAGTCTATTTCAAAAACATTGTCCTCAATGTTAAAGAATTTTTTTCTGAGTGTAGGAAGTACATCATATCGTCGTTATAGAACTAAAAGTCACCAACTATATTTTTATGAAAATCTGAAATTTCAACTTTGTTGATAATTATTACACAAAGAAATTGATACATTTTTAAAATTAAAATATCAATTGATAAATTCACATTTTCTTACCATTTGGTAAACTTATTGAGCTCATCTATCAGAAATTGAAAGATGTATAAAGAATTTTGTAAATGAATAATAGGCATTTTGAAAAGGTATTTGGTGACTTTTAGTTCTACAACGACGATATATAGATTGCTCTCAATCATTAAAATAAATTAGTTGCGCAGTTGAAAAGAATCACAATCAATTCCAAAGTTATCTGGTTTTAGAGTAGGCTCTGAAAGTGCCCATGAATTAAAAATAAGAGTGCACAAAGTAGTCAATTTCCAACTTGAATATAAATAGTATGTTAAAAATGTTAAAGAATATGTCAGAAAAATAATAAGTATTGAATCTATAGCAAGATTCGCAAGAATAAATATACTATGATTCATCTGAAGAACAAATTTGACCATATCAGCTGTATATGTCGTCCTTGTAGAACAAAAACTACATTTTATATATTTCAATAGTAGGTTCACAAAAATTCTGTTATATCCAACGGTTTCTAAACGATGAGACCAACATTAAATTAATGAATATATGTTAATCTTTCGAATGGTAGTCCAACTTTTGATATTAATCAACTAGTTTTTATAATATTAATCAATAAACTGAACGTTTCTACAACGACGATATTCACTACTATAGAATGTTTAGCATATATGAGAAGAATATTAATCATATAGAAAAATCTAAACAAATACATCATTGTAGAATAAACATTTTAATATTTGGGTCGATATTCACTATTCATATATTCGATATTCAGTATAGAATATTTAGCATATATGAGAAGAATATTTATCATATAGAAAAATCTAAAATACATTGTAGAATAAACATTTTAATATTTGAGTTTATGAGAATTATTTATTAAATATTTATAGTTTTAATCAATAAGATTAAAAAAGAAGTTTCCAATTAAAATATGATTTATATTAAAATAAACTTTGAAAGCAATAGCTAATGTATAGCAGGTATTGGTTGTTTATATTGAAATCTATAAAACCAAAGAAGTCAAATGATCTACAAAACGAATTTTAGTAAAATTTGTGGTAATATGTCGCGATCAAGCTACACAGCAATGCATTTATGTGACTACAAACATTTCTAAAATTATCATTATCTTGAGTAAATAGTAAACTGAGCATGTTCACGAAATTTAATTTGTATACAACATGCGTAGAGGTCATGTTCACAGAAATGATTCATCATTTATGAATTAAATTTCAGTTCTATATATAGAAATTACTGTACCCCGCAAGGTAGAAACAAAACTATAGCATTTGAAAGAATAAAGTGCAGACCGACCCACTGCATTGGGCATAAAATGCCGATCTACGACAATCTCATATGTGGGGGTGAGTGAGGGAAAGGAACCGTTGTTCTCTATAATATGATCCGTATAAATATGAACTGACGCATGCGACCTTTAATGCCAAAATACACAACATCTTCTTCTTTCGTTACTCTCAAACAAATATCAATATTTTTTTTGCAATTACAAATTCTGCTCCCAAACTTCAAGGACCATTCAGCTTAAAACATTTTTTTTTTTTTTTTTGGTTTTTCCAATAGAAAAAAATTCTTTATTTTTTCCATTCTTATTTTGTTATCATATGTAATTGTAATAATTATTATTTTTTCTTAAATAGCACTTAAAACTAGGAAAGAAAAAAATATTTAATATATATATATAGTGGTAAATGTTGTATATATAAAAATATTAAAATAGTTTGCTGGTTGTACAAAACAATTTAACGCAATGCACACACCTTTAAAACACCAAATTTTTGTTAAAAAAATCATGTTTTTAAAGAAATAATATATAGTAATACTTAACATGAAGAAGCAATACATCACCGTCTGCTGATGGAAGAGAGATAGAGCGTGCTTTAGATTGATTGATCGTATGACGTGCGTGTGTGTGAAAGAGAAGACAACACTCAGAGCTTATATGCGCATTCATAATTAGATGGCGGTAGTTGTATTTAATAATTTAGTTTTTTTTGCAGAAGTCATCAAAGCGTTCATTCCCCGCCAAAATTTAAAAACGTTATAAACTCTGCGTTAAATATTCTCTTTCTTAATTCAGTTAGAACCAACATCAACTTCAGCTCAGTCTGCTAGTTGTTTAGATTACATTTGAGTTCAGTTCAGTGCAGCAACTTACTAGACACAGCAAATGTAGCAAACCTATCGTTGCATCGTCTTGCACTAGTTCTAATTCGCATCATATCCGCAACAGCTTACTCTCAGTGGTTGTATCCATCCATCCGTCCATCCAAGCATCGTATTATGCACTTGCACGCAAAGAACATGGCCTCATTAAAATTATAAAAAGCCTATGTTATGCGATACATACCATTGCTGCACGATGTGCACACTTTTAACTGCGAAACTTTCAATTGAAAACAGTTACCACCACTCACACATTTGAATTATTAATTTCTTTCTGCACTAAACTCAACTACGACTTAGAATAGTATTTAAGGTTTTAACTTTTTTTTAACTATCACTAATAAGATATATGACAAAATTCTATGCCAAACTATTCCCTTAACTAATTTTTATTTGTTCTGACGATATTTCTACGTATATCGTGACAATTTTTAATCGACGAGCTTAATATTTGCATCAGAAGTTAGACAGTAAGCTGGTCTCAGCAATCCAGAGGCATGTGTACTGGACTTGCATTTCTCGGGTTCGAATCCCGGCTTGGGCATGGGCGCATGTGGTGATTTTTTATATATTTGTACTCAAATTGGTGGGACCTACAGTTTATTGCCGAATCCGAACGGCGGGTGAGAGCTTTTCAAGGGCAATCTTTACTCTCGTAGGTTTGTCATTTACTGCCGAGAGGTAGAGCGGTATAGAAAAATGTTTCTATGAAAAGAAGTTGTTGGTCCCAGTCCAGGCTTAAACCGGAAACCTTTCGGCTCGCAGTCCAACGCACTAACTTTGAGCTACCGACGCTATGACCTATATCTACCAATGCTTAAATGCTTGAAGAGAACATATTAATCTATCGAATGACATTTAAATATTCAAATTTAATCAACTTGTTTTATTAATATGAGTCAATCAACTAGAGAAATCAATTATTAACAAAAACTAATAACCACGCATTGCCTACTTGAAATAAAAGTGATTTTTATGATCTTCAAATGAGATTTTGAATTTTCTACCATATGGTGTTAAATTGCAAATCAAGAAGTTATACAGAAAATAATATATACATTTCTGATACAAAATAAATGTATACCGGAGAATTTCGATGAATTTCTTATGAAAAATTGATTTCTGATTCATTTTTCCAATACATAGGGTTTGTTTGAAATTAATTCATTCGACGGAACTTGCAACGGTTTGAATTCCATTGAAAACTTTTGGTTTGTATTGCAAAAACGAATTCCGTAATACCAAAAACCACTTCGATTGAATACAAATTTAAATATGTTTTCGAAACGAATTCAAATCGTTGAAGTCGAAGTAATTCGAATTATTTTTAATCGTTTGAAAGAAAATGTTTATACAAATTTATTTATAGAACATTTTTGACAATGCTGAATCACGATTTCATTCTAATAACTGTGTAATATCTCTACAACAATGATGTGGAAAAACAGATGTGATAAACGTATTACGTATCTCGCATCGAATATTTAACAAGTAATGGAACCCTTGGGTTTGACTATAACGTGATGTTTGGGGAATCATTACTCACGTAATCGTGAGTAATGACAGTAATCGTATAACAACAATACCAATAACATTTTGTTTAACCGTTCACATCATTTGAGAATCATTTCAGAAGATCAATGATTCATTTCTGAAATGAAATTAAAAAGTTTATGGTCAAAAAATTAAAATTTTACAAATGAAATAATTTCGATAACTCGTAACGTCAAAAATAGCTATTTTGTTCCAGGTATATTGGATTTTGTTGAAATCACAGACATTTCCTTATCATTACAGATATCGAATTTATGAAAATCCAAACCATGACATTATTCGGCTTGATGGGTACAATTTTTTTGTATTTTTCTAACCAACACATTCTACATTATATTAAGGTAATAATAAATTTAAACCACAACACAAGAAATGTCAAAACGCACCGTTTTGCGTAATGCCAAGTGTCCTCCTCCTCACTGAACGCTAAATTTATTTATTTTAAAAATTGCACTATCCTTGTAGATTAACCTTGCATTGAGTGCAACTATTTTCTATGAAATATTACTAAAACAATATATACAGTTTGCCAAAATCTACCAACACTAAAACGTTTAAATGTATATTTTCCACGGCCATTAACAAACTAAAATGAAAAAAATTTTAGCTTTATGCACATGGAAAGAAAGTCAATCAATTCAAGTGGTGCGGTCGGCGGCAGCGCTGTTTGCAAAACACTTGCAACATCACACAAATTTGTATTTTCTCAGCACTAACGTGGCCGGCCTAAAGTAGCATCGATGACAACAACAAAGTTCCATCACCACAGCAACTGTTTTTTTTTTTTTTTACTGTACACACTTGAATCAAAGCATTGATTCATTCAATTCAATTATTTAAAGAAAATAAAATTATTTATACTCAAGTTATATGAAAAATGTAAAGAAAAGCTGTAAAGTAAAACATGTGCTGCCCAGCATTTGATAAAATTTGTTTGTGTACAAATTCAAAGCAAAAACCAGCAACAAATTCTCTGTAAATATAGAAAAAAAGAGAAAAACATTCATTAGTAGAGTGGACCAGCTCATGGTACTTACTCTTCTTGGGCGCAATCAGTTTGATTGCACCTGGTTTATCCTCCATGCCCGTTGCTTTGCCAACATGATTAATGTCGAACTTGGGCTTCTTTGTTGTTGTCTCTGTGGGCGAATCTCGACTGGGCGGTGGCGATGAACGCTTCATGGCCGACGGCAAACTGAGAGGTATTGTGGTGCCCGGTGTGCTCGCCGATAGCGGCTTCTTAAGACCCTTCCGTGATGGCGGTGGTGGTGCCTCCTCTGTCAGTCCATGCGATCGAAATTGCGATTTGTATGTTTTTACAGTTTTGGCCTTTTCGCTGTCGCGTCTTATCTCAATGGACATGGAGGCTTTCTTAGAGGGAATGGTTATTGATGTGGATGTTTGTTTGTTGGTTGCTGCAGAGTTTGTGTTGCTGCTATTGCTGTCCTCGGCGGCATCAATTGCGGCAGTTTCTTTGATTTTTTTCGGTATTTTGCCAAGTTTGTCAAGTGATGGTTGTTTGGCCATATTGGCAAGCGTTTCCTTGTCTTTGTCAGCTTGACTGCTGCTGCTGTCTTTGTCTTTCCTCGACGACGAAGTGCTAAGCTTATCCTTGTCGCGACGTTCTTTGCTGCTACTGCTAGACGATGAACTGCTAGATGGTTTTGATGATGACGATGATGACGACTTGTGCTTGCTACTGGAACTGCTGGAGCGATCTTTGTCCTTGCTGGAACTGCTGCCACTGGAACGTTCCTTGTCACTGCTACGATGCTTGTCGCTGGAACTGCGATGTGATGAGGAAGATTTCGTTTTGCTTGATGACGATGAAGTTGAGCTTTTTGATGAGGATTTATGTCCACTTGACGATGACGACGAATTTTTATGACTTGATGACGAAGATTTTTGTTCTTTGTCCTTGTCACTCTTGCGCTCCTTCTCTTTGCCACCATCTCGTGAGTCTTTAGAACTTTTGCGTTCCATTTTCTTCTCAGTCTTTTCTTTAGTTTCCTCGACTTTGAAAGCTTCCGTCACTTCTTCAGCAGCAGCAACTTGTTTAACGCTGGTTTCTTTCTTCTCAGTTACGGGTGTTGATGCAGCTGTTGCTGGTTTTGTAATGCTTGGTGCTTCTTGTTCTTCTTCGTCATCTTCTACTTCTTCTGATGCATCGATTACAACGCAGGCATCAACATCATCTTTGCTGCTACTTTCTGCAATTGGTTCCGTCTGCTCTTCGTCGTCAGTTTCCTGCTGCACCTCCTCATGCGCCTCTGCTTCATCCTCTTCATCTGCTTCTTCATCTGCATCTTCATCTTCTTCTTCAGCTGCTTTTGATTTTGTTGGCGACGGCGGTGTCGCCGCATCTGATTGTGTCTGCTTTGCTGCATCAACTTTTGTCAACACCTGCTGGCCATCCTTAAGCATAATTTTGTAAACAAGACCCGCTTCGCTGGCTTTTTTCTGGGCTGCCGTCGGCGCATAACTGGGCACTGATGGCACATCGTTTGGCACATCGGCCAAGGGATCCTCCTCAACGGCATAGGCGGCAGCGAGTGCTTTTTTTACGATGGTTGTTGTTTCAGCGTTGCGTTTTGGGACTGATACGATTGGTGCAACGGCAGCTATTGGTGACGGCTGTGCTGCTTCAATGCTGGTTGCTTGTGGCGGCATAGCTGCAGCTGGTGTGAGAGCTGCTGTTGTTGTTGGTGCTGCTGCTGTTGATTGTGCGTTTACGGCAGCGTTGGCGGCAGCCAAACTAGTATCAGTGGTTACTACTTTAAGCCACTGTTCGACCAGACGTTTAGCTAAAATGCGAACACCTGGAAATTAAAAAAAAATATATATATTGTTAAATTTGTAAACAAATTATAAAGCTTAGAGTCATTTAAACGACAAATATTATTTATTTAATGAATTTAGCGATCTTTTGTTTTAATTATAATACAAATACAACCGAAGACCAATTAACTAAAACCGAAGAATTACAAAAAAAAAAGATGCAACGTAAATGAAGAAACTTAAATAAACAAAAAGAACTGAACGAAGAATCAAAGGGACTAATAAAATTACTTAAAGAACTAAAAGAACTGAAAGGACTAAATGAACTGAAAGGACTAAATGAACTGAAACGACTAAAAGAACTGAAACGACTAAAAAATACTAAAAAAGAAATAAAAATAAAGCTTGAAAAAGGACATAAAGAAACAAAAGTATAACAGGATTTTAATCATTACCAATTTTTAATCAAAGATAAAATTTATGAATATATTTAATATGTTAAATCAGTGATCAACGGATTTATTGGGATTTTTAATGAATAAATAATGAATTAATGAGTAAAAAAACAAATAGATATATTAATAAATATATGAATTATTAAATTAAGTACAACATTAACCAATAATTAGAAAATCAATAAAAAGATGAGTTAACCTTGAAAGTCACGCACGTATATTTGAATTTTTTGTAATATGTATATACTGTAAACTTAATAGTTTTGTACTGTAAACTGTTTATTAAAATGCTGTACACTTTAAAGAATTGTACTGTTTAATGTATATTGTAATAATATAAGCTTTATAGTATAATACTGTAAACTTTATTGTGTTATAGTGTAAAATGTATAATATACTGACTGCTCTAAAAATGGATGATGCAACATCTAAAAAAATAAAAACGTTCAAGGTTAACTCATACATAAAACAAGTTATATATATAAAAAAAAGAATAAAGTAATAATTAAAATAATTACTATTTTATAATTCTAAAAAACTGGAAATTATTGGAAATTAAAACAAAATAATAATATATAAATTAATGAAAATAAATTAAATAAAAAAAATATATATATAAAATTAAATACATATAAAATTAAATAAATCAAATCAATGAATTGGTCTAAAAAGTACAGTTTCCTCAAAACGCAAATTATAAAAGCTTACCAAAAAAATACTGTAATCGCAGGGGTATATGGTGGTCAATATAACTCGTTTATATAGTATTATTTTTGATTTATTAATGTGTATGTGTTTCAACAAATAAAAGCACTATTGCGTAAAATTATTCAATATCAATGTAAAAATAAATATTTGTAAAGTGTTGTCTCTTTTTTTCAACAATATACGTCGAACTCTCGTTTAGTATTTAATTAGCACAACATTTCAGTTTTAAAGCGTTGAATATACTGAAACATCACCAATGAGATTGCCTCATATTAGTATCGCCAAGTGCGCCGTATGTAAGTGGTACAGTTCAAGAGATACACATGACAACAATACAAATATAAACTAAGTATGTGTTGTTGTTTTTTATATGGTTATTTGTGCTCGATGTATGATACAAATGGAAAACCCGATAAGACAAAAAAAAAACATGTGGAAAGACAGACGGACAATTAGGTAAAAATCAAAATCAATATTTTTAAGTGCAGGTAGGTAGAATTTTCTCTATTTCATGTAGTTAAGCTACTGCTGCTTGGATTTATTTTTCCAAACAATATACCTGCAAATATGTTGTAAACCAAAATCCAGCTGCAAAACTTGATCTTTGGATCTTATATAGAAAAATACAACAAAAGATTTGTATTGATTATTCTAAGGGTGAATTTATGTTTGGAACACGAAAAAGGACTCAACTAAGACGAGACAATTTTAAGGAACACAATAATGAAGTTAAGTTCAAACAGCTGTTGAATAAGATTTTTATAAAATATAACAAGTATATTTAAAATATATAATTTCTATAAAAGATAAATCTAACTTCAACACACTATAATAAATTAAACAAAGGCTTTTCCTTTGTAACTGGGGTAGTTTTTAATCGATCAATTTGTTTACCTTCAATGCCGCCATCCTTGCACAAGCCACGCACGAGTTTTGGCGCCGAATTGCTCTTCAAACGATCCACATCGACGGGACAAAGCAGCAATAGCTCGAGTATTTCTTGTACAAGTGGCCAATTCATGGCGCGTATGCCATCGTTTAGCCACATATGCACCAAGGTCCAACCACCAGCGCCCATAAATTCGCCAAGCAACTCGGTTTTGGTGCATTTTAGAATTTGCACATAAATGCATTTGGATACAAGCTTCTTCGAGTATTTGGTCATAAGACTGTAAATAAGAAAATAAAAAAAAATTGATTAATTTTGAGCTTAAAACGTGTAAATGCAAAGTTAACATAAAATTAAAATTAAGGTTAAAATGTATCCTTTTTGAGGTTAACAATAAAACATGAAATTTTGATATACTAAAATTGTGTTTAAACTTTAACTGAAATGTTTTTATTTATTCTTTTAAGATTTCACGAGCGAATTATAAAAGATTTTTTATTTTAAAATTAAATATATCAAAATTCAAATGTCTAGAAATATCCAATAATTAATTTTTTCTACATTTTATCTGGCAAGATCTTGAGCACGCAAAAACAATATTTTTGCAATAACATTTTAAATTAGTTTTAGATTGATTTTAGACCAAATTAGATTCAATATTTGAGGTTAAAATGAATGTGATTTATATTATATGCAACACTGCAACAATTGTAATAGATTATTAAATAAGAGAAAAAATTGGTACATACCCAGCAATGCGTTTAACTTCGCCTTCGCTCAAAATGCCACCGTTGTCATCCAACAGCACTTTGAGGCATTTCAATAATTGTAATGGAACTATTCGCGGCTGCAAAGCAAAACAATTAAATATTTTTAAATTTATTTATTAAACATTCAATACAATCAATGTGCTTGATAAAAAACAAAAACAATGTAATACAAATCAATATTAAACAATAAAACTTACCATTTTATAATCTGTCTAAAAAGTCGCCAGTTTTGTACAAAATAAACTCGTAGTTAAACAAGTTATTGTAATAGATTAGTTTGAATTGATTATTTTTCTATATCATTTGCGTCGAATCACACGACGTCACAGTATTTGCGTAGCTTTGTCTCTTTCTTATAGCATACATACATAAGAAATGTTCATGCTTTTTTTTTTGTTCTTGCTGCGTAGGTAATAAGTATTACGTAATTCAATTTTTCATTTTAATTTTCAATCACGTTTTTATGTATAGAAACCTAAAAATTGCAAAAGTAAAAAACAAAATTATAAAAAAAATCGACATTTTTTAATTTACACACAAATACAAATGCACGGAAAAATTGTTGAAACCCCAAAAGAAAAGACCGCAGGGGGTGCAGATTAATATCTGCAGATTTAAGGTTTTTTCGCAATAACTTTTTTTGCTATTATATATTTTTTCTATAATTTACCTAAATTATATTAAAGTATTGTTTAATTTTTATTGAAAACAAATTGTATGTTATTAAATGCGTTGCTATGCAATTGTAGCTCTTGAATATATTTCACAATAATAGGCAATTTTCCCTCACGACGTCTTCTCGTCAGCAATGTATTCATGGAACTGAAGTGAACTCTAGTTTACACACGCAGCATTTTCGATATTGTAATAGATAATGTACAGGGTGCTACATGCAAGTAAAATATATCATGTTAGTTGTACAATAACTTCAATGTGGTTCTACGGAACGCTAAAAATTGTTTTGACAGTCAAGACGTCATTTTTTTTTTGTAATTTGCTAAAATGCGTAAATTATCAGGCGTGCTCTGGAAAACGAGTGATGTAAATTACCATGGAAACTAAAAATGAGTGATAAAACCAAATCTAAAACTTTAGAAACTGTATGTTTTTGAGAGATTAAGAAATTGAAGATAGTTTTTTCAGTTTGAAGTATAATTTAATTATCGACATATTTATTCAATTGTTTTAATTTTAAAGAAAATAATTCAACTTAATTTTTCATGGTTCATGGTAAAACAAAAATGAAAAAATATTAAGGGTATTCATATAACGTGTTAAGTCGTGCTAAATTGTTAAAGTTAGCACCTTTTTATATGAACGTACTTTTTCTTTTTAACTTAAAAATGCTGTCAAAAAGAATAATTTGCATCTAAATATTTTAGTTTCCAGTGCTTAGTAAAACTCCTAAATGAATAACACACAATTAACAATGATGAATTTTAAACTAGTCTTAAGAAATTAGATTTGTCAAATATAAACACATCTCAGAGCTTCATAAGTTGCTATTCCCTGCTAAGTCGATTTCCATACAAAAAGTTTAATAGATTTTAAAAATTTGTTAAGTATAGTCAGTTAGCAGGACTTAACAAGTTATATGAATACCCATATTGTAGATTTCACAAATATTGTTATTTCAAAATAATTTCGTTGATTTTATCTACAAAATTTGATTGCGATTTTAGATCTTATAGGCTAATGTAAGGTTCTAAACCGAGTATACAATTTACTCAAATCTGCAAAACAAGATTGAAAAACACCAATGAGAACTTGCTTTTTCTTTTATGTGATTTGTAATGGAGTATTTCTTCTTGTAAACAAATAGAGATATTTTCAATATATTTTGATATTACCTTACATTCCATATGTAAATTATTATTAATTTCTGGTTTTGATATTTTCTCGTAATATTCGTTATTAAAAAAAAAGTAACTAAAATTATAAGAAAAGCTATAAAGGAGCATAATACAATAACAATGAAAAAGTATCCGAGAGCTCCTCTTATCCCATATAACATTTCCATAAACTCGGGACGTTTGCCAATATCTTCATGCGTTTGACAGAAACACGGGACGCCTATGAACTCTAATAATTTCTGTCATCGTTACCAATAATCAAAAAATAATGTAGTCGGCTTTTTGACAAATCCACATATACAGCGTTACAAATAATCAAAATATAATGTCCAACTTAAGATAGTCGACTTTTGACATAAATTTGTATGGAAGAATTGTAAAAAGCCGACCATTTGTTAAAACTGAACATTATATTATGTTTATTGGTAACGCTGATAAATTTATGTCAAAAGTCGACTACTATCTTAAGTTGCACATTATATTTTGATTATTGGTAACTATAATGTGCATGTACAGTTAAGCGAGAATGTCAAAATGCAACAAAATCACAATTTCCATACGGTATGAGCCAATCAAAACGCTTGAAACTTAAGAAATGTTTTGTATTCTTTTATTTGACATTCGCGTGTCAGCACATGCACAATATAGCTAGGCCTTAATGTTAGACCGAGTGAATTCGTTTAGTACATATACCCAGTATTAAAACCAATAGTGTAAACGTTTCTTTACAAAAAGTATCTGGTTCGTAACTTGGCTATGTTGCTATACATCATACGAATCTAGTACAAACTTTCAAGGTTATAATAATCACTTGTAATCTATTACAATTTCTCGAAAAAATCGACGATGACGCATCAGTACGCCATTTTGTATTAAATACTTATATTAACCATTTAAGAAAATTCTATTTCATTTTGTCCATACCAAAAACTTTGCTCGAGATTTCACAATTCAATTGATTTGTATTATAAATCGTTGTTAGTCAAAATATATTAATCAAGGCCACACAGCCACTTTCTCATTTGCTGGCTTCAGGTTTCCTCAGTTTTTCGCTGCCACACAAAGCGCTGTATCGATTTCACTTTAAAACGCAATTAATACTTTCAGGGGTTTCAAATGCAAAACAATAAATATTTGCAAACTCAACATTTTCATTTTTCAACAATATTCTACCCTCACAATAAATTCTCTTATATGCTAACAAATGCTTGAGATTTAAGATTTTTTATATTTTCAGTTTAGCAATAAGTACAGTTTTTCTTTGTTTCAATTAATTTCCGATACATATAGTATATGTAAAAAATCCACGGAGAAATCCAAAATCCACGACCAACTCACCCGCAAGGTACGAATTTTAATGAAGTCGATCCGACAAGCAACCAGGGTTCACACTTTACTCCAGTAGAAAAGTAATAGATTATTTTGTGTAATTGTAGTAGAATTGTGTAAATTGTAACAGATTAATACATTTTTTCGCCAATAAAACAATTTTTGTATTTTATTATAGGTTTTAAACAAAAATATTTTTATTTTCATCTTTGTTAAAAATAAAATATTACAAAAAAAAAAAAAAAACAGAGAGTGATGGTGTTTTCGAAATAGTGTCAAAAATGTATTAAAAATTAAATTAACTTGTACTAAAATTTTAAAATTAAGCAAAACAAAATTGCAAACATTATAATAAACAGAACATATATATGAAAGAGATAAAACTTCAAAATGCAGCTATAAAATAATAAACATAATACTGAAATGTGGTAGATTTTATTTTATTGAAATTGTCCTTAAAAGTTGCAGACAAATCTGCTACTGTAGTAGGTAATAGAATCTTAAAATGAATAAGCCTTTTCTACTCTTTCGAGGACAAAAACGATGTAGCTAGTTTGATGGTATGCATATTCTTCGTCTTTAATTTTCAAATTCCTCAGCCCAAAACTGATGAATTACAAATCAGTAATAATGTATAACAAATAGAAATTCACTATTTTGATCACACTTCGATCACAAGCTTCGAAATTAATGAATGCATATATGTTGTAAAAATAATATAAGAAAATCTATTACTGAAATACTTTAATTTTAATAAAAATTTAAAATAAATATAAAGTTATAAAAAACATTTTGACTAAAATTTAAATCAATCCAAACTGACTAAACACCTTTACTACATCGAAGGATGGGTGGATAACAAAATTTTAGTTACACAGTGCTACTTACACAGTGTAACAATTTCGCAATAAATATCTATAATACAAGTTTGTATCTTCATTCAAACATTTATTTATTAATAAAATTATATTTCTATAATGGGATTTCCATATAAGGATTTCCATAATGTGATTTTCCTAAAAATTTAATGCACAACAGTTGAAATATTAAACACAGCTCTAAGATGACACTTTCACAACTTAATTTATCTATTGTGAATAGTGAAAATAAAAATTTTAAAACTCGAAAGTTTAACAGAAAAAGTATTTATAAATAGAAAATGTTTTTGAGGTTTTAAATAATTAATTATCTACAGTGCTTTTGTGTTATAGTGATTGTGTTTTAAGGAACATAGTCGTGTGTTTAAATATATTCGAAATTTGTTTTAAACAACAGTGTCAAAGATCTTGGGTAAGTCTGTTTAATCAATTGAAACTATTTCCGATTGTAATTTTATTATTTGCTTTTAACATAGGAATTAAGACTTATTTTGCTATCAAAATATATAAACTCCATTATCTGCCTAAAATAAAATGACCACTTGACTTTCTAAAGATGCTTTTGAAAAATGATGCTGCAAAAAATGACTGCAGCAAGAATTAGCCATGTAATAAAAAATTCTTAAAACTTTATTCTTTAATTTTAGTGGAATAGGATGAAGTGGTGTAGGTCTTTTTCCTGCGTATTAAGTTAATGGTGGCACTTATAAAACGTATTTGCTGCAGTACAAAGTCATTATGCGAAGCAAATATATTTCACCCGAATTCAAATGACCACTACCTCAAGAACATATTTCTACATGATTCAAAAGACGCAATAAAACCATAAAATATATCTATACCTATTAAGGTTCCTTTGTTGATTTTAAAATACTGATAAAAATAAACAAAACCTAGGATGCCTGTTAAAACAATCACTTCTACTGTATTTTCTGTCCTATTGTTGATGGCTTGTTGAAATAGTAATTCAATTTTCTAAGAGATGACATACTCATATTTTTGAAAGTTTATAGCGTTCGGGAGAAGTTGTTTGATTTAAAGTTAACAATTGTCGATTTAGGTATTAAAACGCGAACTTTGAGGTGCCGATAGGATCCATTTCCCATTTTCGTATTTCGCAGAAACTTTTCCAATATAATTGATTTTCTCATATAATTGAGATTTTTAGTGGTTGGCCTTTTCTCGATTTGAATAATCGATTGTCAGTCTGTCGTACTGGTCAAAGGTACTGGTACTCAAATGCAAAATAATGATTTCACGGTTGTGTTTGCAATTTTCATGGTCCGATAACCTCGAAAAAACAGTTCACATTTAATACGAATATGTTATTATATGTATGTTGTCGAGATTTCGATTTCGCCCTATTTTTTTTTTTTAGTTGTCGATCCAAACAGAGAGGTTAGGTTGATAAACAAATATTTAACTCTGGACGGAAAATTTCAGATTTTCAAAAATAAATATTTTTCTCTTCCACGTCTTACGAAAAGATATAAAACATGCAAAGAAATTTGGTTTATAAAATACCGGTTTTTAATTGCAACGGGTAATAAAGTGAAACAAACCAAAATTCCTGTTTCTAATTTTTATAGTGAACCAAAATTATATCCCAGCAAACATTTTGAGTCTTTTAAGACTCCTAAATGTGTCATATTTATGAGTGTTACCCTCATATATGAGCACTTAAAAGAGTACAAAAATGCTCCCGACTCCTGGGAAGAGGGACCCATTTTATGAGCCCAAAAACCCTCATATTTCAGACTCTTTTATTACACCTAAAACTTTCATATTTGAGCACTAAAAAGTGCCCAAAAAGGCTCCCAACCCCTGGGTAGATGGCACCATTTTATGAGCCCAAAAACCCTCATATATTTCTGACACTTTTATTACTCCTAAAATACTCATATATGAGCACTTCAAATAGCCCAAAAAGACTCCCAACTCAACGGGTGAGAGCACCATTTTATGAGCCCAAAAACCCTCACATTTCTGACACTTATTACTCCTAAAACACTCATATTTGAGCTCTAAAGGGACCCCAAAAAAGCTACAGAAACTGCGCTTTAAAGAGCGCAAAAATCCGCGTATTTTTGATCATTTTAAAATATTCTTAAAACATTCACATTTTTGAGAATTTCCAGACACCACAATTACTTCATTATTGGAGTTTTTCTTTCTTCAGAAATATAGAATGTGTCTGAAATGAATCCAACATAGTACATGTACATGTTTATCTTAGTCCAGACATCCGTGAGAAAATGCTTTCATTTCAAAAAATCGATTAAATATGTAGGTTTGTCTGGGTAATTTACACTAACATTTTATTATTTTTCATTTGATTTCAAATTCAAAACGAATACAAGTTTAAAACGCTCATGAATGAGACTCTTTTATGAGACAAATTTTGGAGCGTTCCTAAAACATTCTAAAATAAATAACTTTTATTAGTCGATTTTCTGTGCGCTCAGAAACAATTTTATTTTTGATGCTTTTAGGAGTCTAATTTATGAGGGTTCCTAAATAACTCCTAAATATGAATCTTTTATGAATAATATTTTTGAGAGCTCCGAAAAAGCGAAACTGACGAGAGGTAGCGCGGTATAGAAAAATGTTTCTATGAAAAGATATTGTTAGCCCCAGTCCAGGCTTGAACCAGGGACCTTTCGGCTCGCAGTCCAACGCACTAACCACTTAGCTATCGACTATAACTTTCATAATTCTTACTAACTTCATCACACCAACTATCACAATATCCTTACTTTAAAATTTCCCATGTGATCTAACCTTCCCAACTGGTTTAATGTTTGTATCGATTTTTTTTGTAGTACGATTCGTGAAATAAGTTAGAAAATACAACATAATTTCAATCACCCATTAATAGACATAATTTTATTTCAATACTAATATAATATTCTGTTGTTGTTAGATTTGAAATAAATCCATTAAAAACAAATGCTTACAATTATACAAAATTATAATTACATAATGTATTTTATATAATATATAAAAGTATGTATATCAACAGTTTTGTGGCAGAGTAAATAATGTATATATGGTATATAATATTCAACATACAAAAATATAAGTAGATAAACAATTGAATGAATATATATATATCTAAGTTATATAGAAATTCAACCCTAAAAAGAGCGAGAATGAAAAACATAAAAAAATATATATTAGATATTTAGCACGTTAAAGCACAATTTGCTGGCGAATGTGTGAAGGGCTTTTGCAGGAATTAACGATGAGGACTTGTGCAAAATAAAATGAGGGTCTTAAGAGAATTAACTAAATGTTTATTCATAATAAATGTTTTAATCATTATGAAG
The DNA here is from genome assembly GCA_951804985.1 of Dryomyza anilis. Lineage (NCBI taxonomy): Eukaryota > Metazoa > Arthropoda > Insecta > Diptera > Dryomyzidae > Dryomyza > Dryomyza anilis. Next base: position 30,296,236 of record OX638131.1, read on the forward strand.
GTTTTCTTGTTTAATTGTCTTGTTACATTGTAAATGTTTGTTTAATCATAAATGTTGCTGCTTCATTATAAATGTTCTGTTCATTATAAATGTTTTTTTTTTCAATATAAATGTGGTAAATGATATATTTTTTTTCATTATAAATGTTAAATCATATATATGTTTTTATACTTAACTTTAACTACAGTTTTTTGCACGTGTATTCATTTATTAAATATTTTTGCAATCGATTATGGGCGTTTAAAATTATCTACTAAAATGTTGCATGCATTTAATGGGGATCTGATAGTTCCTCCTCTATTTTTCTTTCACTGACAATTCAGCATCAATATACTTTTTTCCCTGCTTCGCGACAATTGCTCCCCGAAAATATTCTTTCCACCGAATCTTTCACGAGACAATTTTCTACCGGTAGATTTTGGTTTAGATAATTCTTCCACATACAATATATAATATTTATGAATCGATTATTTTTGTAGAATTCTCTTTTTGAAAAATTGTCGAGGAAAAATGATCTCGTGTTGAAATTGTAACGCTAAGAGTAATTATGATCGCCGATGTCTCGAATTTATATCAATTGAATTCCCTATGGAATTTCTCGGTGTAGAATATCTTAAAACGTTAAAGAAATTACAATTAAGATAACTCATAAAAACAAATTGGGACATTTTAAGGTGAATTTCAATTTTATGGAAGACAGATTTTCAAAATAATTACAACAAACTTAATACAACACACACTACAATGTGAAAAAGAAAATTGCATTTAATGGAAAATGTGCATTTTGTAAACATTCTTTGTTTTTCTTTTTGTTCATACTAAATTTAAATACTTAAAATGGTTATTTGAGTATTTGACAGTTGTCTTTTGTTAATACTTAAGTTTTGAGTTAAATTTTCAAAAACAATAGTTTAAAAACTACTGCTGAAAGTTGTTACTTTACTTCTCCTGCTGTTTCTCATTATTGTTTTGTTTGTTATTGGTAGAAATGGTTATTGTTGTTGTTGTCTTTGTTGTTGACATCTCAGTCTCGTTGTCATTGGCACATTCCTCGACATTATCTAAAACAGCAGCAACTGCATCATTCGCAATGCCAACAGCACCAACTGCTGTCGCCGCTTCCAACTCTTCTGCAATTTCAGCTGCTACAACTGCTGTTGCTGCTGCTTTTGACGGTGCTATTTCAACAGAAACTGCCGCATTTCCTATTGCTTCATCGACTGCTTCCATTTTGGACAGTTTCGGTTTAAACGTATTATTCTCCACATTGAGCGCATACTTTTTAAAAGTGTCTGCATTTGCTGCCACATTCATTGGACGCATGCGTCGCTGTTGTGCCGCACTAAAGTTTGGACTTTCCGAACGCGCGCGCTGCAGCGCTGGGCGTTGCTGCAACTGTTCGTGTTGTTCACAGTCACGTGAGCGTCCAAACTCAAAGCCATTTTGCCATTGCACATGTACATTTTCATACGAAGGATCTTCGTGTCGCGCATATTTACGTGTTGTTCCATTGTTATTGTTGTTGCCACATGCTCCACTGGCTGCTTCAGCTGCACGCAAACGCGACAATGTTGAACGCAGCGGTCGTCCAGTGGCATCACGTCGTATCGAGCCTGTCGCCGGAGCTGCAGCTGCGCATGGGGCATGCATTTCGGCGCGTCCATTAAATCGCACAATATCCTGCGGCAGTGCGCCGGTTAGACGCGGTGCGCCATACGGATTTGGCACGTGTGCTGATGCGTTTGCAGAGTCGCAGCAGTCACGAGAAAACATAAAGTTAAAGTCGATGACCTGCGGAAGAGCAAAAATAGAATAATTTTAAAGATTTTTTAATAAGAAAGTGAATGTATTCCAAAAACAACCAGTTAAATGCACAAAATGTACAATTTTTATATTTCGGGAAATTTCTTAGCAAATCATTTATATTTTATTTAGAACGGGGAGAAAATTATCTAGGTAAATATTTACCCAGGCAAATATCATCAATTTTAGTACTTTTCTAGAGAATAAATTACTTATTTGACCATTACAACCCATGGTGGGTTTCAGCCGAAGCCGCATTTCAGTGCAGCATTCTCCAGTTTAGAGAGCAAATCGCGTTGAATGGGCCTTAAGGTGAACGAGGACAAGACGAAGTACCTGGTGTCAACACACAAGAGTATCGGCGTCTTGGACAATACGTCACTATTGACAACCACAACTTCGAAGTTGTAAAGAACTTCGTCTACCTAGGTACCAGCATCAACAAAAAAAAAAACAATGCCAGCCTGGATATAAGCCGAAGAATATCTCTTGCCAACAGGTGCTACTTTGGGCTCAGTAGACAATTGAGGAGCAGAGCCTTCTCTCGACGGACAAAAATTACGTTCGATAAGTCGCTCATCATGCCAGTCCTCCTCTATGACGCAGAGGCATAGACGCTTGCCAACATCGATGAGCGAGCTTTATGAGCGTTCGAGAGAAGCATTCTTCGAAAAATCTATGGCCCTATATGCGTCGAAAACGAATATAAAATCAGATAGAACGACGAGCTATATGAGCTCTACGCCGAAATTGACAGTCAGGCGCATTAAGATCCAGCGCCTACGCTGGTTGGGACATGTCGAGCGTATGGATGAAAGCGCTCCAGCAAAAAAGGTATTCAATTCTGTACCAAGTGGTGGTGGTCAATGTAGGAGATGTTTTTAAGACATGTTTCCAGCATATATTTGGGGACTGACAAACAAATTAAACGACTTTTAATAAAAACCACGCATTTGTCTGCTTAAAAGGTTATGTAATACATCTCTCAGAAAGAAATATCTACATCTATAAAATAATAAAAAATAAAAATACCTTGCAGTCTGGTCCTTGACCAATCCAGAGCGGTAGCCATTTATTAACGAGCAGCCACTGCAGACTGGATTTTGAAATGCGATTTAAAGTGCTGTCACCGCCGGAGGATGCAGCACCAGCCGATGACGAAGATGTCGCTGCAATGCTGGACGTTGTTGTCGCCGTGGCTGTTTTCTTGGTGAGCGCATTTTTTATAGTAAATGTGCTGCGTTCAGCGATGACATTTTGTACGTTTGCTTTATGTGAATTGGCATTGGGTGATTTTGTTTTTGGTATGGCACCAGTTGGTCGATTGGCAGAAGATATAGAGGCGGCTGCAGCAGCAGCAGCTGCAGCCGAAGTAGATGGCGAATCACGTTCTAAATTAGGGCTCGGTGTGGCGGCATTAGCGGTGCAGGCTAAAGGGCCTACAGAAGCCGAACGGACTTCACGTTCCTTCGAAGAGTTGGGAGTCCCTATAGAAAAATAAAAATGTGTTTAAATATGAAATAAATTCTTGAGTAAAATTCATTTAACAAATGTTGATAATAGTGGGCAGAAGATCACCGATCTTCGAGCGATCATGCTCATTTTCAATGCCAAAGAAGATATAGAAGTAATTTTGCTCTTCTTCAAGCGCAAATGAGTTTCAAAAGCAAGATTCGCACTTAAAACATAATTATTTGTGGCAAGTCGTCAATCTTTTCGTCTATTTGGTATCAATTTACCATTTGTTCGGCCCTTGAAGCAAACTTTGCTTTTACAGTATTTGTTTTTAATTTTTCCTTCTGCTTTATTTGACTTACCACCATTTGATGCTGTACCCACTGAGACGCCTGCTCCGCGATAAATGTTGCTCATACTCTGCGTGTTCTCGCCGCCATTTAGACAGCTAAAGAACGACGATGCGCTATTCTTGACGTTATTCGCATCTCTGGTTTGATTGCTGTTGCTGCCATTAGTGCCACCTCCTACTGCACTCACACAACCCACACCGGCAGCATGTGCTGCCGTAGCACCGCCACCCGCATTGAGGCGTATATGACCGACGGTGCCGAATTGTGAATGACCCAGCACCGCATAGTGACCACCAAGATTATAATGATCTATGTTGCCGCATGAAGAGCTCAAATGACGCTCAATGCGTCCGATGCCATGACCAATAACATTCAAGCGACCATAGACGCGACCACCGGAACCGGTATTACGATAAATGGGCTCATCGCGTATCTGTTCGTAAATGTTTTCATAGCGTATAGGTGGTGCAGCGGCTGCTGCATAGTGCATATTATAGTATTGATGGGATTCGGTGTCGTCAAAGCTGCGCTGACGCTGACAACTGCCGTAGAGCAGTGGATGAGCAGCAGCGGTGGCGGCGGCAGTGCAATAGCGCGAAGAGCCAAAACGATTGCCTGCAAAATAAATAAATTATGTCAAAAAAATAAGAAAATCAATTTGTCTCATTGCTTAAACGCACCGCCATTTAGATCCAGTTGAAAATTTCGCCTAAAACCCAGACCAGAGCGCACAGCGCGTGGTACATCATAGGCGGGCGCATTTGCGCGATCGTATAAATCATTGCGGTAGCCAATGTTTAGATTGTTAGAGAGCAATTTACGCGGTTGTGTGTTGTTTAAATTTGGCGATGCCAGATTATTGGTATTTGGCAGCATGGCGGCACCAGCAGCAACAGCAGCAATGCCATCGACTTGCTGCTGTTGTTCGTTGTTATTATTGGCATGATTGTTGTTATGTTGTGTTGCATCTGCAGGGGCAATAGCAGCATTTGCGCCAGCAATATTAGCAGCGGCAGCAGCAGCGATGATAACACCACCACCTGCTGCAGCGGCGGCGGCAGCAGCAGCCGCATATTGTTCAATGGATTCGTAGATATTTTCATAGTGTGGATGATTTTGCTGTTGTTGTTGCAATTGTATGTTGTTGTTGATGTTGTTAATATTATTAAGCTGATGTTGTTGTGCGTTATTATTGTTGTTGTTATTAATGTTGTTGTTGCTATTGTTAAAACCCTCATTTAAATTATTGCGCGAGTAGCCAACGGCACCCTCGACTGTGCCCTCCGCTTGACTATTCTCGTCATCTACGACTCCAGCAGCTGTTGCTGTTGCTAGGCTAAATATTTGAAAAAAAGTTTTATATATTAGAGAAACTTTGATTTTCAATGAAAATTTAATTTTTTCCAGAGAAAAACTTGATTTTCGGAGAAATATCAATATTTAAAAAATGTGATTACATGACCCATTTATTAAGAGTCTTATAAATGGTCACCAGATAGCAATGATAGTATTTCCAATTGTTATTTTTCAGCAACTGTCAAAGTTACCAATGACACTAGCTGTCAAAATATTAAGTAAGATTTTCCCTATAAAATTTGTTAGCCAAACAAGAATATTGAACCAACGTTCGTTTCAAAGAGCGAACGAAACGTTTGAAATACAACATACCAATTTTGGAAGAATGGGACTGAAAACGAATCGTAGTCACATTAAAATAAAAATTATATGATTAGGGGATTAAAAGACTTGTAATATTTGTTAGGTCTGTCTTAGAACAGGTGTTCCACCTACCGTGCTATTGCGCCCTGCTCTTCCATTCACATGGGCTTATCGATCATACACACGCCAGCGTAACTGCGTCCGATGGTCATGGAGGCGGGCAAAATACGCCATGTATCAGTCTCCGGACAATATACCTATAGGAAAATCACATTTATTCAAACTAAAGGCGTTCGTCGCACAACTTACCTCAACAGATGCCAAATTCGATGAACCATCATCACCACCCACCACATACAAGACGCCATCGTGCGCCACAACACCAGCATTGCGTCTGCAGAAAGACATATCGGCCACTGAATGCCATTGATTGGCCTCCGGATCATAGGCCTCTACCGATTTGCGTACCATTGGTCCATCGTGACCGCCCACAGCGTAGAGTATATTATTTAAAACACCAACACCGGCGCCACTGCGTCGTGCAGACATATCAGCAACGCCACTCCAAGTATCCGTTTCTGGATTATAACGTTCCACCGATGAGAGACACTGACGCGAGAAACCATCGTAACCACCAACAGCAAAGAGTAGACCATTGACAACACCAACACCAACCGAGCTGCGACGTGTTGACATCGAAGCAATTAAGCGCCATAATTCCGTCTTCGGGTCAAAGACCTCGGCGCTGCAAAGACCGGTAGTACCGTCAAAACCGCCCACAGCATAAATGAAACCGTTGAGCACAGAGACACCGAGTGTGGAGCGACGAGCCTCCATGCTGCTACAGGTGGACCATATGTCCGTGGCCGGATCGTAGACGTCAACGGTGCGCACACGCAGTGAGCCATTGAAGCCGCCTACGGCGTAGACTTTGTCGCCCAGTACGGAGAGCCCAGCGCTGTAAAAATGGAATTAAATAAATGGTTTTTTGAAGACAGGAATACATGGGTCAATTAAATAAAATAAGGAAAATAAAAAAATAATTTAAATAATACAAAAATAAACACGTGATATCTTTAAATCAGATGATATTTAAAAAGATACAAATAAAGGGTTTTTCAATAAGAGCGCTACAAAAGTAGAGCGACAGGGACAGAAAACAACGCCATATTTCTTGCCGCTCTTTTGACATTTCTCTTCAGTAAAGTTTGTCATTTCATGATGGAATGATATACGAGCCAACAACGAGTCGAAATTATTAAAATTTATTACCGAAATTCGAATTCGTATATATTTCCATCATGAAATGGTAACCCTTTCCATTATCTTTCCATCATGAAATGGCAAACCTTACTGAAGAGAAATGTCAAAAGAGCGGCAAGAAATATGGCGTCGTTTGCTGTCCCTGTCGCTCTACTTTTGTAGCGTCCCTGTTAAAAAACCCTTTATGTTAAAGGTCTCGATCGAATTCTGATCGACAAAATTTTAATTTTGATTTGTGCAGTAAAAGTTGCAGCAATTATTGGATGTATTTATGATGCTGATTACGAAAATCACGTCAGTTTTGTCAAATTAGCTTCTGTTTTTAGGATCTAGCCCAATTTTCAAATTTTTATAATTTTCATCATTTTTTATTTAAATTTGTATGGCAGATTCACGCCATATTTGAGGAACAGCAGAAAACAGACAGCTTTTGATACAAACTCCGCCTTTGTCTGTTTGATAAATGTTGTGAAAATGTTTTTCAACTGCCTCGACCATGCCAAAAATTTAGTCTGGGGAAAGTAAACATTTAAAAATATGTATCAAATAAATACCAAAAAAAATTTAAATAGCATAATAAATGATTTAAATTTAAGTAAATAAAAATATGTAAAACTTCACCTACCGACAACGTCTATTTGGCATTTCTGCCGCCTGATACCATTTCTCCTCGCGCATATCATAGCACTCCACTGAGCGTATAGCCTTCGGCGCCTGACCACCAATAACCAATAGAATTTTTGGCAAACCCACCGGTTTACGCGGTATAGTACGTGCACTCTTTGTGTCATTGGGCAACAGGTGATATGTCAGCGCTTCTATAATGAGATTCTTACAGACGATGTTACCCTCGAGCAGTGGCTCCTTGTCGACGCGTTGTGTTATATACTCCTTGGATAGAAAGGGTAGACGTACGTTTGCCATGAGTTCGGCCGTGTGTGGCTCACGTACAGTGGGGTCGTAGCGGATCCAAGAGATGACACATTCGTAAACCTTCTCCTCGCTGGTTACGCAAATTCGATCGTTGCGTATGAGATGCATGACCTGCTCGTGTGGCAAATTGAGAAACTCATCGAATTGTATGACTTCGCTACAAAACGAAAAATGCAAAAAGTATATTTATAAAGTCAATAATTTAACAATTTAACGTTTTTTAAAACTCACTTAAAATGCTGCTCAATATATGTCTCCGCATAGTTGAGCAAATCAACACAGCCATGCATATCGGCAAACTCACGAATACCCAGACAATTGCTGGCATCTAGCTGCGTCTGCAAATAGTCGCAACATGCTTCGCGCACATCCGTGAGTTGCAACAGATTGGCGGCCGTGAGCAACACTTGTACATTGTCTTCGTTAACCTCAACATGCGATGTGTACACGTACTCGATGAGCAGCTCGAGGGCACGATGATCGACACCCTGCAGCGTAATGCGTCCCTGACGCGACTCCTCAAAACCGGTGAACATGGCGTAAAAGTAGGGGCTGCACGAGGCGAGCACCATCTTGTGAGCGGGAATCTCAAAGTCATCGGCGACAAGTGTTACATCGCATAGAAGATTTTGTCTATAGGCAGTAGAGCAGGTGCAGAGAAAATAGTATTAATTAATACAAAAACTAATTTGTCGGGCTCTAGGTCTACCAAATGCAATATGTAAATTTCACTGGTTCAAAAAAATCCACAACAGTAATTGACAAAAAAACAAAAACTTGTTGGGCGACCGTACTTTATGAATTATGTGAATATGGTTCAACAATCACATAAATACTAAACAGTTGCATCATAATCAGTTTTTTGATAATTTGCTCTTAAAAGTCGTTTAGAAATTTCGTCTCTTTGAAGAAGTTTCTTAGTTCTTTTCAGTCGGAACTTCCCAGTTGTTACAGTGATGAAATAAGGGGAGCTTCTAATTGGATAATTCTAAGTCTGGCTTTAGAAGAGTTTGAATTTTGTTTGTCATTAGATTTGTAGGGAGGGCTTCAGAGCCATTTTTTGGTTTGACCCACGCTGGATTCATACAATGTTTTGTGTAGTTGATAAGTCCGTAAATCGTTTTTCATAAATTGAAAATGTCGGACGGTTGATGACTGAAATTGTGTCCATGTCCGATTCATTTCTTGCGAATTCGTCGGCAGGCTCATTTCCCCTCATGTTGCAGTGACTAGGAATCCAGATAACATCCACAGTGTTAAGAAGTAGGAGATAAGTAAGGACCTCTTTGCATCCGAGATAATTTTAATACACTTGTCTTCAGAAATTGGAAAGGTCTAACGGTTATGACTGAAATTGTGTCCATGCTGACCCATTTCTTCCCAATTTCCCCCTTTGTTGCAGTGTCCAGGAACCCAGATGACATCCACAATGTTAAGAACCAAGAGATCATCAAGGTCCTCTTTTCATTGTAGAATCACCCTGGATTTTACCTCATCCATGAATATTTCACTGATGGCAGATTGACTATCTGAGAAAATTTGAATACACCTGTCTTCAGCAAATTGGAAAGGTCTGCCGTGTACGGTCGAAAATGTATGCCTGACCCTTTACTTACCAATTCGTCGGCAGTCTACAGTTACAGAGTCCAGGAACCCAGATGACATCCACAGTGTTAAAAAGTATGCCTACACAGTAAGTGCTTTGTATAGAATTATCCCCCTCTATAATTAGCGCTTGTAGCGTCGGTAGCTCAAGTTTATTTTGTTGGACTGCGAGCCGAAAGGTCCCAGGTTCAAGCCTAAACTGGGGTAACAACATCTTTTCATAGAAACATTATTGTATACAGCGCTACCTTTCGGCAGTAAATGGCAAACTTACGAGAGTAAAACATCGCCGTTCGTATTATGCATTAAACTGTAGGTCCTACCACTTTGAGTACAAATATAACACGCACAGCTCAAATGGTGGGAGAGCTCGGCCGAAGTTCTTATAGGACTGTAGCGCTAAACTATTATTTATTAATTCGGTATTTTGTTCCTTATGAGACCTCATATTAGGTATATTGCGACCCCTTAAATCGAAGTGTTTCCAGACCCACCGTTTTTGTGTTTAACGACCCTTCAGTCGCCCCACAGGGATCAGACACCTATAGTTTAGAGATCCTACGATTGCCCTACCTATGTACCGTCCATTTTATAGTGGACTTAGACCGACTATTACTTTAATAATTATTAATAACTGGTGTAAGGCAGCTAACAGAATGCCTGTACACAAATTATCCCATGAAACCTAAAATTTATATCATAAAATGTCTGACAATTTCCTAAAATTTAGAATGTAAATTCGTAAAAACGTTACGTGTAAAACATACGTTTTAAAATAACAAAATCAGTATTATCAAATTATATAGTACTGACCTATGCGATATTTATGGGAAATATTATTTTATTTTGTTTCGTAGTTTTATTTAATATGTAAAATTTAGTATATTATGGAATATTATGGTTATTCATAATATTTATACCAATTTTTATTCGGTATATTGTATAATTAATCTCATTAACAACGCAATATATGAATAAACACTTGGGCACAAGTTCAAGACCTTTTGCATATAAATTAAAATTATTAAAGATTTGAACACGAATAATTGCATAAACAAATATGAATCAATGATAAGCAACGTACTTCGTACTACAAGTTGTTCGACCACAAATTTTTAACATCTATAAAAAAAAGCAGCAACAACAAAAACTCACTTTCTCATCTCGTTCATGGCCTCGAAGGAGCGCGCGGTGTGCAATTCATTATTGTAGGCGCCCACGGATCGATCTTTGCCATTTGGACGTTGTATATGTTTTTGTGAGCTCTCGTCAAGTGAATTTTGGCTCGCATAGCGCAGCAGGCAGCTGTTATTGGCAAGAAAAATTAATATAAAATAACAAAATAAAACAGCTGTTTGTCAACTACGCACCTGCCGCGTTCCATGCTGCCTTCTGCTGCTGAATTTTGACCACCGCCGCCTGCAGCACCACCTACGCCACCACCCGCTGCTGCACCACCCAAACCCGCCACAGCAGCTGCTGCTGCCGCCGCCGCTGGATTATTGTTGCCCAAATTGCTCATGATTCCTAGCGTATATTTGGTCAGCAGCGCACTCAATGATATCATGCACTAATCAGGCAACCGCTGCTTGAGCTGGTTGCTTTTCCAAACACACTTGCTTCACTTTTTCTGGCACACTTTTGATGTCTTTTTGTAAACTTTTTTATTGTTTGAAATTTTTAACTAATTTATTTTCTTTGATTAGTTTTTAATTTGTTGCTTAATTTTTATGTTTGCTGCACACATTTATTCACTTGACACACATTTTTCATTGCACTGAACTCTCGCGTACACCTTTTCGGCTGGCTCCGCTGGTCAACACTAACATTTAATTTTGTGTTTTAATCACTTTTCGTGTAAACTTAATATAATTTTTTTCAAAATATTCTTAGAGTATTAGTTAATGCAACTTTTGCTGCAATAACTGACATTAATTTTAGAAAATATACCGTTTAACTTAATTTTTCACTAAACACTTCAGCTCAACACTATAATTTGTCTAACACAAACGCTATGTGAAAATTCTTGTTTTTTATGAGAAAAAAAAAAATAAACAAGAAATTGTCAGAAATTGTAAAAGATTTTTGTGTATATTTATATGAGGTGTGTTCAGTGAGTGTTCTGTTTATTTTAATTTCCAATAGGGTGGATAATTATTTTTAAATATATAAATTATAATATTAATATTTTTAAACAAGTCTAATATAACGAAGTGAGACATATTATTAAAAAAAATAATTGATTTTAAGCAAGCCATCATTTTCTGTGCAAATCTTTACTTTATTTCAGAACGTTTGTATAACGTTCAACGTTTTTATAAATACCTTACAGGAAAACGAACCGGTCCTAGACTAGGCACGTGACTGGTTCCTCGGAGATAGTTAAATCGGTCGTAATTCTGACTCTTTTATATGAAACCAAGCGGTAACTTTACCATGGTGTTGTACTAAGGAGGGATCAATTTACACCTGCAGACCTTTACTTTTTAAATATGACATATATGCAGATAGCTACAAGATGTTTGCCGCAACAGCAATGAAAATTATTATATTTACAATACACCCAGAAAAAAATTATGGTAAATTGATAGTATTTCAATAGAAAAACAATAATTTATACCATTAAAATTGGTCAATAGGATGCGTCCCATCAGTTGAGTATTATTGAAACTCTTAATACAATGTGATATTTTAATTACAATAAGAAAGACCTATAAAAATTTAATGATACGTATTATTAATTTTATGGTATAGTTACATTTTCCTAATAATTTATTAAAACAAAAATGTATTTTAGTTAATTTATTGTATATATTATTTTATTTAAATGTCAAAATTGATAATCACTTTTACACCCAGAAAAAAAATCGCTAAAATACCATTAAAATTGGTCAATGGGACAATTATTGATTTAATAGTATACAAAAAATAAATTTTTCCATATAAACTCAATGGCAATGTCATGGTAATTTCTAGTATTTAATGGTATTTTCCGATTAAAATAATAATTTCCCTTTGACTATTATTAATAGTAAAAAACTATTATTTATATAGTATTTTTTTCTGGGTGTACAACACACATAAAGAGACACTTCGTGCTGCAAAAGGTTATAACACATTTAATGTTTGCTTTGGTTTCCTATAATTGATTGTAGTTCTTGAGTCTGCAGTTATTTTTGAGTCCGTTTCCATAATTACCGATGTTCGATGTATTATTTATTTTCTGTATTAAATAAAAATATAAATAAATATATAAATATAATTTATTTACATTAAATACATTGAGTCCTTACCAATGTCGCGTTTAATAATGTGGATTATAACAAAAAAATACATGCGAACATTTTGAGTAAACACGCAGAATGACGTACAAAACGAACATGTTTGCATTCGTTTTTATGTTTTTTTACACCACGTTTATTATTATAGGAGGAAACCATTAAAACAACAGTATTTATTCTATTTAAAATAATAATATTGAAATATTTAAATTTATGGTATTGAATTTTTCAAATACTATTGAATTAATTAGAAAACTTTTGATTTAAAAAGAAAAAACTATTAATACATGAACCAGAAGATCAATGGCCGTACCATAAAGTACTTAATGGTACATTTTCTTCTGAGTGTAGATTCACAGCAAATGTCCTGAATTGCGGATCTTTTGCAGCAAATCTATTGGCCTTTTTTTGACATTTAGTTAATAAAAAAAGGCAATGGTCGTATTTTTTATGTATTCTCCAATTATTCACAACAAATATTAAATAAATCCAATGGTGTCTAAAAGGATTTAACTCGAAAATTTCATTTTAATGGTAAAAGTGAAAATAAAAATAACTGAGATTGAAATTTTTCAACACGTGATGAAAAATGATTTCTTTTCAGAGTACACCTGCAAACATTTTTCAAGCCGTTGTACAGTTTTACCGTCGAAGGCTTTATAAAGGCGATGCCGATGTATAAAAATGATACTGTATTCATTCTTAAATAAATAAAAATCCATTTGCTTCCTTTTATTTCATTTAAAAAACTCCGCGAATTCTTATGGAGTACCTTATCCACATATTTCATTTTTGTAAGATAAGATAAATAATAGTTTTTTACTATTAAAAATAGTCAATAGGATAAATTCTTATTTTAATCGGAAAATACCATTAAATACTAGAAGATTCCATGACATTGCCATTGAGTTTATATGAAAAGATTTATGTTTTGTATTGTCCGTTACATATTTTTCCATAATGTGCTATTGCAAGATTCAAATTAAAAAAATTTGATCATAGTAGCTCTGAATTAAATGGCAGAAAATAATTTGTGTCAGTTATAGTCAATACAAAATTTATTTAACGCGAAAATGGCAGACGAAGTGGAAGTGCGAGAAAATATAATTAAAATTTTTCAAAAACAACCTAGTTGGTCTTTTAAAAAAATTGCCAAGGAAGTAGGGGCTAACCCTAAGACCATTTCTCGCGTTATCAACCGCTTTAAGGAAGACCTGAGTATTGATCGGAAGAAAGGTTCTGGTAAAAAAAGGCCCACATGATCGTGAAAAGTCGAAGAATATTTTAAAGAAAGAACCAAGCATATCCGGAAGGAAATTGGCGAGAAAGGCGGATTGCTCAGAATCTTTCGTGCACAGGACTAAGAAAGAAGCTGGGCTGAAGACGTACAAGGTCCAAAAAGTTCCGGATAGAAATGCCGTCAAGAATGAAACCGCAAAACAACGAGCTAAAAAGCTGAACCTAGATTTTTTTAAAAATTCGATTGCTGCATAATGGACGAAGAAACTTATGTTTTAGCGAACTTTTCTCAGCTACCTGGGCAGGAATTTTATACAGCCGATTCTCGAGAAAATGTCGCTGAAAAATTCAAATGAAAAAAAATGACAAAATTCCCAAAGAAATTCCTTGTTTGGCAGGCAATTTGCAGTTGTGGAAAAAGGTTCCGGAAAAATTAAAACTTTTTATTAAAAAATATTAATTTCTGGTTTTTTATATTTTTTTTTAAATCTAAAAATAATTTGCAAAATAAAATATTTATTTTATAAAAATTCGATTACTAGATTTCTAGATTTTTTCATTTTTGTAGCGGACATTTTATTCGACGCAGTCCTTAATTGTCCTATTGACCAATTTTAATAGGATTTGAGGAAATTTTTTCTGGGTGTATATCGATTCATGTCTAAATTTTTTTTTCGTTTTATGATTCGACAATTTGACGTATGGAGCAAACTAAATCTCAAGTAATGAAAAAGTTAAATTTATAACATTTTTAAAATTGTTTATTATCATTACAAAGCTTTTATATGCCAGTTAAGAACAGCTGATTTCCTACCACTAACAGCCTTAGAGTATGCAACAAACTTTGAACAGTCAAAAATGTACTAAATCAGCTTTGAAAAGCTTTTGTCCGTTGCCAAAGGAGACAAAGACGCCAGGCTTCGGTGCAGCAAGTTTCAGTAACATTTAGATCGCCAAATGTAACGGTGTGTTTTAAGATAAAGCAGGACTAAATTTCAAAACTTTGTTGTTGTTTTTGCCGGTATTAAATGAAAATTCTAGTTGCTCCTTTGCATAATTGTGACATGTTGCAGAAGAAATTAAATGAAAATTAACATAAATTAAAAATATAACCACTGACTGACAGTGAAGAGAACGTCTACGGTGTGTCTAGTTACTGTACTTAATATGGACAGCGTCTCGTCACTCGTGTCTGCTGCTTAAAATCGTTAATCGCGTTTATAACTTTGCCGGCATATGGACGACGCATCCGATGGCGGGAGGTTTCAAATTTGCATGAGTACTTTTAAAGTTGTTTCTTTTTCGGGAAGATTCGAAATTGTTTAAGGTGGCTAAAAAAAATACTTTAAACATAGTGGTCAAACTTTTAAGTGTTTCCAATTTCAAAGAGTTTGTTGTTAATTAAAGTTGATTGAAAATATTAAAATTAAAAAAAAAAAAGAAATAAAAATTTTAATGAATTAAAATAAAATTAGAATAGAACTAAAATATAAAATATATATATATAATGTAATATAATAAAAATATAAAAAAAAAAACAAAAATATATAATATAATAAAAATAATTAATTTATCTATAAAATTTAAAAAATCATTAAATTTATTAAAAAAAAAGTTTGTAAAAAATGCGCATTTATTTGAATACGTGCCAAGCGAAACAAATAGCCTAACTCAAAGGATCAACGTCAACAACAAGGACACGCAGTGCTACTACTACTTCTTCGGTTAGGCGCATAGAAAAGCACAATTAGTAAACAGTGAAAACCATTAAAGAACAATTAATTTGATTGCTCCCTTTTTGTAAGTGTTTCTTGGTCGAAAAGACGGCGGCGTCAAAGACTTCTACTTTCCATTGTTGTGACATTCTGTAGCCTCGCAAGGACAACACGAAACATTTGACGCGCATCGACGACGACTAAACAAAAGTACTTCGATTTAAAGTAAGTGGAAATTTTTGAGATGTTTTTGTTTTATTTTTATTGTTTTTGAAAATTATTTTTATTTATTTGTTATTTATTTTATGTTATTATTATTATTATTTGACACTAATATTTTGAATCGCTGCTGCTGTGCAACATTGTATATTGAAATTTTTTTAAAAACATGTAATGAATTTTGATATTTATTTTATTTATCAGTTGTCACTATTTTTTTTGTAAGTAAAATAGCTCCCAATTTCCGAAAAAGAGCTTCATAACTTGATACCTTTAAATAAGTGGGACCACTTTATTGAAAATAGTATCAGTGGCCACCTAGTAAATACAAATAAGTAGTAAGAGTGAAAAATATGAAAAAGACCCGAAACGTGTTCCCAAAATAAGTAGTTTATTGGCCAACTACCTACACTAAGAAAACAAAGATGATTACCAGAAATATCACAGCCCTAAATATCAAGTTATTTACAAATTAGTTAGATCGTCTTTGAGACAACCATCTCACAAACATCCGACAAATACGATAAATATTTCTAGCAACCATCTTTCAAATTTACGATTACGTATAGCAACCATCAATTAAATATCTTACAAATAGGTAGATAATTGAAGAATATTTGGAAAAAGTACTCTATTAGAATTCGCGGAGTAATTTTTATTGAATTAATATAAAATGATTTAAATGTATTTTTATTTATTCTAGAATTAAAACAGTATCCTTGTTATACATCGCCATCGTCTTTTTAAATTCTTCGAAGGTAAAATTGACTTGAGACTTTTTCCGGGAAGAATCAAGTCCGCTCGGTGATGATGTCATCAAAGTAAACTCTAAAAAGAAATATTTTGCATCTCGTGTTGATAATTTAAATCACAGGATATTTTATTTTCACTTTTACCACTTTTAAAATGTAATATTTGAGTTGACACTTTTTTACACCATTGGATTTACTTCATTGTTGTGGATAAATCGAGCGTAAGGAAAAAGTACTTTTATAAGTACCTTTTTTATGGTCGTCAAATGTCAAAATACCCAAAAGCTTTGCTGCAAATGCCAAGATCTCAGGACGTTTGCTATCAGTCCACTGTTAAATATCTCAATTTTCATTGCTGTTGTTGTAAACATTTGCATATATGTCATATATAAAAAAATATTAATAATTTTCTGCAACTTTATTGAAACTTTTGGGTTGTTTTAATATTTGCTACAAGGCGTAAATTTAAACAGATTGTTAAAATTGTCATAAATATCTTGTTTTTTTTAGTGTAGTGAATAGTTAATGTACTAGAAAGGTTTTGAAAATATATTTGGAATCAGCGAACCAAAATTGATTTAAAACCAGTTGGGAAGGTTAGATCACATGGGAAATTTTAAAGTAGGTGTAATTATGATAGTTAGGATTATCAAAATTATACCCTACACATATGTGTGGTTACCATTCAAAGTGATATATAGGTCACCAGGGTATACGAATCCTGAAAATAACTACAAACTTTCAATCGCTGAAGAATTTCCATTCATTTGATAACCATATTTACAAATGGGTAGGTGTACCGAATTTCGATTTTTTTTTGTGAACTACAAGTCTTTTCGCCGGAAACAAAATTATTATCATGTATTTGAGCATGATATCAATATATATTTGACCAAAAAAGTTTACCTAAGTACGTATACATAAAAATTGATCTTTATATGTACATTTTATATGAGGTATTTGAACATAAGTGGTCGGATCATCGGTCACAATGGACCGATCTCGCCAATTTTCGCACATACAGTGTAGGTATATTAGTAATCTAAGTTATAAGTTTCATTTATCTAGCTCTTCAATTTTAAAAGTAGTAGGGATTTCAACAGACAGACAGACGGACAGACAGACGGACAGACAGACGGCTAAATCGACTCAGGAGGTCATGCTGATCAAGAATATATATACTTTTCCATAGATGCTTTCTTCTGGGTGTTACAAACGGCGTACCAAACTGAATATACCCTTTCACTCTTAGTGTAGGGTATAATGATAAAGTCAAGGAAAATGTGTCATTTTCATACAAATGATCGAATAATCAACTTTTAATAGTCAAATAATCAATTATTATATATACACTGACTCCATAAAGTCTCCGTACAGATACGACAATTTTACATATCTCACTAAATAATCATGATTTTTAAGTTAGATAAATTATATTTTGTTATAAAGGCCCACTTATAAGGATATAATTTTATTATAAAACATAAATATATTAATTTACAGAATAATTCAATTTATTCGATTGATACAAAAAGTAAACAAAAAAAGTTTTCGTACAGTATAGTTTATAGAGTAAAAATATTTGTCTATAAGAAAATATGCACATTAATATTTAGTTAGTGCTCCTTTATTAATATCTACTTGATTTAATCGGTTCTTCATGGAATTATCCAGCTTAATTGTTGTTTCTGACTCGATCTTTTCCCACTCCTCAATTAGTACCGCCTTAAGCTGTTTTTGGTTGGTTATGTTGTGCTGTCGAATTTTTTTTTCTAAGTGGTCCCACAAAAGTTCCATTGGGGTGAGATCCGAGAACTCTACGGGATGCTTTAACTGATTTGGGACGTTGTAGAGCAACCACTCTGTCACCACTCCAGAGGTGTGTTTGGGATCATTGTCCTGCTGGAAGTGGTAAAAAGGCCCTATATATTGAATATTTGAAAAGTTGACTTTTTTTTTAGAAATTAACTAACGCTCAGGGATGCCCCTTATTTATGCAATGCACTGTGTTCATAATATGGAAGGGTGATAAGTTAAAAGGAAGGAGGAAAGATGGAGTTGTGTCGGAGAATGTTGTTTTAAATTTACCAATAC
Organism: Dryomyza anilis; assembly: GCA_951804985.1. Taxonomy (NCBI): domain Eukaryota; kingdom Metazoa; phylum Arthropoda; class Insecta; order Diptera; family Dryomyzidae; genus Dryomyza; species Dryomyza anilis. Next base: position 30,314,607 of record OX638131.1, read on the forward strand.
CCCTATAATTTTATTTGATAAAACCCGAATATTATTTAAGAGTATATCTATTTTTTTAGATGGTAAAAAAACAAAAATATGAATTTGATTTTAAATTTATCTGCAATGCTCAAGCACAGGACCTTTTTTTCGATCAAATTTTTAGTTGTATTTTCTCACAGCATTATGTAATATTTAGGCCGTATTGCAATTTGATATTAAAATATATGTTTGATTTCGATCCGCCCAATTAAACATACAGTTTTGTGAAAAATACCAGCAGCGGTATCCTTACATGAAATCAAACATTTATCATCAAGTCTACTGAAAAATAATGAAGATATAATATACACGTTATTTTGATTGGCAATCCCGGGATTTCCTTTCGGGATTTTCGGTAGTAATATTCTTCGGGGTCACGGGATTGGAAGTTACATACTTTCTCAATATATGTAAAGGGTTTTTTTAACAGGGAAGCTACAAAAGTAGAGCGACAGGGACAGCAAACGACGACATATTTCTTGCTGCTCTTTAGACATTTCTCTTCAGCAAGGTTTGCCATTTCATGATGGAAAGATATCATGCGAATTCGAATTTTTGTAGCGTCCCTGAAAAAACTTTTGTAGCGCTCTTATTGAAAAACCCTTTACTTTTATTTTGAAATTCTCCGCATGTTGTTTATTTTATGAAATACAATGCCACAAATATCTTTGACATTAACAAATTCGGAACTCATGTGATAATTCATATAGTTTCAAATAAAATTATTTTCTAATTTTATGGTTTGTTAATTTTTGGACCTGACCGATTCAATTTGGAACAACTTCCTATCCGGATGGCTTACCCATGTTCGTAACTACTAAAAACGGTTTAGAAATGATGAATAGCTAGAAAAAAAATTGTTTATCCTTAAATCTAGATTAATTTATTATATTTACATTCTTAAAACTCCTTCAGTTTAGCTTTATAACTAATACTGATTTGTGATTAAGTGTCCAGGCCTCGTGCAATTTAATCATAATCTAAAAATATAAAACAAGTCAGACAATCGTCATTTTCAGTCATAATTTCATATATTATTTTTTTTTTTTACTCCCTGGAGCATTTAATATCATTTTAGCGACAAAGAATTCATTTATTTAGTTACTTACTTAGTTGCTCTTTAGTTTTTGTTGTAGAATTTTCCAGCTGATTTTCCGTTTTTTGTTTTTATTTTTTCTGTTCTTTTTCACATTTTATCTTTAGTTTATTGAATGCAACATATTATTAGCTGACAGCAGAGATACGCTGAAGTATTTTATATAGCAATATTTTCTATATATTTGTAGAGATTTTTATTGTTTCCACTTTGTTCTGTATTTTACTCTATAAACCTCTAGTAAATATGAGGGTTAAAGGCAATATCTTTTTCAGAAAGGCTATCTGCAAACAAAATATGTTTGCTACAAATAACATATATTACAAGATATATAACAAAATATGTTTGTTATAAACTAGTTATGTTAGCAGCGGACAAGAAATGTTTGCATCGACTTAACAACTTTCCTGCAAACCAGATATAATTGTTGCGTACAAAGTATGCTTATCGCAAACACATTTATAATTTGACTGTATAATTGCAGAAAATATGTAATAAACATAAATGCCATTTCATATTTAAAAATGATAATATTAATTAGAAAACATTCGATGAATAAAAGAAATTTTGTGATACCATATTTTCTACAATTAAAGGGTTTTTCAACAGGGACGCTACAAAAGTAGAGCGACAGGGACAGCAAACGACGCCATATTTCTTGCCGCTCTTTTGACATTTCTCTTCAGTAAGGTTTACCATTTCATGATGGAAAGATATACGAGCCAACAACGAGTCGAAATTATTAAAATTTACTACCGAAATTCGGTAGTAAAAATTCAAAAAATCATCTTCAGCGATGAGGCTCATTTCTGCCTGAATGGCTACGTCAATAAACAAAATATGTGTTATTGGTCAGACAGCAATCCACACGTACTCGATGAGTCATCATTGCATCCCGAAAAAATTACGGTTTGGTTCGGTTTATGGGCCGGCGGCGTCATTGGGCCGTACTTCTTCCGTGATGATCAAGACCGGCACGTTAATGTGAATGGGAATCGCTACCGTTCAATGATAACCGAATATTTTTGGCCCCAATTGGATGATATGGACTTGGAGGACATGTGGTTCCAACAGGACGGCGCCACAAGCCACACAGCGCATGCCACAATCAATTTATTGGAAACCAAGTTTGGAGAACGTGTTATCTCACGACTGGACCATTCGATTGTCCGCCTCGGTCGTGCGATTTGACGCCGTTAGACTATTTCTTGTGGGGCTACGTCAAGTCTATGGTCTATGCCAACAAGCCAGCGACGATTGATGAATTTCGTACGAATATCGAACGTGAAATTGCAGCAGTATCGGCCGATTTATGCTTGAAAACCGTCAAAAATTGGGTTCAGCGTCTGGAATTCTTCAAGCGTGGCCGTGGTGGCCATGCAAAAGAAATCGAGTTCCATACATAATGGCATCGAACGTACTTTTACAGGAATAAAGAATTTCATTGATATCCAAAACCGTTTTTGTTTTATTTAAAAAAACGTTTGTAGCGATCTTATTGAAAAACCCTTTATTAATAATCTTTATATACTTGTTGCAATTAAGTATGTTCTCTGCGTGAATAAAACTATGTTGCATCGAGTTTTTGTTAAAAAGACAAAAGTAAAATAAAAATAGGGTCAAACCTCTCTATTATACCAGCTTATACAATATAGTTTAATATGTGTTTATTCCGAAGTAATAATCATATGTCACACACATATTCGTAACACATTCAAATGCTTTTTTTTTTTTTTTTTTTTAATGTGGGATAAAAAAATAGAGCCACAGCAAATGCTTAAAAGGGGGTTTGTAAATAAAACCATTGAATGCATGTCACTCATACGCCATGTGTAGCCAAATATTAATGAACGCTCAGTCAACATTTCTAAATTAATTCCACAACAAGTGCTCCAATATTGCAATAGAAGAAAGACGGAGGTGGAGAAAAATAAATATTAATATGCGTATCGCAGTTGACCACAACATTTCTGACCAGTAAAATACAATGTCCTCTTCAACTTCTTCTTCTATATACATTCATGTTTATATCAGTATTTAGAATAAATAAAGAAATAAAGAATATTTTTGCCATCAGCATAAACTGTGTGATGTTCACAGCAAGCACATAGTTCCATGTGAATAATAAAAAAATAAATTTATTATGAATCTGTTAAATTGCTATGATTTGTTTAGGTTAATAAAAAAAGGACAAATTCCCTACAAAGTATGGTTATTACTGCTGTATTTTGTTGAAGAGTGTGTACAATAAAGAAGAAAAACTATTTTAATTTTGGCACGTGCATAACCACGAGATATAATAATAGTAAATAATTTAGGTTATTGCAAATTGAAATTTAATTTAGTATTTGAATATGGAAAATTTAGTAATGCTTATTTAAACAAAACGAGTAGGCAAATTACAAAAAATGCATTTCATTAAAAGATGTTTTAAAAAGTGCTAGTAACAATCATTTATAACATTTTACCCAAGGAGTTATAACGTTTTTTTATTCATAAAATATTTTATATATATTGTTACGAAAATTCAGTCCACGGAAAACTGTTCTACAAGTTCGTATCTCTGGATTGTGTACAAAATATAATCAACCTTATTTTTGGTTTAATTTATAAGAATTAACTTTATTAATTCACTTTAATAAACAACTTTACTAATAACAAATTCTAAGAACTGCTGCATGTCCACAATTTAACTTGACATTTATCACACGAGATGCACTCGACCACTTTACAACTACTACTGAAGTGCTGTACCGTAGATGCGGCTGCCTTATATACTGCAAGCTTTGACTTGTTTCGAGAACATTCTACTCGTTTACGTTTATAACGCATGCTATTGGCATCTCATTCGCACTCATGTGTTTTAATGTACAGATCTTCCATCTCATTCTCGCATATTGCTCAGTACGCTGAATGATCTTCCGTCTCTTTCTAACACATTGCTTAGTGCGCTAAATTGTCTTGCGTCTCATTATTCTTGAATGCTTGCACAGTGGGGCAAAATACCTCTTTTCGTAACAATATATTAAAATTTTGTATATCTTTTTTCTATATCTCGCAAACAATTTTTTTCACGCATAAAATCAGATTTTTGTTTTGTAGCGCAAGGTTTTCTGCATATAACATCGTAAAGATAATTTCATTATATAATTTTGTTGGAATTTTAAAAATAAGAGCCGAGCAAAATAATGAGAAATTGAAAAATGTTTTATATGGGCAAACATTTCTTTAAAATGATTTTAATTTGTCTATAAATTCCGTAGTTTTTCGATTTAAAAATAATAATTAATAGATTAAGTTCAAGTATACCTTAACTTATATGAATCCACAAGTCATTACCTCTATTTGTTATAGTAATTTAAAGATAAAATATTAAAAAAAAAATGCATTGAAATACTCTGGGTTTTTTTGCTACTTTTCTGTTTTTGGTCGAAGATCTTCACTTTAGTATCACACTTAACTGAGAAATAAGTGTTCTATACACATGGGAGATAAGTTTAGTATATATTTAATTTGTATAGCATAATTTGATAGCTTGATATATAGTGTTGCAAAATTGCAACCAATTTTTTTCCTATTTTCAAAATGTCTGTGTTTTTTGGCCAGGGCACGTACGCCCCTCAATGAAATAAAAATTTGAAAATATTATTTGAAAGTTAATGTGCCATCTAAATAAAAAGACTAGGATCACTGCAAATGTTGGAAAAAATGAGCGTGAATTCGTTCAAAACAGTAGTTTTTCGCGTGGCACATATCCATTATCATTTCAAATAGTTTAGCCCATTGCGTGAACTGAGTTTTTTTTTTATTAACTTCCATCACACCATCAGTGGCGCATATAAAAATATTTAAATGCACAAATTTTATGGACTTTTTGAGAATTGTGCAAAATTTTGATAATTTGTTTTTGAATTTTTTTTGTGGTTAATAATATTTGTTAAGGGTTTTAAGCATCTACGTAGAATGGTTACGATTCAAATAATTGATTGTAATAAAAAATTTCTATATAATTATATGGTGAAATTGTGACACTTTTGTCAGTACATATTTCGTTGAGGCACATCCACAGTACTGCACGAAAAAGATCAAGATATTCAATATTCGTAAGTTCGGTCAATGTTTTAACCCAAAAAGTGCGGCGCATTCAAATTCTTGATTTTATGCACCTACAGGCTTGTTCAACAGGGACGCTACAAAAGTAGAGCGACAGGGACAGCAAACGACGCCATATTTCTTTCCGCTCTTTTGACATTTCTCTTCAGAGGGGTTTTCCATTTCATGATGGAAAGAAAATTGTTATGCCAAAAGGGCGAATCTTTTCGTTTTTTTGCCATAAATTTTTAGTGTTACAAGATAAAATAGTGGTGTAAAGGCATGAATTGTTTGTTTTTAAAGTACCTATCGATTGGAATCATTAATATCACTATTTTATCATGCACCAATAAAGAGTTATAGCAAAAAAACGAAAGGATTCGCCCTTTTGGAATGACAAGATTTTCAATTTTACAATTTTTCAAATTTCTTCGTTTTTTTGCTATAACACTTTATTGGTGCAAGATAAAATATTGGTGTAAAGTGCATCATTATTTTAAAATATTTTTTTGAATTCTTCTCATTTGCATGAAAAATCTTTGGCAAATTATTTTTAAATAATAATGCCAATCGATAGGTGTTTTAAAAACAAACAATTAATTGCTTTACACTACTATTTTATCTTGCACCAATAAAAAGCTATGGCAAAAAAAACGAAATGATTCACCCTTTTGTCATGACAGGATTTTCAATTTTTTGAATTTTTCTATATGCCAGCGATAACTTTTTATTGGTACAATCATATCAAAAGATATTTTATATACGTTATGCTAATTGATGAATAAACCAAAATAACAAAAAAAATGAAAAAAAAATATTTTTTACTAATTTGTAAAGCAATTCAAGCTTTACATTTGATTTTTCAACATTTTTAAAAATGCGTATTCGACCCTTTGGCATGTCAGTGACGATATATTCTTGATCAGCATCACTACCGAGTCCGTTTAGCCATGTCCTTTTTTCTTTCTGTCTGTTTATCTATTTGTCGGGGCCTGACTATGTCAATGGCGCACAGTGTGCCCAAACGCTCTTAAATCGGGTGAACTCAGTATTTTCGGAACCACTCAACCGATTTTATAAATTTAAAAAGTGTTCTAAAATGACATCCCTGCAAAATCCAATTTTCCAAAAAAACTAAAAAAAATGGAAAACAAAAAAATGTTCGACTTTACATTTTTATATTTACTAAATCACTTGAGATATTTAAAAACGGTTTTTAGTTTATGATTTATGTGTAAATTGTTTATAACGGTCCCATACAAATATTTTGATTTCATAATAAAATGTACAATATATGTATAAATATGTAAAGTGTTCAAAAATAAAACAAATAAAAAATCATGTTCAAGTCTATCTATATCTTTAAAATTAAACAAGATAATTTCTCATGTAAGCACATTTTCTTTAGATCTCAATGTAAGCTTTTCATAAACGAAGAATTTTAGAAATCGGATAACTTTTGGATTTTTTACAATTTTTGAGAGATTTTTCATGAAAAAAATTCAACTTTACTGATTTTTAGCTCCATAACCAATAAAGCTAAAAAATCCAATTTTATAACTTAAGTTCTCTCAAGTTCTCTCTGTACAACACTTTTTAAATTATTAAAATCAGTTGAGTGGATTTTCACCCGTTTTAAGCGCGTTTGGGTACACTGTGTGGCGTAGAGTTCATAAGCGCATCCTTCCATCTGTTTTTTCAACGCATTTTCAAGGGGCGATTTCAATCGTGCCATATATTTTTCGAATAATTTTTTGAGCATTTGATTATTTTGTGACACCCATATTGTTTAAAGATGATTTGTAATTAAATACTAAATATAAAAATCCTTGGAGACCTATTTTTTTTTACTTATATTAAATGGTTTTATATTTTCTTCCATTTTGTTATTTTGCCTACCATTAATAACCGCCCACATATTCCCGCCGCTAGCAGCTTAATTAACGTGTTATGCGATACGACTTTGCACATTTATTGTAATTAGTACATGTTTGTTGTAATTTGTGTGCACAAATCACTCAACACACAGAGAGATAGAGACGTGGACGGACATACAAAGAGAGAGTAAGAGAGAGTTCCTATGTACTAAATTCCTGTGTAGAATATTTTGTCATCAAGAACGTCAACGACGATGGTGTTTATGACGGTGTCGAAAATGATGATGACATGCTGATGATTAGGTGACGTTGATGATGATTAAAAAGTAAACAACATTCTTGCACGTTACAAATTGAGTAAAATTGTTTTTTTTTTTTTGTATTGTTTTACCATGAGATGTGTAGAGTTACGATGCGTTAAATTGACTTGAGTCATCTTTGTCAACAATGTGACGTGTCTGTCATGTTGTGTGTGGGTTTAACTCTCAAAGTCCTGCATCCGGCGGCGCATATTTTTGTTGCGTTCTGTTTGACATAATAATATGTGGGCTGTACACGATTTCCGCGAATTTCATTTTAATAATACAAATGCGCGTGAGTGGGCATTCAATGTAATTACGTGCAATGCAAACAAATAAAACAACAAACTAAATATAAAAAAGGATAAAATAATAATAAAAAATAAAAAAAAAACAAATAAAAACAAAATTTTAAAATGTAAAATTATATAAAATACGATAAATTAATTAATTATCACATATCGTCACTGTCATGCTAAAGAGGCGAATATGTATTTTTAAAAATGTTGGGAAATCAAATTTTAAAGTTTAAAGTTTATTTTATTATTTTGGTTAATTCATTAATTATTATAACGTTTATAAAATGTCTTTGGATTTGGACAACTTACTGAATTATAAATATGGATTTTGTGAGGCTATATACTGACCAACACGCAAATATTTTTGTTTTTATGCTATAACTCTTTATTTGCGCAAGATAAAATAGTGATATAAAGGCATTAATTGTCTAATTTTAAAGCACCTATCGATTAGCATCATTACTTAAAATTATTTTGCAAAACCTTTTTGTTGCAAATGAGAAAAAATCAAAAAAATATTTTAAAATAATGATGCCAATCGATACGTGCTTTAAAAACAAACAATTAACATCTTTACACCAATATTTTATCTTGCACCAATTAAGTGTTGTAGCAAAAAAACGAAGAAATTTGAAATATTGAAAATCTTGTCATTCCAAAAGGGCGAATCCTTTCGTTTTTTTGCTATAACTCTTTATTGGTGCAAGATAAAATAGTGATATAAAGGCATTTATTGTTTGTTTTCAAAGCACCTATCAATTGGCATCCTTATTTAAAAATAATTTGCAAACATTTTGCAAATGATAAAAATTCAAAAAAATAATGATGATGATGATCGATAGTTGCTTTAAAAACAAACAATTAATGCCTTTACACCACTGTTTTATCTTATACCAATCAAAAGTTATGGCAAAAAAACGAAAGGATTCGCCCTTTTGGCATGACAAAATTTTCAATTTTTCGAATTCGCTCTTTTGGTTTTGTCTTTTGTGGCTAGAATTATCCAACAAAAACACACACGATTTCGACACTGTAAACTACATTCAAAAATGTAAAAAATGCAAATGTCAAAAATTATACATTCGCCCCTTTGGCATGATAGTGACGATATGTCGTTGAAAAATAAAATGCATTCAATTAAGTAAGTAAAATAACATAGGAATAATAATTAAAAATAAATAAAACAACAAAAAAATTGGAACCGGATAAAACAAAATTTTCAAAATTTCAAAAAAAAAAAAATGTGATAAATATGTAAATAATATAAAAAAGGAAATTAATTAAAAATTAAATAATTAAAAAAATAAACATAAAAAAACGATAGAAAAATATAATGTAAAAATAGCAAAATTTTTTTAAACTATTCGCGACTTGTTTATTTGCACGAAAGCTTAATATAAAATCTAAGACAAATATTAAAAAAATATATAAAATAAAAAAAAATAAAAATCACAAAGCCCTCTGCAAATGCTTCGCAGCAAAAATACGAGCTGCTTATTGCGTTACTTAAAACTCATTTTGATTTTTATCGCGAATTTGCCTGTAAAAATGGTTAATAAAATAATAAAAAAAGTCCTGCCGGAGACGCGATGCTGTTGCTGCAAATGGACAACGCAATGTCGCTGTCATAAAAAGCAATAACTGCGACATTATTGCGCACAAAACCAACATTAAAAACATAAATGGTTTTAACATGGGCAAAAACAAAGTGAACTCCAACCTCTAGAATTCTGCGAAAAAAGCGCAATTTCATTAAAATGTACATTTTCCATTTTTATATATACACTCGGCAAAAAAAATCCCATAAAATCCGATGCAAATTTGTCAATAGACAGTTATTGATTTAATAGTATGCAAAAATTAATATATATAATAATATTAATATAAAATAATTAATATATATAATTATATTAATATTAATTCAAAAATAATTTAATAGTATTTTGTGGTATTCAATAGTATTTACCTATTAAAATTACAATTTATTCTATTGACTAATTTTAATAGTATACAAAACTATTGCTTTTATAGTTTTTTTTTCTGAGTGTATTTATGGACAGATATTAACTAATTAAAATACTGTAACAATATACAAAAAAAAAGTATTTTCATTTTATTTTTAATTTTTTGCGCATTTTAATTAAATTTTGCGTATTTTATTTTTTGCGATGCTATTAATTAACTCCTTATTATATGCAAATTATAATTTAATTTCTTTGAAATTATTATTCGTTATTTGGTTGTGCCTGAGAAATAACATCGAAGAAATAATAAATTAATTATTTTGGCAGTGACGAAAATTCATACCACGTGGCGTATACGCTACATTAATTCGACGCTGCCGTCATTCAAAGCATTCATAGAAATCACAACGCATTGTTAATGGCAAACACATCTTTAGCGGGTGATTTTAGCAGCGTCGCTGTCTCTCTGTGGCCCTTTTTCACACTCACACTCACGCTCTCTAACACTCACACATCCTGTCAGCAAAAATATCCTTAATCCGGCAGTGCTTTGGTAAAGCACGCACACAACGATATTTGCGCACGAACACATATAGTCGCAAAATGGGGGAGTAGTCGCCTCCATGTTCGCCAGATATCTAATAAATACTTTTGTAATGTTACTCGGTCCTTGCTGATGTGTTGTGATAGCAGAAAACATAATAAGAAATTTTCAAAATTTGTTTCTTATATTTATTTAGTTATTAGCTGGACCCGTGCACAGCTTCGACCGTGTGAAGTTTTGTAAATGCCTACACGGAAAAAATTACTGTAGTAAATTAAATACAATTTATGTTTTTGTTTTAAAAAAAAATGCAATTCTACTACATTTTGTTGGTTTTTAAATACATTTGATTTTATTTAACCTAATGTTACTACAACATGTATTGGAAATTCGTTTTCTACATATTGCATAAACTGTATTATTGTTTTATTTTTGCTTTTATTTTAATTATTTGAAATTCGTTTTCACACAAGACGACGTAAGGACTGCGTCGAATAAAATTGTCCGCTACAAAAATGAAAAAATCCAGTAATCAAGTAATCGAATTTTTATAGAATAAAATATTTTATTTTGCAAATTATTTTTCAATTTAAAAAAAAAATATAAAAAACCAGAAATTAATATTTTTTAATAAAAAGTTTTAATTTTTCCGGAACCCCTTCCATCAATGTTGTAATGGTAGTGTCCGACACCCTCACAGCTGTTGAAGACCAATTTTTTTAAAGTCTTGAAGGTCTTTGGCCACTTTTTTTGTTGTATTCATCTTCCTTTTTACCAAAGCCCAGTATCTCTCAATCGGCCTGAGTTCTGGACAGTTTGGTGGATTGGCTTCTCTAGGCACCAAAATCACTGCATTTTGTTGGATCCACTCTAAGGCCGTTTTGCCCCAGTGACATGAAGCGAGGTCAGGCCAAAATAATGTGGACACTTCATGTTGGCGTAAAAATGGAAGCAATCTCTTTTGCAAGCATTCCTTCACATATATTTCGCTATTAATTGTAACCGATGTCACGAATGAGCTGCTCCTTTTTCCACAACTGCAAATTGCCTGCCAAACAAGGAATTTCTTTGGGAATTTTGTCATTTTTTTTTATTTGAATTTTTCAGCGACATTTCCTCGAGAATCGACATTTCCTGCCCAGGTAGCTGAGAAAAGTCCGCTAAAACATAAGTTTCGTCGTCCATTATGCAGCAATCGAATTTTTTAAAAAAATCTTGGTTCAGCTTTTTAGCTCGTTGTATTGCGGTTTCATTCTTGACGGCATTTCTATCCGGAACTTTTTGGACCTTGTACGTCTTCAGCCCAGCTTCTTTCTTAGTCCTGCGCACGAAAGATTCTGAGCAATCCGCCTTTCTCGCCAATTTCCTTCCGGATATGCTTGGATCTTTCTTTAAAATATTCACAACCTTCTTCGACTTTTCACGATCATGTGGGCTTTTTTTACCAGAACCTTTCTTCCGATCAATACTCAGGTCTTCCTTAAAGCGGTTGATAACGCGAGAAATGGTCTTAGGGTTAGCCCCTACCTCCTTGGACATTTTTTTAAAAGACCAACTAGGTTGCTTTTGAAAATTTTTAATTATATTTTCTCGCAGTTCCACTTCGTTTGCCATTTTCGCGTTAAATAAATTTTGTATTGACTATAACTTACACAAATTATTTTCTGTCATTTAATTCAGAGCTACTATGATCAATTTATTTTAATTTGAATCTTGCAATAGCACATTATGGGAAGATATGTAACGGACAATTTTATTTTAATTATTACCTTATTACGAAATATCGTTCGTCTTGTAGATATAAAAGAATTCGTTGATTTATTATTTTTTACACACACGATTAAACACATAACGTACTGCGACAAGGGGAAGGTATAAAGGAGAAGGTATAAAGTAGAAGGCATAAAACGCCAAGCAGCCCAAGCATCAGTCCGAAACAAAAACGAAAACTAGTGATGCCAACTAATTGTACCAACTGAATGAACCTACTGAATTGGTTTTGGTTTGGTTTTGAAAATAAAAACGCTAAAATTAAAGTTTTCAACTCTGCAGAAAATAATATACATATTAGGAGTTGAGTTAGAGATTGAATATATTAATGTATTATGCTCGCACATCGCCCTTGATGTATAAAAAGTACGAAAAAATCTACATTTTCTCAAGTTAAACCTGTCACAAATAGAATTGTGTTTATACTAGTTGTGCTGATCCAAATATGTTTACGGTCAATTTCTGTGCCGTATAGTTAAAAAAATCCTTAAGTCTGTTTTATTGCCAATAATTAGATATTTTACTGATTACATTATATTGTTAATATTTTATTGGCGTTCGCGCATCACAACTGATGGTAAAAAAGGTTAACAAAAATGTATTTTCGATCCGAATAGATTCCAAAAATCAGAGATTTAATCTATTAATGTCCTCATAAATTTCATAAATTGCTAAGTTTAAAACAAAAAAATGTTATTTAATAAAACCCGAATATTATTTAGGCTATTTACTCTATTTTTTGAGCCTATTCCGATACAAAATAAATACGTTTTTAAATTTATCAGCAAAAGCACAGCAAATTTATTTTTCGATCATTTTTTTTAATATTCTTTCACAGCATTATGTAACTTTCAGGCCGTATTACAATTTGATATTAAAATAAAAGTTTCGATCCGCCCTTTTAAACATGCAGTTTGGTGAAAAATACTAGCAGCGGTATTCTTATATGAAATCAAACATTTATCATCAAGGTCTATAAAATAAAAATGAATGAAAAATAATGAAAAAATATAATAATATTCTCCGGGATTTCAGAATACCGAAATTTCGGAATCCCGGAAGAAGAAATATAATTTTCTGACTGATTGTTATTGGCAGATACACGATAAAGGTTGTTGTTTTTAATGATCGCTTGTATAATTTTTCGCTAGTTGTCTGTATTTTGTTCAGGTAGTAAGATCGATATGCCATCGGTAAATATGCCATCTTTATCGTTATACCATAGGTAGACCTATTATTCATATGTGTTTTAGGTGAAAAGCAACACTTAAGTGCTTTTCATTCCGTTGAGTGCGTTGGTGCTTCCATCCCATCATCAGGAATATATTTTTATAGTCTACACTAATAGTTGCGGTAGCTCAGTGGTTAGTACGTTGGATTGTGAGGTCCCCGGTTCAAGCCTGGACTGGGGCTAACAAAATCTTTTCATAGAAACATTTTTCTATACCGCGCTACCTCTCGACAGTAAATGGCAAACCTACGAAAGTAAAACAATGCCTATGAAAAGCTCTCACCAGCCGGTCGGATGCGGCAATGAACTGTAGGTCCCACCACTTTGAGTACAAATATAACACGCACAGCTCAAAATGGTGAGAGAGCTCGGCCAAAGTTCTATACAGGACTGTAGTGCCAAACTATTATTATTATAAGAGTGAAAGGGTATATTTAGTTTGGTACGCCATTTGTAACACCCAGAAGGAAGCATATTCTTGATCAGCATGACCTTCTGAGTCGATTTAGCGATGTCCGTCTGTCTGGCTGTCTGTTGAAGTCTTGATTACTGTAAAACAAAAAGAGCTAAATAAATTTAACTCATAATTTAGATTACTTATATATCTACGATGACTGTCAGTGAAAATGGGTTTGATAAGTCCATAGTGACCTGTGAACCGACCACTTATGTTCAAATACCTCATATAAAACATTCATCTACTGGTGAATTTTACTGTATACACCCAGAAAAAAATCCCCTCAAATCCCATTAAAATTTGTCAATTGGACAATTATTGATTTAATAGTATACAATAAATAAATCTTTTCATGTAAACTCAATGGCAATGTTATGCTATTTTCTAGTATTTAATGGTATTTTCCGATTAAAATAATAATTTATCCTATTGACTATTTTTAATAGTAAAAAACTATTATTTATATAGTATTTTTTTCTGGGTGTACGTGCTTAGGTAAACTTTTTTGGTCATGTATTTGACTTCATGCTCAAAATATGAGATTTTTTCAGAATTTTAAAAAGCGTGCTTTTTAAGGAAATCAAATTTGAAGTGCAAGGATAATGGCCACGGGCCACATCTTCAAGTTTAGAAATTACAACTCAATTGCTCAAAAACCTTGTACTATTAGCTTTAAAACGAGCCATCAACGGAGTTTCTAGCATTTCTTCTTTAAAAGATATTGAAATATGAACAACCATACAAAAGTGATTATTGGCCCATTTTTTGTAGCTTTGAACCACTGTATCTCTGGAAGTAGTCGTCGAAAAAAATATAAAAAATGGGTCAATGCATATCTCGACACCCTTTATCAGTTGCCTAAATTTCATTGAAATCGAAGAAGGTAAATTCAGCCGCTGGTCGATTTCGTGTGGAATGGACCGTATACGTCCTAAAATAAGTAGAACGAGTTGGGAAAGTTAGGTCACATGGGTAAGTTCGGTCATATGGGGCGGATTTTTATAGTCGGTCGGGCCCGACTATGGAATACCCTACACCTTTGGTGGGGATATTAACCCTCAGAATATTATTCATATATCAGAAATTTACGTCTATATCCCCATAAATTAAAAAAATTATATAAAGTATAAAAAACTAAAAAAAAATTTTGAAAAATGTAATTGGGCGGACCACGCCTATATTTAAAATTTTGAAAGGCTAATATTTCATAGATTTGATTTTAATAATTTACGGATCAAATTTCCACTATGAAAACCCGGGAAATAATGAAAAAAAAAAGTGGGCGGATCACGCCCATTTTTATACCACATATTTTTAGGTGAATTCTAACAATATGTTTTAAATTTTATAACTATACCTTGAATACTTTTCGAATTATTAGTTCCGAAAGAGTTATATAAAAGTGACTTGTATGGGAGGTGGGCGTGTCCGTTGACCGATTTGGCTCATTTTCAAACTCAGTTCCTACTTTTGGCTAAAATATATTGAGACGAAATTTCATCGCATTCTGATCAGTATTTCTCAAGTTATTCTGTATTCGGACAGCAAGACAGCAAGACAGCAAGACAGCAAGACAGCAAGACAGCAAGACGGACAGACAGACAGACAGACGGACATGGCTAAACGGACTCGGGTAGTGATGCTGATCAAGAATATATATACTTTTCCATACCGGACACGCCTCCTAAGGGGCGTTACAATATATGCACAAAGTTAATATACCCTGTACCTCATAGGTGTAGGGTATAAAAATTACTACATATCTTTTTAATTTTACTACATTCTGTTTTTATTTTACTTTGTTGTGATAATTAATTTTAGAACATTATTTTTATATTTTATAAAAAAAAACAAGTTGAAATCGGAGGGGTAAAATCTCATTTTTTTTTTTGCCGATTTGGTGTGGAATGCCTCATTTAATTTCAATAGTATTTAGAGTTATCATTGTATTTAAACATTTTATAATATTTTTTTTTTTTACAATTTATATATTTATTTCATATCTTTAATTATGCATTTTTATTTCGTTCCTCCAAAAATATTTCTCAATTGTTATCAGAAATTCTCGCACATTTGCTGTTATCTAATTTTTGAATCACGTTATTTCTGCGCACCTACAGCACACCGTACGTGCTATGATAATGACTTTGGTGCCATAAAGCAATAAAAAATATAGACTCTTCTTAAACAATTTTGTTTATTTTATTTTTCTTCTACATATTCCACACATTTTGTGAATGCAAATTTCACGCACGTGTTTAAATAAAATTTGTTTAACATTGACTTTTATTTATTTTACTTGATAATGCGCGGTAATACAAAGCACAAATCAAATGTTTATGAGAAGCTCTGCTTGTGTTTTTACACAACAATTGTCAGATTTTTATGCTTTGTTATCGAGTGTAATAAATTACATGCATAACGTGTAACTCTTATCACGAATTTATGACAACAAATTGAGTTGCCAGACAATTGCATAAATTTATTAAATTCATAAAAACCACTTCAAAACTGGTTCTCCCTCCGTCAATCCATTTAAAATACAAATATACGCAAAAATAACATCAGAAACATGCAAATTTTATGTTTTTAATAAAATTTAAATGCACCTAAATATTGTGAACAAAATTTTTCAAAAATCAAATGCTACATATGTAAATTATACAAATTTACATATGCAATAAATGAAAATGAACAATATTATAGGACTTGTTATAGATGGACAATATTATAGAATAGCTGTTGTATGGAAGGACAGTATTATGTACAAGTGTATTTTATATAAGAACATAACCATAAAATAATATTATTATAGGCACACATATAGCAGTGCCCGCAAAAATCTCATAACATTTAGTATTTTGAGTATTTGATTATTTTTATGTCTATTTATTTGCATTTCTGTGATTCCGACAAAGTGGCAGTTGGACATTTAAACGTAGAATGAGAAAAATATTACAAGCCCAAGTACTCAAATGATACGATATGGGTAATTCAAGTTAATTCCAATACCCAACACGATTTTTGCCATGGACATCCCATACATAAATGCTAAGAACTGCGTCGAATAAAATTGTCCGTTACATATCTTCCGATATGTGCTATTGCAAGATTCAAATTAAAAAAATTTGATCATAGTAGCTCTGAATTAAATAGCAGAAAATAATTTGTGTCAGTTATAGTCAATTCAAACTTTATTTAACGCGAAAATGGCAAACGAAGTAGAAGTGCGAGAAAATATAATAAAAATTTTTCAAAAACAACCTAGTTGGTCTTTTAAAAAATTTGCCAAGGAGGTAGGGGCTAACCCTAAGACCATTTCTCGCGTTATCAACCGCTTTAAGGAAGACATACCTGAGTATTGATCGGAAGAAAGGTTCTGGTAAAAAAAAGGCCCACATGATCGTGAAAAGTCGTCGAAGGAAATTGGCGAGAAAGGCGGATTGCTCAGAATCTTTCGTGCGCAGGACTAAGAAAGAAGCTGGGCTGAAGACGTACAAGGTCCAAAAAATTCCGGATAGAAATGCCGTCAAGAATGAAACCGCAAAACAACGAGATAAAAAGGTGAACCAAGATTTTTTTAATAAGTTCGATTGCTGCATAATGGACGACGAAACTTATGTTTTAGCGGACTTTTCTCAGCTACCTGGGCAGGAATTTTACACAGCCGTTTCTCGAGGAAATGTCGCTGAAAAATTCAAATAAAAAAAATGACAAAATTCCCAAAGAAATTCCTTGTTTGGCAGGCAATTTGCAGTTGTGGAAAAAGGAGCAGCTCATTCGTGACATCGGGTACAATTAATAGCGAAATATATGTGAAGGAATGCTTGCAAAAGAGATTGCTTCCATTTTTACGCCAACATGAAGTGTCCACATTTTTCTGGCCTGACCTCGCTTCACGTCACTACAGCAAAAAGGACTTAGAGTGGATCCAACAAAATGCAGTGATTTTGGTGCCTAGAGAAGCCAATCCACCAAACTGTCCAGAACTCAGGCCGATTGAGAGATACTGGGCTTTAGTAAAAAGGGAGATGAAGACAAAAAAAAAAGTGGCCAAAGACCTTCAAGACTTTAAAAGAAAGTGGTCTTCAGCAGCTGTGAGGGTGTCGGACACTACCATTACAACATTAATGGAAGGGGTTCCGGAAAAATTAAAACTTTTTATTAAAAAATATTAATTTCTGGTTTTTTATATTTTTTTTAAATCTAAAAATAATTTGCAAAAAAAAATATTTTATTCTATAAAAATTCGATTACTAGATTTCTAGATTTTTTCATTTTTGTAGCGGACAATTTTATTCGACGCAGTCCTTAAATAATTCAATAGTGATTACGACTGCATACTCAGTTTATTCCTTCCTATTGCATATCGTTTTTGAGAAAATTTCAATCGTAATTTAAATTTGTCTTCTCTAAAACTGTTATAAATTTAAACAGTTTTGCCGGAAACTATAAGAATAGGGTATAAAAATAAGATTTAAGAAACTATGGACGTCTTAAAAATATGGAAACAAATCTATACTAAATTAAACAGGAGCTATAAAATTAAGCAATATCATAATTTTATTTAATATTTATTATTCAATGCATCCTTAAAAAGACAAAAAAAAGTTTTCAAATGCTACATTCACGTATCAACAGTTCTATAAATACGAATATTGACAATGCACTTCTCTTTTACGTGCAACAATCAAATTGAATGAAACGCGGTCGCTTTAAATCAATAAAATAAATTGGAATACGAAAATAAAAGAAACGTACAACAAGTGTGGATTCAAAGGCCTATAGTTATATGAAAATGTCAAATGTTGTATGAATGATGATAGACGATGTGTATATTTAACTAAAATATAATCAATTTATGTCAGTTTTTTAATTTACGTTTTTTAAATAAAAATTTTAAATAAATAGTAAATAAAGGTTATTAAAAAATTATATAAAAACCAGTTGGGAAGGTTAGATCACATGGGAAATTTAAAAGTAGGAGTTATTATGATAGTTAGTATTATCAAAGTTATAGTCGGTCTAAGCCGACTATAAATACCCTACATATATGTGTGGTTACCATTCAAAGTGGTATATAGGTCACCAGGGTATTCAAATCCTGAATATAACTACAAATTTTCCATCCCTGAAGAAATGTCTTTCATTTGATACCCATATTTACAAATGGGTAGTTGTACCGAATTTCGATTTTTTTTTTTGGGAACTAAAAGTCATTTCGTGGGAAAACATTTTTTCATTTATTTGAACATAATGTCAATATATATTTGACCAAAAAAGTTTACCTAAGCACGTATACAGTAAAATTGATTCGTAGATGTAAATTTTATTTGAGGTATTTGAACATCAGTGGTCGGTTCTCAGGTCACAATAGACCGATTATGACAATTTTCTTGTTCAGACAGCTTAGATATATAAGTAATCTAAATCTAAAGTTTAATTGCTCTAGCTCTTCAATTTTTTCTGTAATCGTGATTTCAACGGACAGACAGAAGGACAGACGGACATCGCTAAATCGACTCAGGAGGTCATGCTGATCAAGAATATATATACCTTTCCATACCGGAGATTCTTTTTTCAGGGTGTTACAAACGGCGTACCAAACTGAATATACCCTTTCACCTTTATTTAGTGTAGGGTATAAAAAGTAGCGTCGATGGCTCGACTGGCTAGTGCATTAGACTACGAGCCGAAAAGTCTCTGGTATGTTGGACTGAGAGCCGGAAGGTCGCGGGTTCGATACCAGCGACTGTAAACATAAATAAATAAAAAATAATTTTTAAATTAATAGTTTTTTTACCATTGAAATTAGTCAATTTGATAAACTTATTTCAATCAATAAATTCCATTAAATACTACTAAAACTATACAATTATTTTTGATTTTGTATGAAAAATATTGTTTTTTTTTTATATACTATTAAACCAATACTATTAAAGCAAATTTTAATGGGATTTTATGAGATTTTTTATAAGTGTACCTATCTTATAATGTGTACCTATAGAGCCGGAAGGTCGCGGGTACGATACCAGCGACTGTAAACATAAATAAATAAAAAATAACTTTTAAATTAATAGTTTTTTTTTACTATGAAATTAGTCAGGTTCAATTGTTAAATCCATTAAATACTTTAAATTTCTTTTTTGATTGTGTATGAAAATTATTGAATTTTTTTTGTATACTATTAAATCCTATTGGCAAATTTTAATAGAATTTTATGAGATTTTTTATAAGTGTACCTATCTTATAAAGTGTACACAGAAAAAAAAAATTCTTCAATATAATGAATTTATTCATAAATATTATGAATTTTTTCACCAACTACCAGATATATCATATTGATACCACCGTTCATTAAATGACATATTAATGAATGTATTCATTATATATATGAACAAAATATTCAATACAATGAATTTGAATTGTCATATTGATGAATGTTCATAATATTTTTTCCAAAAAAAATTTTTTTTATAAAATAATTTGAAAAAAGTGTAAAAATTTTATTTAAAAAATAACAGTAAACTAAATTATCCCAAAAAAAAATGTTGGACAAAAGAAATTGTTCCGAAAAAAAATGTAAAAAAAAAAAATTAAAAAAAAAAAATTCGAAAAAAAAATTAAAAAAAAAAATAACCGAAAAATTTTTTTTTTCGAAAAAAAATTGTTCGAGAAATTTTTTTTTCGAAAAATAAATTAGTTCGAAAAAAAAATTTATTTGAAAGAAATTTTTTTTTTCAAAAAGATATTTTTTATAAATATAACTTTTTATTAACAAAAAGTTGTAATTATAATAAATATATTATAAAACATTTTACTAATTTATGCATGTCGAGCAAGCATTATATAAGAAATAACACACATGAACTACTTGAGAATAATATGTTGATAGAAATATGTTGAGAAAAATATGTTGATAGAAATTTGATTTAATGAACAGCAATCTTTAATATAAAGATAACATATATGTTATGTTGTATTTTATATTTTGGTTCATTAATATGATGAAACGTATTCTTCACATACAGTTCATCATATTGAAGAACACTTTTTCGACAGTTACCAAGAGTTCTTCATATTTATGATAGCATTCATAACGTTGATGGCGTTAGTCATTAATATTATGAATGGCTCTTCAATACAATGAATCCTGGTTTGAAGAACGGAATTCATCAATATGATGTACATTTTTTTTTCTGTGTACCTTTATAGTGTACTTATCACATATTTCTAAATAACCACTAGATTATATCGCAAATACACTACATTATTTATAGTATTAAAATTGGTTAATAGGATGCGTACCATTAGTTCAATAATATTCAAACTGTTTATACAATATGTTGTTGTACCATACATTTGTATAATGAACTCTTTTAATTACACTAAATATTTAATGATACGTATTATTCATTTTATGGTATAGTCGAATTACATTTTCCTAATAATTTATTAAAACCAAAATGGATTTTGGTTTTTCATGGTATAATTTATTTTATTTAAATGTATTTGAATGAAATTCAATTTAAAAAAATCGCACACACATTAAAAGACACTTCTCGTTGTAAAAGGTTATAACACATTTAATGTTCGTCTCAGTTTTCAATAATTGATACTTGAGTATGCATTTATTTTTGAGTATGCATTTATTTTTGAGTTTGATGTATTATATATTTTGTATAATTAAAAAAATAGTTAAATATATTATTTACATTATATACATTGAGTCTTTACCAATGTCGCGTTTAATAATGTAGATAATTATAAAAAATCCATGCGACGTAAAATGACGTACAAAACGAACACGTTTCTTATTTTAGAAGGAAACCATTAAATCAATGATATTTATACTATTATGGGCCAGTTTTTCAGTGCCTATTTGTGGTTTAAACTTTGTTTAAAATTAGAATCGACTTTTTCAGTGAACTTCAACCGTCGTTTAAACTTAGTTTAAACGACCGATTCAGAAGGTTTAAACTACGTTTACACTTTCAATGTTTTTGACATGAAATTTTCTCATAACACTTTTTACTATTTGCTGTCACTGCGTTGAGAGTTTAAACTAGAACTAGCACAGAATAATAATAGTTTGGCACTACAGCCCTATAAGGCCTTAGGCCGAGCTCTCTCACCATTTTGAGCTGTGCGTGTTATATTTGTACTCAAAGTGGTGGGACCTGCAGTTTATTGCCGACTCCGAACGGCGGATGAGAGCTTTTCATAGGCAATGGTTCTACTCTCGTAGGTTTGCCTTTTACTGCCGAGAGGTAGCGCCGTATAGAAAAATGTTTCTATGAAAAGATATTGTTAGCCCCAGTCCAGACTTGAACCGGGGACCTTTCGGCTCGCAGTCCAACGCACTAACCACTGAGCTACCGCGGCTACAATATTTAAATTAATGGTACTAAATTTGCCTAATACTATACAATTAATTAGAAAACTTTTAATTTAATATGAAAAAATGTATTAATACATGAAAAATCAATGATTGTACCATTAATGGGACATTTTCTTCTGAGATCCAGTTTTTCAGTCACATTTTCAAATTAAACGTAGTTTAAACTAGATGTAATTTCGTCTATATTCAATATATCACTATTATTTAATATGCCCTATAAACTGATTATTAATTGTCTATCTGTATGTCAAATTTAACGATATTCGACCATTTTGATTATGAATTATTACTATTTTAAAAATGAGAAACAGTTTAAACTAAGTTTAAACTTGCACTGACAAATTCGGGGTTAGTGTACAGCACAGGTTCAAATCTGATCTGAGTATTGTCAAAATCTGACCTACGATTGGAAATGGTATTGTAAAAGGTATTAAAAAGCAACAGCGACATATTTTATTTTTGGAATATTTTAAACATGCCTTTAGTATAGTTTCATCATACTTTACATTTGTTTGTTGAAATGTGTTCTGTCATCCGTTCTACGTCCGTTCTACATCCGTTCTACAAAACGTATTTCGAAATAGAATCGTACGAATTTTATCATTGTCGCCAAAAAGAAAGAACTGCTTACAATTCACTCAGAGTCAGTTAATTAAAATTCTCAGTTCCCACGTCGAACGCAACGAGCAGTTTCCACTGTCTAGTCTCGGATGTTCCAAATCTCTCTATAGTTACGAGTCAGCGTACCTCAGCGTGATTGACTAAAATTCCAGAGATAGTCTGGGAAGCAAGTAGTACTTTGATCCGCCCTACGAGATGATTTTCGGTGTTTTGTAATGAATTAAATCTAAAATATAAGGAAAATATTCCAGTAGATGAAATAAGATAAAATGAACTGATATGAAACTCGAAACGTCATTTCATAGGTACCATGATATACACAGAATGTACATCATATTGATGAATTCCGATCTTCAAACCATGATTCATTGTATTGCAGAACCATTCCTAATATTAATGACTAACGATCAATTGCATAAATGCGATCATAAATATGAAAGACGCTTGGTAACTGTTATTTTCAATATGATGAAACGTATTCATATTAATGAACAAAAACATTAAACACTACATTTTTTACTACGTATTGAAGAATGCTGTTCATCAAACCAAATTTCCATCAAAATATTTATTTTTCGTTCATTTTTGCCGTACTTCTCAGTTCTCAAGTAGTTCTGGTATGTTATTTCAATATAATTTAATAAAAAATATATTTAAAAAAAAATTTGATTTTTTTTTTTTTTTTTTCTTAATTTTTTTTCGAATTTTTTTTCTTTTTTTTTTAAATTTTTTTTTCGACATTTTTTTTTTGAATTTTTTTTTTTGTTGATGGTGGACCTGGACCATTCCAAAGGGTACCATTAGTCATCTAATGTTGTCGCTATTGATTTTTTTTTTCGATTTTTGACCCCCTTTTGGTGGATCTGGACCACTCCAAAGGGTACCATTAGTCATCAAATGATGTCCGCTATCGATTTCCGAAATAAAATTTGTGGGTCATAAAAGAGGTTTGTGACCCCTTTTTGGGGGGTCACGGACCACTCAAAGGGTACCATTAGATTCTAATGATGTTCTCTATCGATTTCCGAAATACAAATTTTTAGGACATTCACAAAATATTTTTTTCGAAAATGGTGTTTTTGATCCCATTAAGCATAAAGGCTACCATTAAGCATCAAATGATGTCCGCTATCAATTTCCGAAATACAAATTTTTGGGTCATAAAAGGGGTTTTGATCCATTTTTGGGGATCACGGACCACTACAAAGGGTACCATTAGCCTTCTAATGATGTCCGCTATCGATTTCCGATTTAAGAAATTTTAGGTCATAAATGGGACCACTCTTGAGGGTATCATTAGCCATCTAACGATGTCTGCTATCCATTTACGCAATAAAAAAATGTTGGACAAAAAAATTCATAGGTACCAATTGTGAAAATTGTTCAACAGTTTCTTTATTGGACGTTACTACTACCCCATTTTTGATATGGAGGGAAGTAAGTTGCTTAAATTGAATGAAGATGTACTCAATTTCTGGAACTACTATATTTTGGAAGCGACTTTCTCAGTACATTATAAATTTCCAAAGTGGTTAAGGTTGCAAAGTACATCTAAAATCATTTAGGTATAAATTTCATAATTATATTTAAAATTTATCAAAAACTCTTCTCAATTTAACAAAAATCTCAATTTATTTTATAAAAGCAACAAAATACTTTACTCCTCACGAACTTCTATATTTCCATTTAGTATTTTACAAAACGTATCTAACCAAACTTTTCAAATGTCTGAGCACTGATTAGATTTGTGCACAACTATTCTAAAAAAAAAAAAACTATTTGACAGTAGGAAGAGGGTTTAGAACCATTCATCTAAATGTTAATAGCAACGCATTGAAAAGCTCATAAAATCTACATAAAGTTATCTATGCTCTTCAGAGCTTCTGCATTTTTACTGCTCAATGTCATGTGCAACGAAAAGTTGTTGAACTCCGCTTTGTACATTCGCTGTGGAAGGACAAATTTAAAGAGATATCCTGGCTGTTGCATACGATATAAGTAAATACAAATAAATTCAACTACATGTTGAGATAAGTATAAGGGAAAAGACAGAAACTGAAAACTGTTGAGTAAAGTTTTGCAGTATTTGTACTCGAATAGAAATGTAAGGGATCTACTGCTTACTATGTACGCTGCATGTCTTTGTGACGGTATTGCTTGCATTCATACATATCAATGCTATTTTGTGTATGTGACAAAGTGTTGCCAACTACAAGTTTTTTTTTCATTTTACAAATTCCAATATGTGCTATTGTCTGTAGATTTCATTTCGTCGAAATTCTATGACATTGTAAAATGAAATTAAAGCAGGAATTAAAATAGTTGATCAAGAACTACATTATCAGTTCTATATACCGTGAACAGTTTAGGTAATATATTTTTTTTCAAAATATTTTAAGCAAAAATCTGCCTATTAAATTCGAAAAAATTTGATTATCTGACATAAGATTTCCACAATATTCTAAATATTTCAGTAAAATGTCAGAAATGTTCAGAAATCTTCCCGAAACGAAATTTTTGGTCGGGTCAAAGTAGTTTAGAAACATTTTCTCTAAATATTTAAAGCAGACTAGGCGGAGTATTGACGGCAAACACATAGGTAATGGAAGTTGGTGGGAAGCATGTCGGGTCATGCGACCAACATGGAAGTTGGTCGGGTCAAAGTAGTTTAGAAACATTTTCTCAAAATATTTAAAGCAGACTAGGCGGAGTATTGACGGCAAACACATAGGTAATGGAAGTTGGTGGGAAGCATATGATTATAAAATTTAATGGTATTTTACAGAATTCGCCTTTGTCTGACACTGCCAAAAATATTGTCGTGGGGCGCTTACCATAAACTTCCATTTATCTGTGTGTTCGCCGGAAATGTTCCTAATAACCCCTGACATTTTGTTTCGTGTTAGAGACATTTTTCGGAAGATTTTGAGCAGACAAACTCGGAGTTTGTATGAAAAGCTGCATATTTTCTGCCCGTTTTAAAGAAAAAAAAAAACAGGAATCTATCAATGAAATGCCACATCATGAAATGCCCATGAACTTCCATCTACTTGTGTGTTTGCCCGAAATATTTCAGGTAAATACCATAAAAATATCTCGGAAGGCTAAGGCATATTAATGGCATATTTCCGACATATTTTGAGAAGAGACAAAAAATAGGCAGCTTATGATTTAAATTAGGTTTTTCGTTACTATCCAAATCTGTTCTCGGAATATGCCGGGTATCTGCCTTAAAAATTGCATACAATTTGATAATTTGCCATACGCATCTCACAAACATCCATTGAGAGTGTGTGTCGGAAATATCCCAGAAAAATTTATTTAGGAATCTATAGGCATTTTAACTTGCTCTACAGTCTCGAAAAAAATATTTTTGGGGAATTTTTATGACAGATTCACACCATATTTGGGGAATGGGCAGAAAACAGACAGCTTTTGATACAAGGCGGAGTCTTTGTCTGTTTGAAATAGGTCGAAAAAGGTTTCAAAACTAAAATTTTTGGCAGGGTCGACCTGCCAAAAATTTTGTCTTAGGGCCCGAGACAAAATTGTTTGCATTTTTCTGGAATATTTCGGGCATATTTCTGGCAAACGCACAGATAAATAGAATATTTTGGGAAGTGTATAGCAGGTTGTACAGTTTTGTGGAATTTGTATGGCAGATTCACGCAATATTTGGGGAACGGGTAGAAAACAGACAGGCGGAGTCTTTGTCTGTTTGAAATATGTCGAAAAAATGTTTCAAAACTACCTCGACCCTGCCAAGCATTTATTTCTGGAGGTGCTCTTCTATTTTAATCTTCGAAATCAAAACTCCCCAATATGTTAAAACGACGTTCAATAATTCAGTAGAATACGATAGAAATTTAGGACTTCATTTAAATTCAAAATAAGGACTAAAACCCTTGGCAATATCGGTGCCAGTTCTGGATACAAGAATTTTAAAATTGCGATTCCGATTCTGGTTCAACACAATTTTTTTAAAAATTCCGTTTCCGGTTTCAAAAATCGAAACGGGTCCGGTTTGAATTCCGGTGCTTTCTGACAGTGACTTAAACTTTTTGGAGTATCGGTTCCGGTTCTGGTTCCAAGATTCTATAATAGCGGTTCTAGCTCCGATCAAAAAAAATATATGGGTTCCGATTCCGGATTCATACACTTTTAATAACGTTTACGATGCCGGTTCCGAAATCGAAACGGTACCGATACCGGTTTCTGGTCCCTGTTCTGAATAATGTCTATATAATGACCTTGCCTGGGCTTTTTTTTTGTCATAATAATTACGTTGAAAAAGGTAGGGTATAGTATGCAATATAGTTGGAAGCAAAATGGTAGGCACAGCCATGTCATGGTTGGCAATACGACGAAAATAAAATAGTACGCATATCGTTTGATATCAGCATAAACCTTCATCGATAGTGCAATTTTTCATATTCCGCAATGAATTAAGAAGTGGGCACGAAAAAATGTTATTTACTTCCTATTTTTGTTAGAACTGTCCGATAGAAAAATATTAGCATACCATCGTCTTTGGATTCAATGACAGATGAACACAAAATAAGTTATTTTCATTTCCACAGAAGTGTTTACTAGAAATTAGTACTCAAGCTGAAACTCTAAAAATCATTGTTATATTTTTTCAACAAAATTCAAAATGGATTCACTTAGGAATTGCCAAAACTGTTTAAGTATCCGACTTTTGAAAAACATTAATGACAATGTAAACATTGATCGAAAGGTGGGATCTGGCAGAGAATGTGGATCGGGAGACCCACACAGAGATAAACGTGTCAGGGACATTTTTCATAAAAAAATCCATATGGAAGGATTGGTTCACCAGCAATAATATCTGAATTGTACCTAACAAGTCTAAATGAGGCCAGTGGAAAGTTACTGGGCTCTAATTAAAAGGAAACTGATGGAGACGAAAGGTTAATCAAAGGACATAAGGTTATTTAAAAATATGAGGATTTCAGCTTTCAAAAACATTCATGAAAACACCACACGAATAGAAAAAATTTGTTTGAATATGTTTAAATGTAATTAAAAAGTAATACGAAATTACCATACATGTATTAGGAATGAAGTGTAATTAAATTATAATCGAAATTGAATTTATTTTTGTTCACGTGTAAACATTATTATATTGTCCAGCAGAATCTGTCAAATTTACCATAAATATGTTACAATACCAACATAAAATTTTAATTGAATTTAAATAAACTGTTTCTTGGCAATTTACTTGGTTAAAACTATGTTTCGAAACACAGAAAATGCTAATCAAACCTAAATACAACGTATATTCGCCACGCTCGTCTTAATTCGATAATTTATCGACTGACGAAGTTGGCAACGTTGTGCAGCATTTTCTACCTACGCCATCTTTTGCCATCGTTTGAACATATTGATGTTTAAAAACAAACAAAAAAGAAATAGGATTTAAATTATTGTATTCTTGCAACATTCTTCTTGTATACGAAGTTGGCACTCGTTGAGCAGAATTTTTAACCTACGTCTCTTTTGTTGTCGTTTGAAGTATTTATAGGGTCGTTTTAAACATACTGATGTTTGAAAACAAACCAAAAATGAATTCTTGTATATAAAGTTTACACTCGTTGATTGGCATTTTCTGCGTACGTGTCTATTGTTGTTCGTTGAAAAAACGTGTTCGCGTCGGTAATATTTTTCTTATTTGTAAATCAAAAAATATATAAATTGTGTTACAAAAAGTATAAATTGTATCAGAGATAATATAGTGCAGTATATAATTTCTGAAACTAATGTGAAAAAACGATAAATAAAAATCTGTGTTTCGATTTTCAAACAGAATTTGGCATGTTTTTTACTAAAGTCTCCGTGAATTCCTTGCCTACGCTATGTGCTGTACTGAGATCAACAGTAACTGTACCAAATATAAAGCGAGCCTGGATCGTCTGGTTTAGCGTCTGCTGGTGCAATTGTGCATTCTTTGATGCTGTCACTTGTACTTGCAGTTTTAAACCAATTATTTATTTATGCATTTAAAAGTTTGTATATTCTATTATTATAATTTTCCACTGTGCAGTTTAAAGATTTTTAATAAAAATAAATAAAAAAAAACAACATTTTATTTTCCGGATTTCTTTCCAAAAATATTTAAATATGTTTCTATGCAAACATACTACTTTTTGAAATGAAACAACTGATATGTTTCACTGGAAACATATTTATATTCAGGTCGTTCAAAATCATGTTTTATTTTGAACATATTTATATTTCGGTTCAAATATTTACTAAATTTGGATGTAGTAATTATTATGTTTCCATTAGAACATACTCCATTTTAAGGGGCAACATTAAAATGTTTCCGGGATATTATAATGTAAATCAGAGCTCATTACAACACTGTTTAAGTCTCAATACAACCCTGTTTACAAATGATTTATCAGTCAATTATATATTTTGTTTACATTAAATTCCAAACATACATGTTAATGCCTGCAAAATTATGTTTGGGAGAGCCCTTTTTTTTGCAGCGTGCATAAAGTCCTTGATGGAGGGGATTTCTAAAAAGGCTCATAACTTCCTCATAAACAAAGAATTCTAATTTTTTTTTTGGTAAAAAATTTAAATAAAGTGAGGTATATAACAAAAAAAAAATTTGGATTCACAGCTTACTCGATTTTTTGATTTTTCTATGTTACAATTTTTTCGTGCGCACTCTTTATATATCGTCACTATCATGCCAAAGCGGCGAATGTGCAATTTTTGACATTTGCGTTTTTTTACATTTTTGAATGTAGTTTTTCCTCAAGTATACTGTGCTAAAATCGCGTGTCGTTTTGTTGGATATATCTAGCCACAAAAGTCAAAACCAAAAGGGCGAATTTGAAAAATTAAAAATCTTGTCATGCCAAAAGAGCGAATCTTTCCATTTTCGCCATAACTATTTATTGGTACGAGATAAAATAGTAGTGTGGAGGCATTTATTGTTTGTTTTTAAAGCACCTATCGATCTGCATCATTAATTAAAAATATTTGGTCAAACATTAATTTGCCATTTTTTATTTGCAGGAAAAAATGTTTGGCAAAATATTTTTAAATAATGATGCAGTTCGATAGGTGCTTTAAAAACAAACAATAAATGCCTTCACACTACTATTTTATCTCGTACCAATAAATAGTTAGGCGAAAAAGGAAAGATTCGCCCTTTTGTCATGACAAGATTTTCAATTTTTCGAATTTTGCAAGACAATATTTTTAAGTAATGATGCAGATCGACAGGTGCTTTAAAAACAAACAATAAATGCCATTACACCACTATTTTATCTCGTACCAATAAATAGTTATGGCGAAAAAGGAAAGATTCGCCCTTTTGGCATGACAAGATTTTTAATTTTTCCAATTTCTTCGTTTTTTTGCTATAGCTTTTTATTCGTGCAAGATGAAATAGTAGTTTAAAGGTATTAATTGTTTGTTTTTAGAGCACCTATCGATTGGCATCATTATTAATATTTGCCAAAAAAAATTTCCTTCAAATAACAATGGCAAATTAATGTTTGGCAAAATAATTTTAAATAATGATGCCAATAGATAGGTGCTTTAAAAACAAACAATTAATTCCTTTACATCACTATTTTATTTTGAGCTAATAAAAAGTTATAGCATAAAAAACAAAAATATTTGCGTTTTGGTCAGGTTATAGCCTCACAAAATTCGTATTTATAATTCAGTAAATTGTCCGAATCCAAAGAAATTTTACATACGTTATAATAATTCATGAATAAACCAAAATAACAAAAAAAATTGAAAAAAAATAAATTTTTCTACTTTTTAAAGCACTTCAAACTTTAAAATTTGATTTCCCAACATTTTTAAAAATGCACATTCGCCCTTTTGGCATGACAGTGACGATATATGCCTGCCTTTTTTGAGATTCCTTGCAAACATTTTGTCTGGGGCATAACTCCATTTAAAGTCGGGATCTTTTTGTTGATTTTTAATATCATGACATATATCAAGATTATTAGGAAAACTGTTTTGAGAGTGTGCGTTAATTTCTTACACCAATTCCCTAAATATTTCATCAGAACTTTGCACGAAACGAATTACAATGATCAGCTATATTGAATTGTGCCACCTCTCTACTCCCCTCTACTTCCCTCACAGTTTATTTGCTAATTAGTGCAATTTACCTACGTCC
The DNA here is from genome assembly GCA_951804985.1 of Dryomyza anilis. Lineage (NCBI taxonomy): Eukaryota > Metazoa > Arthropoda > Insecta > Diptera > Dryomyzidae > Dryomyza > Dryomyza anilis. The sequence goes on from OX638131.1 coordinate 30,345,461, forward strand.
CTTACAGCAGAATAGTTTCGCATCATTTGCCCTCGTTATTCAAAGCTTATATCTTATCATTGCCCAAACAATCCCAACACGTTCAATCACACCCACAAAAAACACCCACTCTGTTGAATATTGTTTCCATATACAACACCCAAGTACTCCAAATCACTAGCCACACTTACTATATCTATAAATACATGCAAAAGCATCCACTATAAATCCACACACCACACTCTACAGAATTTTACCTAACTTTACGTCATAATTGGATTTTGTCCTTGAAATTGTGCTTTCAGAATGTGTGTGTGTTGTGCATTAAGCAGGGCACGGAAATAATCGGAATTGTAACAGAATCTTATTGTTTTTGTGATACCGGTAATACTATTTGGTTTTCGTAATAATGGAAACTGGTGCATACTGAATCGATATTACAGAACCGATAATGGTACTTGTATCTAATTATGTTTAGATAGAAACTGAAAAGTGATTCTATTCTAAGGATTTTTGCTTTCGTTTTGTGGCAGGTTATATTTTTTTAAAATATGAATGATGTAGGGATGTCCAATATACATCGATGTTTTAAAAATACTCGATATATTGTTTCGATACAGCGATGTTTTCTGATGCAATATAAGCCTCAGAATCTATTCGATACATCGATGTATTTTTTCGATATATCGAATCACTGTCAAATTCATATTTGCTTATCGGAACTAGCTAAATTTTATTAAATTTGCTTATTTATGGAATTCTATTTGAAATGAAACACTTTAAATTATTATTTGATTCATACATGGTTTTCGAGTTTTTCTCCAAAATGATATAACATGGATTTAGACATTTTTGATTCCCAACGCCTTAATTATTTTGTGTAATAAGAAAATGTTTCAAGTCAAACATTTATTTATTTTAAACTTTTTATTCTTATTATTTTACATTCTTCATAAAAATTTAAATTATTTATCTAATAATTTTTCATTCGATGCATCGAAAACATCGATGTTTTTGTTTGATACATCGGAAAACATCGATGTAACAAGTCAATTTATTATATCGACCAAAACATCGATATTATTTTTCAGATGGACATCCCTAGTGTGATGTCTTTTGCTGTTAGTTCTCTGGTTGTAACTAGGGACCGCATCGATGTAAACAGGGACCTTTTCGATTTTTTGGGATGGAACCATTATTAATAAAATGTATAAAAAAATAAAATGTATAACCAGAATCTAAATCGGTACGCCGTCCCTGACAGAAAATCAAAGGGTTTGAGTCCCTGCTGGGGACCGCAATAAACCGGAATCGGAACCGTTTCTCTTTTTGTAAACGGAATCCGAACCGTTATTAAACAAGTATATGGAACCGGACTCGAAACAATGAGATTTTTTTTCGTTGGTACCAGAATCTTGAAAACAGAACTGGAACTGACATTCCAATGTGTTTTAATCCCTGATTGCAAACATTGTATATTATCTATATATATAAAACTCTTGATCCGTCTGTCAGTCTGTCGGTCTGTCTGTCTGTCTGTCTGTTTGTTTCAGCATCACGTCTAAACCGCTGAACCGATTTAACTCAAATTTTGCACCAGGATACAATGGAGTCCGGAGGGTGTCATAGGCGATATATGGGCGAGATTGGACAAAGGGGCGTGGCACCTCCCATACAACCTAAACTTTCAAAACGACATATCTCGTCACATACACAAGCTAAGAAGATGAAACAAAAACGTAAATACAAAAAAAAAATACAAAAGCAAAAACACAAAAACAAAAGCAAAAATCAAACACAAAAGTATAAGCGCAAAACTTAAGCAATAACTCAAAAACATCAGAAAAAAAAAAAAGAATAGAAAACAAAATCAACCACATCAAAATTCACCACACTAAAATTCAAAACACCAAAATTCACCACACTCAAATTCACCACACTAAAACTCAACACAATAAAATTCACCACACTCAAATTCACCACACTAAAACTCACCACACTAAAACTCACCACACTAAAACTCACCACTCTAAATTTACCACACTAAAACTCACCACAATAAAATTCACCACACTGAAACTCACCACAATAAATTTCACCACACTAAAACTCACCACACTAAAACTTACCACACTAAAACTCACCACACCAAAATTCATCTCACCTAAACTCACCACACTGAAACTCACCACATTAAAACTCACCACACTAAAATTTCTACAGTGAAAAACTCTACTGGGAAGAATTCTACGGGAAAGTGTTCTACCGGGAACAATTCTACCGGGATGAGTTCTACGGGAAGATTTCTACAGGGAAGAATTCTACGGAAAAGCGTTCTATGGGGAAGAATTTTACATGGAAGATTTCTATTGGGATGAAATCTAGGACGAAATATTGTACGGGGAAGCGCAGTCTGAGAAAGAATTGTCTTTGAGAATAGTTTTTTTTTGGCGGAGAATTATTATTTGGTTATTACATTTATAAAACCCATAAAAACTTCCACAACGAAGCACGGGCCCCTGTGGCACGAGCCTTCGCTCCATATCTATTAATTCACAAAATCTTGGCACGAGTCGTGCACGGGTCCAGCTAGTTTAATATATCAGTGTTACTAGTTTAGAGTTTAAAATGAAACAATTATAAAATTATTGAAAGAAACCTTTTTTAAAATTTAAAGTAAAAAATCAAAAAAGTTATTATCACGTTTTTCGGGTCAATTGTGTATATTGCGTGTTTTTATATATACCGCGGTACCCCTCGGCAGTAAATGGCAAACCTACGAAAGTAAAACATTGTCTATGTAAAGTTATCACCCACCGTTTGGATTCGGAATTAAACTGTAGCTGCCACCACTTTGAGTACAAATATAACACGCACAGCTCAAAATGGTGAGAGAGCTCGGTCTAAGTTCTTATCAAGGATTGAAACCGTAACCGATATCCTTTTAAAACCGTTTCATTTTTAAAACCGAAACCGTAACCGAAACTTTTATACGAAAATCAGAAATAAACCGATATCGAAAACCTAAATGAATGGTTTCGGTTTTATACCGGTTTAAAACGGTTTTTAAAAAAGTATAAAAAGATCAGAACAAATAATTTTATTTTATAAAGAAGATCTTAAATACAAAGAAGTCAAAATGTTGCTTTTCATAGGTTTGTGGTCACGATTGAATTTTTTTCTTGACGAAATCCATTAAGTAATTCATATAACACAATATTTGCACTCAAATTACAACAAAAATTGCTTAAATTATGTTTCCCACTTTACCCCATAGAATGATTCTTCTTACTTTACCCCATTATCACAATTTGTTAGATTATTTGCAAAACTAGTTTGTAATTTAGACATTGAAAAATATGGAAAATAATAAATTTTATACAAAAACCGAAATCAAAACCGAAATCAAAACCGAAACCGTAACTTGGAACCGTTATACTGAAACCGTTTCGTTATAAAAACTTAAAACCGTAACCGAAATCGAAACGCGGAATAAACCGAAACCGAAATCGAAACCGTCATTCGTTTAGGTTTCAATCCTTGGTTCTTATAGGACTGTAGCTCCTAACTATTATTATTGATATTTATTGGTTAAACCCTAGTAGAAATTTGCCCGATGCGCCATCGGGAAATGATCGGGTTTTCGTTGCGTAAGTCCTATTAGAGAAAATATGATCATTGCCTTTGCGTGCCCTTATCATGCTTACCATACCAGGGTTTGCATTATCTAAACAGTCAATGTTCCTGATCATAGCTACATTATTTGTTCCTCATAACGAAATGACATCAGACAATGATCGAGATTTAATGAGAGAAACCCTATTATGCTCGGGCTCTGACAAGGCAATTGTCGGGTAAATAATAAAATGGGGAATTGCCCGATCAGTACATGATCATGGCCTGAGGTCAGTACATGATCAGGACACTGCGTTACAAGGACATTATGGGCCTCATCATATCCCGATCATCTCAAATAATGAAATGATCACTTCATGACCATGGCCCTAGCAAAATTTCTACTAGGGAACCTCCCATATAACCATAACCTTAAAAATCATATAACTCCTAACCTCTTCTTAGAGCTATAAAAATATAAACAATGAAACGGCATTACTAAACCACATTACTTTCTAAATCTTGAAATGCAAATCGTAAACGCAATGTAACACAAAACCCCAGTTATAGAAATGTAACACAAGATACAAAACTCGACCCGATAGACCCAAACCGTTAAATTTCAAACCTTTAAATTGGAAACATTAATGCAATAAAGCATTCTTTTTGGTTTCAATTCACACCATATATATTTTAATATTTGATTAAAATTTTAATGTTAGACTCTACTTTTTTTCGCAATATTACTTAGTGCCTTATTATTTTACTCAATCCTGCTTTTCTGCCATATTCATCATTTTTTTACAGAGATTTTTTTTGTTGTTGCCTGCATTCAATCTTTTCGAGAGTATTTACTTAAATGTGAGTTTCTACTACATTGTTCATAATTCAAAAAGCTATTCCCCATTCACTCCACTATCATTCATCACATCCACACCACTCAGTAATACAGGCAACAACTTTGGCTGCATATCTACTGGCAACACATGCAAGTTGCTATTTCGGAATCCGATAACATCGTTTATCATCATTATGCGCTATTTGCCCCAAAGTTACAGCCAGTCAGCCAGTTGCCACATACATATAACACAATGTGACAGTCAAAATATACTTTGAACTAAATGCAGTATTTCTTTTTGAGCGAATTTGTTTAAAAAGACTACGTATTATTAATTCACATAAATCATTTAAATATGTTTTTGAATCAATCCGTTTATATAGCAATTTTGAAATAGTATAAATAGTATAAATTTGATTATTATTTTATTATGCAAAACTTTAAAGAAAAAATGGGCTCAACATATAAAAACTCGTTTCAATGTATTCTTTTTGCGCAAGTGAAGTGGTGAGTTGAAATTATTAAAAATAGATTGTTGTTGAAATATATTTTTAAATTATTTTATTTTGTCGCACCGTGTACTATTATCTACAAATACATATGTGTCTGTTTATGTGCATTTTATGTATTAGACGTGGGTTTATATAGTGAGTCGCATAGATTGTAAGCACTGTACGAAGAGCTCTTAAGTGGCTTTACAAACAAATCAGCGGGTTTTCCAAAACTTTATTACCGAAAAAAATAAATCTTTTTTCAACGAAAGGACAGTAGAAAAAAAGTAACTTAAAAAACTTTAAATAAACATCTAAAGTAATTAAACATCTCAGTAATTAAGGTAAAATACCATAATTCCGCCCTAGTATCTAATTCAGCCCTAGTTGGTTTAAAGCTTAAAAATGATAATATATATGCAAAAAATATATATTTATGAATATCAATAAATGCATAATTATTTTCTTTTCTTGAAAATTTAATTTTTACTTAAAACATTCCCGATATTTTTCATTTTTAAGCTTCAAACCAAATAGGGCGGGATTAGGGTGTTATACCTTATGATAAAAAAAATTACGAAACAAAAAATGTGCATTTACTTTAGTCAGAATTAGAATTGGGCGCGTGCCGTGCTTTTTTCGTGTCACGCCCGAAAATCTGAATTTGTGCGTGCACTTGTTATCGTGCCCGTGCGTGTCCGTGCCACTAAAATCAGGCACACGCCCATTAAAGATTTTTTTTTAGTTTCTACTCCAATTTAAAAAAAATCCTTTGCTTCCAGCATCAGAAAATAAAAATTTCGTGGTATTTTAACCAGGGATACCAACACTTTGGAATATCGGTGTCGATTCCATACATGTTTTAATAACGGTTCCGATTCCGATTCCGGTTCCAAAAATTGAAACGGTTCCGATTCCCGTGATTTGTTGTCCCCAACAGGTCCCGATTCCGGAGAGGTTCCGATTCAGAGAATAAAAAAGCATCAAAGGTCATTTTTGAATTATTTATGATAAGGGAACATAAATAACCGGTACCGGAACTGATTTAAAAAAGTGTGAAACCGTAATCGGAAACGCTATTTTTTAAATCTTGTAACGAGAACCGGCACCGATATTTCAAGCGTTTTAGTCCCACTCTGGTACCGCAAAGAATCGGAATTGTAACCAGAATCGTTTCGATTTTTGAAACCGGAACCGAAATAATATTATAATAGTTTGGTGCTACAGTCCTGTGTAGAACTTCGGCCGAGCTCTCTCACCATTTTGAGCTGTGCGTTTTATATTTGTACTAAAAGTGGTGGGACCTACAGTTTATTGCCGAATCCGAACAGTGGGTGAGAGCTTTTCATAGGCAATGTTTTACTCTCGTAGGTTTGCCATTTACTGACGAGAGGTAGCGCGGTATAGAAAAATGTTTCTATGAAAAGATGTTGTTAGCCCCAGTTCAGGCTTGAATCGGGGACCTTTCGGCTCGCAGTCCTACGCACTAACCACTGAGCTACCGCGGCTACCGAAATAGGAACCGTCATTAAAAAATTTGTGAAATCGGAACCCATACAATTTGTGGTTCAAACCGAAATCGGAACCGCTATTTTAAAAATCTTGGCACCAGAACAGGGAACCTATATTCTAAAGGGTTTTAGTCCCTGTTTATAATATTTCATGCACGGGCACGCCGATAGGTGACACGCACGAGCACGACGACTAAATTTAAAGGCACGCACGAGAAGTACGATGAAATACGCGAAATAGAAAGATACGAAGAAGCACGACAAAACACGAAAAAAGCTTCGTATATTTCTATTTCCCGTATTTTATCGAGCTTCTCGTGCGTGCCTTTAAATTTAGTCGTCGGGCTCGTGCTCGTGCGTGTCACCTATCGGTGTCCTTGCCATCAAAAACAGGCACGCGTCCATCTCTAGTCAGAATATTCTGAGTGACAATGGAGAAAGAGAGATGTAGTTTCAGGTCGTCCAGTTAGCACATTTCAAGTATACAGGCCGTTTGCGGATATTGCAGTTCACTGAATTGTTGAAATTTAAGTTCTTCAGCTTTTTGTTCATGCCTATTGTACAAAATTCTTTTTCTACTGATGAACTTGAAGAATATTTACCGATGTATTCTTTTTGCTACTGTTAAAGGTTCGTTTCTTTGCTTTCTTCTGCAATTTAGATCTTATCTGAGTTGAAGTCAAAATACTGCTTTTCATTGGTTTGTTGCCAATTAAATATATCACATTATTTTCATAAAAATTACAACAAACATTGCTTAAATTACGTTTCCCACTTTACCCCAGAAAATGTTATCTACTTTATCCCAATATCACAATTTGAACCTAACCATTTAAACAATGTTAAATTATTTGTAAAACCCGTTTGAATTTCAAAAGATATATCGTCGATGTTACTGCAAAACCGCCTAACTGCATGTGAAATTACGCCTAATTTTGTGTTATAATCGGGTTATTAACGATATGTTGATCGGATAAATTAGATAAATGCAATAATAAGTTATACCATACTGAATTTTGTATGAAATATGTGCAGAATTGAGACTGAAAATAGTTTTGTTTCTTCTGTAAAATTCATATTGTAAGAGAGGTATTCGAAAATGTAGATATGTGATCGTTTGAAAAATACCGTCTTAATTATAAAATATAAACATTTTCAAAAACATACAAAAACATTTTTTCTTCACTTGTTCTTGAAATGCATTAAAAAAGTATTAATTTGATTATAACCATGAATGAAAAAGTTGATGCCATATTAAAAAAGTGCAAAACATGTGTAAAGTACAAAAACATGTCCAAAACTTGCAGTTTCCCACAATATCCCATGTCCCACTTTACCCCAGGCTCCTCTACAACAAGTCAAGTCAATGTCAAAATGTTACTTTTCATTGGTTTGTTGCCAATTAAATATATCACATTATTTTCACAAAAATTACGAACAATTATTTAAATTTTTAACTTTAAATTACGTTTCCCACTTTTCCCTAGGAAATGTTTTCTACTTTACCCGAATATCACAATTTGAACATAACTATTTCAACAATGTTAAATAATTAGCAAACCCGTTTGTCTTTCAAAAGATGTACAATATACGATCGTTTTAAACATGCCATCTTAATTAAAAACAATAAACATTCTCACTTTTTGCTATAAAATAGCTATAAAAACATTCAAAAAAATTGTTTTCACTTGTTCTGGAAATGCAATAAGAAGTTATTAATTTAATTATAACCAAGTTGGTGACATATAAAAAAGCACTTGATAATGGTTTTTATTTTTCAAAATGCAAAAACTTGTCCAAAATTTGCAATTTCCCACAATGCCCTATGTCCCATTTTACCCCAGGCTCCCCTACAACAAGACGTATGATTAAAATTTGTATTTTTATAGATTGCAAAATACTTTTATCATATTTTCACTTATTAGTTGCAACCTGTTAGAAAAAGTAGTTTGTAAATAAGTGTTTAAGTATTAAACACGTTTGATTCAGTTATTTTTAGAACACATGACGTATGAGCAACATGTTTTCTATGTAAATTTTTTTTTTTTTAAAGATCTCTATTTGTTATTTCACATTTTTTGTATATTTTAATTTTATTTTCATATTTAAATATTTATATTTATCTATGTCATTTAAAGACCTTTTTAATTTTCCTTTAACTGCATGACGTCTGAGTAACAAAACAAAATTACATCCTTCAACAAATTTCAACTTTTCGTTGCACACATGAGAACATTCTTTATTTTCTGAATGTATGTCAAAAATTAAATAACCATGTCTACCATTTTGTTAAAATCAGGATTTCGATTCTGTAATTTAATCGATATAATTTGTCTGACATCAAAATTATACAAATATCAACAAAATTAATCAATTTAAATGTGAAGTTAAAAATATTCCAAAATCAATCAAATTATTTAATTTAAAATGTAAATCACATTGACATCACTGTGACGTCAAATCGATTAAGTCGACAACATTGATCGATAACTATGATGGAAAAAATAATGAAGATTGTAAAATTTAATACATCAAATTTAGGTTTTTTTTTTATAAAACACAGCAAATTACATAATTTCTTATTTTGTTATAAGAAATTTATATGCTTTCAAATTTATAAATTGACTCACAATCCTGAGGTATATGTGAGTCAATTTAATTTTTGATAAACTTTCAGAATATGCTGTATTTTTTCATGTATGCAAAACAGTGTTGTATGGTGTTATACTACAGTTAATTTTTTATTATATTTTGTATATTTTAAAAATTTCCACAAAACAAATTGTCTACCTTAGAAGGCACGTGTGTTGTCGTACACAGCATGTCTACGACAGAAAATATATCTATTGATATGGCTTTGTTCGAAAGGCACCTATATGTTTTCTATGATTGGTGGTGCGTACACTCAGAAGAAAATGTAGCCATTAGTATGTTCACATTAATTAAAAAGTTTCCTAAAAGTTTATTCTTATTCTTATTTATATTTATATTTATATTCTGTTCTATTATATAAATGAATTGTATAATACATCTGCACAAATGTATTTGAAGTTCTCTCTGCTAAATATTCACTACTGCATTCGACAGTAGAGTGAAATCTCTCCAGTGACTACACTAAACTTGACTGCAGTATTTGTTTTATTGGTGTCAAGTAGTGTCAAAACATTTTTTGTTCAACACATTGAATGCCTTGACAAACAAAACCAAATGACACTACTGTCGCTGAAGTTCAACTAGTGCAGTGAGTGAGTGCAACGATTGAGAAGACGCTGGGCGTTTGACGGCAGTAATATTGTTGCCAGTATTTATGTGTTTATAAAAATTGCAACTTTCATTATTAAAAAAAAAGAATTGTTAAACAAAATTGCACGACAAAAAGAACGCATTGTTTTATGATTTTAACTTTTAATTTTTTATATTACACTATTAATGAAAATTCCTTAGAGTATGAATGATGAATAAAAAAAATAAAATGCATTGAGTACTCAGTGTCATAAGCAGTTCTTTTTAGTATTTGAATTTTTATTGCAAACCATTATAGACTCTTCACTATAACTACGTCTTGTTTGTGGACAGTAGATGTCTTGGAATAAAATGAACGTCTTAAAGTGGGTTTCAAATGCATTTGTGCCTACTGTATATTTTTGAATGTTTTATAAGATATACTTTAATTTATGATATAGAAAATATTGAATAAATTATCGTATAGAATATTGAATATGACTATAAAATTAATAGTACGTACATATTTATAGTAAAGGGTTTTTCAATAAGAGCGCTAGAAAAGTTTTTTTCAAGGGTTTTTCTACAGGGACGCTACAAAAGTAGAGCGACAGGGACGGCAAACGACGCCATATTTCTTGCCGCTCTTTTGACATTTCTCTTCAGTAAGGTTTGCCATTTCATGATGAAAAGATATACGAGCCAACAACTAGTCGAATTTATTAAAATTTACTACCGAAATTCGAATTCGTATATATTTCCATCATGAAATGGCAAACCTTACTGAAGAAAAATGTCAAAAGAGCGGCAAGAAATATGGCGTCGTTTGCTGTCCCTGTCGCTCTACTTTTGTAGCGTCCCTGTTAAAAAAACCCTTTGTGTTTCATTATATTTCAATATTAGCTTTTAAAAATTAATAGTATTAATAAAATTTTGTATTAATAGTATACATCTTATTGATATATTTTAATAGTTAAATTGTTTTTCTATATTTTGCAGTATATTTTCACAGTGTAGTTAGGCATTGTGCCGACTTGCAAATTTTTGCACATTACCTACTACATTGTGTGACATTGATTAAGGTACAAAAGTCAATATTGTGTGTTTTGTGTGACGTTATGTTTTGTTGGAGTTTGTGGTTGGCAACAAATAAATAATGTGTGTCCTTCGTTCTTTGTATGGGGCGCATAGAATTGGTTAAATTAATGCCTTTATATGCTTAAGCTCTATGTGACTTTTAGATTTTCGTAATCTATAAGTTATGTGTTTGTGTGTTAGTTTAAATCGATTGCCAAATTGTTATAAATGTTGCAAATTTAAATGCTCCTTAGCACCAATAGAGATAAATAATTTTATATTCATATTTTGTAATAAAATTCAAATTTCTACTCATCATTTTTAGTTTACTCTAAATTTTTATTTAAATTATGTAAAACATTTAATTGCAAATAACAATAAAAATAGAAATTAATTGTAAAATAGATTACCAAAATTATGTTGCAAGTGCACATTTTGAAAGGTAGTAGAACCGATGGAAAAGAGTACTCGCGTTGATCATTAGTTTAGATAACCTACGGGGAAACGAACCGATCGGTCCTAGACCGGTGTTAGTTCTGGCTCTTTTATATGAAACCAACCGACAACTTCACCATGGAGTGATCCTAGGGAGGGGTCAACTAACTGCTCCTGCAGACCTTTAGACCTATCACAGGACTGGTCTTCAAAATCGTGTTCTGTACCTTTACACCTATCACAGAACTAGTTTTCAAAATCCTGTTCTGTGACCGGTATCAATGGTACATTCATTAAAAAAATATTTTTTTTTTATTAAAATATTTTTTTAATTTATTTTTTATTGTTACTTTTTTTTATGTATTTTTGTTATTTTTTATTTTATTTTAATTTACATTATATTTTATTTTACTTTCTCCTTCATACATTCATATTTCACTAATGATTCCACCATTGCATTTAAATCAATGCCGTATCGAAAAAGAGTCTACGGATTATAGAAGCACTAGTATTTTGTTTCCAGACTGCGCAACTGGTTTTTTTTTTTGTTATTTTTTTGTTTTTAAACCTTTTTTTAAACTTCGCTGTTAATTTTTTACTATACAATGAAAAAAAAATGTTGTAACAAAAATATTATGTGAATTATGCTGTTCTTAATCGAGATGAGGCTTGATATTGGTCTTAGTTGGATTTTCTAAATTTTATTTTTTTTATTCTTTTTTTTTGTGTTGTTTTTATGTTGTTTTCGTGTTTTTACTTTTGTTTAATTTATTTTTTTTGTTAGTGTTTTTGAACATTTTGTTTTTGTGTTTGTTTTTTCGTTTGTTTTGTGTTTTGCTTTTATTTATGTGTTAGCCTTTTGTATTTTCCCGTTTTTGTTTTGTTTTACTTTTGTTTTTGCATTTTAGCTTTAGTTCTTGCGTTTTTAATTTATTTCCTTTTAGATTTGCTGTTGTTTTTGTTTTTGTTTTTGATTTTACGTTTTACTTTTACTTTTATTTTTGTGTTCTTGCTTTTGTGTTTTTTTTTGGTTTAATGTATTTGCTTCTGTTTATTTTATTTGTTTTGTTTGTTGCTTTAATTTTTGTGTTTTTGGTTTTGTTTTTGCATTGTTTCTTTAGTTTTGATCTAGTTTTTGTATTTTACTTTTGTTTTTGTGAAAAAAAAAATATATTATTTCTGTGTTTTTGCTTTTGTGTTTTATTTTCAGTTTTAGTGTTTTTCATTTTTCTTCAGCTTTTGTGTTTTGATTTTGTTTTGGCTTATTTTTAGTTTTTGCTTATGTGTGTTTGTTTTGTGTTTTTGTGTTTTTGTTTTTGCGTTTTTGATTTTGTTATTGCTTTTGTTTGTGTCTTTGCTCGTGTGTTTTTGCTCGTGTGTTTTTGCTTTCGTGGTTTCAGTTTTGTGTTTATCTTTTGTTTTTGTTTTTGTATTTTTGTTGTTGTGTTTTTGAATTTGTGTTTGTATGTTAGGTTTTGTTTTTGTTTTTTTTGCATTTGTGTTTTGCCTTTGTTTTTGTGTTTCTGCTTTTGTTTTTTTGTATTTGTATTTGTTTTTCCATCTGTAATTGCTTTAGTTTTGAACTTGTGCTTTTGTTCTTGTATTTGTGTTTTTGATTGTGTGTTTTTGCTTTTGTAATATTTTTTGTCCGTCTCCTCATGTAGACATTTAGACCTATCACATAACTGGTCTTCAAGATTCTGTCCATTAAAAGGTACCGGTCACTTGGTAGGTGGTTTTAGAGCAATTGAAACCTTTTTCCAGCAGGGTTATGTAAGGAATAACCATAAATCTATTTCTTGTTTATCATTACATCTCATAAATGTTAAAAAATAATTTAAAAGTATTTTAAAAAAAAACCAAAAATAGAAAGATAAAATAGATTGCCTTGACAATTAAAAGAAAAATTTTAAGTTTTTTTTTTTAAAGTAAGTATGTGTAAATGTGAGTATATATCTATAGTTCTGGGTTCCTCAAGTGATTTATTTAAGTGATATATTTAAGTAAGGTGAGCGTTGCCGTTGAACGATTTGGCTCATTTTCAAACTCAAAACTAGTTTTTCATTAAATCACATTGTAAAAAAGTTGCATTGATTTTGGACATAAATTTTTAAAATTATCGTGTATACAGACTGATAGATAGACGGACATACATAAGTTTTATATTCTGATAAAACCAAAAATTAATTTTAATAAGAATAAACTAAAACAATAAAAACTGTGTAACCCAACTTTACTGTAAGCCACGTGTCACAGCTGTTGATTCTTGCGGTTACGTCTGACGAAAACCAAAAGAAAAGTTGATCGGACCAACTTCAAGTTGTTTGGCAACAACGGGCACGTTTCGCGAACATGTCGAAACTAATGAAGCGTATTTATTTCAGCCAATGAGGCTTCCTAAAATGTACATTGGTTGTTAGGCATAGAAATAAAAGTTATTATTGATAAATTGAAAAAATAAGAAAAAAAAAATTCGCTGATAGATGATTAATTGCACTGGATGGAAAAATGACTGTCAGAATAACGTGTTGGACAAACAATTAATATTAAATGAGAATAGATTGAGAAATAAAACGCAAGGAAAATGAGACCAAAAGGGCGGCGGAGGTTTTCTAAAGGGTTTTCCGTTGCGTGCTATGCGTATTAAGTGCTAAAAAGTAGTAATGATAAAAATATTGATGATGATTATGATAAAGAAATGAAAAAGAAGAAAAAAAACATTACATGAGTTATTGCCACGCTTGACATCGACGGACTTTTTTTTTATTAAAACAGAATTATGACATTTCATGCTGATGAGTTTTAAATGCATTTATCAATTGAGTACAATTGAACACGCAGCAGGAAAATAAAGATATAATAGAAACTCGACACTGCACTGGACTTGGAGACAAATAAAAACAGACAACGTCGTCATGCCTTTGGTGGGTGGTACTCGTAATAGGAACCCTTAGTGCGTTAAGGGAATTGTAAAATGGCGTGTTTGTTCTGCGTCTTTTGTGATAACATGCAATTCATTAGATAAATTATTTTAGAGTAATACTCAATATTAATAAATTATATTTTACTAAAATATATAGTTTTCCAGTTTTTCGAGGTTATTCTTAGAGAAAATTACTGTACAAGGCATTTTAGATTCATTTTTTTTGAAGATTAAAAGCAGATAAAGGAGGCGTTTGACGGTTTTCTGCCCGTTCCCAAAATCCAAATATACCGGGAATATGATTTTAAAATTCTATAAAATGTAATAAAATAATACAAACTTTCCACAAACTTCCCATTATCTGTGTGTTTGACGCGACTATGCCTGAGATATTTTTGAAAAATATCAGAAATACTTTCTTGGGAGTTATTTTATTTTTCTACATGAAAATCGACATTACCATAGGCACATTTTTTGACAGTCTCAAAGCAGTTAGAAATATATTTTTTTTGGAAAGATTCGACTGCAGACAAAGACACAGCTTATATCGAAAACTGACTGTTTACTGCCCGTTGCCAAAATCTACCGGAAAGCTGACTTAAAAATTCCATAAAATTTTATAGTCTGTCATACGCTTCCTCAAAAATTCCATTTGTCTGCTGCCGGAAATATGCCCGAAAATGTACAGATATTTCCCAGACAAAATTATTGGCAGTTTAAAAACATTGTTTCGACATATTTCAAACATTTAAAGACGGAGTCTGTATCAAAAGCTGTCTGTTTTCTGTCCGTACCCAAAAAATACCGTGAATCTGCAAAAAAAATTCCACCAAATTTTAAAACTTGCTGTACACTTCCCATAATATTCTATTTATCTGTGCGTTTGACGGAATAATGCCCGAAATATTCCAGAAAAATACCAAAAAGGTTGTCTGGGGGAATATCCCGGGTCAAGGCAGTTTAGAAACATTTTTCCGAAATTTTTTAAACAGACAAAGGCGGAGTTTGTATCAAAAGCTGTCTGTTTTCTGTCCGTACACAAAATATGCCGTGAATCTGCCATTTAAATTACACAAAATTGTACAGACTGCTGTATATACACTCCTGAAAAATTCCAGAAATTCTTGTCTCGGGTCCTCAGTTCAGAAACTTTTTTTCGAAAGATTTCGAACAAACAAATGCGGAGTTTGTATTAGGACGCAGTTTGTATTATCTACTCGTTCTCAAAATATGCCGTAAATATCCCATTTAAATTTCACAAAATTTTACAACATAACCGAGACAATTTTTTTAAAAATTTTCTGGAATATTTTGTGTATATTTCCGGCAAACGCACAGATAAAAAGTATATTTTGGGAAGTGGGAAGTATTTTGGGTTGTAATGGCAGAAAAATATGCAGGTTTTAATTTTTTGTGGACTTTGGGGAACGGGCAGAAAACAGACAGCTTTTGATACAAACTCCGTTTCTGTTTCTAAGCTGCCTCGACCCTGCCAAAAATTTTGTCTGGGGACTCTTCGCAAAATATTCCCTTTATCTATATGTTTGACGGAAATATGCCCGAAATATTCGTGAAAATGCCAGACATTTTTTTTGGGTTTTGTCTTTTCCGCAGACAAAAGCTGTTTGGAAACATTTGTTCGACATATTTCAAACAGACAAAGGTAGAGTTTATATCTACATCTGTCTGTTTTCTGATCGTTTTCAAAATATGCCGTGAATCTGCCTTTAAAATTCCAAAATTTTGCCTGCCTGCAGCCTTCTATTTTTCTCCCAAAAATGTTGTTCCTGAGTTTCAATAAAACCTGACAGGTAATTGATTCATTGATTTTTCATTAATTACAAGGTAAACGTAAAATTAGATTTTATAGAGAATTTGAACAGCTTTCAGAGAAAAATAAAAAAAAATATTTAATAATAACTCATTTTTTGTACATTTAAAATATACTAATTTGGACACAGGCCAGTTTCGATTTGAGTAAGAGATATCTCAAAAAATACCTACAACTGTTTTCTTCTCAACACAGTTTATTTCATAGTGGGACATCCAAGCATTCAGAAATTAGAGCTTTCTATGTGGAGCTTTACTGCAATAGTTTCAACCCAGCAGCCGATGTACATCCAATTTTTTTATACCCTACACTAAGAGTGAAAGGGTATATTCAGTTTGGTACGCCGTTTGTAACACCCAGAAGGAAGCATCTCCGGTATGGAAAAGTATATATATTCTTGATCAGCATGACCTCCTGAGTCGATTTAGCGATGTCCGTTTGTCTGTCTGTCTGTCTGTCCGTCTGTCCGTCTGTCTGTTGAAATCCCTACTACTTTTAAAATTGAAGAGCTAGATAAATGAAACTTATAACTTAGATTACTAATATACCTGTGCGAAAAAAAATGTGGCGAGATCGGTCCATTGTGACCTATGATCCGACCACTTATGTTCAAATACCTCATATAAAATGTACATATAAAGATCAATTTTTATGTATACGTGCTTAGGTAAACTTTTTTGGTCAAATATATATTGATATCATGCTCAAATACATGATAATAATGTTTTCCGGCGAAAAGACTTCTGGTTCACAAAAAAAAAAAATCGAAATTCGGTACACCTACCCATTTGTAAATATGGGTATCAAATGAATGGAAATTCTTCAGCGATTGAATGTTTGTAGTTATTTTCAGGATTCGTATACTCTGGTGACCTATATATCTCTTAGAATGGTAACCACACATATGTGTAGGGTATTTATAGTCGGCTTAGACCGACTATAATTTTGATAATCCTAACTATCATAATTACTCCTACTTTAAATTTTCCCATGTGATCTAACCTTCCCAACTGGTTTTAGAATATGATTGGATATCGCTCCCGAGTATTTTAAATCGAGTCTGGCCTACGGTCTGTGTCCAAATTAGTATATTTTAATTTTAAAAAATATATATGAAATTAGTTATTACCAAAATAATGTCTATTTTTCCTTGAAAGCTGGTAAAATTCTCTATAAAACCTCATTTAACGTTTAGTCTTACTCTTACTATTTATTTAAAGAAAAATCAATGAATTTGTAACTACTTAGCAAATGTCGGGTTTTATTGATTCTTGGTTTTCGGTACTCGGATCATCACGAAGTCTAAAATTTTGCACACATTATAAGACTCATATGAACAAAAAACAAAGTTTGAACTAAATCCACAACACTTAAAAATTTAGCTGTCCGTTCTGCCATGGAAAACCCCATTATAAAATAATGAATTTATATTGTTTTATCTCAAATCTTTTTTTTTTTCGCATAACGCTCTTATTGCATCCAACGCTTCAATAGTATGGTACTTTTCATTCGTGTTTTTTAAATTCTATCTTTATTTCTGTTTAAGTCTGAATACAAATTTACATTTTTTATTTAGTGCATGCCGTAAAATGACTGCTTTGTCGTGACGTCATAAAATCAGCAAAACTTTTGTATCGAATTTTTTCTGAACAGCTTCTTCTATTTTTTGCACAATTTCTAAAGTTTTATTTTTTATAATTTACAAGCAATTAATCATGCTTCATTTGCGCTGACCTTTTATTAAATTATTTTTTTTTATTTAAATTGAAAGTTTTTGTTTCTAGAAAGTTTTCAGAATTTTTTTGGCAAAAAAGTTTTATGATTTTTTTTTATAAATTAATTGTGGGCTCATTAGACTTGTGCTGTGTTTTATGTATTATTAATTATGGGTCTAAAATGTTTGTTATTAAAGTACATGCGCTGAAAAGAGCCTTTTAAATAGAATATTTAAATAAAAATTTGATTTTAATAAAATAAATTCCTTAAATTACTTTAAAACCTATTTATTTGCCTTCACTATAATACTCAGAACTGAACGAAACCTGTTCATGCTCTATATAAATTTCAATATCAGTTTTTATCTTCAATTGTTGTATCCTTTCTTTATCCATCATTAAACAAATAATCTTTTGTCAAAAGCGACGGAGGAGGTCGGTAAGAACCACAACAAAAACAGTTGAAATCAAAGGACCAAGAAGCAACACAAGGATATGCAGTACATCAACACCGATACAGTTCAGTGAACAAAGCTACGCAATACGGGGTTAAAAGAACCCAGTAGAAAAATGAATATATCCTTGTAGGTTCTAAAATATTCTGCGTAACCTTAGTAAGAAAAAGTTACTGCGTAAAAGGTTCTGATAATGTTTTTCTTTTTTCTGCTGGTACAAAAAGGAAACATTTTGTATGTGTTTTGGTTTAAAATAAATAATTGAAATGCCAACGATTGACTGATTTTTGACACCTACGTAAATTGGCAAAGAAATACTTCGATTTTCAAACAAAAAAAGGATAAAATCGCACAAATATTGTTAGAAATAAAAAAATTCAAGTGTGCAATAAAAGTATTTGATATAAATAAGAACAAAGGCAAGATAAGGAGCAGAAAAATGTATTAAAAAAATTAAAAGTTATTTATATATAAAAATATAAAAATATAAAAATATAAAAATATAAAAATATAAAAATATAAAAATATAAAAATATAAAAATATAAAAATATAAAAATATAAAAATATAAAAATATAAAAATATAAAAATATAAAAATATAAAAATATAAAAATATAAAAATATAAAAATATAAAAATATAAAAATATAAAAATATAAAAATATAAAAATATAAAAATATAAAAGTATAAAAATATAAAAATATAAAAATATAAAAATATAAAAATATAAAAATATAAAAATATAAAAATATAAAAATATAAAAATATAAAAATATAAAAATGGAATAGAAAATGTTTGACCCTCTGAACATTTTGAGCCTCTTAACATTTAATACAATAACCCTAAATTAGCGCTGGGAAACTTCAAAACATTGTGGCCAATAAAATAAAACTAAAGCAATTAGAACCAAGTCTGCGGCAATAATTAGACGCAGCAGTAGCAACAATAGTAGCACTGATAACAGCAACACAGTGATAACAACAGGACAAATGCCAACAGCAGCAACTACACGAAGAACCTGCTGCGAAGTTCGCCTTCGCAAACTGTAGACGTCACTGACTCGCAGTGTCCCGTTGTAGGTGGTCCTTTGAAAACCACAAACAGTGACTATAAAGGGATTTTATATTGTATGCAACAAACCGAAACAAAAAAAAACCAGAACCAAATCTACAACAAATAACCCTAATAAAAAGAACATACTACGGGGTTATAGGACACTTAATTGCATGCCAAAGGGAGCTGCAATAGTTCAGCAGTTTGTGGTGGTCTCTGGTTGATTAATCGCAGTTCTTCTGGCAGCCACAAATACCCCATAAGTTGACATAATTGAGGTACAATGCATACAAACCAACACTAGAGCAGAAATTAATTTTATATCGCAGGACCACGAAGTGTCCTTGTCCTACATGCTTTGGCATCACGTATATATAATACATCGTGTGTTGAATGTTGAAAAAAAGGAACTATTTAAAGGATTGCAGTGCATTCAAGGAATTTGTGTCAGAGCAACAGTAAAAGGGCACTTTTTAGAATTTGTGCAATACGCAATAAATTTAAATTTCCATGTAGTGGTTTTGAATTTTTATACAAATTTAAACGGTTTCGAGTTAAATTTTTACTCGGCAAAAATTCCTCGATATAAGTGCTATTTGCAGGAATTTTTTTATGATACCTACGAACTGTATACGTTACGATTAATGTAAATCTTATTTATTTCTTAATAACTGTCATGCCAAAGGGACGAATGTGCATTTTTAAAAATGTTGGGAAATCTAATTTTAAAGTTTGAACTGCTTTAAAAATTAGTAAAGTTTATACTTTTTTACAATTTTTTTTGTTATTTTGATTAATTCCTCAATTATTATAACGTATATAAAATATCTTTGGATTTGGACAACTTATAAATACGGATTTTGTGAGGCTATATCGTGACCAAAACGCATTTATTTTTGTTTTTTATGCTATAACTCTTTATTTGCGCAAGATAAAATAGTCATGTAAATTAATTAATAGTTTCTTTTTAAAGCATTTATCGATTGGCATCAGTATTTAAAAATATTTTGCCAAACATTAATTTGCACTTTGTTATTTGTAGGAAAAAATTGTTGGCAAAATATTTTTAATTAATTATGCCAATCGATAGGTGCTTTGAAATCAAACAATTAATGCCTTTACACTATTATTTTATCTTGGACCAATAAAGAATTATAGCAAAAAAACTAAAAGATTCGCCCTTTTGGCATGTCAAGATTTTCAAGTTTAAATTTTTTTTTAGTTTTTTTGCTGTAACAATTTATTGGTGCAAGATAAAATATTCGTGTAAAGGCATTATGTTTTTGTTTTTAAAGCACCTATCATTTGGCATCACTATTTAAAAATATTTTGTTAAACTTTTTTCTGGCAAATTAACACATATTTGGAAATAATGATGCCAAGTTATTTTATCTTGCACCAATAAAGAGTTATAGCAAAAAAACGTAGAAATTGGAAATCTTGTCATGCGAAATCTATAACTCTTTATTTGCGCAAAATAAAATAGTGATGTAAAGGTATTAATTGTTTGGTTTTAAAGCACTTATCGAATATGTTTCCAAACATTTTTCTTGCAAAAAATTAAAAAAAATATTTTTAAATAATGATGATGATCGATAGGTGCTTAAAAAACAAACAATTAGTGCCATTACACCACTATCTGATCTGATACCAATAAAAAGTTATGGCAGAAAAACTAAAAGATTCGCCCTTTTGGCATGACAAGCTTTTGAATTTTTTGAATTCGCTCTTTTGGTTTTGTCTTTTGTGGCTAGAAATATCCAAATAAACCACACACGATTTTGGCACAGTATACTTGAGGAAAAACTACATTAAAAAAAAATGTAAAAACGCAAAAGTCAAAAATTACACATTGAATTCTCAAATCCCATTAAAATTGGTCAATAGGACGATTATTTATTTAATAGTAAACAAAAAATAAATCTTTTTCATATAAACTCAATGGATATGTCATGGTATTTTCTAGTATTTAATGGTATTTTCCGATTAAAATAATAATTTATCCTATTGACTATTTTTATAGTAAAAAAACATATTATTTATATAGTATTTTTTTCTGAGTGTAGTGACGACATGATATGTTATACTGTTTTTACCTCAGATAATTTTTCTCAAAACATTAGTTCCCCAAACCAATTTTTAGCATTACACCAAGAGAAATAATTAATAAAATTAAATACAAAAATATTAAATTTAAATAAGTTTTTATTTAATTTTAAATACTTTTTATTTAAATTTGAGTGAAATATTATCTATTTAAATTTGAATTAAATAATTTTTATTTAAATTTGCATTAAATACTTTTTATTTAAATTTGCATTAAATACTTTTTATTTAAATTTGAATTAAATAGTTTTTATTTCATTTTAAATTCAATCTTTTAATTTTATTACGAAAATATTAAAATTTAAATTATAAATACTTTTTTATTAAAGACTATTACATATGCAATAGATTTAAAATGAAATAAATATGCAATAGATTTTAAATGCAATAAATTAGATAATAAAAATGAATATATAGTATTTTTAGAAATTAAATACTATTAATTTTTGTATTTGTTATACGTTTTTATTAGAAAACTATTTAAATCCAGATTAAATAAATTTTATTAAATTTTAATATTTCACTTTTTTCATAATTTACAAGTAGTGCTATAAATGCAATTTAATTATATAAAGTTTAGTAGTTAATTTATAAACATCACTCAAAATTAATGACATCTTTGAACTTTCGTTACTACATGCCTCATAAATGTTTTATATTTCCAAATCACCAAACCAAAGTGCAGAATAAAACGCTCTTTATACTGTCGTCTACTACATTTATTATTAATTTATGTTTTCCTCAAATTCAGTGCCTTCGTCTAAGTTCTTCGTCCTGTCCAACATTTTTTTTTTATTGTCTACCGACTTGATTTACCCACTGTCTGTCTAGTCACTTTTATTTCTATAGTTGTTTTGGCATCATTATTTTTAATATGAAGGCAGCAGTGATTTTAATGCTTTTCGATAAATTGCTGCATAATTTCTGACAAGCGTATTAATATCATTCGTAATTGGCCCATAAAATATTAAAAGGTCGGTTGGTCTTTAGGTAGAATATTATTATGTGATGCAAAATACTCAAAGATAAAGTCAAGAATATGCGCAGCAAGTGAAATGCAGAAAATTTATGAAAATGAAATATTACAGAAATATATAAATTATGAAAATACTTCTATTTGTAAGTTTTGCTTCATTAGTAAGTTTTTTTTAATACTTGTTGATTTTGTGAATTTTATGTTTGATGATTTGAGAATTTATAATATTAATATTTGTAGAAATGTGTCAAATATCCAAAAGAAGCTATGAAATTTGTTTCAAAATCAGTTCTCCTACATATATATTTATGAACCTCCAAATCATGTATCTTTTTATTATCGTGTGACTATGATTCGTTTTCAGTCCCCTACATCTAAAATTGGTATAACGTATTTTAAACGTTTCCTCCGTTTCGCTCTTTGAATTGTACGTTTGTTTAATATTTTTGTTTTGCCAACTATTTTTCATATACAAAAACTTATTTTCTTTTTATTTGCAATTTTAGTGTTTTGTACGGATAGTAGTTACTTCAGAGATTTTTCTCTGCTTCGATAGGAGTAATAATGAAATTCTGTTGATGCAGCTCTGATAAATATGTTATGCAAGCTTAGCTTATTTTATGAATTTAAAAAATAATATATTTTTTATTTAAAAAAAAAATCAAATTTAAAAATGCAGTTAAAAACTAAAAACTTTTTGTTTTTTTTGCAGAATTCATATCTTTTTTACATTTTTTAATACATCCAGCATTTTCCTATAATCCCCTCATAGATCATGAGTGAGAAATAAAATTCTAAAACTCGAGAAAAATTCGGTATGAATGAAATATAGTAGAATTTGACTAATATCAATAAAAAAACAACTAAAATTTTAGAAATTATTATCTGAATATTAAGAAAGCAAATTACTTAGCTACCAAAAAAGTGAACAAGCTTTATTCTACTGAATTTTGAGAAGTTATTTTATTGATTATTAAAACACAAAAATAAAACGCAAAATTGTTGCTGCATTATTCGCAAAAAGAACACAATAACACTCGGAATTTTCGCGAGTATTCAGCACAACATAGAAATATACATGGGCATATTATATATATGTTTTTTTTAATACAATTTTGTGGTTTTTTCACGAACGTGATTTTTCACAGAGAAACCGATTACACGACAAGATTCAGCAACCTTTAAGGGTTAAGATGTGAAAATATGGACAAGTTGGCAACTCTGGAAGTTCCTTTTTTGATTCGTTTTTCGAGGTGTATGTCATAATTTTGATAAATGAGTCACGTTTGTGCGGTTTTCACGATAATTCACGAACGTGATTTTTCACAGAGAAACCGAGTACACGACAAGATTCAGCAACCTTTAAGGGTTAAGATGTGAAAATATGGACAAGTTGGCTGTTGCTGTTTTCATCGTTATTTCTTTCTCTGTAATATTCGCTCGTATGCTTTGTTTTGCGAGGTCGCCATCTGATTATTTGTGTGCCAGTCTGTCTGTTGAAAGTAACAAATACAAATTTTCTAGATATTCAGACATTATGGTTTTAGGTATCCATAAAAAGTACCTAAGTACAATTTGTCCGGATATTAGTTATACGAAATTTTGGGAGGAAAACAACAACAACATTTTTGATACATAAGAAAATAATGTCTGCATATCAGAATAATTCCACTTTCTTTCCAGTTTTTTGATATCTAAGAAATCAGTTCTGGATAATAAGAATAATTTCACTTAGTTACATTTTTGACAACTAAGTAGATCTGTTTCTTAAAATTAAGAATTTTTCCGTTTGGCTGTATATCACTCCGTATGTTACTTGATTCCTACTGGATTTTAGCATTTTTCCCTACGTGTACTTGAGAAATAATGCAATATATGTAATTGTAAATTCTGTTGAATTTGAGCAAATCTCTGTAGAAATTTATTCTAATTTTCGATTCTATCCAACCCATTCGATGACAATTTTTAAACACGATATGAAAATGCTAAATTTTTAATATAAAACTCCACGTATTTGAAAATTGAAAAATGTCTTCTTTAAAATTTTTGACAAATACAAAACTATTTACGATTTCATCTCGATATCTTACGTGACTAAAATAAAGATATAATTTTAGATAGGTTCTTTTATCGAAAACCCTATCATTTTCGTATCATTTTTAATGATCGAAAACGACAATTTTAGCCTATAAACGTTAAAATTGCGTTCGGTTGGCTCGTATAGTATTAAATATTTGTAAAATTTGTATTTTTTATGATTAAAAGAAAAACAGTTTGTATTAATTGTAAAATGATATTCTATTGGTTGCCTCAATCGCATCGCAAAATAGTCCTCCATTCTGTGACAATTAAATTTTATACATTATGTAAAGTAACAGCCATTGTAAAATGAATGCGGTTGGAACAAAAGATATCGAATGCTAATTACATGGCAGATACCCTGACTTATACCCTGAACTGAACTATCTTAGTTTTAAAATTAAAAACATTTAGTTGCGTCAACCGACTTAATTTCAATTTTAAAAGTTTTCTTAATTACAAAATTGTTCAGTTTTCTCTACTGTTTTCCTGTAAATTAACCGGCTATGTTAATTAATTTGGTTATTACAACAAATTTATTCTTTTGACATTGCAGGAGACAACGGTAATAGTTATCATAAAAATTAAAAGCGGTCAGTTGGATCTACCGAATTAAGTATATTCTATTTTTGCTCTTTTTTTTTAACTAAAACCTTAAACTACTTATAAATACATTATGAAAATGTTATATGTTGGTTGTTACAACCGATTACAATTGAAACGGTCAGTTGGTACTACCTAATTATACTCTATTTCTGCCGATCGTATAACTAAAACCTAGATGTTGTTTAACTTCCTTGTAAATTCATCTTTATAAATACTATATGAAAATTTAATATGCGCGTGGCATTTGGTTGTTACAACCAAATTTTAATAATGATACCAAATACCAACATTTTATTCCTCCACTGATTTAATACTGTCTTTTTGTCCTACTCATTTCACAATGAAAAATATAAGTTTGATTTAATTTTAATCAAATGCAAAATAATCTGTTCGTTAAATTTTATTTTGCCACTCTTTGAAACTACCAACTAAAGCAATTGCAAAAACACAAAAGGAAGTAACTCATTTACGCTATGAAAAATAAAATAGTTCATTTGCGCCATGAAAAATAGTTAAATGCATAAAAATCTGCTGACACTTGCCATAAATTGAAAGTAACAGCAAAAGTTGGTCCGCACAACTGATGCGAAACTAAATAGAAACGAAGCAGCAGCTCGGATTGCAGAATAAACCACAAGACTGTGGAAGAATGATGCTGCTGCAAGACAGGAATTGGGTTGGGTGGTGCAAATATTGTTGAAACTTTAACGTTTTGAGTTTCTGTGGACACATAATTTGCGAAAGCATGAGAGAGCTTTAACCATGCGCCATTTGATGATTGGTTGCTTTTTGTTTAAGAGCGACAAATGCTGCATGCTCAATAAAGTGCTTTTTGTCAAAAAGCTTATATGGAATTTTGGTCTCTACTAAATAATATAGACATGGTTGGTGTATTGGCTAAATGAAATGAAGCTTTATCTGAAATTAATTTAAATTTTTCAATGGATGTAATATTTGGTTTAAAACGAACGTATTATTGTTTTGAAATTTAATTTGAAATGTTTTAAGTTAAAAATTAAAACTAAATAAATATTTCTTTATAATCTACACCATTTCGAAATCAAATTGAGAGCTTTCCATTTGAAATTGGGAAAATTCCAAATGAAATTGAGATTTTTCCATTTGAAATTGTGAAAATTCCAAATGAAATTGAGATTTTACATTTGAAATTGGGAAAATTCGAAAAGAAATTGAGATTTTTCATTTGAAATTAAGAAAATTCCAAATGAAATTGTGATTTTCTAATTGAAATTAGGAAATTTTCAAATGAAATTGAGATTTTCTAATTGAAATTGAGAAAATTCCAAATGAAATTAAGATTTTCTAATTGAAATTGCAACAAATGAAATTGATATTTTTTCATTTGAAATTGAGAAAATTCCAAATTAAATTGAGATTTGAAATTAAGAAATTTGCAAAAGATATCGTTTTGTAATTTGAAACAAATAAAATTGGAAAAACTATGAAATTAAATATTTTTCATTGGAAATTAATATTTTTATGATATTACGTCGAAGGTATTTAAAACGTTTACCCAAAAACGTTGTACCCAAAATGGAAACGGTGCCGTTTCGACTTTTGGAACCGGAATCGGATTTTAAGGTTGGAACCGGAATCGGAATCATAGAGCCAGAATCGGAACCGATATCCCAAAGGGTTTTAGTCACTGATCTCAATTTATTTTGAAATTTTTAATAAATTTTAAGATATTATCTTAACGTGCTCAAGGTCCAGTCAGTACAAATTGGGTGTTTTGTAC
This sequence comes from Dryomyza anilis, assembly GCA_951804985.1. Taxonomy (NCBI): domain Eukaryota; kingdom Metazoa; phylum Arthropoda; class Insecta; order Diptera; family Dryomyzidae; genus Dryomyza; species Dryomyza anilis. The sequence goes on from OX638131.1 coordinate 30,372,133, forward strand.
CAACCAATAAAACCACAAACAATTGGCAAAATGCATTGAGTGGCAGATCGTACAGCTGTTTCAGAGGCAGCCAAGCCCCTTCATCAGCGATCTTTCTCTGCAGATTCTACATTTGTACTGACTGGACCTTGAGCACGTTAAGACAATATCTTAAAATAATCAAGAGGTCGTAAAACAAAAACAATTAATTGTTAACGCAGTGCACGGCGTTTAAAATCTAAAGGATTTTTTATATTTTTTAAAAATAATAAAAAACCCATTTTTTATACAAAGTGCAGCCTACGTATTTGATTCTGTGGAAACTCTGCAGCCTATACGTAGCAAATTGCTGCACGCAACAACAACTTTGGCAAAATCTTGAGTTGATGCAGTTTTTGCATTTTTGCTTTTGGTTCTTTGTTCAATGCACATAATTCTTATTGTGTTCATTGGAAACAGAAAACTTTAGCGACTTGAAATGTAGAATCTGCAGAGAAAGATCGCTGATGAAGGGGCTTGGCTGCCTCTGAAACAGCTGTACGATCTGCCACTCAATGCATTTTGCCAATTGTTTGTTGTTTTATTGGTTGGTACAAAACACCCAATTTGTACTGACTGGACCTTGAGCACGTGAAGACAATATCTTAAAATTATCAAGAGGTCGTAAAACAAAAACAATTTTTAATAAATTTCAAAAAGAAATCTCAATTTCATATGAAATTTTCTCAATTTCATTTGGAATTTTCTAAATTTTACATAAAAAAAATCGCAATTTCATATTGGATCTCAATATCATTTGGAATTTTTTCAATTTCAAATGAAAAATGTCAATATCATTTGTAAATTTCTCAATTTCAAATGGTAAATCTCAATATCATTACACTCAGAAGAAAATGTACCATTAAGTACTTTATGGTACGACCATTGATCTTATGGTTCATGTATTAATAGTTTTTTCATTTTAAATCAAAAGTTTTCTAATTAATTCAATAGTATATCAAAAATTCTGTACCATAAATTTAAATATTTCAATATTATTATTTTAAATAGAACAAATACTGTTATTTTAATGGTTTCATCCTATAATAATAAAAGTGGTGTAAAAAAACACAAAAACGAATACAAACATGTTCGTTTTGTACGTCATTCTGCGTGTTTTCTCAAAATGGTCGCATGTATTTTTTTGTAATAATCCACATTATTAAACGCGACATTGGTAAGGAGTCAATGTATTTAATGTAAATAATTATATTTATATATTTTTTATATTTATATTTTTATTTATTACAGAAAATAAATAATACATCGAACTTCTATTATAGCAACAAACTCAAAAATAACTGCAGACTCAAGTACTACAATCAATTCTTGGAAACCAAAGCAAAAATGAAATGTGTTATAACCTTTTGCAGCAAGAAGTATCGTTTTATGTGTGTGTTGTAAAAATGAATATCAATTTCGACATTTAAATAAAATAATATATACAATAAATTAACTAAAATACATTTTTGTTTTAATAAATTATTAGGAAAATATAGTTCGACTATACCATAAAATTAATAATACGTATCATTAAATTTGTTTAGGTTTTTCTTATTGTAATTAAAATATCACATTATAAAATTTATGGTACAACCACACATTGTATTAACAGTTTCAATATTACTGAATTAATGGGACGCATCCTATTAACCAATTTTAATGGTATAAATTATTGATTTTCTATGGAAATACTATCAATTTACCATGATTTTTTTCTGGGTGTAGGAATTTTCTCAATTTCAGTTGGAAATGGTGTAGTATTTAATTTGAAGTCAAAGTCGCGCTAGCTGTTTCGGCAATCAGTTCCGTAAGTGTCACCTATGAGCAAAGTTGTAAAACAAAAGTTTTTGAGAATTGAGTTTTATAAATATTACTTTTTTGTCAGCTAGTTAAATGAAGCCGAATTTTATAGTGATTTATAGTAATTATATTCCAGCGTATAGCATTTTGTTCAACAGTTATTCGGTTAGTAGAGTAATCCGGTACATTTTATAGTGATATAAAATTTTGTAAAATTTAATAATTTCGCCATAGTAGTTCCAGAGTAATCGGGTGATCTGCCTAGTTTTTCATATAACATGTATAAATTCTAAACGAAACATCGTATAAGATTAAAATAAGCATTTTATGGTGATTTGATAGTCAAGTCAATGGTTCCAGAGTAATACGGTTTTGAGTCAAGTTTTTCTTAAAACCTTCATAAGTTTTAAACGGAGCGTTGTAGAGGGTTAGATTAAACTGCTTTTAAACTAGCAAAATAGATCCTCAACCTACTACAAAAAAAAAAAACAAAGCCTACCGCAGTCTACGGACCGGTCCAATCCAGGAACCGAAATATTATTTATAAAATTTTGACACAATATGTATGTTGTATCTGGGCAGTGTGTAGGTTATATCTTGGTGGGATTGGTGATCTGGGTGTGGCACCTTCCATATAATCCGAAAATTAAAAATATCAGAAATTAGTACAGCAAATTAAATGACATTTTGGTCAGCGTTATATTCTACCATTCTAAACGGTCTCTCGGAATGTGGGCGCGATTGGACCACTGGGAGTGGCACCCCCATAGAAGGGTCATTTTCAAGATGGTGTATGTTGCAGCTATTACCAAATACCCCAAATTAAACTCACCACACCCAAATTTACCACACCAAACCCACTCACCACACTGAAACTCATCACACTAAAACTCACCACACTAAAACTCACCACACTAAAACTCACCACACTTAAACTCACCACACTAAAACTCACCACACTAAAACTCACCACACTAAAACTTCTATTAGGAAAAACTACAGGCAAGATTTCTACTCGGAAGAATTCTACGGCGAAATATTCTACGGAGAAGCACAATCTTAGGTAGAATTGTCTTTGAGAAAAGTTGTTACATTTTTATAAAAAACTTAAATTTTGAATTTGCTTTGTTTTCTCATCATTTGGTATAGATATTCAAAGATTTTTGTAAATTAATATTTGAAGTTTGTTAAATGTATTCGGTGAGTTTTACTTCTACAACGACGATATAATAGTTCAGATTCATGCAGATAAAATGAATATGACTGTCAAAAAAAAAAATTAAAAATCAATAAATTTAAATGATTTACACAATAAAAATTCAAATAAAATGCAATAAAATGTTGCAAGCATTTTAATTTGACAACAGATTGCACACAAATTGTCATGTTGCTGACATAAATATGCGGCAACAGCAACACGACATAAACAACAGTAATAAGCGACAAATAATTGCTGACAATTGATGCGAAAACATTTCAGTTTTATGCAAAATTGAATAAAAAAAATGTTCAATAAATTCGTGATTTTTATATGGCAAGAAATTTAAAATACATTAGAGGCGCGTCTACTAAAAACCGGAAGTACTACAGACATCATTAGTTAACCAACTATTGAAAAATACAGAAAAGCATTCAAATTTATAAATTGCATATTTTACAGACGCTTAAAATACACCAACCAACAACTTGAGATAATTCTCGAATCGACTACTATTTCGTTGCTCATATTAAAATGGAGCTGTAAATGCGTTTCCGTCATTTCGTCGACACTTATTTTATTTTATTTTATTTATTTAGTTATTTTATTTTTTATGGGGGGACTTCTGACACACATCGCGTCATTGCTACGACGTACAAATCATCGATTAATTTATATTGATTGCTTTTTGCTAGTGCAGATAAAAATGCCTCCAATAAACGTTGTTTTCATTTGCGGTTTCATTTTTTTTGTTTTATGTATTTTCTGAAATACTCATGCGACATTCGCAAATTCACACTTTTCGCATATTTAATCAAGTGCGTTGCGTATTTTTGCAAAAGCAATGTCGATGTCCGCATATAGGGTTCAAGTGTTTTCAGTTAATGATAAAAAAAATAAAATAAAAATTATGATATTATTTGTTTTAATTAAAATGTTAATGTACGTTTTAGTAAAATTTTTATTTCTAGTGAAAAAATAATTTTTTTTGGAAAATTTGAATTTTTGTTTATTAAACATTTAAATTTTAAGTATAAATAAAAATATAATTTTTTATTAAAAAATTATGTTTTTGATATATATTCGAAAATTTTGTGAATGTTTCAATTTTAGATTTTTACCAAAAATTTAGTGAAAAATCATTTTTTTTTTATTTTCAGTGTATATTTCAATTTGTGGTGCAAACTTAAAAATATAAAGTTTTTGTAAAACAACAAATTTTTAGTAAAAATTTTAATTTTTGAGTGATAATTTTAATTTTTGAGTGAAAATTTAAATTTTTTAGAAAATTTGATATTTTTTAATTTTTAGTGAAAATGTTAAATTTTAAATTTTTATAAGAACCTTATTTTTTTGTTTCTTGATTTTTTTTAAATGAAAATTTGTATTTTGTTTAAACATTTTTATTTTATGTGAAAACTACAAATTTTAGCAGTGTTTGAACTGAGTTCAGATACATTTTCTGGATATATTTCAAACAGACAAAACTAGAGTTTGTATCAAAAGCTGTCTCTTTTCTGCTCATTCCCAAAATATGGCGTGAATCTGTCATTAAAATGCCATCAAATTTTACAACCTGCTATACACTTCGCAAGATATTCCATTTAGCTGTGCGTTTGCCGGAAATATGCCCGAAATATTGCTGAAAAATCTCGGGCCAGACAGTTCGAGGCGGTTCAGAAACATTTTATCGACATATTTCAAACAGACAAAGGCGGAGTTTGTATCAAAAGCTGTCAGTTTTCTGCTATATAACACGCACTAACACGCACTATGCAGGACTGTAGCGTCAAACTATTATTATTATTATATCCGGGTATGTGCAGAAAATATGCAGCTTTTGATATAAACTCCGTCGGTTCAAAGTCATGTGAAAAAGTGTTTCTAAACTAGGCATGTCCATCTGAAAAAATATCGATGTTTTGGTCTATATAATATATCGCCTCGTTACATCGATGTATCAACAAAAACATCGATGTTTTCGATGTATCGAATGAAAAATTATTAGGTAAATAATTTAAATTTTGATGAATATTTTATATGTCAAATAACTTGTTTAACTTGAAATCCATATTATGTCATTTTGAGAAAAACACGAAAACCACGTATGCAGAAAATGGTTATTTAAAGTGTTTAATTTCAAATAAATAATTAAATTTAGCTAGTTTCGATTAGCAAATATGAATTTAAGAGTGATTCGATATATCAAAAAAACATATCGATGTATCGAATGTATTCTAAGGCTTATATTGCATCGTAAAACATCGATGTATCGATTCAATATATCGATTGTTTATAAAACATCGATGGATTATGGACATCCCTATTCTAAACCGCCTCGATTCTGCCATAAACTTTGTCTACCTAAAAACTACCATTTATCTGTGTGTCTGTTGTATTGTTTTGTAAACCTCAAATATTCCACACAAATGCCAGACTAAATACCCGAATAAATGTTATTTAGAAAATGTCAATGACAATTCTGAATTATAATTCAGATATTCTAAATTAAGCATAACGATTTATAATTTTTATTTGATTATGTTGAACTAATTTTGTTATTTTCTGAATTTAACTTAATATATTTTGAATAATGATTGGAAATTGTCCAGGCCTTGCAAGCAGACCGTCCTTTTATAACAACTTAAACAAGACATTCTATGGAATGTCTACACACCCAGAAAAAAAAAATCCCTCAAATCCCATTATAATTGGTCAATAGGAAAATTATTGATTTAATAGTATACAATAAATAAACATTTTAATATAAACTCAATGGCAATGTCATGGTATTTTCTAGTATTTAATGGTATTTTCCGATTAAAATATTCCTATTGAATATTTTTAATAGTAAAAAACTATCATTTATATAGTATTTTTTTCTGGGTGCAGTAATGAGTCAAACTATTTTCTAAGATCTTCCCAGAGTCTTGATTTGAAAAACCAATAGGAAAGTCGTGCAAAAATGTTCATTTCATATAAATGAAGAAGAAAGTAAATTATTTAGGAGTTCTACCTTCTCGAGACTTACTGTTAGTATTACTTATCAAGCCTGGATTGTTTTGTGAAAATATTATTTTGAATAAATTTAAATCTTTTTAATAAAAGCAATATTAAGATGATTTTTTTTTAATATATATTATTTTTTTTAAACAAAATTTGTTTCGTTTTGAATTCGTTTTTCTTTGCTCTTTTAGAATTTGTGTTTTCAATAGCAAATAAACTTATTTCAATTTGTGAAACGTATTCAATTTGGTATTTGTTGTTGAATATTTAAATTTTGATAAAAAATGAATTTCAGAATATGCTTGATACAATCATTTTTTGCGACAATCGTTTTTTTTTATACATGCAATTAACACCTCGCCCAAGTAATGACAGCAGTCCATACAACAAAAAAATCATTTTACACAATGTCAATGCGCTACAATGTATTGCAATGGCTTTAGTTGTAAATCAGATAAAAGCTGCTTTCAGCACAGTGGATACAAATTACAAATCTATTTATATAAAATACTTGGTCCGACCATCTGTCTGTCTGTTGATTCCAGCATCATGTCTAAACCGCTGAAAGGATTTTACTGAAATTTTACACGAGGATTCTATGGAGTCCGGACGGTGGCATAGGCTATATATGGGTGGAATTGAACAATTTAAACTTAAAAAAACGATATATCTCAGCATTTACACCAGCTACGAACATGAAACAAAAAAATACAAATGCAAAAAATACAAATACAAAAAAAATACAAATACAATAAAATTTAACAAGAGTAAAAAATAATAAAAAAAGCAAAAACTAAAAAAAAAAACAAAGAACACAAAACAAAAGCAATATCGAAAACACAAAAACAAACACACAAAAGCTAATATACAAAACCAAAACCAAAAAAAAAAAACAAAAAATAATCTGTATGGGAGCACAATAGATAAAATAAAATAAATAAAAAAGAAAAATACAAAAAAACAAAAACACAAAAAAAAGAGCAAAAACAAAAGGAAAAATGAAAAAAAAGCAATAGTAAAAATACAATTGAAAACACAAAAACAAACACACAAAAGCTAATATAAAAGGTTTTTCAATAAGAGCGCTACAAATAAAACAAAAACGGTTTTGGAGGTCAATGAAATTCTATTATTCCTGTAAAAGTCTGTTCGATGCCATTATGTGTGGAACTCGATTTCTTTTGCATCGCCACCACGGGCACGCTTGCAGAAGTCCAGACGCTGAACCCAATTTTCGAGGGTTTTCAAGTATAAATCGGCCGATATTGCTGCAATTTCACGTTCGATATTCGTACGGCTTGTTGGCATAGACCATAGACTTGACGTAGCCCCACAGGAAATAGTCTAAGGGCGTCAAATCGCACGATCGAGCCGACCATTTCGTGAGATAACACGTTCTCCAAACTTGGTTTCCAATAAATTGATTGTGGCATTCGCTGTGTGGCTTGTGGCGCCGTCCTGTTGGAACCACATGTCCTCCAAGTCCATATCATCCAATTGGGGCCAAAAATATTCGGTAATCATTGAACGGTAGCGATTCCCATTCACTGTAACGTGCCGGTCTTGATCATCACGGAAGAAGTACGGCCCAATGACGCCGACGGCCCATAAACCGCACCAAACCGTAATTTTTTCAGGATGCAATGATGACTCATGGAGCACGTGTGGATTGTTGTCTGACCAATAACGCATATTTTGTTTATTGACGAAGCCATTCAGCCAGAAATGAGCCTCATCGCTGAAGATGATTTTTCGATGAAAATCCGAATCATTTTCAAGTTGTTGCTCAGCCCAATTCACGAACATACGACGCTTCTGGTGGTCAAGCCGGCTTCAGTTCTTGCGTCATTTTGATTTTGTAAGGATGTAGGCCAAGATATTTTCGCAAAATTCGCCACAAGGACGTCACAGAGATGCCCGACGCTTGAGAACGACGTGTGAAAGACCCATTTGGGCTTTCTTCAACTGAAGCCTCAGCGGTAGCAATATTCTCGACACTACGGGCACTTCTTTGTCTCACTGGCACGGGAACATTTTGTACTGTGCCTGTGGATTCAAATTTTTCCACTAGACGCTCAATTGTTGATCTGCTAGGACGATTATGACGACCATAAATTGGACGTAGCGCTCTTAACGTGGAGGCCACTGACTCCGAATTTCGGTAGTAAATTTTAATAATTTCGACTCGTTGTTGGCTCGTATATCTTTCCACCATGAAATGGCAAACCTTACTGAAGAGAAATGTCAAAAGAGCGGCAAGAAATATGGCGTCATTTGCTGTCCCTGTCGCTCTACTTTTGTAGCGTCCCATGTGAAAAACCCTGTACAAAACCCAAAAATAAAAATTAACCTGTAAGGAACTTGAGCCCAGTAGATGAAATAAAATAAATAAATAAAATAAAAAAAAAACATGCAAAAAAATGCAAACAAAATCGCAAAAACACAAGCAATAAAGAGCAAACACAAAAAGAAAAAATGAAGAAACAAAAGCAAAAATACAATTGAAAACACAAAAACAAACACACAAAAGCTAATATACAAAAACAAAAAAAAAATTAATCTGTAAGGGATTAGATTTGAAATAAAAAAATAATAATAAAAAAATAATAAATAAATAAATAAATAAATAAATAAATAAATAAATAAATAAATAAATAACTAAATAAATAAAATAAAAATGCAAAAAATCAAAAACGCAAAAACACACCAGGAAAAAAAAAGAGCAAAAACAAAAGGAAAAATGAAAAAAAAAATACAAACGCTAAAGAAAAGAGCCAAAAACTGAAGCAAAATATGCAAAATATGAAAACAAACAAAAAATAAAAGTAAAAACACAATCAATTACAAAAACAAAATCAAAAGCAACAACAGAAACAGAAAGAAACAAACAAAAAACGCAAAAAAATAAAATACATTTTTTCAAATGAAGTCAACTTAAGACCCTCCGCATGTACATTAAAGTGGTCAAAATCAACGTTTTTCTTATTTCATTGTAGTCTGTATTCTACACTATTTCAGCAATATAGAAACAATAAACAACGATTGAAAAATGTTAAATAAAGAAATAAAATATTAACAAATAGAAGAAAACACATGCGATAGCCGCGTCTAATGTTGCACATGCAACTAGTCGTCATGGCAAAAATAAATCAGTTGCAATTCTTGGGAATATACACAGAAAAAAATTATATACAAATAAAAATATATATATTACAAATATTTATAAATATTTTAGTGATTAAATTACGTTGTTTAAGTCTTATCATTTAAATTTATAAAAAAAAAACCTAGAACATAATTCGGACACTAGCTTCTCTTGGTCAGCAGTTAGTGCGTTGGACTGCGAGTAGAAAGGTATCAGGTTCGAAACCCCGCAACTACAACATCAACAATTAAAACGGTTTTTATATTATTTCAGTTCCAGGGAATATTTATTGATAGAACTTCTACAATAACGAAATACAGTTGAAAAATATTGTTATTCTAAATTATGTTCAGTGTACTTAGAATGAGAGCGCGGCAAGGTGTTGCAAAAGTTGAAGTTCGAATGGGTGGTGATTATTGCGAGCAGTGAGAGGTTTATCATAGAATGAGGTGTTGATTATTTGGGTGGGGAAAGAAGGCTTCTAGTCAAATTGTTTTGGCTAAATCATCGTGTGAATATAACGGAAAATTAGCCAGGCGCATGCATGGTTACCCTGAATGCCTCGAGCATGACAGATGACCACACAGACGATGCAGTCAGACGAGGCAGCTAGACGAGGCAGCCAGTCGAGACAGATAGACGATCAACGGAATTTGTAAAATTGAAAAAATAAAAATTTGCGCACATGCAATAACAAAATAAACAGCTATATAACATCAACATCTTCTTCAACAATGGGGCAATTTGAACAATCAATTGCATGTTGCTCAAAACGACGCAGTTGTTGCTGCAACTGCTTGCTGTGTTGGCTGCTATTACTGCCGGGTGGTCGGTCGCATGTAAGTCAGTCTACTTGACACTCGGTTGACAATTATTTGGCAGCAATTTGACAGCTGGTGATCATTCAATGACAGATATGCAGTCTCTTCAAAGTTGGCGCAATGCATCATTCATGTTTTTCGATTTGCATAAAACTTAAAAAGGACTTTGAAACTACTTGTTGGAAATTAGATTTATGATTTTAGATTTAGTTATATTTTTTATATTTTACTTAATGATTTTTGTTAATTGAATATTTTAATTGCCTTAATTCTAAAATGAGGTCAATCTGTTTTTACTGTATAATTGTAGACTCCAGTGGAAGAAACGGGTAGTACTAAAAAACATAAATTTCAAGATTGGTGTTTTCCCCCCATATGAAAATTTGTCCCAAATAGAAATATCTCCGAAATGTACATTTACCCGTAATGAACGTATTCCCAAAATTGATATTTCTTCGAAAGAAACATTCCCCCAAATAGACATTTATCTCTCAATAAAAATTTTCCCCAGATAAACATTTTTTAAAATGAACATTTTTCTGAATTGGTCAAATCAAATTGACATTTTCTCTAAATGGATATTTAGTCGAATGTGATTTCCCCCAAATAAACATTTATCCAAAAAAGAATTATCCCAGAAATGAGAATTTCCCTTAAAGGCACATTTTCCCTATAGGGACATTTTTCCGAAGTTGACTTTTCCCCAAAGCGAACATTGCCCCCAAATAAACATTTGTCCAAAATGGAAATATCCACGAAAATAGACATTGCTCTTGAATTGACATTTACCCGAAATATACCATTTCCCCAACTCTCATTTTTCCTAAATGGCAATAAATTCCCAAAAAAATATACATTTTTTCGAAATAAACGTTTTCTCCCAAATGAAAATTTCCCCAAAATAGGAATTTTTACGAAACAGACTTTTTCCCGAAATGAAACATTTTCTCCAACGAACATTTTTCCCAAATAGAAATTTCCCTAAAATAGATATTTCTCTGAAACGAATCTCTCTCTCTCTTCGACATTTTGCCAAAATTAACAATACTCGAAAATTTAAACTTCCCCGATATGGACATTGTTCCGAAATGGACTTTTCCCAGAACGGACATTTTCCCTAAAGTGATATTAACCCAAAAGTTATCTTTGCCCAAAGTACAAATTTTCCTACAAATAAACATTTGTACTAAATGGAAATATCTCCGAATGGACATTTAACCGTAATGGACATATTCCCGAAATGGATATTTCCCCGAAAGGAACATTTACTCCAAATATACATTTCTTTTAAATGTTAATTACTCCAAAAGGAACATTTTTCGAAATGGACTTTTTCCTGAATTGGATATATACTCGAAATGTATATTTTCACTAATTGAATATTCAGCCGAAGTTGATTTTCCCATAAATGAACATTTGTTCCAAATGAAAATATCCCCGAAATGAACATTTCCCCTAAAGGGACATTTCCCACAAGAGACATTTATTTCTGGTAAATGTCTCTTGTGGGTGGAAATGTCCATTTCCCCGAAATGGACATTTCCACCAACTCTAATTTTTCCCAAATGGAAATTTACAAAAAATATAAATTTTTCCGAAAAGAACTTTTTTACCCAAACGGAAGTATCTTCAAAATAGGAATTTTACTTTTCCCCGAAATGAACATTTCCTCCAACGAACATTTCTCCCAAATAGAAATTTCCCCAAAATAGATAATTCCCCGATAGGAACATCTAAAAATTTGACATCGAAATTTGACATTACTTGATAATGGAAATTTCTCCAACATAGACATTTTTCCAACTACTTGAAAATGGAAATTTTCCCAACATTGACATTTTTCCGCCAACGTTCATTTCTCCCAAATGGAAATATCCCCAAAATATGAATTTTCCGAAACGGACTTTTCCCCGAAAAGAACATTTCATCGAACGATTATTCCGAAATAAAAATGTCTTCCAATTGGAAATATTCCCAAAATATGAATTTTTCCGAAACGGACTTTTGCCCGATATGAACATTTCCTAGCATTATCCCCAAAGGCCCGATATGAACATTTCCTTCCAGTATCCCCAAAGGCAATTATTGAGCAACTAAAGCTCGAATCACACGATTGAATAAACAGTCAACTTTTGAATCAATTTTCAAATAATTTTAATATCAATCATGTGATTGTCCAATTATTGTACGGAAAATTAGGCAATCAGACGATTGATATTTAAATTGTTTTGAAAATTGATTCAAAAGTTGACTGTTTATTCAATCGTGTGATTCGAGCTTAAGTTTATGAAAAAATTGATTTCATTAGAATTACCCTAGTAGAAATTTGCCCGATGCGCCATCGGGAGATGATCGGGTTTTCGTTGGGTAAGCCCTATTAGAGAAAATATGATAATTGCCTTTGCATGCCCTTATAATGCTTACCATAGCAGGGTTTACATTATCTAAACAGTCAATGTTCCCGATCATAGCTACATTATTTGTTCCTCATAACGAAATTAGTATCAGGCAATTATCGAGATTAATGAGAGAAAACCTATTATGCTCGGGCTCAGACAAGGCAATTGTCGGGTAAATATTAAAATGGGGAATTGCCCGATCAGTACATGATCATGGCCTAAGGTCAATACATGATCAGGACACTGCGTTTCAAGGACATTATGGGCCTCGTCATATCCTAATCACCTCAAATAATGACATGATCACTTCATGACCATGGCCCTACAAAATGTCTACTAGGGTAGGATCTCCGTATTGTATATTTTAGAGAAATTGCTTCCTTTAGGATTTTTCAAATACCCCACTGCAAAATAGTCGCGGTTGGCCAATTTACAAAAAGAAGTTTGATTTCTGAGAAAATGCCCATGGAATAAATAATCCCAATTGGAGTACTTTTCCAGGAAAATATATATATAAGATATATATAAGATGCAGTTATATATGAATGAAATTTTGTCAATGTTATTGCTTCCGATTTGAATGAAATTTTGTGAATTTGTAATATAAGTCGACCTCATTATAAACCTGTTAAAGATGATGGGCTACTATGATAGGTTGTCGAGATATTGGGGTCAAAATATGGCTAATTTAACCGCGTAGTATTAAATTATTTATATTTTGTATCAGAGTATCTCAATTTTAACATCAATGACTGCTTCAGAAAGTATTTATATTTAAATCGGAAGCAAACAAAATTTTAGGCGGGTACGCTTCACAAAATTTCACCCATATACGGTATTAGAATCATACATTTTATTTAGAATGAAATATAAAGAACATACAAAATTTTAAAATTTCGCGATTGAACGAAAACGGAATAAAAAATATTTATTGAAGAATAAATAAATTTTAAATATTATGTTAACTCAGTTTAAAGGTTTTTATTAATAAAAATGAAAGTTAAATAGTTCAATCCTCAGGTTTTTCAAGGGTTTTCCACAAAATCGCAGGGTTGCATTTTACTATTTAGAAGTTCACCCATTTTAAACAAAAATAGCTATATTTACATTTGTTTTTTTTAAGTAATACTTTTATTATATACCCTAGTAGAAATTTGCCCGATGCCATCGGGAAATGAACGGGCTTTCGTTCGGTAAGCCCTATTACAGAAAATATGATCATTGCCTTTGCATGCCCTTACCATGCTTACCATACCAGTGTTTACATTATCTAAATAGTCCATGTTCCCGATCATAGCTACATTATTTGTTCCTCATAACGAAATTAGCATCAGACAATGATCGAGCTTTAATGAGAGAAACCCTATTATGCTCGGGCTCTGCCATGCAATTGTCGGGTAAATAATAAAATGGGGAATTGCCCGATCATGGTCATGATCATGGCCTGAGGTCAGTACATGATCAGGACACTGCATACAAGGACATTATGGGCCTCGTCATATACCGATCATCTCAAATAATGACATGATCACTTCATGATCATTGCCCTGCCAAAATATCTACTAGGGATATGGAGATTTTCCGAATATTTTCTTTAACTTATTTGACTATTTTGAAGAATTTATATTGGAATATTCTGCATTTCGGTTCGTTGCTGATTTTGGACCCACAAAAACTCTTCCTATCTATGATTCTCAGTTTCAAATATATCCTATGAAACCCGCTGAATTCTATAATATACTCGTACATTTAATGTTTATATATTTTTTGATTTATTTGAATCTTTATTTATCTGCCATGTTCAAAAATGTCGTATTTTGTGCAAAACATTTCTGTCAGCTTAGAAATTACAAGATAAAATGAAATGTTTTGCAATAGATAAAAACAAACACCCAAAATTCAATTAAAATTCCGCAGTTAATTAAGTTTTGTTGTATTGCTAAAAATTTTGCAAAACATATTAGAGAAAACTGTAAAACAAAATAGCAAAAAAAAAATACTGTTATTTTGATGAATCACCTGCTGCTGTCGTGTTGTAGTCATAGTATGTAGTATGGATGGCGCAATAAGCAACACAAATTAATAATACAAAATAATAGAAAAATGCCAATAACAAAACAAAATATATCAAAACTAGAAAATAACAAAAAAAAAAAAATAACAAAAAGTCATATACCACATATACCTCGATAATATGAAATGTTTGTACCTATGGTGGTATCTGTCAGATATGCATATTATCTGTTCGATTTTTGACAATCTACTATTTTTTCAGAGGTAGGTACTCAGCAGATAACAACAATATTTTTTTTAGTATCATGCTGTGCAAAGTTCAATATTATTTATTTTGTAGGTCTTTAACAACTACGCCTATAGTGTATCTATTTCATATCTTTATATCAAATATATCGCACTTGCTATGCCTTCAAATTGCTATCTACCGTTTTTCGATTTCTGTGCACCTTGACATATATTTATTTTAGGTAGCTTTTTGAGGTTTTATAACTTTGGTATTTATTTACTTAAGACCTAACTAGAATGTCAATTGAAATGAGTCAATCAAATCAATCGAAACTTTATAAAAGAGGAGTATTTTGTTTTATTAATTTGATATTCTAGGTCATATCTCTTTCAGTTAGGCTTTAAACCTAGTTGAAATTGTACTAGTTTCGTGGAGGAGAGCTGTACCTTCACACAGAATAGAGATTTGTTGCGCCAACCAACTCTTTGCTCAACTTATTCGGTTCTCTCAACCGTTTAGTCGGTTGTAATTGTCAAATAAAAAGAGTTGCAGTTTGTTCCGCAACCAATTTGAACTGTTTTATAACAATTTAGTACAAATTTAGAACCATTGGGAGTGTGTATTGACTAATAATTCATGTGTATAGGCTAATATGGCAGTTCCTCCAGCAAATTTGTAAACCATTCCGAATGAAGTTAGTTGGTACAACTAACTTTTTCATTCTTCCAACCTCATACCAAAAGAGTACGTAGTGTGTACGTAGTATTTTTAATTTTCTTTTAGGAAACTGTTCAACATCTTCAAAGGTTCCAGAAAGAAATTCCTTATGACTGCAAATGTTTTCTATGAAATATGTTGTTAGCCCCTGCCGTGATTTGAACCTTTGCTACGGACGTTTCAAGTCCAGCGCACTAAACACTGAGCTACCGATGATACATTCTACAAAGTTAGCATATTTTATTACAGTGGTGAAATCGTGGGGTGTTAACTTGATGAACATCGTCACACAAAATCGAGATTTGTTGCGTCAACCAACTCTTTGCCCAACCAACTTATACGATTCTCTCAACCGCTTAGTCGGTTGTTATTGTCAAAAAGAGATATAGTTTGGACTAAATCTGATTTCAAACTGTTTTAGAACAATTTAGTACAGATTTAAAACCATTAGTAGTGTGTATAGGCTAATATTTCAAGCGCCAATCGATTACGTCAGTTCTGCTAACAAAGTTGTACAGAATTCGATTTAACTGAATGAAGTTAGTTGATACAATTAACATTTTCGTTCTTCCACACGCCGAAAGAATATTTTTCTGTCTGCAATTTAAATGCCAATCTCCTATACAATATTGTCATTGCAGAGAAATAACTATAATTACTACAATAATTGTATTATTGACTTTCAAATTCGTTATAGATCAAAAATGTCGGCACAAAATAGAGATTTGTTGCGCTAACCAACTCTTTGCTCAACTATACTTATTCGGTTCTTTCAACCGCTTAGTCGGCTGTTATTGTCAGAACTAAAAGAGGTATAGTTTGAACTGCAACCAATTTCGAAATGTTTTAGAACAATTTAGTACAAATTTAAAACCATTAGGATTGTGTTTAGGCTAATATTTCAAGCGACAAATTTCAATTCGATTTAACTGAATGTAGTTATTCGGTACAACTAACATTTTCGTTCTTCCAACCTCACGCCAAAAGAAGATTTTTCTGTCTGCAATTTAAATGCCAATCTCCTATCGTCGTTGCCAATATCGTCGTTGTAGAGAAAAAACTATAATTAAAATGTTTGTATTATTGACTTCCAAAGTTCGTTATAGATCAAAAAATGGCTGCACACAGAATAGAGATTTGTTGCGCCAAACAACTCTTTGCCCAACTAACTTATTCGGTTATTTCAACCGCGTAGTCGGTTCTTATTGTCATAATTAAAAGTGGTATAGCTTGGACTACAACCTATTTCGAACTGTTTTAGAACACGTTAGAACAATTAGTAGTGTGCATAGGCTAATATTTCAAGCGCCAACCGAATATGGCATGTACGCGAACAAATTTATTGACAATTCGATTAAACTGAATGAAGTTAGTTGGTACAACTAACATTTTCGTTCTTCCAACCGCGAACAAATTTGTAGACAATCCAATTTAACCGAATAAAGTTAGTTGGTGCAACTAACTTTTTCGTTCTTTTAACCTAATGCCAAAAGTGGATTATGTGTGTGATATTGTCACACAAAATATTTTCATATATAAAATTAATAAATATACTTAAAAAGGTATTTTCGAAAATATTTTCCTTATCATTTTATAACATTTTCTATATTCAACAAAAACATAAAATAAATATCTTATCAACTTTAAAAAATCTGTCATTCTCATCACTAACGTCATCAACAGAGACATTATTATAAATTTTATGATTTTTATTATTATTGTATTTCGTTATTTGAATTGTCAGCACATCTAAACACAATGTGAATTTAATGTGTTTAAAATTACTGACAATTTATGGTCGCTGCAACAACAGTAAAAACATTTTTTAATTGCTTGTGTCGAGAAAATTTGGTTTGATTGTTTTTATTTACGATTGACGATGTTTTGTTTTTTTGTCTTTACTTTTTAGAGAATCAATTGCTGTATTTATTTGCAATAAAAAAATTATTGCTTAGATCAAATTAATTTTATAGGCCATAATGAATTAGCTGGTAGCAGCTAACAGTTAATTTATATAAAAAATTATATTTATCTTTTCTACAAATGGCTACTTTTATGGGTGCATGAGTGTATTTTAGTTGTCAAAAAACGAAAACATTTGAAGACAGATTTTATCTTTATGGTTGATTGAAGATGAATCAAAGTGATTTTATAATAAAAATATGATATTGGGGTTAGACAGAAGAGATACAAATGATCTGACCTAAGTAGGATTTTACCCAATTGAGGTATACATAGTCATCACCTAATTCTGATGTGTTTTGACAAGACCAAATTTCAACAAGAACCAAATTTCAATTTACAATTCCAGATCAGTTTACAACTTTATGTATTTTGATATGGAAATTTTATTTTTATATTATTTGAAAATTCATTTAATAACTGCTTTTAAAATGTGTTTCCAATTTACCAAATTTTCAAAAATACATTTAGAACAGAGACTTTAAAACATTTTTGCACCGATGACCTTTGTTGTTCAAATGTTACTGTGAGCAGCTACACCAAATAAACAATTAGAAAGCCAATTTTATTTCGTTGTAAAAATTACAAAAAAAATAATAAACACGTTACAAGGAAACTCGTAGTTGTGCCCTTGTTTTTACATTTCTACTTTTAGTTAGTTTTATATTATATATTTAGTTTGCTTTTATATTATACATTTTTTTATTTTTATATTTTTATATTTTTATATTTTTATATTTTTATATTTTTATATTTTTATATTTTTATATTTTTATATTTTTATATTTTTATATTTTTATATTTTTATATTTTTATATTTTTATATTTTTATATTTTTATATTTTTATATTTTTATATTTTTATATTTTTATATTTTTATATTTTTATATTTTTATATTTTTATATTTTTATATTTTTATATTTTTATATTTTTATATTTTTATATTTTTATATTTTTATATTTTTATATTTTTATATTTTTATATTTTTATATTTTTATATTTTTATATTTTTATATTTTTATATTTTTATATTTTTATATTTTTATATTTTTATATTTTTATATTTTTATATTTTTATATTTTTATATTTTTATATTTTTATATTTTTATATTTTTATATTTTTATATTTTTATATTTTTATATTTTTATATTTTTATATTTTTATATTTTTATATTTTTATATTTTTATATTTTTATATTTTTATATTTTTATATTTTTATATTTTTATATTTTTATATTTTTATATTTTTATATTTTTATATTTTTATATTTTTATATTTTTATATTTTTATATTTTTATATTTTTATATTTTTATATTTTTATATTTTTATATTTTTATATTTTTATATTTTTATATTTTTATATTTTTATATTTTTATATTTTTATATTTTTATATTTTTATATTTTTATATTTTTATATTTTTATATTTTTATATTTTTATATTTTTATATTTTTATATTTTTATATTTTTATATTTTTATATTTTTATATTTTTATATTTTTATATTTTTATATTTTTATATTTTTATATTTTTATATTTTTATATTTTTATATTTTTATATTTTTATATTTTTATATTTTTATATTTTTATATTTTTATATTTTTATATTTTTATATTTTTATATTTTTATATTTTTATATTTTTATATTTTTATATTTTTATATTTTTATATTTTTATATTTTTATATTTTTATATTTTTATATTTTTATATTTTTATATTTTTATATTTTTATATTTTTATATTTTTATATTTTTATATTTTTATATTTTTATATTTTTATATTTTTATATTTTTATATTTTTATATTTTTATATTTTTATATTTTTATATTTTTATATTTTTATATTTTTATATTTTTATATTTTTATATTTTTATATTTTTATATTTTTATATTTTTATATTTTTATATTTTTATATTTTTATATTTTTATATTTTTATATTTTTATTTTTTTTATATTTTTATATTTTTATATTTTTATATTTTTATATTTTTATATTTTTATATTTTTATATTTTTATATTTTTATATTTTTATATTTTTATATTTTTATATTTTTATATTTTTATATTTTTATATTTTTATATTTTTATATTTTTATATTTTTATATTTTTATATTTTTATATTTTTATATTTTTATATTTTTATATTTTTATATTTTTATATTTTTATATTTTTATATTTTTATATTTTTATATTTTTATATTTTTATATTTTTATATTTTTATATTTTTATATTTTTATATTTTTATATTTTTATATTTTTATATTTTTATATTTTTATATTTTTATATTTTTATATTTTTATATTTTTATATTTTTATATTTTTATATTTTTATATTTTTATATTTTTATATTTTTATATTTTTATATTTTTATATTTTTATATTTTTATATTTTTATATTTTTATATTTTTATATTTTTATATTTTTATATTTTTATATTTTTATATTTTTATATTTTTATATTTTTATATTTTTATATTTTTATATTTTTATATTTTTATATTTTTATATTTTTATATTTTTATATTTTTATATTTTTATATTTTTATATTTTTATATTTTTATATTTTTATATTTTTATATTTTTATATTTTTATATTTTTATATTTTTATATTTTTATATTTTTATATTTTTATATTTTTATATTTTTATATTTTTATATTTTTATATTTTTATATTTTTATATTTTTATATTTTTATATTTTTATATTTTTATATTTTTATTTTTTTTATATTTTTATATTTTTATATTTTTATATTTTTATATTTTTATATTTTTATATTTTTATATTTTTATATTTTTATATTTTTATATTTTTATATTTTTATATTTTTATATTTTTATATTTTTATATTTTTATATTTTTATATTTTTATATTTTTATATTTTTATATTTTTATATTTTTATATTTTTATATTTATATATTTTTATATTTTTATATTTTTATATTTTTATATTTTTATATTTTTATTATTATTTATATTTTTTGTAAGTTTTTTTTTATTTTTTCAATAATTATTTTGCATTGTTGAAATCTTTTTAATAAACGTTTCTGCATTTAGTGAAAATGCATATCACAACTGCTGATACCATTCTTTAGTAATTTTGTTTGTATATAGTGCAAAAGTCACAAAAAAATCCCATTGACACTAGAAAATAAATCACAAAGCAACCAAAGAATCAGCACGAGAAATAAATACAATGAAATTTTTATCTGTAACGAGATTTTCCGGCGATATGGGTTTTTTTTTTATTTTTATATTTTCGAAATGAATTTAATGCAAATCAACAAAGGAAGGAAATGACGTAAAAAAGAGCGTGCATTCGACAATTATAAGAGAAAGATGGTACAAATCGGATATGAGAGGAATATAATGTAATAATGGGTTGGCAGAGATTATAAATATATTTAGATTTGTAATGTTACATATTTGACATAATATATATTTGTTTCAAATGAACAAATAAATTTAATTCTACTTTATTTTTAGAAATGTTTGAAATGTGCTTTTGAAAATTCATTAGTTCAAATTCCAAGGATTTAAGTATCTTGGCAATTTTGTGATATCTATATTATAAACGGGAAATAAATGGTATTTTGAAAAATACTAAAAAAAATTCAAAATACAAACAAAAAAATTTATTACAGAATGAATCAACTGATTTCTGATAAGCCTGATAATGTAAAACAAAACGAAATCGTTAAAAATGTCAGAATATCGAATTGCATTCAATGATACGAAAGCGTTTTTATTCTTAAAATCAAATCTGCTTAAAAGTCGTGAAATTTATCCACGAAATATAGCGTAAAATACACGAAAGAACTTTCGTAAATATATGAAAAAATTACTAATATTACGAATTTTTCGTAAAATACACGAATACTTGTTAAAAAACTGACGATGAATATGACGATTCAAAAAAATATTTTTTTGACACAAACAGAACTAACACAGTACACTTTTAAAACCTTTTTGTATTTGCCCCAGCGATACCAATTAAATAAAATATTTTGCTTAAACAACTTCTTGATGAAAATGGCGATTCATTCATAAACATATGAAACATTATGCACTGATTTGATACTTTGCACTTTTAGCACAAACAGAACTCACACAGAACACATTTTAAAACATTTTGTATTTTATAACTATCTGTTATATCAATTAAAATAAAATGCAGCTCCAAGTTGTTATTTGACGCAACTGATTTCTGTTTTTACGAATGATTCGTAAAAAACACGAATATTTCGTAAAATTCTACATATAGCTGCTAAATTTACGAAAGTTTAGTAATTTATTCGTAAAATGTAAAGCTCATTCGTAAAATATGTTATTCTTTCGTAAAAAAAAAATGTAATAGAAAATAATATAACGAAAGTTTCGTAATTTAAACGAAATATTCGTAATTTTGTTGTTGTTATAATTTTACGAATATTGATTCGTAATATATAAATTGGGGAAAAAATAGAAATTAAAAATGTTTCGTGTATTCTACGAATTATTCGTGCATTTAACGAAATTAAAAATTACGAAAAAATATTTCGTAAAATGTCCTAGAAATTGAGTGTAAAATTTTTTTTTAATTTGACTAAATTTTTTTTTTTGCTATTATCTTTGACATATATCTTAAATAAAACAAATCTTATGCAGTGGATGATACAAAATACCAATTTTTGAACACGCATTTTTGAACGAAGTTACTTCGATAGAATCGTCTGCCTGCAATTCACATGATTTATATTAAAAAGCAGTAAATATAATTATAAACATAAAAAAGGGAATTTAGAATGCAGAAACTAATGTCAGAAAACACCAAATTGAATACAGATTAATCAATTTAAATTTAAAAATAACATTTTAAATTTGAAATACTTTAACTAATATAAATAGTACGAATTAAGATCGTAAACGGCCAAAGTAAAAATAGCACGCTAATGAACTGTAGAAAATGTAGTAAAGATAACCTTAATTTAGAAGTTACAGCTTTATTTGTCTTTCATGAAGCAGTCGTATTGATTTTTGAAAAATATATTATGAATTATGAATGAGTACTACAAGTGAACAGTAACACAAAATGCATAGTTTCGAAATCCGCCCTTCCAAAATTCACCATATCTCATAATCCAAATTATCTGTACAAGATGTACCCGATCAAAATCGAATTAAACACTTTTTAAAAAGGACAAATTGACTTTTGAATAGTAACATTGATTACATTTCGCAGTAATGATTAAACTTAATTCAGAAACAGTCAAAATGAGTTCAAAACTCATATTACATATTTCTGTTTTTAAAATGCCCCTTTCCTGTTGCACATTTCTGAATTCAATTTTAAGGTTAATGCAATAAATTCTGAACCAAATGAAATTAATTCGACTAAGTAGTCTAAATAATATTTGATTTTTATGTACTTTGAATCTTCATTTATTCAACAATAGTCATTGTTTATTGCCTGTTCTACTGGGGTCAACGCTGTCCCCAAACACGTTGCCTACTACCGAAAGAGAACAAAACGTGCAAGAGAGTGCAAGTGGCGCTGCCCTCCACTTACTCACTGACAACAACGCAAAGCCCAGATCGACTGATCAGTCTGCACTCGCGAGTCGACGCGTTCAGGTGGAAGCGCAGTGAAAGAAATAATTTGTGTATTTTATAATTTTTCGCTACTAATTTCGCTGATTTCATGTCGAATCGAACGAACGTGATACAAAATAAGTAAAAAATAAATATAAAATCGTGAACGTTCGAGCGGTGAAAGAAAGAAATAAATGTGAAGTAAAATAAAGTAAAGCAAAAAAAATAAAAATAAAAAAAAGATGTTTAAAAAGAAGAAATAAAGCAGTTGCTAAAGAATGCAAAAGAAGAAGCAGCAGCAGTAATATAAAAAAGTGTTAACATAAAAGAAGTTAAAGCAGTTGATTCACGAGTGTTTTCAAGGAGTTATATTTTAAAATAATCAATTAAAAAAGCATAAGAATTATTAAAAATATTTCAAAAATTTAAATAAAATATTATAAATATAAATATCACATAAGAGCAACAGCAGCACAAGTGCGAAGAAGCTGAGTTTTGCCTGTAAGAAAGTGGAAATTTTTAGGTGAATAAAAAAAATATTTGTTAAAAATTTAAATATTTAAAAAATAATAAGTTTAGTGATATCATTTTGTTAACTTTGCATGATTTATGCCAACAACGCATTGCGGTCGTACAAACAGCTGACTGACGACATCAACTGAGTGACAGACGTGCGAACAAACAGACAGACAGACAGTCTGTGTGACAGTAATATTTGCAGATATAAATAACTACAAATAGACGCTGTTTAATATATTTGTAGTAGCCATTAAAATCACATTCCATATGCGCTAAATACAACGTGATTTAGCGCCTCATATTCGAATAAAAAAGAAACAAAAGAACTAAACATTTTTTTTTTTGTAAATTTGAATCCTGTTTTTATTTAGTTTTTTTTTTTTTTTGTTTGTAAAATAAATAACTACAACAGTACACAAAAAACTTATTGGAATTTATTACAAAAAAAAAGCAACAAATCGTTTGCATTCGAAATTCTCGTTTCTGTGGCGGAAGAAGGTAAGAAATCAACCAACAACTCTGTGTAAGCATTTAATCTCTGTTGCTAATCCGCCTCTCTACTAATGCGCTCTCACGCCACGCGCTCTCGCTCTCTAAACAGCCTATCTGAGTTATGTACTTATATACATAAGTACAAACAGTAGTCGACAAAATAATTGAAGTATTTATTGATTTATGTATACAACAATATTCTATATTATCAATCGATAACATAGTAGCAGCGGTGGCTCAGTGGTTAGTGCGTTTGACTGCTAGCCGAAAGGTCCCCGGTTCAAGTCTGGACTGGGGCTAACAACATCTTTTAAAAGGAACATTTTTCTATACCGCGCTACCTCTCGGCAGTAAATGGCAAACCTACGAGAGTAAAGCATTGCCTATGAAAAGCTCTCACCCGCAGTTCGGATTCGGCAATAAACTGTAGGTCCCACCACTTTGAGTACAAATATAACACGCACAGCTCAAAATGGTGAGAGGTCGGCCTAAGATCTTATAGGACTGTAGTGCCAAACTATTATTATAACATATGTAACACAAAAACGTAACATAATAGTCCGAACATTTTTGCTTCTTCTTATAGAACTAAAAACAAAATCATATCGTTTTTCTTCCGCAATTTTGTTTTGGATTTGTAAAGAAACAATTTTACTATACCGGTTCCATGGTACAGTTTTGCTTTAATGTTATTTTTGTCCATATTTTTAATAACTCGAATAAAAATTTGGTTTTTTAACTACCATAATAACTTTTAAGAATTATTTTATTTCTATATAATTGTCTGAACAAATAAAATTTGTTTATCGAAAATGGAAACTTGTACAATGCAACTCAATATCTATACAGAAAGAGAGCGATATCGTTCTTTATTGCTTGGATTTATTTTCTTATTACACTGCACAGTGTGATATTTTCTAATCTAGGTGGGCATTTCGAATTTTAAAGTTAAATACTTGAAATATTGTATAGAGGAGTTTTCGTGAAATTAAAAGTTATCCACAAAAAATGGGAATTTAGGCGTTAGATGTCGTTTCTCATAAATATTAGATGCAAAGTCAACTTAATATTTCTTAAATCTAAAATAAGGACTGCGTCGAATAAAATTGTGCGTTACATATCTTCCCATAATGTGCTATTGCAAGATTCAAATTAAAAAAAAATGATCATAGTAGCTCTGAATTAAATGTCAGAAAATAATTTGTGTCAGTTATAGTCAATACAAAATTTATTTAACGCGAAAATGGCAAACGACGTGGAAGTGCGATAAAATATAATTAAAATTTTTCAAAAACAACCTAGTTGGTCTTTTAAAAAAATTGCCAAGGAGGTAGGGGCTAACCCTAAGACCATTTCTCGCGTTATCAACCGCTTTAAGGAAGACCTGAGTATTGATCGGAAAAAAAGGTTCTGGTAAAAAAAGGCCCACATGATCGTGAAAAGTCGAAGAAGGTTGTGAATATTTTAAAGAAAGATCCAAGCATATCCGGAAGGAAATTGGCGGATTTTTTGGAGAAAGACGGATTGCTCAGAATCTTTCGTGCGCAGGACTAAGAAAGAAGCGAAAAACAACGAGCTAAATAGCTGAACCAAGATTTTTTAAAAAAATTCGATTGCTGCATAATGAACGACGAAACTTATGTTTTAGCGGACTTTTCTTAGCTACCTGGGCAGGAATTTTATACAGCCGATTCTCGAGGAAATGTCGCTGAATAATTCAAATAAAAGAAAATGACAAAATTCCCAAAGAAATTCCTTGTTTGACAGGCAATTTGCAGTTGTGGAAAAAGGAGCAGCTCATTCGTGACATCGGGTACAATTAATAGCGAAATATATGTAAAGGAATGCTTGCAAAAGAGATTGCTTCCATTTTTACGCCAACTTGAAATGTCCATATTTTTTTGGCCTGACCTCGCTTCATGTCACTACAGCAAAACGGCCTTAGAGTGGATCCAACAAAATGCAGTGATTTTGGTGCCTAGAGAAGCCAATCCACCAATCTGTCCAGAACTCAGGCCGATTGAGAGATACTGGGCTTTAGTAAAAAGGGAGATGAAGACAACAAAAAAAGTGGCCAAAGACCTTTAAGACTTTAAAAGAAAGTGGTTTTCAGCAGCTGTGAGGGTGTCGGACACTACCATTACAACATTAATGGAAGAGGTTCCGGAAAAATTAAAACTTTTTATTAAAAAATATTAATTTCTGGTTTTTTATATTTTTTTTTAAATCTAAAAATAATTGGCAAAATAAAATATTTTATTCTATAAAAATTCGATTACTAGATTTCTAGATTTTTTCATTTTTGTAGCGGACAATTTTATTCGACGCAGTCCTTATGTATAAAAGCCCACATATCAAGTTTTGTATCAATTTTCAAAATACTTGTCAGTGTTCCAGAGATATGATTAAAAAATAGCGAATTATTTGAATTGTTACGATTTTTATTTTTCGAAAATTTTTAATGTGAGTAGTATATAGTAATAAGACCTCTTAAATCAATAATATGAATTCCAAGATATTTCTTTCTACCTGTAGCTTCCTCAGAATGGTTGCATTATAATTGTTAAATGCAAATAGTGTAAAATAAAAGATATGCCTTCTACAAAAATATAGATTTTATAAAAATACATTATTTTTTGAAATTCATAAAATGAGTTAAACTTGCATAATATATTTATTAGAGCTGCATCAACAGAATTTCATTATTCCTTCTACCGGAACTGTGAAAAATCTCTATTAAAAATGCTATCCGTACAAAACACTAAAATTACATATCCTTCCCCCCTGAAAATAATAGACAACACCATCAAAAAATAAAATCAGCAGTTAAATTTAAAACAGTTAAATTTAAACAGTTAAATAAAGGTGTACATAAGAAATAATTTTCCATATCAAACAGAATTCGATATTTTATTTTAAAAACCATTTTCTAAAATTGGGAAATTTCGCAAGTGCCAACTTAAGTTCTTGTGATAAGGGTGGTCAACTTTTAAAATAAATGTGATCTGAAAGGGGAACAATGCGGAACAACTTACTAATACCTCTTTGAATTTCAAACATTACAATTTAAATACGGTTTTCATACGCAAAAATTAAATTCTGATTTGATTATCTGTCCATCACGAAATGGCAAAACTTACTGAAGAGAAATGTCAAAAGAGCGGCAAGAAATATGGCGTCGTTTGCTGTGCCTGTCGCTCTACTTTTGTAGCGTCCCTGTTGAAAACCCTTTACATCCAACTGTTTTCAAATGTTCAACCAAAAATTTGATATGCACTTGCTTTTCAAATGCAAATAAAACCCATTAAAGAATTAATCCAGAATAACTGGAATACACGTGTATTTTATTTTTGAGCATACTTTAAGAATATATAAAACTTCCTCATGTATGCAGCGAAAGGTTGAATTTGTCGTACGGTGTTTTGTAAATTTGGTCTATAAACGATATCGTTAAGATATCGTTTGGTTTACGAATTTCAAGTGCTGAAACATACCAATATAGTTAATCTCAAAAGAAAATCCTGTTTTTCAAAATCATTCATATATTTATTTGCAGAAATCATTGATATTTATATAGATTACGGAAAAAAAATAAACCGTATGTTTGATACAAATCATGTAATTAAAATGAATATGAGTAAAATTAGTGGTTCAGCAACAATTTTAGAAATTGCATTAAATTGCAGCAGTTTTCCCAAAATTTTGTGAATTTACTCCCTAAACTTTGGGCGATATTCAAAATCCAAAATACCAAAATATGGCCTCTATACATCGTTCGATTATGGAAAAAACGGCAGGTGTGTGTCTTTTACAAATTTTCTGATCAAATGGACGATTAATTTGATTATGGAGTTTTATCGATATCGCTGAAAAGTTATATATTTTTTTTGCATCACCTTAATGCCTATACTAAAAAATCGTATACAATAATCTAGTTTTATTTTTCAAACTTTCTACTCAAAAAATTTCTCCAACACTGTATGTTCTCTGAATCTACTTCTGTTTCTCTTTTCCGTTCTCAGTTTAAGACTTATCTCTAACCTCTTTTTCTTCTCTTATATACAGTTCCTACATATAAATTCTAAAGTCTAAAGCCTTGAGCAATAAAAATACCGCATTTCTTACACTTTTTACCCTTTTCGCATTCAACTGCAGTAAACGATTTTAGGCTCGAGAGTCTCTCGTTAGTTCGATGATGATGATGACGATCATCATATAACGATCCAGTTCTTTGTAATGAAGAACTATAAAAATATTTCTGCTGATTTTCAAGAATTGTTGTGTATTTTTTTTACTATTCAAAAATGAAAAACAAACAAACAAAAAAACACAATAAATAAATGCCGAAGAGCACTTAAAACAGAATATTTATTATGTTCGAGAATATCAGCCAATTACAAGGTTACAAACTGGCCCATTTACAATGTTTCATTAATAAAAAAAATAAATATATAGTTCAGTGATAGTGTATTTTTTGACAGTTGATATACTTGACATTGGTTGAGGAAATTTGACAATGAAATATATTTGATTAAGACCTATTTTATTATTAACAAAAGAAAAAAAACGATTTTATTAAATAATTAATTTTGAATAATAATAGGGTTATTTAAATTTTGAGGCTTGAAGGTAATTTTAAATATTAAAAAAATAAAAAATGATTATGGATTTTTGTGGGTATCGATGAAAAGTTATATTAAAATAATCGGCTGATATCGCACTGACAAATCGAAGTTATATCGAAACGAGTATTATTGGTAAACTTGTTTCTTGAACCTCTAGAAATAGGTTTTATATATCGATATTCTTTAAAAATTAAAATCGATTTAATATCTCAAGCCTACTTCGTATTATCATCGAAAATCTATTAAAATTATATTCGATACATCAACGTCACTTCGATAAGTGTTGAAGTTAACTGGAGGGTCCAGTGCTGTTCATATTGTTTGAATAGACTGTTCATACTATGCAAGCAATAAATGAGATGAAAGATAATTCAGCGTATTGAGTCAATGAGATAGAAGTTCATTCAGTACATTGAGGTAGTGAGGGAGAACGAAAAGGATGAATAGTGCAGTACTACTATGAGTGTGAAACAGATGAAATATGTAGAAACTTCTACAGGGTGACCAGATAAAAACGATAGGAAAATAAATTAAACTAAAACTGTGTGAGATATCAAATTCATACTGCATTTATTTTGAAACTATATTGTATCATAATGTATCATCATCATCTTTGGGTTTGAAATTTTGAACCTCTGAAAAATTAAAAAAAAAAAATGAAAATTTGTGAATTGGTTTTTTCACTTTGAGTTTTAATATCTCCGTGAGTTTTAAATATATTGCGCTCAAGTTACATTTTTTTAAATACTGGATATTTTACTTATATTTTTCAAAAAGAAACGATTCTCACTTTTTTTATTATGGGTGCTATGAAAGACATGTAGCCGCGGTAGCTCAGTGGTTAGTGCGTTGGACTGCGAACCGAAAGGTCCCCGGTTCAAGCCTGGACTGGAGCTAACAACATCTTTTCATGGAAACATTTCACTATACCGCGCTAACTCTCGTCAGTAAATGGCAAACCAACGAGAGTAAAACCATTGCCTATGAAAAGCTCTCATCCGCCGTTCGGATTCGGCAAAAAACTGTAGGTTCCACCACGTTGAGTACAAATATAATACGCACAGGTCATATGGTGAGAGAGCTCAACCGAAGTTCTGTACATGACTGTAGCGCCAAACTATTATTATTATTATTATTATTATGAAAGACATAAGAAATGTCTATTTTTTTCAAAATTTCGATTTTGAACGTTCATAATATAGTTTACGCCAAAATATAGTTTAAGTTATAGCTGAATGAATACCCTTTCATTCCAAGCCCACTCTTACTGCCGGGACGTTACGACGCTGGCCACTAGAGGCGTTATAGCTGTCTTAAGTCAACATTTTTGAATTTGAACGTTACCCATCAAAAATCTTCAAAAGTTTTTACGTTGTAATTGATTTTTACTTATAGCAAAATAAATACCCTTTCATGCCATACCCACTTTTACTACCGAATAGTGCGGACCCTTACCGATGGAGGCGTTATAGCGGAATTAAGTCTAAATTTTTGAATTTGAACGTTCATAACTCAAAACTTTTAAAAAGTTTTTAAGATTACATTTTTTTAACTTATAGCTGAATTAATACCCTTTCAGGCGATACCAAATCTTATTGCGATATTATTCCAAATATCGCCGCTAGTTAACCATTTAAGGTAGCGGGATAACTTTCCTCATTTCGAAAGAAATAAGTTCCGAAAATGCCACCGTACCATAAACCGCATCAAACGATGCATGATGAAATGGCAAACATGACTAAATATTTTGACAGCTGGCTGTCTATGGTAACTCTCACAGCTGTTCAAAATAACAATTGGAAAAACTATCATTGCTATCTGGTCACCCTTTAGAACCCTGCTATAGGCTGCACATGAGTGTAAACGAGATGCACATAGCTACGGATTCTCGTGAAGTCTAGAAGTGTTTCTGGAAATTTCTAGAATTATGAAAAATCTTGTATTTATAAAATAAATTTATTGGTAACGTAGATGATTAATAGAGGCTGTACTAAGTTATTAGAAAGGGCCAAAATCGCTCTTTATAAATAATAGTAACTCTTTAACTGTATTTGGGAATTTTTTATAAGATAATTAAAATTTATTTCAAACTGCGTAATAAAATTATTCTACATAAATATTTTATTTAAAAATACGATATCCTTGAATATATTTCGTCGTTGTAGAACGAAAAGTTACCAAATACATTTTCAAAATGCCAAATTTTCATTTACAAAAATCTTTATAAATCAGTCAATTTTTAATCGATGATCTCATTTTTTTTTACCACATAATAAGAAAATGTAAATCTATTAGTTGATTTTTCAACATAAAAAAATATATCAATTACTTTTTATAATATTAATCAACAAACTCGAAAATTAAGTTTTTCATAAAAAATGTATTTGGTTACTTTTCCTTCTACAACTTGCCATAAACAGTACCAAACGATGTGCGATAAAACCTTCCTAAATATATTGACAGCTGGATGACATCGGTGTCTTTCACAGCTGTTGAAAAATAATAATAGGAAAACCTATCATTGCTTTCAAGTCACTCTTTAGAACGCAGCTATAGGCTGCACTTGAGTGTAAACGAGATGCACATAGCTTTCTTTCAATGGATTCTAGTCAAGTCTATATGTTTCTGGAAAGTTCTAGAATTGTATTTATAAAATCGATTAATATGTAATGTATTGATTAATAGAGGCGGTACTAAATTAGTAGAAAGATCCTAATTCGCTCATTTCAAATAAGAGTAACTCTTTAACTATATTTGGGAATCTTTGAGGTCTCTTTTATGAGATAATTAAAATAACTTTTGTTGAAGTCTAATTTAAACTACGCAAAAAAAATTATTCTACATAAATATTTCATTTAAGAATATGGTTTACTTGAATATATTTTATTCTGAAAATGGTAAAAACTGAAATTAGAGTTGTCTGTACATTGTAATTTTTTAAATAAACAGGAAAATTCAAAAATTTTGCAAATATTCAAACAAATAAATATAAAATTATTGAATTTGCTGAGTTTTGTGTTTTTTTTTTTCGTATAAAATATCGAAGTTAAATTAAAAAGGGGAACTTTAACGTTTCGTATTCATCAAAATAAAGACTTATCGAGAAGCACAGTTTTTTTTAACCTTTTAAGCCTCTCTTTAAGCAACAGCATAACCCCAACTACTGCGCAGTAAAATAAAACAAAACCTTTTGTGGAAATATACTGAAGACGCAAAACATGCCTAAAGAAAAGAATATATTATCGTTTTTTCTCGCCTGCTGCGTTCATTGTTTATTGTAGTTTTAAGTTTTTCAAAAAAAAAAAAAAAAAAAATTTAACTGTTTTATTTTTCTATAACGACTGCTACTTTACAAATGCTTTGCAATCATTTGTGCGACGCATAAATTTTCCAATTTCTCATAAATTGTAAAAATTCACAACTTCCCATATCGCTATTAGCAAACAAAAATTTACTTCCATCGAACGTGTTTCAAATACTAATTAATTATATTTGAATTTGGCACAAACGTTGTTAATTGAACGCAATTAATTAATCGCTACATTAAAAAATACTTTCAACAGGTTGCTGCTGCTGTTGCGGCTGATAACAAATTCTAGATGGCGTTAAAACGCAATTATCAGCCATACACAATGGGCCTAATTGCATATAAAGCAAACAAATTCATGCATTTTGCGAAATCACGTAATTTAAAAGGTCGGTCGGTCGGTCGTACATTGTATAGCTAGTGGTGACTGCAATTGTTTGCATTTTCAATTGAGTTGAGTTGAAAAGAAAAGTGAAAAATTAATATATATTATATATTTGCCGTTAAAAGTGTAGCAAAACAACGGTGCTATATTTTTTGAGTACTTTTTAAGTGCACAATGTTTTTAAAGTATTGAGTACATGTTTTAAAATAAAAGTTATTGATTTAATTTAATTGATTTTAATTTTTTTCATTTATATAAAATTAAATTTATATAAAAAAAATGTTTGCTTAAAATCAATTTGTAACATTTAAGTTTTACTTAAGAAGTTCAATTTATGGTTTCAATTTAGAATTTAATGTCAAATTTTGATTTTTTTTTTAAATTGTAATCACAAATTTTAACTTTTTTTAATATTAATTGGTACTTTTTTAAGAAGACAAGTCATAAATAACCCATCAAATTGTCAAAGTTTTTTTTTCACAGCTTTCGTTTAAATTCATGAGACGTTTATTTAAACAAAGCTTAAACTAGGTTTATACTAGCACTGTAAAACCGGCCATAAATGGTTATCATTTGTATGAAAATGTTTTCAATACTTTGCATGAGGAAGATGCTATAGGTCATTTAGGGTCCTGACCTGTCATACGTGATGAGAAATCATTGATGACATTTTCCACAGGGTGGTTCAAATTTTATGTAGTGAAAATTTGAAATTTACACAGAAAAATTAATCGACGTAAATATAGCAACCGATATTAATTGCATTCATTAATCAATAAAGCTATTATATTCACAAATTTAATGAAAACATTTGCTATTTTTCGTTATATAAGCAATTGCGTTCGCTAATATGGATATTTGTACGTCAATGCAGCAAATAATTTAGTCGGCGCCGTTTTTAACAAATATAATTGCTGAAACTGCGCCAACTAATTAATTTGTTGCATTGACCTACAAATATTTATATTAGCAAACGGAATTTCTGATTTAACAAATAGGAAATGTTTTTCATTAAATTAGTGAATTTCATTGCTGGATTGATTAATGAATGCAATTAATATTGGTTGCTATATTAACGCCGATTATTGTTTACAGTGATAAGTGAATATTTTTATATTCCCTAGACAAAACATTCGGTCAGATCTTACTCAAGGCACAGCATGTAGTTTGTTTTTCTACAGGTTCCACGCAGGTAATCGGCATGTTCAAAAATTTGTACGTGTCACGGTAGATTTAAGAAATGTTTTTGTATAACTATTAGAAATAGACTGCTACAAGACAGGTGTTCGGCATAATATCGGAAGCTTTCGACAGACAATTGATTTTTTTATATATTTAAAATGCTTTAGGAATCGCATACAGCCTGCTTCAAACAGCCGACGGCAAACAAAAATTGTATATTCAAATATTTGAATTGCCTGCCTTACAACTGCTTTTTGGAATACAACAGCAGTTTGTTCAAGAAGTTTGTTTTCATTAAATTAGTGCAGTTTGCAGTTTGTTTTCATTAAATTAGTGAATTTCATTGCTGGATTGATTAATAAATGCAATTAATATTGGTTGCTATATTAACGCCGATTATTGTTTTCAGTGATAAGTGAATATTTTTATATTTCTTAGACAAAACATTCGGTCAGATCTTACTCAAGGCACAGCATGTAGTTGGTTTTTCTACAGGTTCCACGCAGGTAATCGGCATGTTTAAAAATGTGTACGTGTCACCGCAGATTTAAGGAATGTTTTTGGATAACTATTATAAATAGACTGCTACAAGGCAGGTTTTCGGCATAATATCGGAAGCTTTCGACAGACAATTGATTTTTTTATATATTTAAAATGCTTTAGGAATCGCATACAGCCTGCTTCAAACAGCCGACGGCAAACAAAAATTGTATATTCAAATATTTGAATTGCCTGCCTTACGGCTGCTTTTTGGAATACAACAGCAGTTTGTTCAAGAAGAAGTCGAAAAAAATAAAGAAATATTAATTTATACTTAAAATATTATCAGCAGTTCTCGGATTTTGATGAAATGTCATTTTTTTAATGCATTTGTCATTTTTTGGTCCGCTTTAGTTGTTAGGTTATTTTTTAATTCTTTCAAATTTTAGATAATTATTTGTTGAATTTCGTATATTTTTCATGATATTACGCAATACTGAAGTATATTTGAAACGAAAATGAGACATCTTTGGTCTTAATTTTTACTACTATTTCTGTCTTTATTATTTTCAACCAGGCAGTTGAGTTGAAATCAAAAATAGTGCTTCGCAAGTTAATAAATTTATGAATAGCTCTATTTATACATTCGTTTAATATGAAATTAAAAAGAAAATGGTATATAAAAGATATCGCGGTAACGAAAAATACTGTATTAAAAATAAATAAAAATATCTTTAAAATAATTACATTTGTATTTAATTTATGTTCAAATTATATCTATTTATTTTTACTACATTGATGTTTTTGAAAAATATTTTTTATGGAAAATAACTACATAATTTTACTGCGTTACTACAAAATTTGAATAAATTTGTATTAAAAGAACTACATTTTTGTCTTCATTTATACGTCTTCAAATATGTAGATACATTACTACATCTGTTTGAAATTTTACTACATATTGTATTCATTTTATATCAAGCTAAAGTTAAAATATAACACATACCAATTTAATTTGACAATATTCTGCATTTTTTTTTAAATTCGAAAATATTAGACTCTCAAAAAAGTTGTTTTAAATTATTTAACTTCAAGCTAAATATTCAAATATTACTACATATGCTATAATTTTTACTACATACCGTATTTATATCAAATTCAAAATACAACTTTAGAATGTTCTTCGTAACCTACACCAATGTAATTGAATAAAGTAAATTATTTAAACATTGGTTAATTTATGTGGAAAAGGTAATTTTTAAAGTCATTTTTTGTCGTTTTTAGGGTAATTTTAATGTTATTTTTAGGTCAACAAAATCAGAGCTCTGATTATCAGTATTGAATTAGTTTTTGTCATAATCAATAAAACATAAAAAAAACAGTAGTGCATGTTTTTTTAAGGTTTTATTGTGCACCTGACTTATTTTTCAATGTATATTATGGATGATCTCTAGTAGAAATATTGGTAGGGCCATGCTCATGAACTGATCATGTCATTATTTGAGATGATCGGGATATGACGAGGCCCACGATGTCCTTGTAACGCAGTGTCCTGATCATGTACTCACCTCAGGCAATGATCATGTACTGATCGGGTAATTCCCCATATCATTATTTATCTGACCATTGCCTTGTTAAAACATGAGCATACGAAAGCACTACAAATACCCGATGAAATAAAATATCATACCTCATTGAAACCTGATCATAGCCCGATGAAAATTTCTTTATGAGGAACAACTAATGTAGCATGGATCGGGACCATTGGCTGTTTAGATAATGTAAACCCTGCTATGGTGAGCATGATAAGGGCATGACAAGGCAATGATCATATTTGCTCTAATAGGGGTTACCTGACGAAACCCCGATCATTTCCCGATGGAGCATCGGGCAAATTTCCACTAGGGATAAGGGCGGAGGAAAAAATAGTTTGCCTGCCGATGGCAGATTTTTGGCAGGCTATATTGAATACGAAGCCTAAGTCTACACCTTTCTGAAACCTGCTTTAGGCTGCCGTCTGCTGTTTTGTTTAAGGGCAGCCAACTAGCAGGTTTTGCTCCCATCTCCGCTTTTGTCTGTCGAGAACCTGCCGAACATGTACTGATTTCCAGCTTGAAAGCTGCTGTGTTGTCTGCCGGTTGACCGCTTTTTGGTTACCTTGGTTCAAAAGACAAATTGGTCCATTCCAAATTGAATTTCGAAATTACTATTTAAATGTTTTGTGTATCAAATGGAGTTGAAGTACAACTTTTAAATTCGTTAGTAAAATTTAAATCGTTTCTTTTGAGACGTTTGTACCAAAAATGAATTTTGTATTGAACTTTTAAATAGTTTTTAAAAAAATAAACCATCACCCATTATCTATAGTTACAAATCTATTTTTTTATGTAATACACTATTATTACACATGGTTTTTTTTGTTGTCAATTAGCAAAACTAAACTTTTGCTACATTCAACAACCAGCCATTCATACAATTTTCAAAGTAATTGATTTTAATGGATATGAAAAATTGCGTCTTAGACAAATCAACTTTTAGTAACGTAAACAATATTTAGTGTAGATATAAAAAAGAATAAACATTTTAGCTCAAAGCATACAATAATATTGATTTTTTGTTCCTTCCTATCTTAACCACTTTTCTTTTTTTGCAATAATTTCGACTTTTCGACTTTGAACTGTTTTTGTTTTCAGTCGTTGCTATCTTATGGCTACTTAAATACAATTGTTATATTGACATTTTGTAATGTAAATTTTAAATAACTAAAAACAAATTAGAAAAAATCCATTTCATACTTCAATTATGAACTTAATAAAAAACCAAAGAAAACTATTTCACCATGCTGCGTAGTATATTAAAAATATTTAACTTATTTTCTGGAGAAATTAATCGAACATTTATGGAAAGATAAGTAATTTATATTTGTTATATATTTTTTTAAGAGATTTCTTTAAAGAACTAAAAACAAAGTAATAGAAAACATAAAATTATAGATTTCGTTTGTTATAAATTTAATATTTTTATTTTTTTTTTATTTATGAAAACTATATATCATCTGTGTTAAGCGAAAGAGGCGAATGTACATTTTTAAAAATATTGGGAAATCAAATTTAAAAAAAAAAAAAAAATTAAAAAATTATTAAAATTTATTTTCTTTGTTATTTTGGTTTATATATCAATATAAAATAACTTTCAATTTGGACAACATACTGAATTATAAATACGAATTTTGTGTGGTTATATCCTGACCAAAACGCAAATATTTTTGTTTTTTTGGTATAACTATTTATTTGTGCAAGTTAAAATAGTGATGCAAAGGCATTAATTGTTTGTATTTGAAGGACCGGACCTATCGATTGGCATCATTATTTAAAAATAATTTGCCAAACATTAATTTGCCATTTGTTAACTGCCAGAAAAATGTTTGACAAAATATTTTTTAAATAATGATGCCAATCGATAGGTCCTTCAAATACAAACAATTAATGCCTTTACACTCCTATTTTATCTCGTACCAATAAAAGTTATGGCAAAAATACCAAAAGATTCGCCCTTTTGGCATGACAAGTTTTTCAGTTCGATCTGAGTATTGTCGTTTGCGATAATCTAAAACATCGTACGACAAAATTTAGCTTTTGGCTGCACGCATGAGAAAATCCAATATATGCTTAAAGTAATTTTTTTTCGAACACTTGAAAAAAATTGGATATACTTCATAGCTGAGAGATCACTGAGTATGAATATGAAAAAGTTTGTCCGACATCAATTTGTTTGCAGCTTTCTTATTTGCTTTTAATAAATTCGAATTGGTTTTTAAATATCTCATAGTACCATTTCAAATGGGAATCAAGTCTTTAAATGAATTGATATTGGAAAACCTTTTTTATATTCATACTCAGAGAGGTCTCAGCAACATAATATGTTCTGCAAAAAAAAAATGATTATGAAAAATATATAAGGACTGCGTCGAATAAAATTGTCCGCTATAAAAATGAAAAAAAATAGAAATCTAGTAATCGAATTTTTATAGAATAAAATATTTTATTTTGCAAATTATTTTTGGATTTAAAAAAAAATATAAAAAACCAGAAATTAATATTTTTTAATAAAAAGTTTTAATTTTTCCGGAACCCCTTCCATTAATGTTGTAATGGTAGTGTCCGACACCCTCACAGCTGCTGAAGACCACTTTCTTTTAAAGTCTTGAAGGTCTTTGGCCACTTTTTTTGTTGTCTTCATCTCCCTTTTTACTAAAGCCCAGTATCTCTCAATCGGCCTGAGTTCTGGACAGTTTGGTGGATTGGCTTCTCTAGGCACCAAAATCACTGCATTTTGTTGGATCCACTCTAAGGCCGTTTTGCTGTAGTGACATGAAGCGAGGTCAGGCCAAAAAAATGTGGACACTTCATGTTGGCGTAAAAATGGAAGCAATCTCTTTTGCAAGCATTCCTTCACATATATTTCGCTATTAATTGTACCCGATGTCACGAATGAGCTGCTCCTTTTCCCACAACTGCAAATTGCCTGCCAAACAAGGAATTTCTTTGGGAATTTTGTCATTTTTTTTTGATTTGAATTTTTCAGAGACATTTCCTCGAGAATCGGCTGTATAAAATTCCTGGTAGCTGAGAAAAGTCCGCTAAAACATAAGTTTCGTCGTCCATTATACAGCAATCGATTTTTTTAAAAAAATCTTGGTTCAGCTTTTTAGCTCGTTGTTTTGCGGTTTCATTCTTGACGGCATTTCTATCCGGAACTTTTTGGACCTTGTACGTCTTCAGCCCAGCTTCTTTCTTAGTCCTGCGCACGAAAGATTCTGAGCAATCCGCCTTTCTCGCCAATTTCCTTCCGGATATGCTTGGATCTTTCTTTATAATATTCACAACCTTCTTCGACTTTTCACGATCATGTGGGCCTTTTTTTACCAGAACCTTTCTTCCGATCAATACTCAGGTCTTCCTTAAAACGGTTGATAACGCGAGAAATGGTCTTAGCCCCTACCTCCTTGGCAATTTTTTTAAAAGACCAACTAGGTTGTTTTTGAAAAATTTTAATTATATTTTCTCGCACTTCCACTTCGTTTGCCATTTTCGAGTTAAATAAATTTTGTATTGACTATAACTGACACAAATTATTTTCTGCCATTTAATTCAGAGCTACTATGATCAATTTTTTTTTAAATTGAATCTTGCAATAGCACATTATGGGAAGATATGTAACGGACAATTTTATTCGACGCAGTCCTTAGATATGCATTTGCAAATAAAACCGTAAACGAATTGATCTAAAAAAAAATAGGTACACACAAAGTTTAAGAATGATCCTTAGTTTCACGTACTGATCGATTTTCATGTGTTGAAAATAGTGCCGGACGGTGTAATGATACGAGTAATGGGGTTTTCGATAAAAATTAACCTATCTATTCGACAACATTTTTATTTAAAACAGATATTTCGTCTACGTAATAATAATGCACGCATGCAGGAGTGAAATAGTGAAATGAAGCTATAATAAAAAACCAGTTGGGAAGGTTAGATCACAAGGGAAATTTTAAATTTGGTGTTATTATGATAGTTAGGATTATCAAAATTATAGTCGGTCTAAGCCGACTATAAATACCCTACACATATGTGTGGTTACCATTCAAAGTGGTATATTGGTCACCAGGGTATACAAATCCTGAAAATAACTACAAACTTTTAATCGCTGAAGAATTTCCTTTTATTTGATACCCATATTTACGAATGGGTAGATGTACCGAAGATAAAAAAATAATATATAAAAAAAATAAAAGTATATAAGAAATAAAAAAATATATAAAAAAATATATAAAAAAAAAAAAAAAAATAAAAAAAAAAAATTAAATAAAAAAAAAAAGTTTGGTGGATTGGCTTCCCTAGGCACCAAAGTCAGGCCAAAAAAATGTGGACACTTCATGTTGGCGTAAAAATGGAAGCAATCTCTTTTGCAAGCATTCCTTCACATATATTTCGCTATTAATTGTACCCGATGTCACGAATGTGCTGCTCCTTTTTCCACAACTGCAAATTGCCTGCCAAACAATGAATTTCTTTGGGAATTTTGTCATTATTTGAATTTTTCAGCGACATTTCCTCGAGAATCGACTGTATAAAATTCCTGCCCAGGTAGCTGAGAAAAGTTCGCTAAAACATAAGTTTCGTCGTCCATTATGCAGCAATCGAATTTTAAAAAAAAATCTTGGTTCAGCTTTTTAGCTCGTTGTTTTGCGGTTTCATTCTTGACGGCATTTCTATCCGGAACTTTTTGGACCTTGTACGTCTTCAGTCCAGCTTCATTCTTAGTCTTGCGCACGAAAGATTCTGAGCAATCCGGCTTTCTCGCCAATTTCCTTCCGGATTTGCTTTGATCTTTCTTTAAAATATTCACAACCTTCTTCGACTTTTCACGATCATGCGGGCCTTTTTTTTACCTGAAAAAAAAATATATATATAAAAAAATAGTTAAAACAGCTAAAAAATATGTCCGTTCTAATTGCATAAAAAAAGTTTGCTTAAACTGTCATTTGCGGTTTCAGCGAAATTCGGCGCTTTTCTCTTTTCAACAGACATTTTGGCTATTTTAGCAACCTTTTTTGCTACTGTCACAGACTTTTTATTTTGAGTGTAAGTATAAGGTCTTGATTACAATATTTAAGTTCATCGGAATAGCGTAAAATGTTGACAGATAGAAAAATATGTCAATCATTTGTTAAATAGTGTATATGCAGGGCTTTCCCAAACAGGGCTTTCCCAAACATAATTTTGCAGGCATTACATATATCTTTGAAGCTTTATGCAAACAAAAGTATTATTTCATTGCCAAACATTAATAACTGCAAAATATATTTTTGTTTTCGTTTAAACATATTTATGTTCAGAATGAATTATTTTGATTTATGAAAAAGCTGAATTTTACTGCTTTAAAGTTTTGTTGAAATTACAAAAAATAATTGTAGGATATAAAATTATATATTTTTTTTTAATTATTTGTTGTGTAGTATTAATAGAGCAGAAAAAGATGTGTTCTTCCGAGTTTAAACAGCAAGATCAGATACTGTTGGTTTAACTGGATTTTTTACGAAAAACCTCTTCATATTCAAGTTCAATTCTATTTCACGAGTCGAAAAATGTTTCATAAAAATGCATAAAAAAAGTAAAAAAAAAAACTTAAATTTATTCGATTTTTATTATAAAAATTGCTTTGGTTTTGAAAACATTTCTTTAAGTTTTAAAGAAAACATACAGCCCAACTAATAGAAGAAAAATGTTGACTTTATAGAAAGTATCAGGTTTTTGACAAATAAATATATGAGAAAATTGCTGATACTATCTTTACATGGTATGGTGTCTCCACTAGCCATCATTTAGGGAAATGTTTATGTTGTACGATCAACATGTATTGTGGTGACACTACATGTCTTGCCATAAATGTCAAACATTATGGAATACTGAAATGTCCGCCAAAGTCTGCCATGACTTTGACGTTTTGAAATAAATAAAAATCAAAATATTTACATACAAATTTTTTATTTCATCAATTTATTTCATCTAATTTATTTAATAAATTCGCAGTGCAAAAATCTGTGATACACCGTGGCGTGAGTGTAAAATATATGTTTTGCAATAAAATGTTGTGACATAATTGGACCATATCGTTTTTGTCGACATAAAAATAAAATTTCTCTGTCATAAACATTAACATGGGATATGAATAGTGTAGACGCGGTGTTAGAGTCAACTTTATTTCGTTTATTAGGCTAGGCTGATGCTTCTTTTGTAAAAATATCGTATTTAGTTTTTAAGATATGGCCATGAGAATGCGAAAAATATGTTATTTTTTAAAGATATATTTAAAAATTCATTTTTTTTAACTCCCTTCTTGTTTTATTGAATAAAAATAAGAACTTCAAGTTGTTCTTTATATAAATTAGAAATATGCGATAAAAAGCCCAAATGAGTCTAATTCTTTATAATAAGTATGATGGATGAAAGTTAAAAAAATGATCATTTGGTAAAACACTAAATTATGTTTTAAGTGCATATCTAAAATACAATGTAGGGAAAATAAGTAACTCATACCGTTGGAAATACCTGAAAGTGTCATAAAAAATATTTAATTTTTTTGTGACTTTTTAATGAACCCCATATTTGAATGGAAAGCTTTCGACATTAAGTGTCAAATTCTTTGAGTCATGCTCAATTGAATCCTCTGACGCAAGGTGCTAAAAATAATTGCCCAAAAAACTCACAATTCCTGGAATCTCTTTTGTCAGTGGCTGTTTACAAAAAAATTAACCCTGACTGTTGTCATGTAGCAGCATCTAAATGTAGTAAAGACTACAATAAAAACCCTCTGAAAAACCACATGCTAAATATGGCATAAAAATTAAAATCGCATGGAAAGTTACGTGTATCTGGACAGACAGACAGTTATTCGCTGGATGGTTGAATGGTCCGATGAACGTACGTGCGTTAATCACGCGTCTCTTGACACTCTGTTGACGCAAATCGTTTGAAAGAACAGTCATTGATCGATCGATGGACGATGATAATCATCATCATCATTTGTGTTATCTGCATATGATCAGTTAACACCTCAGACGCCACCGCATGCGTTCTATATATTTATAAATCGTATATAGTATAAAAATTAATAAACAAAATTTTAAATAAATAATCATCCTATATCAAGCCTTTATATCGTTGCTAATGGGCAACAAAAATGGCGTCTACCTCATGTTACTATAATCGATGATCGAGATCAGTGAACGTATTACGGTGTTGTTGCCGGGTACGGCACGCGTTTTGGCAATTAGCGTGTCACTGTTGAAAATACAACTCCAACAATAAAAAATTACAACAAATAAGATAAAATAATAAATAATAAAAAAATAAAATAGAAAAATTGAGTGGATAAAAGTGAATTACACTAGTTTACAGTAAATTTGCGTAGAAGTTTTTTAATTTCAGGAAAAATTCCCACAAAATTCAATTTAAATTGGCCAATAGGACAGTTATTGATTTAATAGTATAAAGGGTTTTTTTAACAGGGTCACTACAAAAGTAGAGCGACAGGGACATCAAACGACGCCATATTTCTTGCCGCTCTTTTGACATTTCTCTTCAGTAAGGTTTGCCATTTCATGATGGAAAGATATACGAATTCGAATTTCGGTAGTAAATTTTAATAATTTCGACTCATTGTTGGCTCGTATATCTTCATCATGAAATGGCAAACCTTACTGAAGAGAGATGTCAAAAGAGCGGCAAGAAATATGGCGTCGTTTGCTGTCCCTGTCGCTCTACTTATATATACTTTTGTAGCGCTCTTATTGAAAAATGTTTTCATCTAAACTGTATGGAAAACTCCGTTGGACATTGTTTTGTATATATGTAACTTTCCCCTAGTATTTTATGGTATTTATCGATTATACTATTAAACTATTGACTAATTTTAATATTAAACGTTGTATTTTTTCTGAATAAACGTTAAATCGGTGCTACGAAATAACCCCCAACCCTTACAGAAATTTACTATATTATGGCATACAACCAGAAAAATATAATATATAAATAATAGTTTTTTACTATTAAATTTAGTCAATAGGATAAATTATTATTTTAATCGGAAAATACCATTAAATACTAGAAAATACCATGACATTGCCATTTAGTTTATATGAACAGATTTATTTTTTGTATACTATTAAATCAATACTTGTCCTATTGACCAATTTTAATCGGATTTGAGGGAATTTTTTTCTGGGTGTATATATTTATCATAAAGGGTTTTTCAATAAGAGCGCTACAAAAGTTTTTTTCAAGGGCAATATTTCTTGCCGCTTTTTTGACATTTCTCTTCAGTAAGGTTTGCCATTTCATGATGGAAAGATATACGAGCCAACAACGAGTCGAAATTATTAAAATTTACTACCGAAATTCGAATTCGTATATCTTTCCATCATGAAATGGCAAACCTTACTGAAGAAAAATGTCAAAAGAGCGGCAAGAAATATGGCGTCGTTTGCTGTCCCTGTCGCTCTACTTTTGTAGCGTCTCTGTTGAAAAACCCTTTATAACTAGTTGCGGTATGACAAGGATCAGTTTCATATATTGACCCTAGTACACATTCTACTAGGAAATGTTTGAACATTTACACAAAAATAATAAAAAGAAAATTAAATAAACACAACATTTTTAATACATATAAAATAAAAAAACACCAAATGTTTCGGTGGTTTTACTATTTTTTTTTTTGGTGTAATTTCATTAATTTGGGGTTATTTCATTTAGATAACGTTTCATTAATAGTAATTTGTGCGATCTTGCATTATTGTATTTGTTTAATTGGTGATATTTTAATAATAAAATATACCATAAAACCATTTTTATATTGGAAGCTATTTCAGTTTTTTTTAGTATTCCCAGTATGCCGCTCGTTTCGATTTCGTTGCGAGATCAATGCGAGTAGATGAAGATATCACACGATATCGGATCCGTTCTCGTAACGATATCGAGCGTCAAATTGGACCTACATGGTAGGTAGATATCGAATCGTTCTATCGAAGTTTTCTCGATACGATAAATTTTTCGAAATTCGAAGTTCGAGAATGCTACGAAAATAATTGCGATATCGATTTGATAAATGTTTAAATATCATATTATGTCAAAGTATTTGAATGTATGAACATTTTTAAAAAATTAGAATCGAGAAAGCAACGAGATAGAACTTTTTTTTCGAAGTTATTCGAGAAAGCTTCGAGGCATCGAAGGTCTC
Organism: Dryomyza anilis; assembly: GCA_951804985.1. Taxonomy (NCBI): domain Eukaryota; kingdom Metazoa; phylum Arthropoda; class Insecta; order Diptera; family Dryomyzidae; genus Dryomyza; species Dryomyza anilis. The sequence continues at coordinate 30,416,830 of OX638131.1, forward strand.
CGAGACATGGCACACTGGGTATTTCAATTTTATATTTTGGGGAATGTTTAGTTTTATGGGCTTTATTGTATTGGGGTTGTACTTAAATGGTCCATCGATTCAGAAAACAAGGTCTTCCTATTCCATGGACTGATTTTGGTTTCGGTTAGTTTCGATTTTTTTTCAGACCAATGGGCCCCGATAATGCCTATTTTCAATATCATATAACATAGATGTATAATAATCTAACTTAGGAATTTTTTGATCTAGTTCTTCTAGACGTGATTTCAACAGACAGAGCTCGTTCTGAGTGTTACAAACGGCCTATCAAACTGAATATACCCTTTCACTTTTAGTGTAGGGTATAAAAATTGATATTTTAATGTGTTAGAATTGGGGGGTTACTCTGTAATGCGATTCGAAAGTGGTATTACTCGCATTCTAATAAATGGTACTTTGGTAGTGTGACTTTCGCATTTAAATTTGGAACTTTTGTATTCAAATTCACAAAGTGACAACACGGCTACCTTTTAAATTTCGTTAAATTGTATGAATTTGCCTTCGTAACGCTTTGTTGTTCGACTTTCGTATCGCATTGACTTTCGAATCGCGAAAATGGAATATCCCATGTGCTTTAACTTACGACCAAATCGATTATTTCAAACAGACATTTACAAATAATTATAACGACAATTTTGAAAAATAGGTTAAATAGTTATCTGTCAAGATCTCGTTATCATTTTGCAAACTAGTGTTATACAGATTTCATTTTTTTTTTTAACATTGTCATGTTCATGTCACATAATTCATTTTCTTTGTCACATGATTCATTATATTGCTGGAATTTTATACCTATATTTTCATTATCATTTCTTTAGATTGTTGGCTTTTCCAACTACAGCAGAAAATGTCATTAACTTTGAAACACGTTTCTGTTTGTTTAACATTTATCAATCGACTTATAAGTACTTTATTTAATTGTTCACTTAGGCAGGTTTCTTGCTTTGAAATGTTTATAAAATAAACTTTATTTTATTTGTTTTATTATTTACGATTGATAAGAGGTTCTACATTGAAAATGTTTTTATTCAAGGTACATATTTTCAACAGCAAATCGATTAGGGTTTAAATTGGCACACTTTTTTTATACTGTAATTAGAGTAATGTTTGGATATGCGAGGGCTACACAAAAATTATTGTCATTGCAGAATCTCGTTTTCTTCATACCATGAATCACCAAATACATTTTTATAAACATCTGAAAATTCGAGTTTGTTGGTTTTTATTATAAAAAGTAATTGATGCATTTTTAAAGTTGAAATACGAATAGATAGATTCACATGTTCTTATCATTTGGTACAAATATTGAGCTCATCGTTCAGAAATTGACAGATATATAAAGATTTTTGTAAATGAATAATTGGCATTTTAAAATGTAGTTGGTGACTTTTAGTTCTACAGCGACGATAGTAATCATTACAAAACATCAATATTGAGAATTTATCAGCTATTTGATGAAGGACTGAAAATGTTTTCATTAATTTGAGGAAATGTATACTATGTTCATTACTTTCAAAAACATCATATTAAAACTTTTTTAATGTTCAAGAACATCATATAGCGCATGAGAAACATAAAAATTCCATTCTAAATGAATGATATATTGTTCAATTGGTTTCGTTAATTTTTATTTGTAACATTTTATGAAACATTTTAATCTACATGAATTAATTTATAATTTGAAGTCTATAAAATTCTTGCTTCGCATTATTGTGTCAAACATAATACATGATTGGCGCAATTTTAGAAATATCTATTTATTTTTATTAAAGAAATCATTCAAAAAATTTCAATTTAATTTTTTAAAATAGAAAATGGGTCTATTTTTTCTAGATATCTTTAATAATTGAAAAATCATTTTTATGTTTGGGAACATTTTATAAATTATTTCATTCTTAACTTCTCAATTAAACATTTTCATTTTACTGGCAATAAGTAATATGTTCTTTAATAAATATACAATTAGGTATGAATTCATATAGGGCGAGCATTTTGAAATTATGTTTATGATTGAAATAGAAAATAATTGTGGCAAAAATTATGATTGATGACACGACATCATTACTGCAATCATATAACACTATTGACAGAATCATATAACTGATGTTCTTTAACATGAGACTAACATACATATAATCACTGCGAGCTAATAGGTGTTTCAATAAATATACAATTAGGTGTAAATTCATATAAAGCGATCATTTTCGAAATTATATTTATGATTGAAATAGAAAATGATTATGGCAAAAATTAGTAATTCAATGATATATGACTACTTCGTATGATTACGAGGATATTTGCTACAATCACTCATTAAGATATGTCTGATTGTCACTTGAGTTTTAACCATGTTGATGCTTAAAAAATTTAAATAGCGAAAGTTTTAAATGAGTAATAGATCGAGGCTAAAATGTTTCTCATTCGACATCATTACTGCAATCATATTTTACTATTGACATAATCATATAAATGATGTTCTTTAAAATGAGACTAACAAACATAAATAAATGTACCATTAGGTATAAATTCATATAAAGCGATAATTTTCGAAATTATATTTATGATTGAAATAGAAAATGATTATGGCAAAAATTAGTAATTCAATGATGGATGACTACTTCGTATGATTACGAGGATATTTGCTACAATCACCCATTAAGATATGTCTGATTGTCAATTGAGTTTTAATGATGTAGATGCTTAAAAAATCTAAATAGCGAGAGTTTTAAATGAGTAATATGATTGAGGCTTAAATGTTTCTCACTCGACATCATTACTGCAATCATATTACACTATTGACAGAATCATATAAATGATGTTATTTAAAATGAGACTAACAAACATATGTTCTCTGCGAGCTAAAGAATATTTTATAGATAAATTACCATATTTTTCCATTCATTAAATTGTTATTAGTTAAAATGTTTCTTTTGTTATACCAGAAAATCGTAATGTGTTTTATACTAAATTTTCCACACCTAATGATCAGAGCGAAATCAAGTTCAAAATCATATGCTATTTAAATCACAATAAGTCTGTATTCACACTTTACAAAACCGTTCAATAACATAGAGAATTTTAATTCTAATATGTATTACTACGAAAAAAAATAATACAAATTGCTAGACTTGTGTATTTAACTAGTTAACAGTTATGTTTAAGTGCTAAAAATAACACCAAATAATTCATGCTGATCACGTTTTCTTTAGTTGGGTATCTTAAGTGTAAAAATCTATATAAATTTTTCTCACATTTTCAAAGTATGTGACTTTGAAGAATGCCCGTAAACGTACGGCAGTGTTGCCAACTACTAGTTAATTAAAAAAAATGTAAACCAAAGAGAAGAAAAAAAAAAATTAACATAGCGAAAAAAAAAAAAATTGCAAAATATATGTTTTTTTTTTTTTTTTTGTACACCACAAAGTGGGCAGCAAACGTGTTGGGAATAATTAACTCAAGTCTCACGAAGGAGTAGGAACAATTTTAAAATTCACAAAATCATTCAGCGACTTGTTGACAAGACATTTTGTATTATGGGTGCCTGAACGGACAACACGTTTTTTTTTTTTTAAATATATCAATCTGTTTACGTTTTACTTTAGATATATACTTATTTGATATATGTTATGGGTCTTTCGTATTGCTTTAAAATGTGCATAGAATTTAAATAAATCTACTATATATGTTTTAGGTGATATTTTTTTAAAAAGGCCATCGGTAATAGTGGTTGACACATATATTTTAAATGGCTTAATTTAACACAATTTCGGGTATGGTGCTGGCATTTACTCATATTAGGCATAACAATTTAGTAGTCTTTCAATTTGCCAGACATACGAACGGCGGTACTGAATTTCGGATAAAAAAATATACATTTTCAAGTGCGTAGTTTAATGTGTTTTGTTTCTATAAATTAGTTTTGAAAAAATTGTCTTTTAATTTAAAAAATTTCAAAGCAAAGTGCATTTAACAAAATTAATAATAATTTTATAATTAATTTCTGTCGTTTTTTTTAACAATTTTAACTATAAAATTTGATCTAATCAGTGTCTGAATCATGGTGATGGTCATTGTTATTAAAACACTAAAATTATTATGCATTAAATACTAAACATTATTAATGTATTCTACGAAAATCATTCAAAAAAGTTATTTACGAGTAATTCAAACATTGTAAAAATTAACTTGTCTAAAGTTACGAAATATGTTTTTGTTTCTTTACGAAAATCAATTGTGAAAGTGATTTACTAAGTAATTCATACATTGGCCAAATTTTATTTTTTAAAGTTACGAATTATTTTTACGTGCATTTAACGAATATCATACATTGAATAGATCTACGAAGTAATTCATACATTTTACAAGCTAACTACCTAAAGTTATGACACATTTTACCGAGTAGTTTATGAAAAAAATGGTGAATATGATTTACGAACTAATTCATACATTGTACAAATAATCCTAACGTTACAGAATTCATACAAATGCATTTTTTGGATATTACGAAATAATGCAGGATGTAATTCAAATAATTTGGTAATTAACATTCCTAATGTTATAAATTATGTTTGCGAATATCTTACTAAAAACATTCGTAGATGTGATTTACGAAGTAAGTCATACATTTTGAAAATAGACTTTCTTCAAGTTACGAAATATGTATACGTGTCCTTTGAAAGTCATTCGTAGAAGTGATTTACAAAGAAATTCATACATTTTGCATACATTTAACTTTCCTCAAGTTACGAAATATATTTACGTATGTTTACGAAAATCAATGATTCTAAGTACTTTATACATTTTCAATTTTTTTTTAAAGTTAAGTAAAATGACTCGTGAACGTTATTTATGAACTAATTCTTACATTATAGAATTATCTATTCAAATATTGTGAAATTTTATGAAAATCATCCGACAGAAATTATTTTTGCGAATATTACGAAATATGTTTGATGAGTATCTTACGAAAATCATTCGTAAACCTATTGCACGATGTAATTAGAACATTTTACAAATTAATATTCTTAATTTTATAAATTATGTTAACTTGTAGCTTTCGAAAATCATTCGTAAAACTGATTCACGATGTAATTCGAACATTTTGCACATTAACTTTTCTCGAGTTACGAAATAAGTTACGTGTCTTTTCTAATGTTACGAAATATGTGTTCGGTATTCTTACGAAAATCATGCGTACAAATTTATTTGCCAAATAATACGAAATATGTTTATTAGTATTTTACGAAAAATACAAACAATTTGTACGAAGTAATTCAAACAATTTGTAAATTAACTTTCCCAATGTTATAAATTATGTGTACGACGAGTAGCTTACGAAAATTAATCGCAAAACGGTTTTACGAAATAATTCATACATTTTGCAAATTAACTTTCGTCAAGTTACGGAATATGTTTACGTGTATTGTACGGAATTCAATCGTAAAATTGATTCACATAGTAATTCTTTCAATTTACAAATAAACTCTCCTCAAATTTGTAATATTTGTATGTGTAGTACGGGAAATGATTTACGGGAAAATAATTTACGAAGTAATTCATATGTTGTGTCAATTACCTTCTGTATTTTACGAAATATGTCTACGTGTATTTTTCGAAAATCAGTCATGTATGTGATTCTCGCCATAATCAATCTTTACGAATAATATTCACTTATTTTGCAAACATTATCGCGCAATAAATCGTATATTGTACAAATGAAATATATACTAAAGTTACGATAATATGTCATGATTGAGATCTCCGTAATAATTTGTTCACAGTGCTAAAAGTTACGAGTGTCCTAAAGTTACCAGTAATATTGTTTTATTTTTACAAAAATTATACGTGAATGTTAATTTTGCTATAATTCAGTACAATGTACTTACGTTAAGTTACGAAATATCTTTACAAGTAATATTTGCTAATTTTACAAACAACGCTAATGAGTTTGATTCGCGCCTTAATTCATACACGATACAAATGAGGTACCCTAATGTTACGATCTATATTCATTGTGTATTTTCCGATGTGTTGTAGTAATTCACGCGTAACTCGTACATAGTATGAATAAACTTTAATATAATGGGTTTTTCAATAAGAGCGCTACATACGTTTTTTTAAATAAAACAAAAACGGTTTTGGATATCAACGAAATTCTTTATTCCTGTAAAAGTACGTTCGATGCCTTTATGTATGGAACTCGATTTCTTTTGCATGGCCACCACGCCTCCAGAAGTCCAGACGCTGAACCCAATTTTCGACGGTTTTCAAGCATAAATCGGCCGATACTGCTGCAATTTCACGTTCGATATTCGTACGAAGTTCATCAATCGTCGCTGGCTTGTTGGCATAGACCATAGACTTGATGTAGCACCACAGGAAATAGTCTAACGACGTCAAATCGCACGACCGAGGCGGCCAATCGACTGGACCATTTCGAGAGATAATATGTTCTCCAAACATGGTATCCAATAAATTGATTGTGGCATTCGCTGTGTGGCTTGTTGTTGAAACCACATGTCCTCCAAGTTCATATCATCCAATATTCGGTTATCATTGAACGGTAACACAGTAACGTGCCGGTCTTGATCATCACGGAAGAAGTACGGCCCAATGACGCCGCCAGCCCATAAACCGCACCAAACCGTAATTTTTTCGGGATGCAATGATGACTCATGGAATACGTGTGGATTGCTGTCTGACCAATAACGCATATTTTGTATATTGACGAAGCCATTCAGCCAGAAATGAGCCTCATCGTTGAAGATGATTTTTCGATGAAAATCCGAATCATTTTCAAGTTGTTGCTCAGCCCAATTCACGAATATACGACGCTTCTGGTGGTCAAGCGCCTTCAGTTCTTGCGTCAATTTGATTTTGTAAGGATGGAGGGCAAGATCTTTTCGCAAAATTCGCCACAAGGAAGTCACAGAGATGCCCAACGCTCGAGAACGACGTGTGAGAGACACATTTGGGCTTTCTTCAACTGAAGCCTCAGCGGTAGCAATATTCTCGACACTACGGGCACTTCTTTGTCTCACTCGCACGGGAACATTTTGTACTGTGCCTGTGGATTCAAATTTTTCCACTAGACGCTCAATTGTTGATCTGCTAGGACGATTATGACGACCATAAATTGGACGTAGCGCTCTTAACGTTGAGGCCACTGACTCCGAATTTCGGTAGTAAATTTTAATAATTTCGAGTCGTTGTTGGCTCGTATATCTTTCCATCAAGAAATGGTAAACCTTACTGAAGAGAAATGTTAAAAGAGCGGCAAGAAATATGGCGTCGTTTGCTGTCCCTGTCGCTCTACTTTTGTAGCGTCCCATTTGAAAAACCCTGTATATATGAATTTTTTACGAATAATACGTCTATTTTACGAAAATTATTCATAAATATATGAAATCTAAAAACGAATGTTGTGTAAAATAAGAATTATAAATTTTGATTCCAGAACATTTTACGAATATCACTTCGTAAAATATACGAAATTTATTTCATCATATGAAAAGTTAATATAAATACATAAAATAAATGTCTTAGAGTAAATTTTTTTTTATTGTCATTTAATATGTCCAAAAAAATTGCAGTTTTGTAAAAAAACAAATGTAATTTTGCCATAAAACTACCTTTTGTCAGAGTCGCTACTATAAACCGAGTTCCTTATTGCGTTATCAACTAAATGTATTCAGCACCATTATCGTGACAAGATAAGAATCTTAAATAATTATTTATTGCGAATAATCGTTTACACAATGCGGCGCACTGCTAAGCCATATCGGTGTCGTCTTTGTGTGAACACCCTGTTTTACATGGTTTATTGAAGCATTTTCACGAAATACGTTTTTTTGTGTTGCCTGTTAAAACGATGACTGACGAACGGACGGACGGTTCAATGGCCACATCTCGCACTTGTCATCAAATCAAAACCTGATTGAAGTCAAGGTCATTCAGATAACTAACTGTTTATTGTGTATTTTTTGTTGATTTTTATTTTATTTTTTTTTTACTTTTTTTTTTTTTTCAATTTCAAGGTTGGGTTTTTTCCTTTTTTCTTCTTTAAAACCTAGTCATACCGATGCGACATTAGTGTGGTACAGAGTTACTTGAGTCACACATGTGTGGGTCGTGAGTGGGCACAGGGCAGTCTTTAGTTGGACTTGAAAAATTATATTAAAAACTACAAGCACTTCACCAACTATAATACATACACTTTAGTACGTTATGTTGTGCGTAATTAATAAATATGTTGCTGACGTACTTTGCAGATAATATACAAAAAAAAGAGTTTGTATAATTTTCTGTAGTATTTTTTTTTGTTCTTAGGCGAATTTTGATTTAATCTTTATAATACGCATTAAAATATGAGTGTATGGAGGATCATTTTACCGTGTTAAAGTGATACTTATTAATTAGAATATAATTAATAAAATCAACATAAAATAATGTTGATTTCCGGATTTTGTGACATGATCATATTAATACAAATTTGATTTAAAGATTTAAATTTTTCAAAATTTTTGTCGAATTAGGAAAAATATGAACTAAAACGAAAAAACGACACCATAAGTTCAATGAATACCAATCAAATGAGAAAAACATTTTGCCAGGCACATAGCACACATCGATTTTATATAATTCTCAGTTGCTGATTTTGACTGCTTATTCTGTTTTTTCCTATTAAGCCCTTTTCAGCCACTTTTTAGAATAAAACAAATACGCTCGATTGCACACCGAAAAAAATACTGTATTAAATATAACAAAAAATGTCTTTAAAATAAATACATATGTATTTGATTACGTCCAAAAGCATATGTATTTATTTTTACTAAACTGATGTAGTTGTTTTTATATGGAAAATTACTACATAATTTAACAACATTTCTATATAAAATTTCAAATACATATGTATTAAAAAACCTACATTTTGTCTTTATTTATACGTCCAGAAATATGTAGAGAAATTACTACATATGCCTTTAATTTTACTATAATATGTAGTTATTTTACTTTGTTGTGATAATTTATCAAATAACATATTTATTTTTATTAATTCGGAAAATTATATGAATGAATATTAAAATATAAATCTGAAAACTAAGGACTGCGTCTAATAAAATTATCCGTTACATATCTTCCCATAATGTGCTATTGCAAGACTCAAATTAAAAAAATTTGATCATAGTAGCTCTGAATTAAATGTCAGAAAATAATTTGTGTCAGTTATAGTCAATTCAAAAGTTATTTAAAACGAAAATGGCAAACGAAGTGGAAGTGCGAGAAAATATAATTAAAAATTTTTAAAAACAACCTAGTTGGTCTTTTAAAAAAATTGCCAAGGAGGTAGGGGCTAACCCTAAGACTATTTCTCGCGTTATCAACCGCTTTAAGGAAGACCTGAGTATTGGCCCACATGATCGTGAAAAGTCGAAGAAGGTTGTGAATATTTTAAAGAAAGATCCAAGAAAATCCGGAAAGAAATTGGCGAGTAAGGCGGATTGCTCAGAATCTTTCGTGCGCAGGACTAAGAAAGAAGCTGGGCTGAAGACGTACAAGGTCCAAAAAGTTCCGGAAAGAAATGCCGTCCAAGAAATGCTGAACCAAGATTTTTTTAAAAAATTCGATTGCTGCATAATGGACGACGAAACTTATGTTTTAGCGGACTTTTCTCAGCTACCTGGGCAGGAATTTTATACAGCCGATTCTCGAGGAAATGTCGCTGAAAAATGCAAATAAAAAAAATGACAAAATTCCCAAAGAAATTCCTTGTTTGGGAGGCAATTTGCAGCTATGGAAAATGGAGCAGCTCATTCGTGACATCGGGTACAATTAATAGCGAATTATATGTAAAGGAATGCTTGCAAAAGAGATTGCTTCCATTTTTACGCCAACATGAAGTGTCCACATTTTTTTGGCCTGACCTCGCTTCATGTCACTACAGCAAAACGGCCTTAGAGTGGATCCAACAAAATGCAGTGATTTTGGTGCCTAGAGAAGCCAATCCACCAAGCTGTCCAGAACTCAGGCCGATTGAGAGATACTGGGCTTTAGTAAAAAGGGAGATGATGACAACAAAAAAAGTGGCCAAAGACCTTTAAAAGAAAGTGGTCTTCAGCAGCTGTGAGGGTGTCGGACACTACCATTACAACATTAATGGAAGGGGTTCCGGAAAAATTAAAACTTTTTATTAAAAAATATTAATTTCTGGTGTTTTATATTTTTTTTTTAAATCTAAAAATAATTTGCAAAATAAAATATTTTATTCTATAAAAATTCGATTACTAGATTTCTAGATTTTTTTCATTTTTGTAGCGGACAATTTTATTCGACGCAGTCCTTAATTACTTATCTATTATGCATATGGAAAACAATACATAAGTAAGTGTTATATATATGAAAACTTGCTCACCGACTTGAAAGTTGCAATAACCTCAAACTGGCTGACTAAGAGGTTGCCGCAACCTCATGCTTGCTGACTAGGAGGTTGCCGCAACCCCATGCTTGCTGACTATGACGTTGCCACTACAGAATTAAGAGGTTGTTGCAACTATTTTGTCCATTTTTGACGCATTCGAATTATTTGGTAGGGAATCTTAGTTGGTTGCCGCAACAATTCAGTTTTCTGTGTGTAGAATTCGATTGAAATACACGTTTGTTTTGTATTCGAATTATGTTATAGCCAACATCTTTTCTATCGAATTGAAATTGTTAAACGATACGAGCGAAAATTGCATCATGCCGAATTAGTTTTAATGTATTTCTGTTGAAATTTGTTTTTTATAAAATTGAAATTTAATACTTTGCAAATAAAATAAATAGATTTAGGTTACATGTAACCTGAGTAGGTATGTAGGTAATTTTTAAAAACCTATTTTTTGCACTTAAATTGCAGTGAATTGCGGAAGCTTGCGTTCTGCGGTTGTGCTATTTGTAACCTCATAATTCTGCTACCTGCTGGCAACAGCTTTAGGTTACAAGTTTTTGCTGATTAAAACAAATAGTTTTTCTTTGTAGCTGCATTATGCAAAATATACATTTTGCAAACTTCAACAATTTTATTGCGGTTTTTATTTATTACATGTTGTAAATTGTTTTAAATTTTGTTTTCCCACTAATTAAAGCACGACATGCCTATTACAATCAATGTAGCTCCTCCTCCAGCCTGCAGCGGTCTGACGCCGCCACATTATTAATTATTATAATCGTCGTCGTCGTAGTCGTCGAATCGACTATATTAGTTGCCTTCGATTTGCGGTGGCGCCAAAATGGTTTTGCGATGCTTTGCGAGATCAGCTGCCGCGTCAGTAGGGCATGTTTTGTGCGCTGTTCTTTCTGTTGTAATTATTGCTGCTTTTGTTGTTTTAAAGATAATTTGTTGTTTTTAATTTTCTATTGATTAACTGGCTCACTTGGCGTGTAGCGCAGCACATACACGCAATCATTCAAAAACGACTCAAATCATCCTCATCATTATGCATTGAACTCGAAGTCACTTGCTTACTTCAACGTCGCGCGTTCATCGCGTTTCTAAGTTCAACTCAAAGTTCAGCATATTGTATTGTTATTATTTTTTATAATTTTATGTTTTATATTTTTTAAATTAATTTTTTTGTATAGATTTTTGTTTAAATTACACTACTTTATAAAATATGAATAAAATATTTCCTATTGATATGTCATACATAATTTCTATATCATACACGGTTACTGAGTTTGACTGTATACTAAATTTTTTCTTATTACGTATCGTTTAAAAAAATTGCAATTCATATTTTACGCAGTTTTCTGCCACTCTGAACTTTATATATCAGTCATTCCCTATTAAATCAACCAACAAATACAGCAACACCACATCGAAGCTTACGATCGAGTTTTTCGCGGAAAAAATGCAAGATTACCTCGTAAAAGTTTCAAAAAAAAAAAATGGTTTGCAACCTGCCAAAAACCACCAAAACCGTTTTTTCGTTATAGCTTTGTTTTTTCGATCATCCAGTTTTATATACCGTTGAAGAGGTCTCTACGGATAGTACACTAATGCCCGTAATTTAAACGAGTAGATTTAGACATCTGCATATATGCATGTGAAACCCACTTCAAGACATTCATTTTATTTCAAAACATTTATTGTCGCCAACTCAATGCTTGAAAATCAAATGAATGTGTTGTTCACAACAACAAAGCACCAAGTACTGTCAAAACAAAACATAAACAAAACAAAACTGCAGTGAAGATGTCTACAATGATGTGCAATAAAAATTCAAATACTGAAATGAACTGCTTAAGGCACCGAGTATTTAGTGCATTTTAAATTTCTTTATCATTCTAACTCCAAGCAATTTTCATTAATATTGAAATAAAAATAAAAGGTATAATTAAATCATATAATATTTTATATTGTGCTTTTTATGTATGGAACATGCATTGCATTATTTAATTTTTTTCACAAAACATTTTTATTTTTATTTTTGGATATATTGCTTTTCGGCCAATGCGTTGTTTTTGTCGTACACAATTTTTTTTTTACAATTTTTTTTTTTATAAAATAATGTTTGTTGTATTTATAACACCGAGCGGCAGATTTGCTGTTGTTTTCAATGTTCGTCTTCTTACTTGTTACTAGTTGCGCTCACTCGCTGCACTCACTGCATGTTCAGCAACTGTAGTGTCTTTTGATTCAATGTTTTGAATGTCTTGATGTTTTGACAGAAGTTGACACCAATGAAACAAAAGCTGCAGTGAAGTGAAGTCGCCCTGAGACACTACACCATAATACTGTCGACTGTCATTGCAAAATGCATTAAAAAATGTAGAGTGCAGTAGTGCATAATAATTTGCGGAGGGAACTTTAAATACATTTGTGCAGATGTCTAGTGTATAAGCCCACAGACAGACGATCATGTCTAAATCGACTCGAAAAATGCTGCTGCTTAAAAAACTATTAAAATGCGTTGTTTTTGTCGTACACAATTTTTTTTTGTAGAATTTTTTTTGAGAAAATTATGTTTGTTGCATTTATAACACCGAGCGGCAGATTTGTTGTTGTTTTCAATGTTCGTCTTCTTACTCGTTACTAGTTGCACTCACTCGTTGCACTCACTGTATTCGTTGCATGTTCAGCAACTGTAGTGTCTTTTGATTCAATGTTTTGAATGTCTTGATGTTTTGACAGTACTTGACATCAATGAAACAAATACTGCAGTGAAGTGAAGTCGCCCTGAGACACTACACCATAATACTGTCGACTGTCTTTGCAAAATGCATTCAAAAATGTAGAGTGCAGTAGTGCATAATTTGCAGAGGGAACTTTAAATACATTTGTGCAAATGTCTACCGTATAAGCCCACATCAGACGATCATGTCTAAATCGACTCGAAAAATGCTGCTACTTAAAAAACTATAATTTTTATATTAGTGGATCTGTCCATAGAAAGTTTTTTAATTCATACATTCAAATTTTGCGGCTTATTTTTAATAATACAAAAATAGTATTGTAGTGTTATTTGCCATAACTTATATAAAACATTTTTCGATTTGGACAACTTTCGAGCAGGAAATGAGATCATTGACGACAAGGTCATCAATGAGGAATTGAGGACATTGAAAAATTTGTCATTGGTGAATATGTCTACAACTATTTCATAAAGGACATTGCATTAAAGATGTCATACACCATATGTCATGTTTACATAAGGACTGCGTCGAATAAAATTGTCCGCTACAAAAAAAGAAAAAATCTAGTAATCGAATTTTTATAGAATAAAATACTTTATTTTGCAAATTATTTTTAGATTTAAAAAAAAATATAAAAAACCAGAAATTAATATTTTTTAATAAAAAGTTTTAATTTTTCCGGAACCCCTTCCATTAAAGTTGTAATGGTAGTGTCCGACACCCTCACAGCTGTTAAAGACCAATTTCTTTTAAAGTCTTGAAGGTCTTTGGCCACTTTTTTTGTTGTCTTCATCTCTCTTTTTACTAAAACCCAGTATCTCTCAATCGGCCTGAGTTCTGAACAGTTTGGTGGATTGGCTTCTCTTGGCACCAAAATCACTGCATTTTATTGGATCCACTCTAAGGCCGTTTCGCTGTAGTGACATGAAGCGAGGTCAGGCCAAAAAAATGTGGACACTTCATATTGGCGTAAAAATGGAAGCAATCTCTTTTGCAAGCATTCCTTCACATATATTTCGCTATTAATTGTACCTGATGTCACGAATGAGCTGCTCCTTTTTCCACAACTGCAAATTGCCTGCCAAACAAGGAATTTCTTTAGGAATTTTGTGATTTAAATTTTTCAGCGACATTTCCTCGAGAATCGGCTGTATAAAATTCCTGTCCAGGTAGCTGAGAAAAGTCCGCTAAAACATAAGTTTCGTCGTCCATTATGCAGCAATCGAATTTTTTAAAAAAAATCTTGGTTCAGCTTTTTAGCTCGTTGTTTTGCGGTTTCATTCTTGACAGCATTTCTATCCGGAACTTTTTGGACCTTGTACGTCTTCTGCCCAGCTTCTTTCTTAGTCCTGCGCACGAAAGATTCTGAGCAATCCGCCTTTCTCGCCAATTTCCTTCCGGATATGCTTGGATCTTTCTTTAAAATATTCACAACCTTCTTCGACTTTTCACGATCATGTGGGTCTTTTTTTTTACCAGAACCTTTCTTCCGATTAATACTCAGGTCTTCCTTAAAGCGGTTGATAACGCGTGAAATGGTCTTAAGGTTAGCCCCTACCTCCTTGGCAATTTTTTTAAAAGACCAACTAGGTTGTTTTTGAAAATTTTTAATTATATTTATTTTAATTATAATTTTTTTAATTTGAATTTGAAGATATGTAACGGACATTTTTATTTGACGCAGTCCTTATATCAAGGACATTGTGAAAATTCGTCATTAATGAAATGTTATCAATGAAGTCATCAATAACATTTCATTACATAACATACACGTGACATGTCCCTAAATGTATGCTGCATTTACGGTGTGAAATGCATTGTGAAATGCATACAACATACGTCTAGGGGCAGCATTTACGCTTTAAACAGACATTTTGTGTTCGATGTCACACTGTCATATTATTCATAGTCCCTTTTTGAGGGACCAAAATTTATAAAACAGGGATAATAAGCAGAAGTAATGTGATAGATAATGGCCATTAGTAAAGTAGAATATTGGCTTTAGCAAGTACACATATCATTCCAAACGAGAACAGAAGAAAATAATAAAATTGAAATAATAAATAAAATAAAAGATAAATAAAAAAAAATATAAATTAAAAAAAAAATAGATAAAAAAAATATTTTTTTTTACAAAAAAAAAATAAAATATGACAATCATTTCTGTCTTCATTGACGAATGACATGCATTACATCGTTAATGCTACATCATGCTTGAATCAGTGGACATTTGTATGAAAATGTCATCAATGCTTTGCAGGGCGAAAATGCTATCGGTCATCTATGTTTCTAACTTGACATAAGGGAATCATTGCGATCATTTCCTGCTGAGTATTAAAATTAGTTTTGACAATTATTATAAAAATTACATTTAACAGTTTTTTTAAGGTACAGTATTTTTTTTTATTCTACACACAGAAAAAAAGTGTGTAAATATAATTAAATGTTAATCAATCCAATTAATATTTAATTGAAACTCAGCCGATGTAACTTTTATTAGCATTGAATTCTATATTCGTAATAATGAGAATATGTTAATTGAAGAAACTTTAATTAATTTTTTTGTCATATTGATATTAAAGTTGTTATATATATTATATATTTTAATGGGAATTTTGAAATCATTAATTAATTAATTAATTAATTAGTAACATCAATTAAAAATTTCATTCAATAGAAATTGGATCAATTAAATATTTTGTTAAATTAAATACAATATTTGTCGAATAGAAACATATGAAAATAAAAATTATTTAATTCAATATATAACATAAAATCAATATTAAATAAGTATTTATACTTTTTGATATGCTTTGTAAAATTCTTTCGACCTAAGGAATGTTTTACCGAAGTCAGTTTTCACAACTTCTACAGGTGGGCCAATTAATTGAGTCAAACATAAAATTTGATATTCGCTTTTTAATGATTCAATATGCAACAAAATGAGCGTCATAAGCTGTTTGTTCAAATTCTTGACAGCAAAAAGCCATTTAATGCTTTAATAACATAACATACACAAAATAGTCCAACGTAGAAGAAAATAATGTTAGAAGAAACTGAACGACGCCCGAGACGCACAAACAAAAAAGAAAATGAAATCCAGAAGAAAAAAACAGTGTTGCAATTTAAGAAAATGAATAAATCAAAAGTAACAAATAAAAGTTGTTAATACTATTAAAGATTTAGTTGTATTGAAATTATATTAAATTTATTTCTATTAATATTTTAATTAAAAAATGTGTAAATACAATTAATTAATTAGTAAATACATTCATATTTTTAATTGGAATACAATTTTTTTTTGTTTACAAATTTTCAGAAGTTGAAAGAAATAATTCCTTCTTTTTATGGAAAATAATAATCAGGATTAATGTTAAAAATGTGATGCTAATTTAAATTTATATTTTGTATACTTACATTATTCGTTACATTATTTTTTATTATATATTTAATTTGCTTTGCTTAATAAAACATTTTGTCTCAAATTTAACGCGTGATTTCCGGCAACCTTAAAATGCCGGTTAATTTGAACTGCCGGAATTTATTAAAATTTTGCATTAATTATTGTCTCTTAATTAAACGAACAGCTAATTAATAAAGTATTGTTATTTTACGTATTTTTTTCAGTTCTGCATTAGGACTTAATCGGCACACTGGCTTCACCAAATAATACAGCGCCGCCTGTGCTTTGGCGCGCGCGCAGAAAAGTTGGTAAGTTTAATAAATCATTTTAAATTTTTTTCATACTTTTTTTTATAATTATTTATAACAGATTTTTATATTAATATTTTTTAAATTAATTTTTATACATTACATGTTTTCAAATTCTATAAGTTTACAAAAACTTAAATTGAACTTTATCATCAAATATTTTTTTTTTTCAAAATAAAATTAAATATGTTTATAAACAAAATAGGATTTAATTAAATTTGCATAATCTGGCACTTGATACTATACCTGAAACTGCGCAGTTAATGAGATTTAACAAAATTTAAAAAAAATTTAAATTAAAAATCGCCAAAAAAATGGCGTGAAAATTTTTACAATTAATAATGCAGTCTATCTCAAATATAAACATGCTCCGTCCCCGCTTAATATTTAAGACAAAGTATCATTTAACCAAAGCAACACTTGGTAAGCCAACTGGCAAAATCGTGGCAACTGCTTGGCATAGACTACTGAGCAAACTGACTGGCTGCATCCTTAGAGATTTAGCAAATGGAAATACGAACCATTTTTCTGCATAAATCATGCATAAAATAATTACGCAGCGAGTGAAACGAAATTTAAACTCTGGCAAAAGGACTCGCGGGAAATCGTTGCTACTTTTTTTCTACACTTTTTGTGGCCAAGTTCATCATTTTGGCTGCTTATAATAAATGAATGCCTTAAAATGCTCTCGCGTGTGCCTTTTTGTGTGGCGTATATTTGTGTTTTTACTTCTAATTTAGGCACTTAATAATTTTCAACATTTTTTTTACTTACTTTGTTAGCTTTTTTTGTTGAGAATTCTTTATGTTTTTCTGCTTAATTTTGACATTTTATGCATTAACATGTTTGATAAATATACAAATGATAAAGAACGCTTCTTATGTTTTTTGTTTTTTTTTTTATGTATATGACTCGGGACAATAAGATCTCAAGTAAACATAATTTTAAAATTAAAAACATATACACATTTTTTCGACCTAATTTAATAATAATAATAATAAGTAGTAGTTTGGCACTATAGTCCTGAAGGCCGAACTCTGAAACAATGTTAAGTTTCTGTTGAGTTTTTTGTCGAGATACTGCAGAGTATATGTTTCGGTTTTCAAAAGTATTCTCTTGAGTCTTTGCGCAGTATCTGTTGTGTCTGTGTTGAGTCTCTTTTGAGTTTCTGTACATTCTCTCTGAGCTGTCTATTGAATCTCTGTTGAGGGTCTGTTGCGTCTCTCTTGAATCTCTGTTGAGTCTTTGTTGAGTCTCTGTTGAGTCTCTGTTGAGTCTATCTTGAGCCCTGTTGAGTCTCTGTTGAGTCTATCTTGAGCCCTGTTGAGTCTTTGTTGAGTCTTTGTTGAGTATCTGTTAAGTCTCTGTTGAGTCTTTGTTGAGTCTTTGTTGAGTCTCTGTTGAGTCTCTGTTTAGTCTCTGTTGAGTCTATCTTGAGCCCTGTTGAGTCTATGTTGAGTCTTTGTTGAGTCTTTGTTGAGTATCTGTTGAGTCTCTGCTGAGTCTCTGTTGAGTTTCTGTTGAGTCTCTGTTGAGTCTATCTTGAGCCCTGTTGAGTCTATGTTGAGTCTCTGTTTAGTCTCTATTGGGTCTCTGTTGAGTATTTAATGAGTCTTGGTTGAGTTTCTGTTGAGTCTCTGTTGAGTCTCTGTTGAGTCTCTGTTGAGTTTCTGTTGAGTTTCTGCTGAGTCTCTGTTGAGTCTCTGCTGAGTCTCTGTTGAGTCTCTGCTGAGTCTCTGTTGAGTCTCTGTTGAGTCTCAGTTGAGACTCAGTTGAGTCTCTGTTGAGTCTCAGTTGAGTCTTTGTTGAATCTTTGTTGAGTCTATGTTGAGTCTTTGTTGAGTCTCTGTTAGGTCTCTGTTGAGTCTCTGTTGAGTTTCTGTTGAGTCTCTGTTGAGTCTCTATTGAATCTCTGTTGAGTCTCTGTTGAGTCTATGTTGAGTCTTTGTTAAGTCTTTGCGGAGTATCTGTTGTGTCTGTGTTAAGTCTCTTTTAAATCTCTTTTGAGTTTCTGTACATTCTCCCTGAGCTGTCTATTGAATCTCTGTTGAGTATTTGTTGAGTCCGTGTTGAGTCTTTGGTGAGTCTCTGTTTGAGTCTCTGTTGAGTCTCTGTTGAGTCTATGTTGTGTCTGTTTGAGTCTCTGTTGAGTCTCTATTGAATCTCTGTTGAGTCTCTGTTGGGTCTATGTTGAGTCTTTGTTGAGTATCTATTGAGTCTCTGTTGAGTCTCTGTTGAATCTATGTTGAGTCTTTGTTGATTCTTTGTTGAGTCTTGGTGGAGTCTTTGTTGAGTCTCTGTTGAGTCTCGGTTGAGTCTCTGTGGAGTCTCTGTTAAGACACTGTTGAGTCTTTGTTGAGTCTTTGTTGAGTCTCTGTTGAGTCTCTGTTGAGTCTCTGTTGAGTCTCTGTTGAGACTTTGTTGAGTCTTTGTTGAGTCTATGTTGAGTCTTTGTTGAGTCTCTGTTGAGTATCTGTTGAGTCTGTGTTGAGTATCTGTTGAGTCTCTGTTGAGTCTCTGTTGAGTTTCTGTTGAGTTTTCGTTAAGCCTCTGTTGTGTGTCTGTTGAGTATCTTTTAATACTCTATTAATACTCTACATATCACATGGTTTGTTGGCTTCAATGAAATTAAAAATAAAATAAACTGAATCTTATAAATGTCAAGTTCAACAACGTTTAGTCCTGCGTTCGTTGTTTCTCCTGTGCATTGATGCGCATTCATGACACTTTCACAGTCATTCACTTGACAAAATGAAAAAAAAAAAAACAAAAATAAGAAATCCTAAAACAAAAGTAGCAACAACTTTTAAAGTTATCTGTAGACAACACAGGATAATAATATCACTAAAGCGTCAGTTGACAAGTATTTCGAGTCATCAACACGAATTTTGAACCCATCCTGGGTTCGTGCGACCATTGAACGTTCGTTCACTGAGTGATGAACGAGAATTTAAATTTATTTGCATTTCTATTGCTGCTGATTGGTGTCCTGTTGCTGCCAACACATCACACATACATCCAACCTATCATCTATCGACCCACCCACCCACACACACACTATACAAATATAAAATATTTTCAATATTTGAATTTGTAAAGTTAGGACAACGACTTCGAGCATATAAAATAAAATTAGAAAAATAAACTCAAATATTCTTAAACATCTTTTGGCGTTATGTTGATTTATCGTCGGTTCTAAAGGATACAAAACCCACTACGCTTTTATTAGTTCGTTCGTCCGATCGAAAGAAAGAAATAAATTGAATTAATGACTGTGATTTATTTGGTAGTTTTGCACGCACATGTGTGCGATATTTTAATTTTATTTGAGCTAATAAAAAATGTCTATAAATATTTCGATATATTTGCAGTTTTTCGTATTAAACGGGTCATAAATTGCATTGTGCTTAAACCAAAATAAAATAGTGTTTTTCTTTTGTTAAAATATAATTTTATAATTCAAAATTATTGCTTTTGAAATTTCATTATTTCGGGTTATTAATAATAACTACTGCTATTAAATTAAATTTTACATATTGTTGCGCCTAATTTTAATAAAGTTTTTTTTATTACAAAAAAATATGGTGACAGTATATCTTCTAGAAATGTTACGGATTCCTAATATATATGCACATATAACATACACAACAACCCACAGTTTTACAGACGCTAAACAGTTTTACAGCCACTACACAGTTTAACATTCACCACACAGTATTACAGTTACTGTTGTACCGATCTTATTTTACACTGGAGCATCGCACTGCTTTCCTATTCGGTTCGTCGGTTCGTTTTTCCGTACATCGTGCGTATATCATGACTTTGATATTATTCTCCCTTATTTGTGTTTAACATTTCCCTTTCACTATGTATAGCTCTATTAGTGACGTGAGCATTGTTTAAACTTCGAACAACAAGTAGTAAGTAAAGTAATAAAAAAAATATATAAATATTAAATAAAATATGTAAATAAATAAATAAATAAATAAATAATATACATATAAGGACTACGTCGAATAAAATTGTCCGTTACATATCTTCCCATAATGTGCTATTGCAAGATTCAAATTAAAAAAATTTTATCATAGTAGCTCTGAATTAAATGGCAGAAAATAATTTGTGTCAGTTATAGTCAATACAAAATTTATTTAACGAGAAAATGGCAAACGAAGTGGAAGTGCGAGAAAAACAACATAGTTGGTCTTTTAAAAAAATTGCAAAGGAGGTAGGGGCTAACCCTAAGACCGTTATCAACCGCTTTAAGGAAGACCTGAGTATTGATCGGAAGAAAGGTTCTGGTAAAAAAAGGCCCACATGATCATGAAAAGTCGAAGAAGGTTGTGAATATTTTAAAGAAAGATCCAAGCATATCCGGAAGGAAATTGGCGAGAAAGGCGGATTGCTCAGAATCTTTCGTGCGCAGGACTAAGAAAGAAGCTGGGCTGAAGACGTACAAGGTCCAAAAAGTTCCGGATAGAAATGAAACCGCAAAACAACGAGCTAAAAAGCTGAACCAAGATTTTTTAAAAAATTCGTTTGCTGCATAATGGACGACGAAACTTATGTTTTAGCGGACTTTTTTCAGCTACCTGGGCAGGAATTTTATACAGCCGATTCTCGAGGAAATGTCGCTGAAAAATTCAAATCAAAAAAAATGACAAAATTCCTTGTTTGGCAGGCAATTGCAGTTGTGGAAAAAGGAGAAGCTCATTCGTGACATCGGGTACAATTAATAGCAAAAATATATGTGAAGGAATGCTTGCAAAAGAGATTGCTTCCATTTTTACGCCAACATGAAGTGTCCACATTTTTTTGGCCTGACCTCGCTTCATGTCACTACAGCAAAACGGACTTAGAGTGGATCCAACAAAATGCAGTGATTTTGGTGCCTAGAGAAGCCAATCCACCAAACTGTCCAGAACTCAGGCCGATTGAGAGATACTGGGCTTTAGTAAAAAGGGAGATGAAGACAACAAAAAAAGTGGCCAAAGACCTTCAAGACTTTAAAAGAAAGTGGTCTTCAGCAGCTGTGAGGGTGTCGGACACTACCATTACAACATTAATGGAAGGGGTTCCGGAAAAATTAAAACTTTTTATAAAAAAATATTAATTTCTGGTTTTTTATATTTTTTTTTAAATCTAAAAATAATTTGCAAAATAAAATATTTTATTCTATAAAAATTCGATTACTAGATTTCTAGATTTTTTCATTTTTGTAGCGGACAATTTTATTCGACGCAGTCCTTATATAGAGGATCCTTGGATAAAGTGGGATATGTTGTAATGTGATCAATTGCAATTTGTGGACATGTATTTGCACTTAAAAAAAGAAAAACAATGGTCAATGTCTTCTCAATATAGCATCAACTTTGTCATCCACGGTTATAATCAAATGTATACCTTTTTATTATATTTCGACTACAAGTTGAAGTTTTATTTAGAGTTTTTATTGTTTTTTAGAGTGCTGTTATTTACTATCAAAAACTGTGAAGAATTTTAAAAAAATCATTGAATTGCTACATCTGCAAATGGCTTGTATACTGAAATTTTCGAACTTGACGACCAGCTCTCTCCATTGTCACTCGGAATGATCAAACTAACTTCGTATTTTCCTATACAAGTACAGAGATGCTTATAAATTTAAAATTTTTGTTCCTCTAATTTTTTTATAGCATTACCAATCATTTTTTTATAATCTTTTTAAATTTTTTATCCTTAATATATTTGGCTTTGTTTGGGAAAAATAAACAAAATATGAAAAAGAAATTGGAAGAATTTGGTAAAAATTTTGAAATTTCCTACTTTACCCCAACATTTTTCAATAAGTCCGCAATTTCACAAAAAGCAATTAAAAGGCATATAAATGGTATTCTTCTAATGCAAAAAGTTAGATGAGTCTATGGAATAGATTCTT
The DNA here is from genome assembly GCA_951804985.1 of Dryomyza anilis. Classification (NCBI taxonomy): domain Eukaryota; kingdom Metazoa; phylum Arthropoda; class Insecta; order Diptera; family Dryomyzidae; genus Dryomyza; species Dryomyza anilis. The sequence goes on from OX638131.1 coordinate 30,439,667, forward strand.
CAAAAGAATTTAATAAAATATTCTATGGTTATCTGGTGATTCAATTAAATCTTTAGGATAAAAGCGTGTAGTACGCAAATAGAAAATTTATTTGGTAGTGAAAAATTTGTAACATAACTTTTTCACATAAATATACAAAAACTGAAATGTTACTAGACAAAAAATGTTGAAGTGTTTTTTATACCACAGTATATTATAACATTAACCCCAGGTTCCCCCATATATAATAAAATAAAAATAGCAATTTATTTGTCATCGGGTATATTAAATTCCCTTAATTTTAGTTCAATTAATTTATTAATTAATATAATTAAATATTTAATTAATACAATTAAATGTCGTATCCGCGTTGAAACAATTACAAATTAATTGTATTGATATTTTGTTTGCTATATTTACACATATATTTTTTTCTGTGTAGAAAGATCGATTTTGTTGTAGATAAACGATACAAAAAAAATGAGTATTTGTTTTTTCGTTTTGCTAATTATTTGAAATGAAATCGAAAGTCGAACAAAAAAAAAAAAATCAAAATTGGGAATGCTTTATAAAATCCAAATTTGGGTCCCATGTTTAAATTCAAAAAATAAGTTAGATTCACTGAAGAACGCTAACTCGACATTTGGGTCCCATAAGTTAGATTCACTAAACAACTCAAACTATTAAAAAGCAAAATTACGATTAAAATGTTAGTAAAGTTCAGTTTTTTGTATATTATAAAAAAAATTAGATCTTTTTAATTAATTTTTTTTAAAGAACGTTACAGAATATCAAAATATCAATTTAAAAATGTTGTATGTGATGTTTATAGGACAACTAAAAATTACATTTGATGAAATTTGAACTTTCTATCATATGCTAGGTAAAATTATCTATACGCTAGGTAAAATTATCAATAATACTTTTAAATAATGACACAATTAATCATCAGCTGTATTATAAGTCGTTTTTACCGTGCTTGTCGATCATTTGATTTGAGCTAAAAGTCTTAATTAGCAGGCGTTAACTAATTGGCAGCAGCAGGTGACCCACTCGCCTAGATTCTAAAGTTATAACGTAATTTATATATTGGCGGAAATTACAACAAAAAGAGCAATAAAACAAATTACAAAGTAAAATTAACATAAAATGTCACGAAGTTAAATCAAACAGAACCCAACAACAACAAGAAAAAATGTTATTAGTTATGAGAAAAAAAAACAGCTGTTTGCCGCCAACGGTGTTGCCAACACAAAGCATAGAAATGCACAAGAGAGCGAGCGAGAGAGATAACAAACATTATAGAGAGTGCTTGCAACTTCCGTTTCCGCTCAGCTGTTATTTGCCGGTTGGTGAGTCGTTGTAGCAGCTGTTTGGGCACAAACAACACACACAGTACGGTTACTTTTTCAATTGCTTTTTGCGGCCAATAAAAGCTCTTTTTAGGTGACTTGAAGCTTTTTGCTGGCAATTCGCCTGTATTATGTGCTTTCAATGGTTTTGAGTGGTTTTGAATAAAAAAAAAAAAACTCAAATTAATGGCGGAAACCAGCCAGCAAACTGTGACTGCATTTTGTTTGAGCCAAGTCTTTTTTTTTTGTATTTTTATTTTATTTTTTGTGTTATTTCTAATGCCGGTGTCTGTTGTGGCGCAGTTGGCAACAGCTGTTTTGTGTTGGCCACTATATCTCCGGTCTGTTGGCCACTGCCACAACGCTTTATGCGGCAGCCGCTACTACCACCTATGATTTATGAACAGTTTCAGACGATATCTATCTGGCTTTTAGCGGCTTTTGCTGTAATGCGTTGTGTTTTGTGGTGCGGTGCGGCAAGCGCACTAAAGCCGTCTAACAAAAATGCACTGTTATAAATAATTTTTATTAACTGACCTCAAATGCTAGACATAATTAAGATGATGCCTACAAGTAGCAAAGCATGAAATTTATTACTTTATTACATTACTTTTTAAATTAGTTCTGTAGATGGTTTTATGAGACTTTCTTTAATGTTTTTAGTGCAAGTGAAATTTTAGTGAAAATTGTAAACTTTTTATAAAAATCGGTATTTATAGTCAAAAATTTAATTTTTTAGTGAATAATTAAATTTATAATGAAAATTTAATTTTTAGTGAAAAATTGAATTTTTAGTCAACAATTGCATTTTTAGTGATAAATGGAATTTATAGTGAAAAATTGAAATTTTAGTTAAAAATTGAATTTTTAGTTAAAAATTTAATTTTTAGTTAAAAATTGAATTTTTAGTTAAAAATTGAATTTTTAGTTAAAAATTGAATTTTTAGTGAAAAATGTAATTTTTTAGTGATTTTTATTCAAAAATTAATTTTTATTGAAAAATTGAATTTTTTAGTGAAAAATTGAATTTTTAGTGAAAATTTAAATTTTTAGTGAAAAATTTAATTTTTAGTGAAAAATTTAATTTTTAGTGAAAAATTGAATTTTTAGTGAAAAATTTAATTTTTAGTGAAAAATTGAATTTTTAGTGAAAAATTGAATTTTTAGTGAAAAATTGAATTTTTAGTGAAAAATTGAATTTTTAGTGAAAAATTGAATTTTTAGTGAAAAATTGAATTTTTAGTGAAAAATTGAATTTTTAGTGAAAAATTGAATTTTTAGTGAAAAATTGAATTTTTAGTGAAAAATTGAATTTTTAGTGAAAAATTGAATTTTTAGTGAAAAATTGATTTTTTAGTGAAAAATTGAATTTTTAGTGAAAAATTGAATTTTTAGTGAAAAATTGAATTTTTAGTGAAAAATTGAATTTTTAGTGAAAAATTGAATTTTTAGTGAAAAATTGAATTTTTAGTGAAAAATTGAATTTTTAGTGAAAAATTGAATTTTTAGTGAAAAATTGAATTTTTAGTGAAAAATTGAATTTTTAGTGAAAAATTGAATTTTTAGTGAAAAATTGAATTTTTAGTGAAAAATTGAATTTTTAGTGAAAAATTGATTTTTTAGTGAAAAATTGAATTTTTAGTGAAAAATTGAATTTTTAGTGAAAAATTGATTTATTAGTGAAAAATTGAATTTTTAGTGAAAAATTGAATTTTTAGTGAAAATTTAATTTTTAGTGAAAAATTGAATTTTTACTGAAAAATTGAATTTTGAGTGAAAAATTGAATTTTTAGTGAAAAGTTTATTGTTTTCGTGATTTATATTGAAAATTAAAATTTTTAGTAAAAATTTGAAATTTTAGTGAATTTTTTTTTTTTTTAAGATTATTTGTTTTTTATGTTTACTCAAAACATAGTCCAAAATAACTAACAAATTACTACATTTTTATTCTGTTTGTTCTAGTTTTTAAAATATACGCTTTCAATATTATCCGCCTCAAAATGTTAAAATTGGACAAATTTAAATATTGTACACCCTAAAAAAACCTGGTAAATTAATGGTATTTAAATAGTAAAATAATTGGTTTTTGATTGGAACAATTGATGCATACCGTTAATACAATAACATTCAAACAATTAACAAAATAGTTTGTTTGTACCATTAACTTTATAAAGCGCCCTGTTATAATATAATAGTAAATCCTTTTATGGTTATTTGATGCATATTTATATTTCTATGGTATAATAATAATAATATTTGGTTATATTTGTACTCAAAGTGGAGGGACCTACAGTTTATTGCCGAATCCGAACGGCGTGTGAGAGATTTTCATAGGCAATGTTTTACTCTCGTAGGTTTGCCATTTACTGCCATGGGTAGTGCGGTATAGAAAAATGCTTCTATGAAAAGATATTGTTAGCCCCAGTTCAGTCTTGAACCGGGGACCTTTGGGCGCGCAGTACAATGCACTAACCACTGAGCTACCGCGGCTACAATTTTTCTATGGTATTAATTTTGATTTTTCAATATTTTACTGATTATAAATTGAAAAGAAAACTATTAAAATATGAATTGCTTTAATGCATATTATACATTTTTTATTTAATTATCAAAGGAAATCACAGATTTTGCACATCTCTTTGTAATAGACTACATTTCATGTTTTCCTCAGTTTCCAATAACTTAGCATGTCTCTATTTAATCTTGAGTCCGTTACCATAAGAGGGATTTGATGTATAATTTATTTCCTTTAATAATTAAGAAAGCTAAACATAATGATTTTTATGTTAAATAGATTGAGTCCTTACCAATGACACGTTTATAAAATTGATGTTAAACTCACAGCATGACGAACAAAACGAAATTGTTTCTATTCAGGTTTAAGTTTTTTATGAAATTTTTATTTGTATTATAGGAGGAAACCATCAAAATAATAGTATTTATACTTTTTTAAAATAATAATATTCAAATACAATCAAATTAATTAGAAAACTTTATGGGAGGAAACTATCAAAACAATAGTATTTATACTTTTCAAAATTATAGTATTGAAATACTATCAAATTAGAAACTTCTGAATGACATTCAAAAACCTATTAATACATGAACTATAAAATCAATGGTCATTAATGGGATGTTTTCTTCTGAGTGTAGGAACATATAAAATTTTGAAAAAAGATGTTTTTAACAGAATGTTTCCTCAATTTGTCGACTTATTATGTTTTTAATATTATTCCTTTTTTGTATTCTGTATATCTGAATTAATTCCATGTCAATGTTGTAGTCAAAATTTACCAGTTCATAACTCAAACTATTTTAAAACCTACAGGTCATATTGAACTTAGAAAGTTTTTACTTGCTAAATTTTTAATAAATATACAATCAAAATTTGGGTTTACCAGTAAAAACACCTTTTCATCTATTTTAGAAACCCAAGATAATTACAACAAATCTTTAAAGGCTTCTCCTGCAAATATCACTTTTTAGACTAGAAATGTTGACTGAGAAATGCGCGATGCACCTATTTTATATCAGTTCAGAAAATTGTTATTTTGTGTATTGGACCCTATTTTTAGCACTATTGAAAATTAAAACCAGTTGGGAAGGTTAGAACATGGGAAATTTTGAAGTAGGTGTTTTATGATAGTTAGGATTATCAAAATTATAGTCGGTCTAAGCCGACTATAAATACCCTACACATATGTGTGGTTACCATTCAAAGTGATATATAGGTCACCAGGGTATACGAATCCTGAAAATAACTACAAACATTCAATCGCTGAAGAATTTCCATTCATTTGATACCCATATTTAAAAATGGGTAGGTGTACCGAATTTCGATTTTTTTTTGTGAACCACAAGTCTTTTCGCCGGAAAACATTATTATCATGTATTTGAGCATGATATCAATATATATTTGACCAAAAAAGTTTACCTAGGCAGGTATACATAAAAATTGAACATAAGTGGTCAGATCATAGGTCACAATGGACCGATCTCGATCTTCGCACATACAGCGTAGGTATATTAGTAATCTACGTTATAAGTTTCATTTATCTAGCTCTTCAATTTTAAAAGTAGTAGGGATTTCAACAGACAGACAGACAGACGGACATCGCTAAATCGACTCAGGAGGTCATGCTGATCAAGAATATATATACTTTTCCATACCGGAGATGCTTCCTTCTGGGTTTTACAAACGGCGTACCAAACTGAATATACCCTTTGACTCTTAGTGTAGGGTATAAACAAAGAAATATATATTTAAAAGAAATTGTTCAAGTACAATTAAAACAGTCATATTTGGACCGCGAAATTCAGAAATATGGCTTTGCAGGGACATGTTACTCATAAAGAGGTTTCCAAAACTGCAATAACACAAAAATTCCCAAAATGTTTATTACGATGTTCTGCCTGGAAGGTATCGATATATCATTGAATACTACAAAGTTGGTTTTAAAAAATCTGAATACTAGTTTAGTTTATTTGATGTATTGAAACCCAATGTATTGAAACCCAAACGAATAATTGTTTCAATTTCGGTTTTTACTCGTTTCAATTTCGATTACGGTTTTGATTTTAACATTGATTAAAAAAATATCGATTTTGTTTGTGGTGTAATATTTTATTTTGTTTTCTAATAAATCTAAATCTCCAGTTGATCTGGAGGTCGATTGTGTGGTAGAAATATTCCCTGTTGAAAAACTGACAACACCAGAACTAGTACTGAACTACTTCTTAAAAACGAGGACTAGTTCTTTTCTATGACAGGAACCGATTATTTTAACATGGGCTTGTCATTGCGGGGAGTCAGTTAACTGTCTTCTGCATTACTTTACTCTAGTTCTGAACTTGTTCACTTTAGACTAGTTCTGGAACCTTTTCCCAGGGGGTTATGAAAACATGCATTTTTCGCCAAATAAGTTTTGAAACATAGTTTTTTGAGAATTTGTATTAGATGTCTTTACACAAGTAGAAATATATCCTATTAAGGTAGATATGATAATGTCCAGTTCATGTTCATCAATTCTTGGGATATGACAGGGAAAAAATAAATGATCAGTTCCCTATCATGAGCTTATTACAATTTTTACTAGTCGAAATAACTGAAATTTTATACATGATTCCCGAGTAATAAATAACCCTATTTAGAAAAACCTGATTATGATCATTTAATGTTGGGGATTATGATAAGTGGTCCCTAGAATTTGTACTAAAATTATAGATACAAAAATTTTAAATATTACATAAAGGATTTTGAAAAGTGTTTTTTTGCGTGTGGATAAAGTCATGAGTACCAACGATTTTACACCGAAAAGTATACTGTTCTGAAATATAAACAGAAAATCGGTGGCGACGACGACCGACTGCTTACGTCTGGGTGGCATTTAAGGCCATATAAAATATAATACTTTATTTAGTTTATTTTTCTGTTATTTTATTTTATATTTTTTGCACTCAATTAACAAACAACATCTGGCAACGCCACGCAGTGCTAAAAGGCAGCCTATCGTGCGGCGGTAAATGTATTTATGAAAAAAAAGTGTAAAAAAGAAAAGAAAGCGAAATAATGAAAAATAAAACCAAAATAAACACGCAACCGTACGAAAGAACGACCGAGTCCGACGGCGGTGTTTTTATACGGCGCGTGACTCAAATGAATTCGCTGCGGCGAATTGAGCGCTACATGTGAACAAATGAGTGTATAGTTGAGTGAGTGCATAGATGAGTGAGTCATAATATTAAACTCACGCTGAGTTTAATTCTTGAGCACGTTGAGCGGCGGCAGATTGTAGCGTGTTTGTTTTTGTTTTTACTTTTGTTAATTTTTGTATTTTATAGATACGGCAATTTTTCTGTTGTTTTTGTTTTTGTTATCTTTATCTTTATATTTTTTTTATTTTGTTTTCTTTTGCTTTAGCTGTTGTGTGTTTTGCGGCGAATTGCAATGTGTGTTTATTTTCGCCTGTTCGTCTGCGTAGCTATTTTCGCTGCGTTGTTCGGTTTAGTATCTCGCAGATATTCGTCGTGTTCGGAACGTTTGTAGGCAGCGCGATGCGGCGACAGCGTTTCTTAGTGCGAATATAAATTAATAGTGTAAAATATAAATTGTGAATTTATAAAATATATATGAAAATCATAATAAAGAAAAATAATAAAAAAAGTGTAAAAAATAATAATAACAAAAAGGTAAATTATGAAAAGTGTTTAAAAAAAGTAAAGTGTTTTAATTCTGAAAAGTGTATAGAAAATAAAGTTTTAAAAAATCCAATTTGTTTTTGTTTACTTTATTTTTGTGTTGTTTAAAATAATCAAATATAAAAATGCATTAAATCTTTTTGAAGTCAGTGTGAAGTTCTATTTAAATTTAATTTAAATGAAATCTAAGTATTTAAATTCTAGTTAAATGCTATTTGAATTCAGTACATATATATTATGCAAATTCTTTGAAAATGTTATTTTCAATTTTATTTAAATTTTATCTAAATTTGATTTACATTAAAGTATCTGCAAGTGTGACTGCAAGTATCTGCGCAATGTATCTGTGAATTTAATGAAATCTTTTTATGTGATCAGCTAAAAATAAATGCAAATAATAAAAAAAATCTGCGTTGTTAAGCGCTAGAAAAAAAAATAAAAATGCTAAACAAGTGATCAACAAAAGCGAAGTAAATTGTGTAACTTGGGCAAAATAGACAAATAAAATAACCCAGTAATTCACAAGTTTCAATGGTTTGTAGTGGCTCTTTGTAGCATAAAAATCTATTTAAATAAATCTTTTTTTTTTGTATTTTAGAAAATCTAAATAAAATACAAAATTAGTTCAAATATGAAAAAAATAATATTTTGTATACAAATTATGTTTTTTCAAAGTTATTTTACGTGGTTAAGCATTTTTTCTATAGATTTTCTGACAGATCAGTGCCACACACTACTCTCTTTGTACTCGAAACCAAAATTGTTTACTTAACCATCTTTGCTCTACGTACTCGTTCTCCAGTGTTACCATTTCTCTTTGCTCAATTTAAAACCAGGTGTTTATATATCGTAAATACAAAATTTATTCAAATATGAAAAAAAGTAATATTTTGTATACAAATTATGTAGATTTTCTGACAGATCTGTAGCACATACTCTCTTTGCACTAGAGACTCATTTTGTTTACATAACCATCTTTGTTCTTCGTGATCGTTCTCCAGTGTTACCATTTCTCTTCGCTCAATTTAAAACCAGGTGTTTGTATATCGTTCTCAACTCTTTATTCTAATTTTTAACATCTTTAATTTCTTAATAAAAAATCTTTTAAATCACAAATATTTAATTAAAACTATTTAGGGCCGTTTTCACCATCTTCGGTTAAGCACTAACTGCCGCTTTAACTTAGAGTTATACATAGAATATATGGAATTGAAACACTTAACTGGATATTGTCAAAGGGCCCTTAAAGTTACAAACAGTTTTTTAAGTATACTGTTTAATATTTTAAAAAGTCGTAGTTCTATTTGAAAAATGTTAATGCCATTCGAACGTTTAACATGTTCGCTTCAATTGTTATCAATATGAGCTACATCACTTATAAATTGTATGAAATATGATGAAGTTTGCATATCAATAATTGAAAATTTTGCAGCTCCTAAGTAGAATTTTTGCTAAGATCATGTTCGTTAAATGATCATGGTTTTTATGCATTATCATAATCCAAACAGTTATATGACAAACATTAATGTGGCATGATCATGTAGTCCCTAATAGGATACATTTGTACATTGGTCCTCCCGAATAGAAATATATCGTCGTTGTTGAAAGAAAAGTCACCAAATACATTTTCAAAATGCCAAATATTCATTTACAAAAATCGTTATAAATCTGTCAATTTGTAATCGATGATCTCAATTTTTTTACCACATGACAAGAAAATGTAAATCTATCAATTGCTATTTTAACATTAAAAATGCTTCAATTACTTTTTATAATATTAACCAACAAACTCGAAATTTAAGTTTTTTTATAAAAATGTATTTGGTGACTTTTCGTTCTACAACGACGATATATCCTATTAGAGAAGACATGAATAGGGTCTTATCATGTTGAACATATAACTGATCGAATTATGAGAAGTTCAAAATACAATGAACAGTTCTCGTTTAGGAACCTATGCCATGACCAAGAACTGCTTAGGGAATTTGTTTCTTATCATAATCGAACCTTTATCATTACAAGGCCAACATTATCTGATCATGCTCATATCTACCCTAATAGGGTAAATTTCATTTGAAGTATAACAATGATTTTCCATTAGAATTTTTCGTAAATTTAAAATATATCTGAATTTTCTAGTGCTACCTGTGTGACATAAATTTCTCACATATCTAGACTCTATTTTCAATTATATTTTAGGGTTATTTATTGTATGTTCTTTTTTTTTGCGCTCATTTAAATTTTTCTCATCTGTCGCTTAGCTCTTCTTAGCTCTTCTGCTTTTTATAATGATTGTTCCTTCTCCTCTACAGTCCTACCAGCACATATTTTGAAATACTTATCCTCATACTCGTTCCCATTCTTGTTCCCCTTCTCGTTTTCGTTCCCATTCCCGTTCACATTCCCATTCTCGTCATCTTCATTTTCGGCTACATAGTATTTTTCTCTTTTCGCCTGCTCTCTCTCTTTTTCTGCAAGTCACCCGCCCTCCCTGCACTCTCATCACGACAAACGTTCGCGATCACGTTTTTCACCGCTCCGTTTTGCTCTCTGCTTCGTAGCACAAAAGTTTCCATCATTCTGTTGCTTTTTGTTGTATGCGGCGAATTTATGCGCACTACGAACTATGAACGCCTGTAATTCACATCATGTATTTTTTTCTTTCGCTGTAAAACTACTCTATACTGTTCTACTAATTTTATGATGCCTCGTAAAATTTGTATGTTTTTTTTTTGGTTTTTATAATTTTGCTCTTCATCATTGAATTGCTCTTAATTTTTATTGCAATGAATTGCTATTCATTTTATTATTTGTTTTTATTTTTTTTTTATATTTTTATTATTTTCAAAGGTTCTTTTTTGTTTTGTTTTTTTATTTTATTTGTTTCATTTTTCATTGTTATCTATTGTTTTCTGTTGTTATTGCTGCATTTCAAGTTATACCTGGTTTGATCTGAATTTACGTTTGTTTCGTTTCATTAATAAATTTTGTTCGGTTTTTATTATTGTTGTTTTTTTCTTTCTTATTTTTCACTTTTTTTTTATTTTTTTTTAAATTATTTTATAAAATTTCTATACATCGCCATTTCTAGATAAGCAGCAGGTGTTTCTACCGCAATTATTTCCGCTCTCGTTGTTTTTGTTTTATTTTTATTATTATTGGCGGTATTTTGTAAAGAAATTATTTTATTTTCTAGCACTAGTTGCAAAAAGTCCCTTTAAAACAAAACGGAATGACAATATTCTAATTAGTTTTGAAGATATTCCAATCTGAATTTAAAATATGATTTTTCCTATGAACAGACCATACATCAATACTATATAAATCGTGGGTATTCATTTTTACAACATACTCTGTTTTTTTATATTATGTGACTTTTAAAAAACTTAAAAAAAAAAAAAAAAAAAAAAAATATTTTTGCCTTTTCAATAGTTACGTTGTGTTTTGAAATAAAATATCAAATCTAAATATTATATGGGGGAAATCCCATTTTTGCATTATTTATATTATTGCACTTACTTTCAGCTGATATTTGCATTTTGTTGCTTTATAAAATGCGATTATTTTGTAATACTTGGAAAAAAATAAGAAATGTTTATAAATTTCAATGTTAATTTTTACTGCTTGTATTGCAAAATTTTCTATCATATTATCTGAATAGTGTAGAAAAGTCTCTCTGTTAATTCCAAATTAAAAACTTTGTTACTGTTACAAAATTGTATAGAAAAAGTGTTTCTCTTATATCTTAAATTTAGAAATATTAGAACTAATTTTGAAAAAAAATGTGAACGAAATTCCGAAATTAGAGTTCGAAAACTTTTTATAATTTAATAATTATAAAGTGATTTTTAAAAAAATAATAAAAATCAGAATCAAATACTACATTATATTCTATATATAATAGATACCACTAATATTCATTTTACAACTTTATTGGCCTTTATATCTGCTTTCGAAATAACATCAAAAGGAAAAGGAAAATACCAAGCGTTGTCAGGTTGTCCTCAACTTGGTCTTTCCAACGCAGATTTGGACGACCTCTTATACGCTGTCCACCTTCGAGTTTCGAGTCAAGCACCTTTTTAGCTGGAGTGTTTTCATCCATTCGTTCGATGAAACGAAGCCGCTGGATCTTGATGCGCTTGACTTTGTCAATGTCGTCGAATAACTCGTACAGCTCATGGTTCATCCTGATTCGATACTCGTTAGCAAAGCAGATAGGGCCAAAGATTTTACCGGGAATCTTTCTCTCGAACGCTCCCAGTACTCTCTCATCGGTGGAGGCCAACGTCCATGTTTCTGCACCATAAAGTAGGACGGGCATGATGAGTGACTTGTAGAGCGTTATTTTTGTCCGGCGAGAGAGGGCTCTGCTTCTCAATTGCCTACTGAGCCCAAAGTAGCACCTGTTGGCAAGAGTTATTCTCCGTTTGATCTCCAGGCTGACGTCGTTGTTGCTGTTTACGCTGGATCCCAAATAGACGAAGTCCTTCACAATGTCGAAGTTGTGGGTGTCAAAATCAGCTATTTGTCCAAGACGCACGGACTCCTTTCTGCTTGTTGACACAAGGAACTTCGTCTTGTGCTCGTTCACCACTAGACCCATTCGACGCGACTCTTTCTCCAATCTGGAGAATGCTGCGTTGACTGCTCGTGTGCTCCTGCCAATGATATCAATGTCATCGGCATATGCGAGCAGCATGACACTTTTGTTGAGGATAGTGCCGCTTTGACGGAGTTCGGCAGCTCGAACTATTTTCTCCATCAATAAATTAAAAAAGTCGCACGATAGGGAGTCACCCTGCCTGAAACCTCGCTTGGTATGAAATGGCTCGGAGAGGTCTTTTCCTATTCTCACTGAGCAACGTGTGTTGCTCAGGGTCATCCTGCAAAGCCTTATAAGTTTCGCAGGTATACCGAACTCAGACATTGCGGCATATAATCGTTCCCTTATCGGAGTGTCGAAGGCGACTTTATAGTCGACTAATAGGTGGTAGGTGTCGATCTGTTTTTCTAGGGTCTTTTCCTGGATAAGGCGCAATGTGAATATCTGGTCTATGGTGGATTTTCCAGGTCTGAAGCCACACTGATAAGGTCCAATCAGTCTGTTGACGATGGGCTTCAGTTTTACACATAATACGCTCGATAGAACCTTGTATGCGATATTGAGTAGGCTGATCCCACGGTAGTTGGCGCAGATAGTGGGATCCCCTTTCTTAAGGATTGGGCAGAGTACACTGAGATTCCAGTCACTTGGCATGCTTTCATCCGACCATATTCTGCTTACGAGCTCGTGCATGCTCTCTATTAGCTCTTCGCCGCCGGTCTTAAACAATTCAGCAGGCAGGCCATCAGCACCTGCGGCTTTGTTGTTTTTCAGCCGAGCAATGGCTGTTCTGACCTCGTCATTGTCGGGTGGCGGAATCTCAACGTCGTCATCAAGTACTGGGGTTGCCGGTTTTGCTTCTCTATCGGTGGAATTGCGGTAATGCATCACAATTTTGTTAAATTTTCGAAAAAAAATCAACTTATATTTTATTAAACAAATACAAAGCTATTGATCAAGTTTCATTAAAATCAATTAGCAAACATTATTTAATTTCTACGCCTCATAAATATTTTGCGAAATATTGAATAAAGATAGTTTTTAAATTAAGAGTATCGGTACAGGGTACCAGAAATAAAAAAAAAACAATTATACCACTCGATTTACCAAGGAATTCTCTTTGAGAATTTCTACTTTCCAGATATCTAGTTATGTATTAGCGTACACAGAACAAAATAATCGACGTAAATATAGCAACCGAATTAATTGCATTCATTAACAAACCAAGCAATGAAATTTACTATTTTAATGAAAACATTTGCTATTCTTCGTTAATTCAGCAATTCCGTTTGCTAATATGAATGTTTGTACGTCAATACAGCAAATTAATTAGTCGGCGCAGTTTCGACATTTATATTTGCTAAAACTGCGCCGACTAAATTATTTGCTGCATTGAGGTACAAATATTCATATTAGCAAACGAAATTGCTGAATTAACGAAGAATAGCAATTGTTTATATAACGAAGAATAGCAAATTTTTCATTTAATTAGATAATTTTATTGCTGGATTGATTAATGAATGCAATTAATGTCGATTGCTATATTTACGTCGATTATTTTTTTCTGCGCGTTTTTGCTCATTTTTTCCCAACATGCATCATATCAGAAGAATTTCAGATGTATTGATAACATTCCCGAGGTATTTAAAGTAGTTTCCAAGTTTCACACACACGCAGAATATAATTTTGTTGCTCCAACCAAATTAAAAGAGTATAAAGTACAACTAAGTTTTAAAACAATTCGGTTTGCGTATATGATCAAATTTTTTAAGTGCCAACCAAGTTAAACTCGGTTGTTACAACTAACATTTTCTTTTCTCCAATGTTTTAGTTATGTATTATTTAAGATTAATCATACATTTCATGTAATTCCGCTTGCTCAACTCTAAGTTCTACATTAGAGATACATTTTAAATATAAATATTTAATAAATAATATTATAAATATTTTTTTTTGTGTACATGGTGTTTGGTTCAACCATATTAATAATTCAGAGCGTCTTATTACAATTTTTTAATTTCTAAAAATTTCAATTTATTTTTAAAAAGGAAACACATTTTTAAAAAAGAAACACAAATTAGACATTTTTTTATTTTAAATTTTCTTCTTTTTTTGAGTCATAGAAAGAGCCCCTGCACAGAAAAAAATAATCGACGTAAATTTAGCAACCGACATTAATTGCATTCATTAATCAATCCAGCAATGAAATTATCTAATTAAATGAAATCATTAGCTTTTATTCGTTGTATACGCAATTGCGTTCGCTAATATGAATATTTGTACGTCAATGCAGCAAATAATATAGTCGGCGCAGTTTTAGCAATTATATTTGCTAAAACTGCGCCGACTTATTAATTTGCTACATTGACATACAAATACTCATATTAGCAAACGGTATTGCTGAATTAACAAAGAATAGCAAATGTTTTCATTAAATTAGTGAATTTCATTGCTGGATTGATTAATGAATGTAATTTATGTCGGTTGCTATATTTACTTGGATTATTCTTTTCGGTGTGAAATATTGACATGATTGAACCAACCTCCCTGTATATACTGAAAGGTGTAATGGGTAAAGGTTCTTCTATTAAATACATATTTACTTAAAAACCGATATAAACTCTAAAACTATAATGTTGTTATCAATGAAACGCAATTGACTACAAAGTGTGTCAATTAATATTAAAGTCAATAAGTCAATGTTTATCGAGGGCCATATCATAATAGTTGGTTGGTATATTTATCAGGGTTTTCCAAAAAAATAAAATAGATAAAAAACGTAATGCTACTAGTAAGTACGAGTACAATGGGGAAAAAATAAATGAATGAAAAATGAAAAAATTTAAAAAGTAATAAAAATTGTAATATATGAAAAAATGTAATAAGCACTATAATCAGAATAGTAAAAAACCCAAAGTAAATATGACAACAACTTGTATGCGGCTTATCGCATAAAATTGAAAAATGTATAAAAAAAAAACTGGAAATTATGAAATGTTGAGCACATTTGTATCTCATAGCTGCAGGCGCATAAGTATCAGTATTTGTGCGATTGTGGCGGTCGTGAGAGCATTGACAACAAATACAAAAGTCAATAAGAAGAATCTCTACAACAAAATACGATTAAGAACGTGTGCCAGATTTTTTATATTCTTTTTTATTTTATATATGGCCAGAGATTGTTGCAAAGTTCAAGTTTTTTTTGCTAAAGGGTGTAAGTGAAAACAGCGGGAGGTGTAGTTTATAAAATAGGAAATGGTATAGTTAGGGTCACAATAAAGTGTGGGGTAATAGTGAAAAAAGTAGTAGTTAGAAAAAAAAATATTTCAATAGCAGCACAACGTCGTATAATACGCTGATGATAAAGTCGAAAAGGAAGTCGCATAGAAAGTGTTGCTGCTGCTGTGCCAAGTAGAGGAAATGATAATGGTAGCAGAGAACAAAAAAAAAATTGTAACCAACAAGTGACCGACAATTGTAAGCACCACACGAGTTTCCTCTGGTTGTTCTCTGGTGAATACAGAAACAAAAGAAATAAATGTAGATAGGCGGTTTTGCAGTATCACCGACGATGTGATGTTTTATTAATATTATCAAACAAAAGTATTGTAGAAAAGGCTGTTTTTGCCAAAACCATTGAATTTTAATGCATCTAAATAAATCTCTAATCTGAAACATCTCTTTATAATATTGCTAAAATAATGCTAACGTTTGTCAGTTGTTTGCTACAATAATTTAAACAGTGGCATATGTTTGCTACAATAATATTAGCGTATCTTGTAATTAAAATTTACAGTTAGTTGAAACTCAGCAACGTGTAATCCTTAAATTTATGGTTTCTATCATTGCTGCTATTATATAATATTATATAAAATTTTAAAATTATAATTATAATAAAAATATAATTTATAAATATTGTACATATTATGTGTTTATGCCAGATGAATTTAAGTGTTAATAATAAATGCCGTTATTATTAACATAAAATGTTTGAATAGAACAATAATGCTATCGTTTCTTAATCAATTGCTACAATAATTGGTTATGTGTTTGCTAAAATAATATTTATATTAGTTGCGATTATCATTTAACATTGCGATTACATATTGACAGGAACAATAGAATGTTACCTGCAATTATAATATTATTGCTATAATTAATAATATGATTACTTGTGCAGAACATAACTAAAGAAACATTCTGATTGTTGTAAACATTTTTAAAAAGCCCGACAAATTGGTTTTTGCATTACTTTTTTAAATTATTCTTATAAAATATTATTCGAAAACATTATATAATTATTGTAAACATTTTTTGTATATCACAACTATTTAATTTTTAATAATGCATTCATTTATTAGCAAAGGAATATGTTTGTAGCACTCATTATATGATTGCTATAATAATGCTAATGTTTGTTAGTTTTTTTCTATAATTATTTTAACTTAATGTATGATTTTACTACAATAATGTTAACGTTGTTTGCAATTACAATTAAGTATCTCTCATTATATGATTGCAATAATAATGCGAACGTTTGTTTATTTTTTTCCATAATTTGTTTTACTTTATTTATGAATTTACTACAATAATGTTAATGTTTGTTGCAATTACAATGAAGTAGCTCTCATTATATGATTGCAATAATAATGCGAACATTTGTTAGTTTTTTTTTTAATAATTTGTTTTACTTTATTTATGAATTTACTACAACAATGTTAATGTTTGTTACAATTACAAATAAATATTTGTTTTTAAATATTTTGCTAACATTTGTTTTATATTTCTACAATAAATTTAATTTTTTTATGAGTTTTGCTACAATAATGTGTACCTTGTTCCCATTACAATTTACAATTATTTTAAACACGACAACGTTTTTAATTTAACGTGTATATCGTTGCTGCAATTACGTAAATTGTTGCTGCAATTAACAATATGTTCAAATGAATGCTACACACATGTTTCTTTGTTAAACAATTTTTACTAAAAACATTTTATGTGTACTAATTTATATAAAGAGTTTCCTATTACTATAATTTTTTTTTGATTAATTAAACGATTCAAATTCAGTAAGCAAATTATGGAAAAATTTTAATAATATAAAATGCGAATATGATGAATCAAAATAAATAACAGAATTAAAAAGAATAATAAAAAATGAAACAAAAAAAAAAAAAAAACTTTACGAGTCAGACAGGTTTTCGAGAATACGAATATCAAGAATCAAAGAAAAGAGCGCTTTTAAACAGTGATGCCAACTTGGTGGGTTTCCCGCTAAATCTTGGTTGGGTTTTAAAAAATAAAACGCGCAAAAAAACTGTATGGCTTTTTTTTGGTGGGTTTTTAGTTTCGACACACATTAAAAATAAAATAAGAAAAGCATTTTCTACAATATGCATATCGTCGAGGTGGTAAGACTCGCCAATATCATTTTTACAAAAAGTTATTATTATATACTACTTATTACTCAGCAGTCCAGAGGTAGCGTGCTGGACTTGCATTCTGAAGGTCTCGGGTTTGAATCCCGGCTTGGGCATGGGCGCTCGTGGTGATATTAACCACAGAATTGTAGGGAATAGATTTCACAGTACAATGGATATAGTCTGTCTGAGTGCTGTGGATCTCAGTAGATATTCCAAAAAAAAAAAAAAAAAAAAAACTAATTACTTACTACTTATTAGATATACGAATTCGAATTTCGGTAGTAAATTTTAATAATTTCGACTCGTTGTAGGCTCGTATATCTTTCCATCAAGAAATGGCAAACCTTATTGAAGAGAAATGTCAAAAGAGCGGCAAGAATTATGGCGTTGTTTGCTGTCCCTGTCGCTCTACTTTTGTAGCGTCCCTGTTGAAAACCCCTTTATTTACGATAAACTTATTTTATTTGTTCAGAAATTTTTATTTTTTGTCAAAAATTATAAAGAACACGCAATTAAATTTTCAAGTTTCATACCTTAAATTTGTCATTATTTTATCGAATTTGAAAATTATCGTCAAATGGTTTGTAGGGTTGTTATTGTGAACAAATCCTGTTTAAAAATTTTAAAAATGTAAAAATACGGTGGGTTTTGCTTAAAAAAAACACGGGTTTCTTGCCTCGATTTGGTGGGTTTTGCTTTTGAAAAGTTGGCAACACTGGTTTTAAAGACATGCTTTAGACAGAGTCAGAAAGAGAGAAGAGGGAGGACGTGTGATAACAATGCAAAGAGTCTGAAGATGAGTGTCAGAAAAAGAAGGATCACAAAAGTACACATTTTATTAATGTTACTGCATTAAATAAGAAGAGTAAAAAATATTAGCATAGAAAATAAAGAATATAAAATATTTAATTCTGAATAGAGTAAATACTTCATAGTGCAAAACTTGATAAGTCTTTCTGATAAGACTAAGAATTCCAAAAAGAAAAACAAATAATTCAAAAAAAATCACAATATTTTATTACTAAAGTATGTGAATTATATGCGGTTGCAAACTTTGTGTTTAATCATTTTTATTTATTGTATTTATTAAGTAATTAAATTGATTTAGCGCCGACCTCCAAGACAAGCAGACGGACAGATAGTGCGACAGACAGACAGACAAACAGATATACTACATGCCAAGGCAACAGGTTTTTTTTATTTAATATTTTTTTTTTATAAATTATTTTATTTTATTACCGTTGATCAAACAGTTCGCATAGTTAGTAGTCAGCAACAATTCATAAATTAATAAATTAATGCATATATTAATTTGCATTATTATCGCCATACAATATATTTTTTTTATATTGCTGTTAAATTGTTGTAGACTTTGTTGTTATTATTATTGTCTTCTGGCGGTTTTTTGCGCGATCTCATGGAAAATTTCCAACATCGCTAAGTCACGTTTGACGCGAGTTTGAGCGCCAGTAGCAGCAACAGCACCAGCTGACTGCAACGAAGGTGAGAATGTTGCTGATTATAATGTTGATGATAATAGTGAAGTTAATTATGATGATGATGATGATGTTGAGAATAATGATGGTGTTAAAATTGTGATAATATTGTTTGTCTAGCGGTTAAACTATACGAGCCTCTAAAGTTTTATTTGCACTGAAATTATTTAACATTTTTTATTATAATTTTTTTATTTTTATATTTTAAATTTTAAATTTTTATTTTTAAATATTTTGTAATTTTATTTTAATTAAATTTTTTTTAAAATTTATTTTTTATTTTTTCATATTTTTCTTTATTCGATTTTTTATTAAAACACAAAACTGTTTTTGATTGATTTTTTTCTAATATAACATTCAGCAACTTCTAAACTATACATGCGATTTGTCTAATATTTTGTTTTCAGAAAGCATAATACTCAAAGCATTTAAATACAAAAATTCAAAAGAATTCATTGTCAGCATATAGAGTTATAAAGCGTTTAAATCAAATAGTGTTATTTCTAAAAAAATGATAGTGCTATTGAACAAAATCAGAAAATCTATTTCTATGCATATCCTATACATCAATTCTATATTATTCACGGCTGCTGATTTTAACTGCATACTTGGTTTTTTTTCTATTAAGTTAACGTTTTTTAAAAAAATTGCAAATCAAAATTTTAGACCGCTTTTAGAATTTACAAAAAAAAAAACTATACCATAAAAAACTAGTTTTCAAAAGTTTTTAAATGTAATTTTTATAATAATTGTTAAAACTAATTTTAATATACAAATTCGCAGTGGAAAACATCATCAATGATTTCACTATGACTCATCTATGTCAGGTTAGAACCATCGATGACCGATAACATTTTCGCTCTGCAAAATATTGATGACATTTTCATACAAATGTCCTCCATATACATCAATCAATATAATTCACGGCTGCTGATTTTAACTGCATACTCAGTTTTTTTCTATTACTTAACGTTTAACCAAAAAAATTGCAAATCCAAATTTTAGACAGCTTGTAGAATTTTCAAAAAAAATTCTGTATCTTACAAAACTAGTTTTCATAAAAAATGCAAACGTTATTTTAATAATAATTGTCAAAACTAATTTTAATATATAAATCAATGTCAACATTTTAATATCCCAGTGAAAAATATCATCAATGATTTCTCTATGCTTCATCTATGTCAGGTCAGTACCATCGATGACCGATAACATATTCGCTCTGCAAAGTATTGATGATATTTTCATACAAATGTCCTGCAATTCATGCATGACTTGCCATAAACGATGTCATACACGTCATTCATAGATACAGCATCGAAGACATTTCATCAAGTGAATATCATATATATGAAAAAACTTTGACAATTTGTTGCGTTATTTATGAATCATTTAACGATAATTTTAAAGTGCTTTAATGTGTAGTAGTAATGATAAAACATTATATCAATGTTTGCCAAATAATATAAATTTTAAAGACTTTGTATTCATTGTCATGCTTAACTTTTACACAATGACACTCTTCTTGCTCAATACTTGCATGATTAAGTCTTGTTTTTGCAGGGTACACAGGAAATAAAATTCATCAATATGATGAATTTATTCATAAATATGATGAATTTATTCATAAATATTATGAATTTCTTCACCAACAATTAGATTCATCATATTGATACCACCGTTCATTAAATGTTATATTGATGAATACGTTAATTATATACATGAAATTATTCGTACTACCGAACATCATAGTGAAGAACTAAATATTTAATACAATGAATTTGAATCGTCATATTGATGAATTTGTTCATAATAGTTATGAATATAATTTTTTTACGAATTTTTCAAAAAAAAAAAAAATTGTTCATAGAAAATTATTCAAAAAAAGTGTTTTGTAAAAATTTTCTTTAAAAAATTAAATAAATAATTCAAAAATAAAATTTAGATTTTTTTTTAAATATTCGAAAATAAGTGTTTTGTAAAAATTTTATTTAAAAAATAACAAAAAAAAAAATTATTCGAAAAAAAATATTTTTTTGGAAAAAAAAATTATTCGAAAAAAATATTTTTTTCGAAAAAAAAAAATGTTTTCAAAAAAAAAAATTTTCAATATAAATTTTTTTAAATATATTTTTTATTAATAAAAGTTGTAATTATAAATAAATATATTTTAAAACATTTTACTAATTTAGGCATGTCGACCAAGCATTATATAAGAAATATCATACAAGAACTACCTACTTGAGAACTGAGAAGTACGCAAAAAATGAACGAAAATAAAATATTTAATGATTGAAATTTGTTTTAATGAACAGCATTCTTCAATATGAAGTACACATATGTTGTATTTCATGTTTTTGTGCATTAATTTGATGAAACGTATATTTCACATACAATTCATCATATTGAAGAACACTTTTTCGACAGTTAAGAGATGTTCATCATTTTTATGATAGCATTCATAACATTAATGTCATTAATATTATGAATGGCTCTTCAATACAATGAATCATGGTTTGAAGAACGGAATTCATCAATATGATGTAATTTTATTTCTGTGTAGTTCTTGCATCAGAAGGTCAGTCTTGTTCATGTTCTTGCAAAAACACCAAGATTTCATAATTTTTTTTTTCGACTTTTAATATTAAATTTATTGATTTATTGACTTTTTGATTTTCGATTTGAACCAGTGCAAAATACATATTACATTTGGTAGACCTAAAACCGGACATATTAGTTTCTGTATTAAGAAATTGTAATTTAACCGCGGTAGCTCAGTGGTTAGTGCGTTGGACTGCGAGCCGAAAGGTCTTCGGTTCAAGCCAGGATTGGGTCTAAAATCTTTTCATAGAAACATTTTTCGATACCGCGCTACCTCTCGGCAGTAAATGGCAAACCTACGAAAATCTCTCACCAGCCGTTCGGCTATAAAAAGTTTCAATTGTCATAATGCCTTTTAATAATATTGTTTATATTTTACAACTAAATACTTTTAAGGCAAAGCAGTTCAGTTTTTAAAAGTTAGAAAAATATGTCAATATTTAATTTAAAATATTCAATAACTTCTGAACTGATATAGCGATTTGTCTAATTTTCTGGAATTAAAAGGGTAATTAAACAAAGAACTTATATTAAAAAATTTGAAACAATTGAATGTAAATTTTTTGAGCTATAAAGCATTTTATATTATAAATGTGGGATTATAAAATTTAAAAATCTTCTGAATCTTCTTTCAGATATCTACTAATTGGATTATTAATTGGAATATGATTATTAAGGCATTAGTCTTAAATTATAATATTTAAAACTCATTAGTGGGCAAAATGGTTAAGTTATAAAGCATTTTAGTCACAATGTGAGTTTACTAGTTTCTCTATAATTAGTTTTTTCGAGTTACTATGTCTGCGGCCTTTTCTGCTGGCCTTGAGTTAAGATCATAACTAAGAGTTTTGCCACGATCATTAATCAGTTTATTGAACTTTAAAAAAATATATAAGAAAAGTAAAAAAAAATAAAAAAATAAATAAAAATACAAAAACCGTCTGCGAAACAGTAGGTGAAAAGAGCAACGCCCTGCACACAGAGCATGATTGCAAAATGTTTTTTTTTTTCATTTCTTATATTGGAAAGAAATCGTTTGAAGATCGTGTTTCGCTGAACATGCAGCAATGTTTTCTTTGAAGTCGATGCCACCTCTTTTGTTTTATTTTTGTTGGGTTAAATAAATAAATTTCGCCAAAAATTTTAAAGTGCAAATGAAAGACTTTTTTTCGTTTAAAATTTTATTTGATTTTCTTTTTATTTGTATTTTTTATTTTTCATTTCTTACTTTTTCTATTTTCCTGAGAGGCGGTTCCAACATATGCCTTTTTTGAATTTAAAATTTTATTTGTTTTTCTTTTAGTCTTTCTTTACTTTTTATTATATTTTTATTTGTATTTTTAATTTTTAATTTTTATTTTTATTTGTATTTTTTTTTTATTTGTATTTTTTTTTTTTTTTAATTTTTTCTTTTTCCTTTTTTTAATTTTTTTTCCATTTTATTCCGTCGTATTTCCGTTTCGGTTCACACAATTATTGTTGTTTTTGTTTTCGTTGCAGTTGATCGCTGCTTGTTGTTTTTATAATTCTACTTTTTTACTTTTGCGTTTTTTTTTTTTTATTTTTTTTGTTTTCGTCTCCTTTTGACGATCAGTCGCATTTACGGCTAATGCAACGAAAATCAACGATAATAAAGTATATAATTAAATGTTGTTGTTGTTTTTCTTCATCTTCTACTATTTCTGCTTTTATTCATTCATTCGCTGTGCTTAAAGCATATGTGCAACCGTTATACGTTTCACTGTACGCGCAGCCATTCGCGTGACTTCTGTCGCTGTGACGTTAGTTGGCAACCCTGCAAATATTGAAATGCAAACAATTATTTTGTTGTTGATGTTGTTGTTGCTTTTGTTTTGTAGTTGCTGCTTTTGATATTATTATTGCTGTTGTTGTTGTAGTTTAGCAAGGTTCAATAACTCAAGGGGCGCGTTTGCATTTAAACAGTATTTTTAATTGTCAAAGAAATGTAGCCACACAATTTATGTATGTTGTAGCCAGTGTTGCCAGCGTTACGTTAAAAATTTTGAAATATATCTATTTTTTTAAATTTAATTATCTTTCTGTTTTAACATTATACGCAAATTAAACATTATTCGTCTGTCTGACCCGGCCGCCTAAATCACGATTCCCGAAAAACAGACGGCGTTTTTTTTAATGAAATTTTGAATTTAGATTACTTTTTTTAATTTTACAGTTTGGTATTAAAAATAAGCATAATCGGTCGAGAAAAATTTTTGTTCCACGCACTTTTGTTTACATGCCTCAGATAACACCGACTTAAGAAACTCTAAAGCTAAAATATACCAAATATATTGTAAAAAAATCGTTATTTGGTACACACAGGAAAAGTTATGTTTTGCAGCAATCATATCGTCGTTTTAGAACGAAAAGTCACCAAATACATTTTCAAAATGCCAAATATTCATTTACAAAAATCTTTATATATCTGTCAATTGTTAATCGATAATCTTAATATTTCTACCACATGATAAGAAAATGTACATCTAACAATTGATATTTCAACTTTAAAAATGCATCAATTACTTTTTATAATATTAATCAACAAACTCGAAATTTAAGTTTTTCATAGAAATGTATTTGGTGCCTTTTCGTTCTACAGCGACGATATTATGTTACAAGTTACATACATGAATTTGCAGGATTTTAAAATAAATATATTAATAACATATTATAACCATAAATCATGAAATTAATACCAACATAATTTAAAAAATTTGTAATTAAAAGTAAAATCCAGTTAAAGACATCATATTTACGATTGCAAATATATTATGTTTGCTGCAAACACATTTTTTCTCTGCGTGTACTTTGTTATTTTATTAAATATTTTAATATAGTTGAGACCGGTCTTAATTTTACACCGTAGAAAGTTGGAATTTGGTTTTAAAATGGGGAAGTAATATCATATCAACTCAATATTGATATTCGAATTTATTTCTGTAATTGTGCGTAAAATCGGGATGTTTCAGGTTAAGTTATACCGTATGATTTTAACATCATTTATGAAACTAGGTAATAAATAGCTAAAATATTCTTGATATCGTTCTACTTCTGGTACATTGTTTATTTCATAAACAACTGCATATAGAAAATTTGTGGTCAATGAATCGATCTTCCCAACTATATTATTACTTTAGATCGCAGGTGTTTTAAAATAGCGTATTAGAAAAATTGTATTTTGCAGGATTTTATAGAAATCCATTTTCCAAGACATTCTTTATTTTAATTTCAAATGTCGCACATGTTTGTCAAAGTGTTATTTTTAAATAATCTTCTAGTAAATTATTTTAATATAATTTTTATATTTTTAAAAATGTCTTTATTGTTTTAATTATTACAATTTATCTTTTCTATACCTAAATATGAATCTATTTTTAAGCAGCTATAATTTTTTAAAATTAAAATTAAAAAATTTACATTTTTAAAATTTAAAATATTTAATAAACATTATAACAATTAATGCTGTTTGACAACCCTGGCAAATGACAACACTGCACCTAACTTGCACTTTGCTACACTGTTATTGTTGTTGTTGTTTTCATAGTTGTTGTTGTTGTCTCTGCACTGGCGTCATCTTTCTCATTGACTAAGCATGACAGAGACAGAGGCGCGCGTAACATGAGCTGCGCTGGCGACGACGATCTTGCGAAAATCTAAACAACAACTATGCTTTATCAGCAGGAAACCGAAGAGTCAAACGAAGAGTCTCAAAAGAGAAAACGAGCGAATAATGCAAACTTATGCAATTCGTATGAATGGCATGCTCGATGCACTGAGAAATTTAAATATTTAAATTAATAAATTTGATAAATTACTAAATTAAAAATGTTTAAATATATTTTGAAAGTATTAATAATAATAATTTTAAAAATTAAATAATGACAAATAAATTTAAAATTAAATAAATTAAAAATATATAAATGATATATATTAAAAAAAAAAAATGAAACGATTAAAAAAATATATAAATATATAATAAATATATAAAATAAAAACTTTAAAAATAAAAATTAAATAAATTCAAATATAAACTTTAAAATTTAAAATAATGGTCAAATCGAAATGATTTTTTTCATTTAATTTTTATAGTATTTTTCGTTTTTGAAGTGTCGGCATTTCATAGTAGTATTTAATATTAACTTTTAAAATTTTAATTTTAATAAATAATTCTATAATCTGTAGAACCCTTTTAAAATCTGTTACTACATTTCAAAATATACAGATTTTGATTGAAATTGTATTTAAATTGAATTAAATCAATCGACTTTGATATATGTGATTTATCATAAAAACAAGCATTTAATTCTTATTGTTTAATATCAAAATTCGTTTTTTTTTCATTTTCGATTGAAGTCCGAGAGTTAAATTAAATTACAAATTTTGCAGAACCATACGATTTTTCGATATTTCACATAAATCAAATATAAATAAATGTTCTTTCGCTAAAATAATAGACATTGTGTTTGCTTCAAATAACTATATTTATTTTCTATTGAAAATCATATATTGAAATTGCGAAAAGTTAATTCTATCAAATTGAAATTTCAATACGATTTTCAACGGAAGCTTTCTCCATATTCTCAAAATTACAACTAATACTTTGAATTTTTTAATATAGTTTTTTTTTTTCAACTAATTCAGATGTAAAATTTATTTAAATATATATGTTTTACTTTAATGCAATTTTATTCCGCTAATTAACTTATTATGCAATTTTGGTCTATGTTTTCAATAAAAAAAAAACAAAAAAAAATAAAAAAATAATTTTAAATTAAAACGAAAATAATTGGCAACACGTGTAGAACAAATATTTGGCAACCAAAGCATTTAGTGCAGCATCACATGATAAGCTCAAGAGTTTCAAGCAAAAGACAGACTGGTTTTCAAAAGCCAAAAGTGTGAAAAAGTAAAAAAAAAATGAAGTGTATAACAAACATTAATATGCATAATATGAAATAATATAAGACAAGGTATTTTAAATATTTTAAATATTTTAAATATTTAGAATAAATTAATAATACGAAAAAAAAGAAAAAAAACTAAATAAATAAAAATAAAAAAAAAAAATTAATAAATGATTTAAATATAATACAAAATAAAATTGATTTGAATTGATTTGAATTGATTTGAATTGATTTGAATTGATTTGAATTGATTTGAATTGATTTGAATTGATTTGAATTGATTTCATTTAATTTGAATTAATTTGAATTAATTTCAAATGTTTTGAATGGATTTAAATTAATTTCAGTTGATTTGGATTGATTTCAAATGATTTGAATTAATTTGAATTGATTTTAATTTATTTGAATTTATTTGAATTGATTTAAATTAATTTGAATTGTTTTGATTGGATTTGAAATGATTTAAATTGATTTAAATTGTTCTGGTTTGGTTTAAAATGATTTCAATTAATTTGAATTAACTTCACTTGAATTGATTTGAATTGAGTTGAATTGATGTAAAGTATTTTTTAACAGGGACGCTACAAAAGTAGAGCGACAGGGACAACAAACGACGCCATATTTCTTGCCGTTATTTTGACATTTCTATTCAGTAAGGTTTGCCATTTCATGATGGAAAGATATACGTATTCGAATTTCGGTAGTAAAGCTTAATAATTTCGACTCGTTGTTGGCTCGTATATCTTTCCACCATGAAATGACAAACCTTACTGAAGAGAAATATCAAAAGAGCGGCAAGAAATATGGCGTCGTTTGCTGTCCCTGTTGCTCTACTTTTGTAGCGTCCCTGTTGAAAAACCTTTGAAAAAAACTTTTGTAGCGCTCTTATTGAAAAACCCTTTATATAGATATAAATTGCTTTGACTTAATTTGCTTCGATTTGAATAGAGTTGAATTATTATGATATTCATTTATATCAGTTGTTTAAAAAAGATTAAAATATACTTTAAATGGTTTGAATTAATTGGTTTCGGATGATTTGATTTGATTTAAATTTTATTTCTTTTTACATTTAATATAAAGTAATGTAATAGAAATTCAAATAAATAAATTGAAAATATAAATTCTTTTAGTTACACAGTATTTTTATCATTGTTGCCAAAAATACTTTAAGTTTATACAAAAAAATAAAAAATAAAAAAATAAATCATAAAATAAAACACATTTTACATGACGCAAATGCCGCCTGATTAAGAATACGCCTAATAGAGTGCTTGATATCTACACAATTTGCACAAGAAATTAACAAATAACAGCTGAAAAATGTTACAAACGATGCGCAGAACGATCTGGCCATATAATCGATTTGTTTAATTTATTAACAAATGCTTTGAAACGCGTAGCAGGCGAAAATTTATGCAGCAACAAATTTGACAGACAAAAAATAATATATAATTTAAATCAAAATACCGTCAAATATATTTTTTTTAGTGTGAAAATTAGAGCGATTCAAATATTTGTTGGTGTCTGTGAATTGTTTGAGTTGCTTTTTTGTTTAACATTTTTTTAAGCTGTTAATAAATTCATTTAAAAGTAAATTTTTTTCGAAATTAAAAGTCAAAAGATCAGTTAAAAGCCTATTTAGATGAATAGTTAGATGATCATTTAGGATATGAGTTATTTGGGCAGTAATCAATTCGAGGATCGGTAGGACAAATAGTTAAGAGATCAGTTTGGAAATGAGTTAAGTGATCAGTTTTGTGAAAAGATGTGAACAGATTAGTTGAAGTGATACAAAATTAGTATAGTAATCGGTTAGGTGATGGGTTAAACGATGAATTAGGCGAACAAGATGATTTGGGAAAGCAGTTACATTACTAGACGACGGGTTAGATGATCAGTTTGATCACCAATTAGACGAACAGTAAAATCATCAATTCGAGGATCAGTAAGACATCTGTTTCATTATTAGTTAGATGACAAATAATGAAATTAGTTAAGTAATTAGTTAGGCGATGAGTTAGACCGACCGATCATATGGAAGAGCACGGACTAATAGATAAACCAAAAACTATACGATCAGTTAGGTGATTAATTAGTTGGTGATCAGTTTAAGTACCAGTTGAACGAGCAGTTTGACGATCAGTAAAGTCACTAATTCGAGGATAAGTCAGACATCAGCTAGGCAATGAGTGAAGCAATAAATTAAATAATTTATGACTTGATCTGTTAGTCTATTTTATTGTAATTATTTAGGATATTATTTAGTCAATCATTGGGCGATTAGTTAGACGAACAATTAGTTAAGTGATAGACGATCAATTAGTTAGACTAATAGGTATATGGACAACTATGCGACCAGTTAGATGATTAATTGGTTGGTGATCAGTTAAGATAACAGTTAAACGAGAAGTTTGACGATCAGTAAAGTCACTTAATCGAGGATCAGTCAGACATCAGTTACACAATGAGTGAAGCGATTAGTAAGATAATTTGTAAGGTGATCTGTAAGTCGAATTTATTGTGATTATTTTGGATATCCTTTATTCAATCATTGGACGATCATTAAGACGATGAGTTATTTAAATGATCAGTAAGATGAACAGTTATGTGATCAGTTAGGTAATCATTTATTCAATCATACGAAAATCAGTTAGACGATAAAGTTAGTTCAGTGATCAGTTAGGCGATCAGTAAGGTGATCAGTTATGCGATTAATTAGACGATCATTTATTTAATAATATGACGATCAGTTAGACGATTAATAATTTAAGTGATCAGTTAGGCGATCAGTAAGGTGATCAGTTTCGTGATCAGTTATTGTGATCATTTATAATCAGTTAGGTTCTATTAAAAGCTCGATCAGTGAGATATTCAGTTATGTCATTATATTGGTGATCAGTAAATTAACAAGGATATAATTTATTCAATCATAGGCCGATCAGTTAGACGATCAGTTATTTAGATGAGCAGTAAGATGAACTGTTATGTGATCATTTTTTAGGTAATCATTTTTTTTTATCATACTACAAACGGTTAGACGATCAATTATAATCAATTAATTCAGTGATCAGTTAGGTGATCATTTATACAATCATAGGACGATCAGTTAGACAATTAATAATTTATTTGATCAGTTTCGTGTTCAGTTATTGTGATCATTTATATAATCAGTTAGGTTCTAGTAAAAGCTCGGTGTTATAATAGTTAATAGTCATATAGATCCCGATGCGATCAGGTAATAATGGTGCATCGGTACATAATACTAACTCATTTATTACATAAACGTTCAGTTAAAAATTTTCTAAAAAGTTGTAAAACAATCATAGAGATCAATAATCATCAAAACTATGTCTAAAATATTCAGCAAATATACCTTAATTCTATGAAATCATTAAGTTTACAAAATATTCCAATGATAAAGGTTTTTTCCTTAAATTTATGTAAATTTAATATTTACCTAAGTGGTGACTATTTTGTTTTTTAGTTTTCAAAAATTGTGGAAACTTTTGTTATTTCAAATTCAATTTGGTAGATCAATAAATGATTGTGACATATAATGTTTGTGTTTTTTTCAATGTTTTTATTTATGTTAACATTTAGAAAAATCACGCTAATTATGGCATCTAATTGTACGATGACAGATGCTGTGTCACGCACGTTTGCAAATTATTCAATTGTTATTATTTGCTATTTGCCTTTCGTTGGAAAATCAGGGTAAAATACATTTCAAATGTGGGGTTTTTTTTTGAGCGGGTGCAATAAAATTCTAATTAAGTATACAATTTATTTAATTATATAGAACTATATAAAGTTTATAGAAATAAAAAAAACAATGTAATTTATATAGTATAAACATGTATAATAATAAAAATCATATAAAAATTATATGTTTTACTGTGTAAAATAGCAATTTAAAATCAATTAAACCAATAATAAATTGTGTAAAAACCATTTAAAAACCCTATAAAACATTGTACTAAATACCGGTTAAAATATATTTAATGTATGTTACTCATACGTCACGTTTTGTCAATGGGTTTTATTTGCGGTTACGGTTAAAAGCATATTACGTTTTTTTCTTATTTTCTACTTTTAACTATTGATTTGTATTGTAATTTAAGTTTTTCGTGCCTTTTTTTTAGCATACTTTACTAATGTATTAAATTTTCTTATGTCTGCATCCAAAAGATTTTGTCGAATAGTGTATAGTAATTACACTATTTGATAAAAGGTGTAATATATATAAATAGTGTAAAAAATAAAATTAATATTAATAATAAAATTTAAAGCATTTCAAAAATGTATTAAAGTATTAATAGTCACTCATACGCCAGAGCGGCTATAACATTTTTCAAAGATGTTTTATGCTCAAAGTGTTGATTGTTTTATTTTTGTAATATTTTTAATAATTAGTTAAAATATATGACCAGCTAAAAACAATTTTTACAATCGACAATAATGCCTTTTACTTAGTGGAAATATTCAAAACAAAAAATATTCAAAACGCTCATACGTCAAGTATGACTTTTTGCGCAAATCATTTATTAACTGTCTAAAAATTAAAATTGAAATTAGTTTCTAATATGTATTGTTTAATTTTTATTGTAAACTTGTGTACTTATAAAGTGTTTTTCAATAGGAGCGCTACAAAAGTTTTTTTCAAGGGTTTTTCAACAGGGACGCTACAAAAGTAGAGCGACAGGGACAGCAAACGACGCTATATTTCTTGCCGCTCTTTTGACATTTCTCTTTAGTAAGGTTTGCCATTTCATGATGGAAAGATATACGAGTCAACAACGAGTCGAAATTATAAAAATTTACTACCGAAATTCGAATTCGTATGTCGTCTTTCCGTCATGAAATGGCAAACCTTACTGAAGAGAAATGTCAAAAGAGCGGCAAGAAATATGGCGTCGTTTGCTGTCACTGTCGCTCTACTTTTGTAGCGTTCCTGTTGAAAAACCCTTTATATTGAATTTATTAAAAAACTATAAAATGTAAAAAATAACTTTAAATTAAATTTTAATTTGAATTTTAGTTTTCATATTTTATCAATGCTATTCTTTGAGCATTTATGTATGCAATATAAAAAAATGTATTAATTACAAATTTAATTTATAAAATTTGTGCTGTAATGAAAATTTACTATTTTACTAAATAATGTTTAGATTGTTTAAATATTGATAACAATTCACACCGGGCACTATATTATGATTTTATAATGCAAATATAAAAATGCACAAGTATCTAAAACTATGCAAAGCACTACGATAAATGCAGCCACTACTAAGGTACCATAGCCTAAGGTGCTGACAATGTAAATGTTATTTGGCAAAGGTTGCATTTGTTGAAAAAGTTTTTAAAAAAGGTTTTAAAAAGCAAACAAGCGATGTGGAAGATGCAGGAGAAGAATATAAAAGGTTCTAAAAGTTATTTAAAGACATGTAAAGACGTGCAGCATAACGTCGGCGAAGCGTAAATGGCTTTGAAAACCATTCAGACAATGGGTGGTTGAGAGAGCGACGAAAATAAAAGTTTCTAAAAGGTTTGAAAAGCTAATAATAGATTGTAGTATAACGCTGACGTAGTGTTAAACAGACAGCGCGTTTCTAATATTGAAGGTAGTTTGTGGTAGACAAAACCAACTACCACCTGTCTTTGTATAGATTGCTTACAACAGCAGTAACGGAGTGGCGTCCTAATAACTGCGCATATATGGTACTAAAAGTTTTGCCAATTGTCAACGTGGTTATGGTGCCAGGTTAGCTTAAGGGCTTTAAAAAGCAGCTTTTTGCTACAGTGATATTTACGCTGTATTTTAAAAACAATTTATAAAGCCTTTAATAGCTTGGTTTACATAAAAAAAAATTATAAAAACTTTTTTGTAATAAAATTATTTAAATTAATTAAACACTGACTCATACAATAAATAGTAGTAACTGAAAAATAATTAAACAAATATTTATAACTAACTTTACCGTTGTTTAAACAGCTATATATGTCAGATCAAAAATATTATACATACGTCACGTGTGTGCAGCTTAAAACAATATGTCACTCATACGTCATGCGATGGCAAAAAATATACATTTTGTTTTTGACACACATATAATGATATTTGTACCTTCTTTTTTGTACTTTTATCTATTTGCAATTTAACTATAAAATGTTACTCAGACTCATACCAACCATTGCTACGTAAACATTTGCTAAATGTTTAGTTGCTTTCAGTGCAATTTTTATTATTTGTGTTCTGTATTCTGTACACGATTAACCTATTTATTTGGAAAAACATTAAGCCATAAATTCAACAATTTAACAATTCGAAATTCTAGTGAAATAATTTGCTTTCGCAATTTTATTTTAATAACTTTGACTCAGATGGATTTTCGCATTCGTCGACGTACTGCATATATTTCTGCCTACACTGCTACTTTGTATACGGCTCTTATACAACTCTTTATAATAATCTTTAGACTACTGTTTAGACTTTTCTTTTTACTACTCTTAATACTACCATTTATAATAAACTTAAGACTACTCTTTATACTATTTATTTTACATTTTATACTACTCTTTAACTACTCTTTATACTACTCTTTAACTAATCTTTATACTACTCTTAATGCTATTCTTTATGCCATTCTTTAAACTACTCTATATACTAAAAAGAGTTGTATAAAGAGTGGTAAAAGTGTAGAATATGGAAGTAGTTTAAAGAATAGAACAAAAAATACAATAAAAAGTTGTATTAGGATTTGTTTATTCTTTTTTCTATTCTTTAAACTACTCAATATTCTACTCTTTATACCACTCTTTATACTACTCTTTTTATAACTCTTTATACTATGCTACTCTTTAAACTACTATTTCTTCTACTATTTAAACTACTCTTTATACTACTCTATATACTACTTTTTCACTACTCTTTATACTACTCTTTATACTACTCTTTATGCTCTATTTGAAACTACATACATACTACTCTATACTATTCTTTAAACTACTCAATATTCTACTCGTTTTACAACTCTTAATACTACTCTATATACTACTCTTTAAACTACTCTTTTTTCTACTATATAAACTACTCTTTATACTACTCTATATACTACTTTTTCACTACAACATCACTATACATCTCTTTATACTACTCTTTGTAATGCTATTTATACTACTCCTTATACTACCCCTTATACTACTTTTTATACTACTCTTTATACTACTCTTTATTCTATTCTTTAAGCTACCGTATTTACTACTTTTTATACTATTCTTTATACTACTCTACTTACTACTCTTTAAACTACTATTTATACTATTGTTTATACTACTCTTTATACTACTCTTTATACTTCTCTTTGTACTCCTCGTTATACTACTCTTTGTACTACTCTTTATTCTACTCTTTACTACTCTATATATACTGTTTACTACCATCCTTATACGTATCTTTAGATTATTATTTATACTAATCTTTAGACTACTCTTAATAGTACACTTTAGACTCCTTTTTAGGGTACTTCTTAGACTACTCTTTATACTATTCTTTATACTATTCTTTCTACTACTCTTTGTAATCTTCTTGCATTTCTCTAAAATTCTGCATTTTCATCTTTTTGACTCGAATTGAACATGTTGTGCTCTATAAACGTGATTTTATTTTATTAATAATATAAAATGCTCTTACATTATCGTTAAATTCTGCATTTTTATCTTTTTGGCTCCAGTTAATTTTGCTGTAAACGTGATTTTATTTTATTTGAAAAAAGATAAAATGCACTTTGCCATTGTGCGCCAAAAACGGTTTGGCATTTCAACAAAAATTGTAAAACGTAATATTTTTGGAAGCTCGAAAGTGCTTACAAAAAAGAGAAAAAGAGAACAAAAAAAAAGTATATAAAATGAAAATAAAAGTATCTGCGTCATGTGCGAAACAGCAGCAGTAAAAGTCAAAAATATCTTAAGCAATTTGTGCAACATTTTAATATTTGCATAAACAATGTGGCCACAGTAAAATAAACATTGTACACTTGAAAAAAATGTGTTATTCTGTTTTACAATATTCGAAATATTAGTCATGATTTAATGCATAACACTGCTCTAAACTCATTTTGTGATAGTAAAAGTTTCACCAAATATTGAATGCATTTTTGGCGCAAATGTTTCCTCCTTACTTTTCATTTTTATATAATTCGTGGACTAGATTTTCAGTTTTTTTCGTCAACATTTCTATATAATTCTTGGTTGCTAATTTCGACTGCAGTTTTTTTTTTTCAAATATTTTGATATAATTCGTGTGGGTTAATTCGAATGGTCTGCTCAGATTTTATTTGTATTCGAATTTTTAAAGTCTTTTCAGTCACTTTTAAGTTTAAATAAAATACTGAAATTAAAAGAAAAAACGGAATATGCTCTTGTAATCTTTCAATAATCCTAAAAATAAAACAGTTTTTTTTTCTCAAATTTTCTTGTCGTGTAGACGGTCGACGTTTTACTGAAGCTACTCGTCTATTGACAACATTGTACTAAATATTTTTAGCAATTTCT
The DNA here is from genome assembly GCA_951804985.1 of Dryomyza anilis. Taxonomy (NCBI): domain Eukaryota; kingdom Metazoa; phylum Arthropoda; class Insecta; order Diptera; family Dryomyzidae; genus Dryomyza; species Dryomyza anilis. The sequence continues at coordinate 30,474,800 of OX638131.1, forward strand.
TATTTAGCCAAAAATAGTGCAAATATTTTGTTTGAGAAACACCAACAACAACAGCAACAAGAACAATAACAACTTGTTCGTCACTAACAGATGATAGGGTGAATGAATGAGTGAATGAATGAATGAGTGAATGAAATGTTCTATGTACGGTATTTTTTGAGTGGGTGCAAAATTTGTTGAGGTAGCGCTGGAAATAGCTTTGTTTGTTGTTTTAGACACACTATGAATAATATTTAAATTAATAGTTTTCTGTGATATATTTGTGAGACGTTGCTATATGAGTGTACATGGAATAAGAAATATGAGAAATTGTTTTTTTTTTTGTAATAAATTTGTAGCAATATAACTTGACTAATTCATCGGAAAAAAGATGCGTTACACCACATTTTTATAAATGTAACATATTTATGAATAGTCTGAATATATATGAAAGTTATAAGAATTTTGACATTGAAATTAAAGACAATATATTTTTTCAGACATACTTTAGTGTAGAATTCAGTATAGTATTTAATAAATCTTTATTCAATTTTTATAAATCTTAGAAATTTATGAATAATCTGCATATATCTGAAAGTTATAACAACTTTTGACATTAAATTTAAAGAGAATATATTTTTCAGACAAAGTTTAGTATAGAATTCAGTATAGTATTTAATAAATCTTTATTATATTTTTATAAATCTAAGAAATTTATGAATAATCTGGATATATATGAAAGTTTTAACAATTTTTGACATTAAAATTAAAGAGAATTTTTTTTCAGATAAACTTTAGTATAGAATTCAGTATATTTTTTAATAAATCTTTAATAATTTTTTATAAATCAAGGAAATTTATGAATAATCTGGATATATATGAAAGTTTTAACAATTTTTGATAGTAAAATTAAAGAGAATATTTTTTCAGACAAACTTTAGTATAGAATTCAGTATAGTATTGAATAAATCTTTAATAATTTTTTATAAATCAAGGAAATTTATGAATAATCCGGATATATATGAAAGTTATAACAATTTTTCGCATTCAAATTAAAGAGAATATTTTTTTCAGACGAACTTTAGTATAAAATTCAGTATAGTATTTATTAAATCTTTAATAAATTTTTATAAATCTAACAAATTTATGAATAATCTGGAGATATATTAAAGTTATAACAATTTTAACATTAAAATTAAAGAGAATATTTTTTTCAGACAAATTTTAGTATAGAATTAAGTATAGTATTTAATAAATCTTTAATACATTTTTATAAATCTAAGAAATTTATGAATAATCTGGGTATATATGAAAGTTATAACAATTTTTGACATTAAAATTAAAGAGAATATTTTTTTCAGACAAAGTTTAGTATAGAATTCAGTATAGTATTTAATAAATCTTTAAATTTTTTTTATAAATCAAGGAAATTTATGAATAATCTGGATATATATGAAAGTTATAACAATTTTTGACATTCAAATTAAAGAGAATATTTTTTTCAGACATACTTTAGTATAGAATTCAGTATAGTATTGAATAAATCTTTAATAATTTTTTATAAATCTAACAAATTTATGAATAATCTGGAGATATATTAAAGTTATAACAATATTAACATTAAAATTAAGGAGAATATTTTTTTTTTAAACAAACAAAAGTATAGAATTCAGTATAGTAATTCAAATATCTTTTAAAAACTACTAAAAAAAATTGTCTATCAATTTTTTTTTATTAAAATAACGTTTTATCAGATCAATATTATTTTTTTTTTAAAGAATAACACAATTTGCTTCTATTATATATTTTTTCAGATATGTTTTAGTATAGATTTCAGTATAGAATATAAAAAAGAATTTACAAATTACCATAATAAATACAAAAATATTTTGCTATTGAGTTTCGATTATAATTACATAATGCCTTTTTTATTTTGCAATGAAAAAACAATACTTTCTAAATTCTTCCGACATATTTTAGTATAGAGTTCGGAATATAATTTTTATTAATGCAAAAACTAATTTATCGCGCTCTAGGTCTACCAAATGCAATATGTATTTTGCACTGGTTTTATTTTTATTTGTATTATACAATCAGACATAACATGATTATGCATAAAACGAGTTATAAATCAGTCAAATTAATTAAAAAAATTGCAAATCAAAGGCACACTGACACCTTCCGTATAAATTCTATACTATGGACAAAAACAGATGTAATGCTGCTAAAGAGTATCAGATTTGAGTTCAACAACCACAAATTTTGCAAATGTATAGAAAGATTGAACCATAACTGCAAAATTTGCAAATGTATAAAAAGATTGCACGATAAATGACTTTTGAAATATAAAATTAAACAGCTGGCAAATTATGTTATTTCCATAAAGTTCCATAGCAAATTAGGCAATAAAAAGAAGAAATTTGCAATTGTTTTGTTGACCTTTTTAATTTTTTGCATTTTAAGTGCATTAAACGCCAACGTATTTTCAACGCTGTATTTTTATTTTTTTTTGCATTAAACTTTGGCATTTTCTTATTGCGTTAATGGTGCAAAAGCGAAATTTTCCCAAAGGTCCTTTGTACAGAGCTGCACAGCACAATCCTGGCGCTAGTGACAATTGTACCAAAAGACAAAAGAAAACTCAAAGAAAATTTAATTCAATTTAGTGGCAATTAAATGCGTGCAACTGCTGCGTCTGTTTCTGTTGCTATTTTACCGACTCTGACTCCGATTCCGATTCTGACTGTCTGTCTTTTTGACTTTGTTGCGATGTGCGTCTGGATTTGTAGCGGTCGGTATCTCTGTAGCTCTAGCTGTAATTGTATCTATATCTGGTGTGTTCGTTGCGCCCAGCAGTCATTGAACTATGGTGGCCGCACTTTGGTTGTTGTCTCTTTCGCACCCTGCGCCTGATTATTAGCGTGTCAGTCATTCATTCATTTGAATGAACAAAAAAAAAAACAACATAAAAAAGGAAATAAGAAATTAGAAAAAATAATAACAAAAAGAAAAATAAAGAAAACATTGCACAATTCATTCAATTCCATTGAAGACTGAAGTAGTAGCAGCAGTTTATATTTTTCTCTATTTATACCCTACATTAAGAGTGCAATGGTATGGATTCATTTTCGTCATACACTTGTAACATCCCCAAGGAGTTGATGTCTATCTGGAATAGTTTATATATTTTTGAACATTTATTTAGGTAACTCAGATGGTTAGTACGAGCTGAGTCGTATCCATCGATGGTTCGATCCCTGGCGCTGCAATATCAAAAATTAGAATATGCTATTCTATTCGATACTACCTCTCGGCACTCAATGGCAAACCTACGAGTGCAATGTTTTATATTGCCTATGAAAAAAGATTTTATTTCATCGGTTGAATTTTGACACATCTCAAATGGTGAAATAGTTCGGCCTACGTTTTACAGAGCTCTTGTGACAAACTAAGTTGGTGTTGCGACACAAGCTTTAAATAAACTAACATTTACATAGTGATACCACGTTACATAGTGATACCACTTCTTCTTAGAGACAAGACTGTCCTAAGTGATTTCGTTCCATCATGAATGAAGATCGTCCTAAGTAATTTTGGTGCTTCAAGAATTATTCTGTCATAAAGGTGATTTTTTCAATTTGAAGAGTTCCATATTTGACAATTTTTGTTTTGAGTTGTAGGTATGCTGTCCAAAAGTTACCATTTTACATGTGGCTAGGACTGGACAAAAGCAGGGAAGATGCTGCAACATTTCTTCTTCATCGGGCTCGCATTGTCACCTCTTGAATTATCGCTGTTCCTCTGTTCGGCTGTCATTCTGTCCTTCTGTCCTTTTTTCCTTTGTCCTTTTGTTATTCTGTCCTTCTGACTTTCTTCCATTCTAATTTTGTGCTTCTGTCTTTCTGTTCTTCTGTCCCAAGAATTATTCTGTCATAAAGGTGATTTTTTCAATTTGAAGAGTTCCATATTTGAAAATTTTTGTTTTGAGTTGTAGGTATGTTGTCCAAAAGTTACCATTTTACATGTGGCTAGGACTGGAAAAAAGCAGGGAAGATGCTGCAACATTTCTTCTTCATCGGGCTCGCATTGTCACCTCTTGAATTATCGCTGTTCCTCTGTTCTGCTGTCATTCTGTTCTTTTTCCATTGTCCTTTTGTTATTCTGTCCTTCTTCCATTCTAATTTTGTTCTTCTGTCTTTCTGTTCTTCTGTCCTTCTTTCGTTTTAATTCTGTCCTTTCCTGTATTTCTGTATTTCTGTCCTTCTGTCCTTCTATCCTTCTGTCCTTCTGTCGTTCTGTTCTTCTGTCCTTCTGTCCTTCTGTCCTTCTGTCCTTCTGTCCTTCTGTCCTTCTGTTCTTCTGTCCTTCTGTCCTTCTGTCCTTCTGTTCTTCTGTCTTCTGTCCTTCTGTCCTTCTGTCCTTCTGTCCTTCTGTCCTTCTGTCCTTCTGTCCTTCTGTCCTTCTGTCCTTCTGTCCTTCTGTCCTTCTGTCCTTCTGTCCTTCTGTCCTTCTGTCCTTCTGTCCTTCTGTCCTTCTTCCTTCTGTCCTTCTGTCCTTCTGTTCTTCTGTTCTTCTGTTCTTCTGTCCTTCTGACCTTCTGACCTTCTGACCTTCTGACCTTCCTTCTGTCCTTCTGACCTTCCTTATGTCCTTCTGTCCTTCTGTCCATCTGTCCTTCTGTCCTTCTGTTCTTTTGCCCTTTTCTACTTCATTCTCCTGTGTTTCTGTCTTCTGTACTTCTTTCTGTCCTTCTAATCTGTTTTACTGCTGTCTTTCTTTCCTTCTGTTCTTCTAACCTTATTTGCTTCTAGTTTTCTTCTTCCTGTCTTTCTGTTCTTCTGTCCTACTGTCCTTCTGTCCTTCTGTCCTTCTGTCCTTCTGTCCTTCTGTCCTTCTGTCCTTCTGTCCTTCTGTCCTTCTGTCCTTCTGTCCTTCTGTCCTTCTGTCCTTCTGTCCTTCTGTCCTTTTGTCCTTCTGTCCTTCTGTCCTTCTGTCCTTCTGTCCTTCTGTCCTTCTGTCCTTCTGTCCTTCTGTCCTTTTGTCCTTCTGTCCTTCTGTCCTTCTGTCCTTCTGTCTTTCTGTCCTTCTGTCCTTCTGTCCTTCTGACCTTCTGTCCTTCTGACCTTCCTTCTGTCCTTCTGTCCTTCTGACCTTCCTTATGTCCTTCTGTCCTTCTGTCCTTCTGTCCTTCTGTCCTTCTGTCCTTCTGTCCTTCTGTCCTTCTGTCCATCTGTCCTTCTGTCCTTCTGTTCTTTTGCCCTTTTCTACTTCATTCTCCTGTGTTTCTGTCTTCTGTACTTCTTTCCTACTGTCCTTCTGTTCTTCTGTCCTTCTGTCCATCTGTCCTTCTGTCCTTCTGTTCTTCTGTTCTTCTGTCCTTCTGTCCTTCTGTTCTTTTGCCCTTTTCTACTTCTTTCTCCTGTGTTTCTGTCTTCTGTACTTCTTTCTGTCCTTCTAATCTGTTGTACTGCTGTCTTTCTTTCCTTCTGTCTTCTAACATTATTTGCTTCTAGTTTTTTTCTTTCTGTCTTTCTGTTTTTCTATCGTTTTTTGTACTCTTTATTAACTACGCATGAAGCATTTTGCCATGGAAAAAATACAAATAAAAAACTGTATTTTTAGTTGGGTAGGGTTGCTTCTGGGATGGGTTTTAATTGAGTTGCGGTTTTATTAGTACAATATTTGTATTGTTGTTGCTACTCCCACTTCTGCTGCAGCTACTGTTCTTCTGAACTGATTTCTTAATTTATAATTGCTATTTATTTATTTTGCGCGGCTTTTTGAAATGTATTAAATTCGAATTAAAATAGAAAAAATATCAAATACTAATAATAAATGATATAATTAATAAAAAAAGAAAGAATAGAAAATTGAAAATATAAAAAAAGTAAAAAAAAAATATAATAAAAAATTAAAAAAAAAATATATAAAATAATAATCTTCAAAAATTAAATATAAATATATTTTATATTAAAAAAATACATATAATAAACAAAACAAAATAAAAGAATAAGAAAAATTAAAATAAAAAGTAACAGAATTTTAAAAACTGAGAATAACAAAAATAAAAAGATAAATTATTTAAAAACCACAAACCAACGTTGTATGTAATTGCCACACACCTTTTTATTTATTTTACTGATTGCATTTGCGCAGTCAGGCATATGTGATGCAATCTTCTGCAAATCCCGCCTTAATTTAAATAAATGCGCCTTTTAAAGTTTGCTATTAATTTGCATAATTATAAAGCACATTTTTCTAATTATTTTAAATTAAAAGTATTCATTTTTCTTTGTGACGTAGCATGAGTTCAAAAACATTGTGTCCTCCGTCGCCTTGTGCGCAGCATTGCGTATGATTAACCTGTAATTTAATCTATGCGAAAGGCATTCAACGACGCGTCATTTCACATAGTAGTTCCCCGTCACACAGTGTGATGGCTGATTGACTGACAGCACTTCAAGCGTCAAAAATGCCCGGTCAATGTACAGCTGACCGTCAGTGGTGTCAGCGAAGCGCTATATGATGATAATGATGTTAGTCATATGGTGGAAAATATTGAGTTTTTATTTAAGTGTTTTTTAAAATTTTTATTTCAAATTGAAATTGTGCAGTAAAGTTTATTTATTCACCAAAAAGAAAAATTTGAGTATTAGTGTCGTGGTTTTCGATATATTTTGAATTTTAATTTTATAGCAATTTAATTTTTCTGTCTGATTTATTTTGTATTCGATTGAGAATACTTGATCTAATATTTAGAAATAAAATGAATGAAATTCCAGAGAATATATCCTAAGTTATAGGCAGTCAAACGCAAATAATGTTATTTTTAAGGTGTACACTCAGAAAAAATACCATACAATTAAAGGGTTTTCAACAGGGACGCTACAAAAGTGGAGCGACAGGGACAGCAAACGACGCCATATTTCTTGCCGCTCTTTTTACATTTCTCTTCAGTAAGGTTTGCCATTTCATGATGGAAAGATTTACGATTTCGAATTTCGGTAGTAAATCTTAATAATTTCGACTCGTTTAATATCTTTGCATCATGAAATGGCAAACCTTACTGAAGAGAAATGTCAAAAGAGCGGCAAGAAATATGGCGTCGTTTGCTGTCCCTGTCGTTCTACTTTTGTAGCGTCCCTGTTGAAAAACCCTTGAAAAAAACTTTTGTAGCGCTCTTATTGAAAACCCTTTATATTGTTTTTACTATTGAAATTAGTCAATAGGATAAACTATTATTTCAATCGGTAAATCTCATTAAATCTTACAAAATACTGTAAAATTATGTTTTGAGTTTTTATGAAAATATTTATTTTTGACAAAATGACAAATTTTAATTAGATTTTATGAGATTTTTTTTGTGAGTGTACTGACCTATAAAAAGTAATACAACAAATTAACGTCTTTGTTTTAAATAAAATCCAAAAATAATTCGTATAAAATTTCCATTTGCCACATGCATTATTGAAATCACTTGGTGCAGATACCGGCATTAGTTGTTCAGGTGTCAGAGTCACTAAATTATGCAAACTATTTGATAAAATAAATTCTGCAAATACTAAAATTGCACATGTTTAAATAGATTTAACAAATTGCTTAAATACCATATGCTAACAGTAGCAACAGCTGCTATAGCCAACAGCAACACCTACACAAATAACTCAATTGCAATGCATCATCATTTCAGCAGCAACATCAACAACAACGCATAAATTGAATTTGCAATTGAATTTTTGGCAAATATTATTTCAAATGCCTTCTCTCACATAACACACAAAACATAATGCATGTCACCAACATATGCTGCATGTTGTCACATGTCATAGCAACACCCACGTGGTGTAACAACAGCAATAACCGACTTAGCAACCATTGCCTCAGCCATCGAACCAACCATCGAATTAACTAACAAACCAACCAAACAGGCAGGCAGTCAGCCACCCACACGCAATACTTTCGCCTGTTGCAGGTGTCGAACATTTATGACCGACCAGTTTGCTATTCAGCCCCCTCATGTGGCACAATTTCACTGCAATAGAAAATTTCCACTATGTTCGATAAATTTAAAAAGTATCCAAACGTTTTAATACCTTTTTATATGTTTTACAAGTTTTTTATATATGAAATCAATATGGACATGGACATTTTGAAGTATGGACATTTTGATGTAATGATAACTTTAAAAATTCTTAATATTATAGTCGGACTAAGCCGACTATAACAACGTTAAAGTCAAATTTAAGCACTATAGGAGGTATATTTACAAAAATGGGCGTATTTCAGATCAAAATCAACGAATCACGCTCATTTTCAATACCCGACACCCCATGTATACAAGTAATATAATTCCTTAGTTTTATTGATCTACCATTTCTGAATTTTCTGTAATCGTGATTTTCGTAGACATACGGTGGGTTTAGCAGATAATTTAGCAGTATTTCGAAACGAAAGACTATTACACGAAAATTACGTAATTTAAAATAAATTTCAAAGTTTTACATGTCAAGTAATATTAAATTAAAATTTGAGTGACGAAATTTTTACGTACAATTTTCGTTTCGTCGTTTGTTTCGAAATACTGAAAGTAGGTAAAAGATGGACATAGGGATATATGGTCAGACTGAAAGACAACAGACACACATTCCTAAATCAACTCAGTAGGTGACGCTGATCAAGAATATATATGCCAAAGAGGCGAATGTGTAATTTTTGATATTTGCGATTTTTACATTTTTGAATGTAGTTTTTTCTCCAGTATACTGTGCCAAAATTGTGTGTGGTTTTGTTGGGCATTTCTAGCTACAAAAGACAAAACCAAAAGAGCGAATTCGAAAAATTGAAAATGTTGTCATGCCAAAAGGTCGAATCTTTTCGTTTTTATGCCATAACTGTTTAGTGGTAAAATATAAAATAATGGTGTCAATAGGTGCTTTGTTTGTTTTCAAAGCACCTATCGATCTGCATCATTAATTAAAAATATTTTGCCAAACATTAATTTGCCATTTGTTATTTATGTTATTTATGTTGGCAATATATTTTAAAATAATGATGCAGATCGATAGTTGCTTTGAAAACAAACAATAATTGCCTTTACATCACTTTTTTATCTTGTACCATTAAAGAGTTATAGCAAAAAAACGAAAAGATTCGCCCTTTTGGCATGACAAGATTTTCAATTTTTCAAATTTCTTCGTTTTTTTGCGATAATTTTTTATAGGGGGAAGATAAAATAATGGTGTACAGGTTTTAATTGTTTATTTTTAAAGAACCTATCGATTAGCATCATTATTTAAAAATATTTGAGACGGGTGTTACAATATTTTGGATGGATACAGCAACCATATGGAATATCTATGTGACCAAAAAGTGTAATAAATGAATAGATACGACAAATTTCTTTACTTCTACAAAGTTTCCCAGTTGTAGGTTTGCAATATAGTTCGCAAAATAACATTTACTATTTTTTTGTGACGGGCGTTACAACTCAAAAAAACAGTTTTTGTTTGGTAATTGTCAGTACTTTGAATCACTCATCACCAATGCAATGTGTGGAATACTTTTGCAAAAAAATACCTTTAAAATTGTACTATTTAATTTTCTTTCGGATTCAAAACAACGAAACTACAGTGTTTCATATATTGCCTCAATTTTGCACTCAAAAAATTTCAAAAAAATACTTGACTTTAATTGAGAAAAATCACAATTGCCATGCATTTTGGTAAGTTCTGATCACAGGACATAAAATTAGAATCATTTCTTATCCTAAAAATCATTAATCCGAATCAATAGGCTTAACTTTAAAATATAAACCTCGGTAACGTTTTCTGTGGAATGCCCCCAAAATATCAAAAAAAAAAAAAATTGAAAAAATAAAATAAATTTTACTAATTTTTAAACCACTTCAAACTTTAAAATTTGATTTCCCAAAAAGGGGCGAATCTTTGGCATAACAGTGACGATATATTTGTCACCTTCTGGAACCGAGAAACAAACGAACATTAAAAATCAACTCTGAAATTGACGCTGATTCTAGATAATACAAACAAATGACCAAATTGAATATACACCCTTTCACTTTCAGTGTAGCGTACAAAAAAAAAATCATAATCACAAATATCTTGCCGCAAATGTGCTACATGCAGCACATTTTCGATAGTCACATTCTTCAAGTATCTTTGCAAATTGTCCCCCTTACTTTTGCAAAATTTCCTTTACATTTTCTTTTATTTTTACCTTTTTTTTATAATATCTAGAAATCATGCATTATGTTTTCTTATACTCTATATATAGATATAACTCATTAACATTTTAAGTGCAGCAGCTAGTGTTGAGCTGAGCTGTCTCTGCACGTGGCATTCTGCCAAAGTTATGCATAATTTGTATTATTATTTTTAGATTTCTTTAGTCTTTTGTTGGTCTTCTTTCGACTCTTATTTCGAAAGTGCATTAAAAAAATGTTACTTCTTTAATTTACACGACATTTAATTGGCTCGTAGCCAATATTCTTTGCACTATAAGTACTTAATTTATTTTTGCTGATTTTACAATTTATATTTGATGTAATGTAAATCTGCGATTTGATTCATCTACTGATTTTTGACAAATACCATACAGGGCTTTTCATTTTTTATGTAATATAGTTGTTTTATATATTGTGACCTGTTTTACATATTTGAGATATTAATGTACATTGCTAAATTCTTGTCATATTTGAATTATATCACTTTTTTTTGTAAAAATGGCATAATTAATTATAATATTGCTTAATTTTGATTGATTAAAATCAAATTCCAAATGAATAACGAATTCGATTTCCACATTATCTCTTGTTTCGGTTTTATTAACGGCTTCGTTTTTAATTTTTATTGCGAATTGATTTTGGTATATACGCAAATAAATGATTTGAATGGAGTGTCCAAAGTCCCGTCAACGAGGCTTTGACAGAAATGTGCTATAGGTTGGATAGGTAGTGCATAGGCTTTTTAAAAGTTGGAACGAACATATTTAGATAGATCTATTTTTGCATACAAATAACTACTAAAAACACAATAGAACAATCCATTATATTTAATAATTTCGTAATTATTACAACTCGAAAGAAACATTTGGTCTAAAAAAACTAGGGCTGGAAATAAAATCCAAAAAACCAATAAAATCCAAAAAATCCAATAAAAAAAAAAACAAACGGTGGAGTGGCTTTTTTTTTGGGTTTTTATTGGTTTTTTTTTTGATTTTATTGGATTTTATTGGATTTTTTATAAATAACATAATTTCAATTGGATTTATCGCTTTTTAAAGTTATTCCTTCTCATCCTTTCGCTACCGAGAACTGCTGTATAACCTTTGGTTAGAACATACATTGTGGAAAAATTCACCGTCTTGAATCTGAAAACCGTTTTCTTCCATATACTGAATTAGTTATTTGGGCGAGAAAATGAATCAGCCTAATTGTCTGATTAAATCTATTTTTAATGCCTTCTTTATAACAGGACAACTTTTCAGAACATAATACTAGATTTAATCAATGACTACCTCATTAAAAATGGCTTAGAATTGGCTTGAATTAAATCCATAATTTCGGAAATTACATTTATATCATTTAATTACTATTTATTTCATTAAATTATTTGGATCAAAAAATCCGGATGAATATTTTTGGAGTGGAGACAAAACCCAGTTCTGAAAAAAATACCTAACGAACGAAAGGAATGTAGAATATGTCCTATTAAAAGGCAATCATCTGTAATATATATTTCAAATTTGCAATAAAATGTTGATAAAGATAGTTTCATGTTTTCAAAATGTGCTTTTTGCAGCACTTTTCATAGGAATTCTTAAACAGGTATTTATCAAACTGAAAATAGAAAAGTCGTATTCATTTGAATAAAGAACAATTGTTTGAATAGTGAAATTGAATTAACCAGAGGACATAAATAATTTAGAAACCGTACTATAATTCAGTATAGTCAAATTGAATATAAAACTGCAATCAACTTAATTTTTAAAAATAGGAAAATATAAGCTTAAAACATATATATTAAATTCGGAAAGAGTCATTTGAAATTCTGAGATAACCACTTTGTTTTCTGAAAGTTCTTATTTGACATCAGACATTTCTTGTTTTACTAATTCTGCTACTTTTATATTACATAAAATGCATAACAAAAATGTCTCTGAATTCCAAGTGACTTTATAAGAATTTTATTTAATTTTTTTATTTTTTTTATTCAGAATTAAATTTGCGTCTTTCTGACATAAAATTTACTACTCTAAAACCAAAATGGTCTTTATCTGTATCGGCAGTATAGAACGTTAATGATTTTCATATGGCCTTTTCTAGTTTCATTTGTCAATACATTTGTAACTCTGAATAACTATATTTTTTGATGATTTTTTTTGAAATGAAACGTTATGGTTGGTATGTTTTTAATAAAAGAGATAAAAATAGTGTATTTTTTTAGTTTACTGAATTCACTATTATTTATAACAGGAATTTATAACAGGACAACTCTTCAGAACATAATACTAGATTTAATCAATGACTACCTCATTAAAAATGGCACAGAATTGGCTTGAATTAAATCCATAGTTTCGGAAATTACATCCAACTATTTATATCATTAAATTATTTGGATCAAAAAATCCGGATGATTTTTTTTTGGAGTGGAGACAAAACCCAGTCCTAAAAAAAATACCTAACGAACGAAAGGAATGTAGAATATGTCTTATTAATATATATTTCAAATTTGCAATAAAATGTTGATAAAGATAGTTTCATGTTTTCAAAATGTGCTTTTTGCAGCACTTTTCATAGGAATTCTGAAACAAGTATTTATCAAACTGAAAATAGAAAAGTCGTATTCATTCGAATAAAGAACAATTTTTTGAATAGTGAAATTATATTAACCATGGGACATAAATAATTTAGAAACCGTACTATAGAATTTTATTTATTTTTCTTATTCAGAATTAAATTTGCGTCTTTCTGACATAAAATTTACTACTCTAAAACCAAAATGGTCTTTATCTGTATCGGCAGTATAGAACGTTAATGATTTTCATATGGCCTTTTCTAGTTTCATTTGTCAATACATTTGTAACTCTGAAATCCATTTCTTCTCTAAAAAAACTATATTTTTTGATGATTTTTTTTTTGGAATGAAACGATATGGTTGGTATGTTTTTAATAAAAGAGATAAAAATAGAGTATTTTTTTAATTTACTGAATTCACTATTATTTAATAAAAAATAAATACACAAGTATAAATTATCATATATTTTAAATATAAGAAATATTAAAAATGGCTTAAAACCTAAATATGCAATTTTTCTTATATTGCTCTAAATATCACCTCATAGTTCATACGTATATCGTTTTATCAACTGAATTTATTTGCCAATACGTAATTTAACTTATTTCTGTCGAAATATTATAACAGAGAGTATTTAAAAAATGTCTTTGAAAAGCTGATACCATATGGTAACAAATTACTGAAAGGGTTAATAAATTCAATTTGACAATTACATATTTTAGAGTCCCTTTTTGCATTCAAAAGATCGATTCTGAATTTATTATGATCGTTTCTAGTTTCATTTGTTCACTCTTAATTACATTAGGCCTTGTCTGAAATCAATTTGCTTTTTCCGAATTCATGTTGTTAAAACTAAAATCATTTTTTTTTGCTCTGAATTCAATTTGACTGTGCAGAATTTCATATAAAGATTTCTAAATTTAATTTTTATATTCAGAATTTCATTCGAATGTTTCGAACTTTTATTTGTCTTTTTCTGATTTTATTTTGTCAAGAACTAAATCAAATTTTCTATCTTGTTTATGTTGAATTCAGTCAGCACCTTAAAGAGTTTTAATTAGAATATGTTGTAGAGTTTAATATTACTAAAATGTTATAAAGTTAAAAAATAACAATAATTTCAACTAATTTCCGTATTTACCAAGATTTATAAGCACATGTAAAAAATACCATTGCAAAAACTACATATTGTCATTGTAAAGATAAAACTAAACAAATACATATATCCGAAATTAGTAGGTGCTGTAATAAAAACATTGTATATTTAAAATCCTTGGTTCGAAAATGCCAATTAAAGTATCAACTGAAAGTAAATTTCTTAAACTGTCGATTGACATTTTTGATTTTCGACTATAACATATATTTTTTTAAAATATTAATGCATGAACGGGAAAAATGTGTTTTTGATACATAATGTATTTATTTAAGTTTTCCAACTACAACAACGACGTTATAGCGTATTTTTTATCTCGTCATTTATATTTTATTATATTAAATATTTGCCTTAAAAGTGCACTGAATAAATAACACTGCAAAATGTCATCGCCACTAAGTGTTGAATTCCGCAAAGTGTTGCTGAGTCGTGTTGTCGCAATGCGTTAGAATGACACTTAAGCTGTTATTCCAGTGAATTTTTATTTTTTGTTAAAGACGTGCGCGTTCGCAGTATTCAGGGCATTTAAGAGTCTCTGTTGCTATGACTCAGTATCATTACAAGTTTTTTTTTTTATTGTTTATTTGGTTTTTTTTTTCATATGAATATCACCTGAAAACGTTCAGCTGACGTTCAACGTATCACACAACTGACGTCATTATCAGTCAAACTTTTCGTATTAAGTTTGACTTCCGTATGAAAACGATACCGTACGAAATGTGTAATAGGGTGTATAACCTGCGACAATACATAATATGTACGTCACCAAAATGATGACAATAAACGTTGGGGGCAGACGGAAGTGCAATAATTAATTAGTAACTAAAATAACCAGGTTTCATTTTTGTTTATTTCTTTTTTTCCGTATTCAATTTCCTTTCCGTATTTTATACTCGTTTTTTTTTTTTACTCTTTTTCGCAATTACCATTTATACCAAAAATACATTTTAATGCTATTCAAATGTTGCAGCATGTATTAATTACACTAGTGAGTTCAGTGCGCCTTTTTTTCCCATTTTACGTCTCGTATTTTTCCATTATTTTTGTGGTTTTTTTTGGGTGCTGTGCAACTGTAAGAAATGTCATATTTTTTTTTGTTTTTTTTGTTATTCTTACTCACTCGTATTAAGATGTTATCTGTGGACAATTTTATTTCCATGGAAAAATTTTCTCATGAAAAATCTATTCATGCGAAATCTATTCATGCAAAATCTATTCATGGAAAAAATTATCTATGGAATTTTATTTTTGTGATAACTTTCTGATACAGTTTTTGTTAGGGTTTTATTAGTAAATTAGCGACTATGTGTTGTAATTGTTTTGTGACTTTATTTTTATCTCGAACACTAATTGTCTGATTTTCTTTAAAAATGTGCAAAGTTTTTTCATTTACTATGGTTACTTCATTCATAAATGAGCTCGGAAAGAAGAGTTTTTAGAATTTCGGTTATTTTAGTCTTTAAGTATTGAAAAAATTGCATTAGATATGAATTTGAGGACTGCGTCGAATAAAATTGTCCGTTACATATCTTCCCATAATGTGCTATTGCAAGATTCAAATTAAAAAAATTTGATCATAGTAGCTCTGAATTAAATGGCAGAAAATAATTTGTGTCAGTTATAGTCAATACAAAATTTATTTAACGCGAAAATGGCAAACGAAGTGGAAGTGCGAGGAAATATAATTAAAAATTTTCAAAAACAACCTAGTTGGTCTTTTAAAAAAATTGCCAAGGAGGTAGGGGCTAACCCTAAGATCATTTCTCGCGTTATCAACCGCTTTAAGGAAGACCTGAGTATTGATCGGAAGAAAGGTTCTGGTAAAAAAAAGGCCCTCATGATCGTGAAAAGTCGAAGAAGGTTGTGAATATTTTAAAGAAAGATCCAAGCATATCCGGAAGGAAATTGGCGAGAAAGGCGGATTGCTCAGAATCTTTCGTGCGCAGGACTAAGAAAGAAGCTGGGCTGAAGACGTACAAGGTGCAAAAAGTTCCGGATAGAAATGCCGTCAAGAATGAAACCGCAAAACAACGAGCTAAAAAGCTGAACCAAGATTTTTTTAAAAAATTCGATTGCTGCATAATGGACGACGAAACTTATGTTTTAGCGGACTTTTCTCAGCTACCTGGGCAGGAATTTTATACAGCCGATTCTCGAGGAAATGTCGCTGAAAAATTCAAATAAAAAAAATGACAAAATTCCCAAAGAAATTCCTTGTTTGGCAGGCAATTTGCAGTTGTGGAAAAAGGAGCAGCTCATTCGTGACATCGGGTACAATTAATAGCGAAATATATGTGAAGGAATGCTTGCAAAAGAGATTGCTTCCATTTTTACGCCAACATGAAGTGTCCACATTTTTTTGGCCTGACCTCGCTTCATGTCACTACAGCAAAACGGCCTTAGAGTGGATCCAACAAAATGCAGTGATTTTGGTGCCTAGAGAAGCCAATCCACCAAACTGTCCAGAACTCAGGCCGATTGAGAGATACTGGGCTTTAGTAAAAAGGGAGATGAAGACAACAAAAAAAGTGACCAAAGACCTTCAAGACTTTAAAAGAAAGTGGTCTTCAGCAGCTGTGAGGGTGTCGGACAGACACTACCATTACAACATTAATGGAAGGGGTTCCGGAAAAATTAAAACTTTTTATTAAAAAATATTAATTCTTGTTTTTTATATATTTTTTTAAAATCTAAAAATAATTTGCAAAATAAAATATTTTATTCTAAAAAAATTCAATTACTAGATTTTATCATTTTTGTAGCAGACAATTTTATTCGACGCAGTCCTTAAATATTTCGACTTTTAATTTAAGCATTTTGTATATTAATTACTATTATTGAAAAAAATTCAAATTTCATAATTATTCCAATAAAATGAAATTACCGTCCATTTTAAATAATCTACTCCACTTGAAACCACAAATACTAATTAAACCTATAATAAAAATTGTCTGTCATATTTTGCAAATACGCCTTTTGGTTGTATACTTGGTAACGATATTATTTTCGTTATATTAGACAATAGCAAAACAGCTACAATGTTGTCGTCGTCGTCATCATCAAAAGCAACATCATCACTTACCAACCAACCAACCAACCAACCATCTTTGATACCAGACGTTTGTGTTTTTTTTTATGATAAAGTGGCATAGAATTTCAACCTTAGTACGTTTTTCTTACTCTACTTACTGTTTCTTTAAGAAAATATTACAAAAAATAAATAAAAAATAAAAAAAAGAAAAGATTAAATGAACCGTCAAAATGCATGCTATGCTGTTCAAGTAAAGCAAGCACAAAGACTTTGAAAAATATATCTTTCAATGTTGTTTTGTTGATGATGCCAAGTAATTCTGGAAATTTTATGTTTATGAAAATAACATAAAGTTTAAGATAACGTTTTCAATGTTTTCGTAGAAATATTCTTTTCAATTAGGAGAATATGTATGAATAAAATATCTCTTTATAATATAGGTTTTATAAAAATATATTTTATATAGAACATTGTAAATGTATCAGCAAACAAACAGCTGACGGTTCGAACATTGAATTGAATATATTTTAAATTTTACATTTTGTGTGAATATTTTTAATAATAATCAAAATTTTAATAGGATTATTTCGTCGTTTTAGAACGAAAAGTGTCCAAATACATTTTCAAAATGACAAATATACTTTTACAAAAATCTTTATGTATCTGTCAATTTTTAATCGATGATCTCAATCTTTTTACCACATGATAAGAAAACGTAAATCTATCATTTGATATTTGAACTTTAAAAATGCATCAAATACTTTTTATAATTTTAATCAAGAAACTCAAAATTTAAGTTTTTCATAAAAATGTATTTGGTGACTTTTCGACGATTTATTAATTTAATAAATACTAAATAATTCTAATTTAAACTGAATATTTTTCTTTATAAAAAAAATAAAATATAAATTATAAAAAAAAAAAAAAAAAAATTTACAACATAAATCAATTTGAATATAATTTTATTTTATTCATGGCATATTTAAATACTGTAATCCGTGCAATTTGAATATATTTTATATCATGACACATATTTTTTAGAATCAGTTCAATTTATTTCATGCTATATATCATGCTATATATCAAACGTAAAAATCTAATAACATTAAAATAAATCATGCGACATAATATATATATCAGTAATTTATAAAAAACTTTTACTATTATGTAAATTATGTATATTTATTTCTGTCATGACATTTTTGATTTCATTTCATACTGAAAGTTTTTTATAGATTACTGATATATACATTATGTCGCATGATTTATTTTAATGTTATTAGATTTTTACGTTTTGCACATTTTATTTATATTTTAAATTCAAAATTTTATATTACTAATTTATTATAGTTTTAAAAAATTATCAAGTACATATTATGCCTTGATAGAAAATATTGTGTGATTTGTTTAATACTCTGCCATTTTATAACTCATTGTTTATAAAAAAATTTAAAATATATTAAACAAAATTTTGTTACATTATATATAATTTGAGCTTTTTCATAATATATTTACATAACTATTGTAATACGTGAATTTTAATTTGAATATTTTCTATGTCATGACAGATATTTTTCACAAGCATTTTTTAATTTGCTATCATTTCATGCTACATATCAAATCTAAGTGGTAGTAAATTATGTAAATTTATAAAATTGCCGTCATATGCAGTAAAATTTTATTCTTTTAGTATATTTTATGTTGTCGCTTGATTTATTTAAATGTTATCAGATTTTTACATTTTATACATTGTAAAAAAATTTTAAGTATTTCCTTAACACATTTTCAAAATAAGTTTCGGATTTCTTTGTTTTTAAAACTTCAAAATTGTATATTTCAAATTTATTATAAGTAGTTCAAAAAAATGCTCATTTATGCCTTGACAGAAAATATTTCATGCTATATTCTATACTATGCCATTTTATAACTCATGATTTAAATATGCTTTGCTATTATTGTATTTTAAAAATATAGATTTTATATTTAGTATTGTGTTTCATTCGTTTCATTTTTTTTTCATAAAATATTGTATGTTTTTTATATACAATATTTTATGTTCTGACATTTTTTTAATTTGTTTCATGCTATGTTAAATAATATGATTTATTTTGTTTAAATTTTTATATTTTCTACATAATCAGTATTGCGTTATAATATATGGTTTTAGTTGTATTAAAAAAAACATACAATATTTTCTGGCCTGATATTTTTTTTTAATTTATTTCATGCTATAGTAAAGAATATGTTTTATTTTGTTTAAATTGTTATATTTTATACATATTTAGTTATAAAAAATGTTCGATGTATTTATATTTTATGTCACAATATGTTTGAATTTGTTTTATATATTTTTTGTATAATATAATTTATATATTATATCACGATATACATTTAATAAGTTTTGTTTCTTGCTTTATTTAATACTATGCATTATATCTTACGCTCTAATTAATTATTTTATCACATGCTATGCTATTATATTTTAAGGAATTATATGTTATAATCAGTATTGTACAATAAAATGTATTCAATATATCACAATATATTTTTATTTATTAAATATAAAATAAACAATATTCTATGACACGATATATATTTAATATCTTGCTAGATTATAATTGATATGCCATATATCATTGAAAGTATTATATTTTACAAGTGGTATTATCGCAATATAGTTTTTATACCACAATATGTTTTAATTTTATTATATAACATCAAATAAATTATATCATGATATAAAATATTTTAATATCATTTCTTTTTCATTTATGTGATGCTATACTTTAGGTATAACATTTTATTTATGTAATGAAATACAATTTTATTTCATGCTTTATTCTATTGAATATTATATATTTTCATTATATATTCAAAGTATTATATTTTATTAAAAGTATTGTATTATAAAATATATTTAATTTTTTAAAATTTTATATCACAATATATATTATTTTTTGTTATAATATGTATTGCATAAAATAAATAATATCATGATACAAATTTTAAGAATTTAATTTCATACTTTATTGCTATGTCGTGCCACACTTGCAAGCATTCACTGCAGTTTTTTTTTTACATTTCTTATCAGTTGCGTTTTTTTCTGCAAGGCTGTTGTTTAAGACCTACACTGATAGGAGCTACAATAAGACATGAACGCATGTATAAGTAATTGATAAACATTTTATATGATAGCAATTTTTGTAATTGAAAACACGAGCGTGCGAGCAACAAGTGATAAAAAGAGTTATGCATTTTTGTTTTGAATTCTGTTTTTTTTTTAAGTTTTTTATTTTATTTTTGTTGCTCTGCGTTTTTTTTTTCTTTGCACCATTTTGTATTCATTTTTTGTTTGTATTTATTTAATTCTTTATTTTTATTTTTTTTAATTTTTTTTTTTTATTTTTTTTATTTTATTTTTTTTTGTTTTTTTTATTTTTTTTTTATTTTTTTTGTTTTTTTTATTTTCTTTTAAAATATTAATGAAATTATTACTGTTTAAAATAAAACTTTATATTTAAAATTAAAATAAATGGAAAAATAAAAAAGAATATACAAAAAAAAAAAACAAAAAATCAAAAAAACTGAAACAACATAATTAGATAAAATAGTTAACATGAAATAAATGAGGAACAAAAATTGAAATAAAAAGAAAAAAAGTAAAAAAACAAAAACAAAAAAAGTATATAATTAAATAAAAAAATATATATATTTAAATAAATAAAAATAAAATTAAAAAATTATCTAAAAATATTAAAAAAAAATGTTTAAAAAACCTAAAACTTCTTCCTTTTTATTGCATGCTCTTAAGTCAAAATTGTGAAAAAGCGGTCATTGTCAAGGTTGACAAGTTTTTGTTATTGCCAAGTCATGTACACACCCATGTTTGTGTGACGTCTGTTCGTCGGTCCGTGACTGCCACTGTATTTCGTTTAGTATTGTGAGAGTTTTTTTCGCATTTACTAAGCAGCCAGTTTGGCAACGCACTTAAGAACGGACGTCAATGTATTGATAAAATACCATTCACAAAAATGTATAATACAAATATAATAGAAATAAAAAAAATTCTAAACTATCTGGTTGTGTGATGTCAATTAAATTTAAATTAATTATTCACATAATATGTTTTAAATTAATATAGTTTTCATTTATTAAAAGTTGTAGGCGTTTGCTTTATTATAAATTTGCAATTCATTAATTTAGTTATTTAGTTTTTACTATGTTTATAGTATTTTTCAATATGTTCATTGTAATTATTCACATATTATGTTTTTAATTATTATAGTTTTCAATTATGAAAAGTTGTAGGCGTTTGTTTTATTATAAATTTTGATTTTCATTCAAAATAAATATATTTTTTTTACTTTAAAATTTTTTATTTATTTAGGTTTTCCTATGTTTATAGTATTTTTCAATATGTTCATAGTAAATTATATTTTAATAACTGCACAAAAATTCCCAAAGAAATTATCTTTTTCTGTAACACGAGTTTTCTTCAATAAATCCATTAATAGGATAAGATTTTACTATGGCCATGGTATTTTTCAATATGAGCGTAGTAAATTGTATTATAAAATATTAGATATATAAGTAACTGAAAAAGTTTAATACTGTGTCACAAACTTTTTTTTATTTATAAAAAAAGCCTTTTTTTTCATTATTTTAAAAACAAAGTTTTACTACGTTTGTGCTAATTTTCTAAATGATCGTAGTACACTTTTTTTTGTTATATTAAAAGAAGCTCAATTCAAAATGTTATATTTCCGTTAACACGTCAGTTTTAATATTAGAATATAATAATTATTTGAAAAGTTGAAAGTTTTTATTACGTTTTAAAAGCAAGTTTTGTTTTCTTTATTTTGAAAACAAAGTTTTACTACGTTTGTGCTTATTTTCTAAATGATCGTAGTACACTTTTTTTGTTATATTAAAAGAAACTCAATTCAAAATGTTATTTTTTCGTTAACCCATTAGTTTTAATATTAGAATATAATAATTATTTGAAAAGTTGAAAGTTTTTATTACGTATTAAAATCAAGTTTTGTTTTCATTATTTTAAAGTTTTACTACGTTCGTGGTAATTTTCTAAATGATCGTAGTGAGTTATTATTAAAAATTATTATGAGCAAATTTAGAAAATCTAAAAGTCTTGAGGTTGGAAAAATTAAAAACAAAAATGGGAACACATCGATGCAAGATAAATCTGTTCATCGTCATTCGCTTCTAATGGAAGCCATCTAAGTTAGGGGGTCGTATTGTTTTTTCGTTGACTATTCAAAAGTATACGGTTAAAAACAAAATAGTTATTGAAGAAGTGGTCTGAAATTAATTTATATTTTTAATATTCTATTGATTTTAAATACATTCGTACTTCATTGTATTAATTTGAATATTAATATTTCTATATTTATTTACAAAAATATAAATTTAATATACTTATACAATATACTATATGTGATAATTAAGAAATTAAAAAAAATCAAATACAAAAATAATATGATGAAAAAATTAAAATTTGAAACGTCCATATTAAACTCTACTACATTCCTACTACATTTTACGACCGCCTTTAAAGCAATTTATATATGAGTGTACTGTTCTTGGTCTTCGATTTTATTTTTTAATAAAATTCATTATTATGCTTCTGTATATGGCTCTATATTCCATCATGCTATTTAAACTAACGACACACACATTCTCTAAAATTTACCACATACACTATATTCCTGGAATTTACGCCATTTTCAACACAGTTTTCACAGCCACTTTGCGTTGATTTGATTAACATATTTATTTGCTTTAACACTTCGAAACACAGAAGGAATCAGCGAGAGAGGCTCAGTGTGGTTTAGTTGTCAGGACTCGTGTGGCATGAGACCCAACAACATGAGTGGCTGATGTTGCTGCTGATGCTGCTGCGTGATATCAGCGGCACGTGCATGCGAGAAAACTTTACATAATAAAAGGGCACGAAGTGAAAATAAAATAATAAATAAAAAAAAATGTGGCAATGCCACTCGATGATGTGATGCGGCGGCGATGCCACTGTACAACAAGATGCCTTCGCGTTACATTTGACGGCTGTGCGTAGTATGTACCGCAAAAATACTTTACGATTTGCTGTCATTTCTTGAATTTATTTCAATTTTTTTTTGTTGTTGTCTACTCTTGTTGCGGTTCTTGTTTATTCTTGTGCGAAATTGTATACATTTTATGATTTTATTTTAGAGAAAAACGAAAATGAAATTGAACAAAAAAAAAAACATGCAAACGAGGGTGTTGCTGCATGGGGCGTGTTAGGGCTTTGTGGTTGTTGACTGCGCGTGCTACATGAATCTATTATGAGCGCCAACCGAAGCGATCCACCAAATGTATTTGCATTAATTTAATTTGTGATATATATATATTTTTGGGATTATAGAGTATTCTTTTAAATAACTTTATTTGGCTTTAACTTTATTAACATTTTTTTTTGGATAATTTTTAGTCAATCCCGACACTCAACTGTTTTACAGTAAAACTTTTATAATTGTTATAAAGTAAAATTGTTCTGCATTTAAACTATTATAGAGTACTGTTATACGGTTATACAGTAAAACTTTCATACAGTAAAATTGATATACAGAAAAACTGTTATACAGTAAAACTGTTATACATTAAAACTGTTATACATTAAAACTGTTATACACTAAAACTGTTATACACTAAAACTGTTATACAGTAAAGCTATTATACAATAAAACTGTTATAAAGTAAAACTGTTATACAGTTAAACTGTTATACAGTTATACTTTTTTGTATTAAAACTGTTATACAGTAAACTGTA
Source organism: Dryomyza anilis (assembly GCA_951804985.1). Lineage (NCBI taxonomy): Eukaryota > Metazoa > Arthropoda > Insecta > Diptera > Dryomyzidae > Dryomyza > Dryomyza anilis. The sequence goes on from OX638131.1 coordinate 30,498,604, forward strand.
TTACAATAAAACTTTTATATAGTAAACTGTCATACAGTAAAACTGTTATACAGTTAAACTGTTGTACAGTTAAACTGTACAACAGTTAAACTGTAAACTGTTATGCAGTAAAACTGTTATACAGTAAAACTGTTATACAGTAAAACTGTTATACAGTAAAACTGTTATACAGTTAAACTGTTATACAGTAACACTGTTATACAGTAAAACTGTTATACTGTTAAACTGCTATACAGTAAAAGTTTTTTTTTTTTTTTTAAATTCTCAAATATTTTTATGAATATTTTATTTTCTACTCTTATTAACTTCACTTAACATTCAAACGCATTTTATCAAATAACACAAATTGGTAACATCTCTTGCCGTCAATTGAAATTTTACTACTTGCTGCTTGAACTTGATGCTTATGCCACTCAGTGCTTTTTGACTGTTTGTAACTTTCTGCTGTTTTGCATGCAAATCACGTTCAATTTGTTGCTACAACTTTATGCGCCAAATACATGATTTTCAAGGATTTATGCAATGCTCACTACTACAGCGTAATTCACTTAGCTACCAGCGCAAATCATGTGCATTATAAGGATATTCAGCAGATCCTTTCATGCATTCTACCATTTTTTTGTTCGTTTGCTATTTATTTATTTCTTGTTTTTTTTTTCTTATTTGTCTGTCTGTCTGCCAATCGCACATCAAGCATATTTACAGCCGTCGTCCGCCGCCCTCTGCTCTAAATATCACTTTCATGTAACAAAATATGATTGAATTTGTTGAAAACATCGAACCGGAAATTAAATACATTTGCTGGGGCGCATTGTGTACGCGGCACGTCGTCCTGGCCTTGATGTGTCTCCGTTACAATGTCAGCAATATGTTGCTGCTGCTGCTGTGCCGCATGTTTTGATTCAACTTCAACGTGTTGCATGTAATTGTTGCCGTTATTTTCAAAAGTTTTGTTTATGCTGTTTATCCTTATCTTTATTGCTTTTGTATTTCTGCGAATTTATTGGAAACTTTTGCAAATATGAAAAAAAAACATTGTAATTTAATAATATATTTTGTGGTTTTAAATTGAAATTAAAATGATTTTCAGTGGGATTTTGATTTAATTAAATTTCGCTGGAATTGTTTGTATTTTAGTTTAATTTATGTAATTTATGAAGTTTAAATAAATGCTTAAAATTAATAAGTACAAAAAAATAATCAAAGTTTTAGTATTTTTTTATACATTTATAACAATGATATTTTTAAAATATAAATACAATTTTTTGTTTTTGTAATTAAATTTCATTGACCTTGCTATTTGTGTAACCAATCATATCGTCGTTGTAGAACGAAAAATAACCAAATACATTTTCAAAACGCCAAATATTGATTTACAAAAATCTTTATATATCTGTCAATTTTCTATCGATAATCTCACTTTTTTTACCACACGGTATCAAAATGTAAATCTATAAATTCAGATTTCAACTTTAAAAATGCATCAATTACTTTTTATAATATTAATCAACAAAGTCGAAATTTAAGTTTTTCATAAAAATGTATTTGGTGACTTTTCGTTCTACAACGACGATATTATGTTTGATCATTTAACTATATAACGTTTAAAAATCCATTGTTTTTCATGAAATATTGTAGAATCAATTTTCAAAGATCCTATCGTCGTTGTATAGCTATAAGTCACAAAATCCATTTTTATGAAAATCATAAATTGCGTTCGAGTTTGTTGGCTATTATTACAAAAGGTAATTCATATATTTTAAAATTTAAAATACCAATTGTTAGATTCATATTTTCTTATCATTTGGTATAAATATTGAGCTCATCGATCATAAATTGACAGATACGCAAAGGTTTTTGTGTATTAATAATTGGCAATTCGAAAAAGTAATTGATCACTTTTACTTCTACAACGACGATATTATGGTATTGTAAAATCATAATATGGTCTGTAAAGTTGTGTGAAATCATAATATGGTCACTGAGGAACATAGTGTGATTTTGGGAAAACATAATATGTTCACTGAGGACCATATTAGGGTTGTGTGAAATTATTAGGTTTTGTTGTGGTTGTGTAAATTTATAATATCTTCACTGAGAACTATATTATGGTTATGTGAAATCGTTATATGGTCACTGAGGAGCAAATTATGTTTGTGCGAAAACATAATAAGGGTTGTGTGGAATCATATGGTTGTGTTATGTTTGTGTCAAATTTTAATATCGTCACCGAGAAGCAGTTTATGGTTATGAGAAATAATAATATGGTTAATAAGGCCATATTATGGCTGTGCAAAATCGTAATATGGTGAATAAGGATCATATTATGGTTAATATGTTCACTGAGGACCACAGCAGGGTTGTGTGAAATTATACTATCGTCACTTAGGACCATATTATAGTTATGTGAAATTGTAATGTGATCAGCAAGTACCATATTATGGTTGTGCGAATTTATAATATGTGCATGGTTGAGTGAACTCGTAATATGATCACTAAGAACAATATTAAGGCTGTGTGGAATCATAATCTGTTCATTGAGGACTATATTTTTGGGTTGTATGAAATTATAAATCGTTACTGAGGACCATATTATGGTTATGTGACATCGTAATATGGTCACAGAGGAGCAAATTATGTTTATGAGAAATCATAATAAGGTTTGTGTGGAATCATATGGTTGTGTCTGTGTCAAATATCGTCACCGAAAATCAGTTTATGGTTTAGTGAAATCATAATACTGGTGACTAAGACCATAATGTGGTTGTACGAAATGATATTATGTTCATGGTAGAGTAACTTCTTAATATAGTCACTGAGAACCATATTATGGTTGTGTGAAATCGTAATATGGTAAATACGGACATTAGTATAATTAAAAAATAACAGCAGGGTTATGTGGAATTATAATATCGTCACTTAGGACCATATTATGGTTATGTGAAATCGATTTGGAGTCAGTAAGGACCATATTATGGTTTTGCGAAATTATAATATGTGAATGGTTGAGTGCACTGATAATATGGTCACTAAGACCAATATTATGGCTGTGTAGAATGATAATCTGTTCACTGAGGATTCTATTGGAGTTGTATGAAATTATAAAAACGTTACTGAGGACCATATTATGTTTATGTGGAATCTTAATATGGTCACTTAGAAATCATATTAGAGTTTGCTTGAAGTTATAATTGTTGAGGATCATATTGAGTTTCGTAATATTGTCACTGAGGTTCATATTTAAATGAGTTCCTAACCATAACCCAAAGCTAAGTTTAATTCTCTTTAAATAGTTGAGGTGATCAACTGAAGAATTAATTCTGAGTTTGATTAAAATTTGAAATTTTTGAACAAAAGTTAATCATTTTGTTTACAAAATACGCTTTATTGAATTCAATTTAACCATTCTGAATTGAATTTTTAATTTTCAGAAATAAGGTGTACAATTCTGACCCAAGATTGACATTTTTGACAACAATTTATTATTTTAAATATAATATCTTATTTTCTGAAGATTTCTAACCAAAAACAATGTTGCCCTTATTGAATATAATTTTAAATTGTAGTAAATTTAAAACTCATTTATTTAGATAGTAAGAGAAACTATTGCAAATGGAGGGGATTTTATGAATTTTGCCATTTTCTTAATGCTTCGCAAATGTTATTGACTGAAAATTCAGTTGTAAAAATTTATTGATTTCAATAAATGCGAGGTTTTTGTAGCCAACATGGCTGCAGTAAAATGCTTTTTTTATACTACGTTGACAATGAAAAATATAAAAAATAAAAACCTAAAAAAACTAAAAACGAAAAAATCAGTTATGCAGAAATGTAAAAAATGCAGAAATTTCTACTGGTTGAAAGCCAAAAAATGCATTTCAACGAAAAACAGATTTGATGTGATTTTAATATAATTATTTGACAACAAAAATAAAGTGTTTAAAATATCATTTCTTTATTTTAAAATTTAATTTTTATTTTATAGTAAAAAAATAAATATCAAAAAAGCAACTAAAAGTTAAATAAAATTTAAACAAGTGAAAGTTCCTTCAAACACTACAAAAAAAAAGAAATAAATATTATGAAAAAACACAACCCATCATTTAAATGCAAACAAAAAAGTGAAAAATTAAAAAAGCAAAAATTAAAAACATTTATTGTTGCTTTCAACGTTTTATGCAAGTTTTATTATTGAGTAAAATTTTTGCGAAAAATCCGCTCAATACAGCGCAGCACGTCAGAGCGGTTTTTAAAAGTGTGCATTGTGTAAATTGTTAGATCAAAATTAAATTCATTAAGACGGAGGGTCTAACGTTTGCATTGCTGGCGGGCCCCATGGGCCAGGCTGCAAGCATGTGTCGATTTCGTGGATGTCGCTACAAAAAGAACAAAACCAATAAAACAACAGCAACGGCAACGGCGTCAGTAGCAGCGACAACAGCAGCAGTAACAACTGTGGCAAATACCGCCACAGTAAATGCTCCTACTTCTGCTATTACACCTGCAACTACCACAACAACAACGACTACCACACTAACAATGCCAATTGTAACTTTGGCAATAGCAGAGTCGACCACGTTGTCTTCTTCAAATAGTTCGGCATCGACGGTCTCAGGTGAGCGTGAAAACAGAGCAACATCTGTAGAGAAAATAGGAGCAACAAGTGTTTCTTTTTGCTTACTTTTCTTATAGGAAAATATGGAAAAACTTTTGACATAGTTGTTTTATAGCATTCTTGAGTTTTTAAATATGAGCCTAAAAGTATACAACATTTCTTTTTCACACAAAATTTTGCAAAATACCTTAATATATGTCACAAAACAGAGAAATTATAAAATATATACATTTATTATTTCAATTGATCCTAAAAGTATGCAACGTTTTTATTTAGACATTCAATATATGCAATATAAAAAAGTTAATTGAAAAAAGTATTTGAAATATTAGATAACAAATTAATTAGAAATTAAAAAGAATTTAGAAATTTTGTGTATTACTGAATTCCAAAAATATGCAATGTTATTATTTAATTTTTATGCAAGAAAAAATATGATAAAATATATGAGCAACACTTGTTTTCTAGAAGTTTATCTTTTTGCTTACTTTTATTATACAAAAATGTGCCAAAAACTTTAGATATATTTGTTTTATAGCATTCTTTAGTTTTTAAATATGAGCCTAAAATTATGCAAAATTTTTTTTTTCACACAACATATATATATATATATATATATATATATATATATATATATACATATATATATATATATATATATATATATATATATATATATATATATATATATATATATATAGAAAATAAAATAAATAAATATAAAATATATCATAAAATATATCATAAAATATATAAATTTATTATTTTAATTGATTCTAAAAGTATGCAACGTTTTTATTTAGACACACTATATATGCAATAAAAACGTTAATTGAAAAAAGTTTTTGAAATATTAGATAACAAATTATTTAGAATTCAAATTTATCATTTTTCATGATCCCAGAAGTATGTAGCATTTTTATTTATGTTGAAAATGTAGTTAATTAATGCTTAAAAATATGCAATAAAAAAAGGAAATCGACAAAATATTTATAATGCTTAATTAAAAGTGAAGTGAAAATTTTACTGGTTCACAGAAGTATGCAACGTTTTTATTTAGTCACCCAATTCATTTAGCCAATGCCTGGATATATGCAATAATACTAATATATAAATAATACAAAAGTTTTTTAAATTGTCAAAAATAAAAATATGCTTTAATTTATTTTAAATCTATCTAAAAGTATGCAACATTTGTCACTAGTTACCAGAGAAAATATGCAATAAATTTTTGTTATTCAAGCCTAAATGTATGCATTATATACAAGGTGTTTGGTTTGTCCATGTTAATAATACTACTGAACAAAACGAGAAAAATGTTTGCCATGGACATCCCAGACATCAATTCTATATAATTCGTGGCTGCTGATTTTGACTGTATACTTAGTTTTTTTTCTATTACATAGCGTTTTCAAGAAAATTACTCTTGAATTTCCAGCCTAATTTCAGCCACTTTTTAGAATTAAAAATATACAGACAGTTTTCCAAAAAGTTTTCTAAAAAACCGTAAACGCAATATTTCTTTCAATTGCCAATGCTAATTACAATATATCGAAACACGCTATAATTCCAATAAGTTTTTAAGATAATTGAATCTAAACTCGAAAAATATATATATTTTTTTAGACTATTTTTGAACGATTTTTTAGCATTGTGAATCTAATGATAATTAAGAAAATAATATAAGATTGTGCGGAGCATAGTTTAAACTAATGATGAAAAATACTAACTTTTTTGTAACAGTTCTCGTTTTTAAAATATGCTTTATCAACCCAGTTCCCATCAAAAGCTGTTAAAATTTTAAATATTTGCATATTTTACATACAAATTATTGAAAAATAACCGTTTTTAACCGAATCTTACGTAATAGAAAAAAACTAAGTATACAATAAGAATAAGCATTTTTTAAACATGCCGACCTCAGCAGTCCAGAGGTAGCGCGCTGGACTTGCATTCTGAAGGTCTCGGGTTCGAATCCTGGCTTGGGCGCTCGTGGTGATATTAACCACAAAATTGTAAGGAATAGATTTCACAGTACAATGGATATAGTCTGTCTGAGTGCTGTCTTAGTGATCTTAGTAGATATTTCAAAAAAAAAAAAAAAATATATATGATATTTTTAGATTAGAGGCATTAGTATTCTTGTTGAAAATTAATTGTATAAAAGAGTAAAACCTAGCTATTATTATTATTATTTTTGTTATCGAAAATTTTAAATTTTATTTTATTGCATCCTTAAAATCTTTTTAAATATATAAAAAAATAATTTGAATTATTTTTCAACTGTAGCATTTTTATAAATAATTATTTCAATATTTAATTTTTGAAATGTCTTTTAAGCTAATCACATATTTTTTAATATTTAAATATTTTATGCCAAAAAAAAAAAAATAATAAATCATAGCAATACTTTTTCATTGCCTTGCTTGCTGCTGCTGACTTTCAGTACTTTAAATTTCATTAAGCAGCCAAACACTATGGCCGACTAACGATTTTCCACTCCATTAAGTAATTCCCAAAAGTAGTAAAGCGCTAAAAAACACTGCACGCTGAGTGCAAAGCCATCTACGGAACGACGGAGCCAAAGTGCAGCCAAACAACAAAAAAAAAAATACATAAAAGCTAAATTAAAAAAATAGGAGAAATATAATAAAAATATGTAGAAAAAAAATTGAATACAAAAGCTAACATGCATTCGAGCGTGTATTAATGTATTGCACGCGCTTCAAAATAAACTAAAAAATTAAACTATAAAACAGGTCAAATGAAATATGAAAAAAGTCAATTGAAATATTTGAAACTGTTAAATAATTTATTAATTTAGAGTGTAAAATATAAAATTAAATCTGAAAAACTATGAAATTTATAAAATAAAAATATATAGAAAAATTCGATTCCAAATGAAATCAAATTTAAAATAATATATGAAAGGAATTTTAAAAATTTAACTATAGAAAATTATTAATTATAGTTTTTTTTTTATTTTTATTCTATAGTTTTTTTTTTATTTAAAGTTTAACACAAATATGAAATATTTAAAAACATCACATTCTAAACCTGATTAATTCGTATACAATATCTCATTTAATTTAAAATTTTAAACATTTAAATGTGAACAGATATAAATAAATACATTTTTACATTTAAAACAAACAGAAAAATAAAAATAACAAATATGAAAAATTATTACAATAAATATACATATTACAACGTTGTAAAACATACAAAAATATAAATAAATCAATATTTATCATTATTTTCCACATTTATTTTAATTTTATATTTGTATTCATCAAAATACTTAATCAAATATAAAAATAGTACAAAATAAATATGAACATATTTAAAAATTACTCATACAAATATGCAAAAAAAATAAATATGAAAATAATACAAAGATTCAGATTAGAAGAGTGTTGAAAAATTAGTTATTACAAAAAAATGTAAATATTAGAAAGTTGTAAAATAAAAGAACTCAAAATTGTTCAAGCTTACTTTAATTTTAATGTTTGTATTTATTAAAATACTTCGAATCAAATACGAAAATAGTAAAAAAATATAAATGTGAACATATTTAAAAAACCTTAAAAAAAATACATTTGAATTCTTTTAAAATAAAATAAAATATGAAAATAGTAAAAACATTCAAATATGAAAATTAGTTATTACAAAAAATGTACATATTACAACGTTGTAAAACATAAATAAAACAAAAATACTTAAAACAAACAAAATACGAAAACAGTAAAAAATAAATAAATAAGACTTATTTAAAAATAAAATCTAACTAAAAATGTTATTTAAATAAATAAAACATAAGTTAAATAAAATTTTTTAATATTTTTCATGCTTACTATAATTTTAAAGTTTGTATTTATTAAAATATTTCAAATCAAATACGAAAATTGTAAAAAATATAAAAATCAAATACGAAAATAGTAAAAAAGTATAAAAATCAATTACGAAAATAGTAAAAAATTTAAATATTAACATATTTGTAAAATAAAATCGAATTACAAAATGTTTTTAATCCATACAAATACTTTTAAAATAAAACAAAATATAAAAATAATACAAATAGGAAAATTGATGAAAAATTAGTTACTACAAAAATTGTACATATAACAAGGTTGTAAAACATACAAAAAAAAAACATAAAACAAAAATTCTATATTTACTCTAATTTTAAATTTGTATTTATTGAAATACTTCAATCAAATATAAAAATTGAAAAAATAATATGAACAAATTTAAAAATTAAAATCGAATTAGAAAATGATTATCAACTCATGCAAATAGTACAAATATTTAAATATGAATATTGGTGAACAATATTTATTACAAACGTTTAAATATGTTTTTAAAGAAGTTTGTCAATATTCGTTTATGTTTGATTACATTTTAAACGACCATATATGTTTGTTAATGTCTTTAAACTTGTTTGAAAAAGCTCAACTTGTTTAAAAATTTTTGAGATTGTTTGTAAATGATTGTAAAGGAGTTTAAAAATGTTTTATAAATATTTGAAAACGTTTAAATATGTTTGTTTATTTTTTTAACGCAGTTTGACAATATTTGTATAACTTTAATAATATTTTAAACGACTTTAAATGTTTGGTAATGTCTTTAAACTTGTTTGAAAAAGCTTAACTTGTTTGAAAAATGTTTGAGATTGTTTGTAAATGGTTGTAAAGGAGTTTAAAAATGTTTGAGAATGTTTTACAATTTTCGTAAACTTTTAAATATGTTTGTAAATGTTTTTAAAGCAGTTTGACAATATTTGTATATGTTTGATAATATTTTAAACGAATTTAAATGTTTGTTAATGTCTTGAAACTTGTTTGAAAAAGCTTTGAAGCTTGAAAAAGCTTTTTTTTTTTTGACAATGTTTGTAAATAAATGTAATACTAAAAGATGTTTGCAAATGTTTTAAAGAAATTTTAAAATGTTTACAAATATTTCATAGAATTTTTTAAATGTTTGAGTATGTTTGTAAATATTTATAAAGGGGTTTAGAAATGTTTTCAAATGTGTATACAAATTTATAAATGTTTGGAAATGTTTGTTAATATTTTAAAACTGTTTGTAGATACAAGGTTTGTTTACAATCAAAAAAAATATGTTTGAATATTTTTCATGCTTACTTAAATTTTAAAGTTTCTATTTATAAAAATACAAATACGAAAATAGTAAAAAATATAAATATGAACATATTTAAAAATAAAATCGAATTACAAAATGTTAAATATCCCCTACAAATAAATTAAAAATAAAATTAATTATAAAAATAATAAAAATGTCAAATATGAAAATTAATATAATTAATACAAAACTGTTTATATTTACTTTAATTTTAAAAGCGTATTTATTAAATTACTGCAAATCAAATACGAAAATCCTAAAAAAAAAATAAAAATATTTAAAATAAAATCGAATTAGAAAATGTTAATTAACTCATACCACAACTCCTAAAAATTAATTGAGTAAAAAAAATAGTAAATTTAAGTAAAAAAAATAGTAAATTTAAGTAAGAAATAGTTAAAGAACTTAGAAAATCAATGATATTAAAATATAATAATGTGATCTATTTAAATATATGAAATAAATAATACTTCAATGAAAAGTAATAACATTCAAATTCGATAATAGTAAAAAGAATCAAGAAATGAAATTAAAAATCTGTTATATAAAATATAACAAAAATTAAATGTGAAAAATAAATCAAATATGAAAATAGTAAAAACATTTAAATATGAAAAATCTAATATGTAGTAATGTATTTATCAAATATTTCAAAAAAATAAAATTAAATTAAAAACTTGAATAATTCAAATATCTAAATAGATAAATTTTTTGTGTAGAAAATTTATGAACACATGAAAAAGTAATAACAAATTCAAATATGGAATAGTTAAAAATATTTACCAAATTTTAAAATTTCAAATATAAAAAATTTTAAAAATCAAATTGCTGAATAAATATGCGTTTGCCACTGACAGTGCATAAACGAATTTGTGTATTTTAAATTGGAAACCACCGCGATTTCATATTTTTTTGTGTTTCAATTTTTTATATGAAAATTGATGCTAGCTTGAATTTACGCAAATCTGCTGCATATCTTAGGGCGTTTGGCAACGTGCATGAGCCTGTCCTTCAATGTGCGCGGCCTGCCGTAGGCACTACACATTCAATAGTCGATGTTTGTGCTTTTGTTGTGGCAGCTAACTGGAAAATGTTAGAGCAGCAAACATGTCAAATAAACTCACAGCAGTTGACGACAGCACATCGCATTATTTGTATTTGTTTGTGTGTGTGTGGGATTGTGTATTAGTGTGTGTGCGAGAGAAATGCACGTGTGTCGCTACATCATCATTTTGCATAACACAGTGACACATACCACGACATATGTGAGCCGGTGTGTGAGTGACATGGATGAGGAAACGGATGCGACGTTGTCACGTTGTTAGCGACGACATTTTAACGCATCATAAATTCAGATAAAAATAGAAATGCACAAAATATTTCAAAAAATGTAGAGATTTTAATAAGTAAAATAAAAAAATTTAAAATAAAAAAATAAATAATTTGTAAAATAAAATAATTCAAAATAATTAACATATTTAATTTTGGAAAAAATGTTTAATTAAATACTTAAAATTGTAATTAAATTATAATTATTATTAATACTACTTACAAAGGTTTTTTACATAGATAATAAATGCTTAAAACTGATACCAATGATTTTTTTGAAAATATTTTCCAAAAATAAGTTGCAAACATTTATTATTAAAAAAATTGATTATTATATTAATTGGAAAAAGTATTTTAAAAATATTAAAAAATATATATATTGTAAAATAATATAAAAACTTACTAAAATAAAGATTTCATAAAATGTAGTTTTTAATCAAGTAGCATTTGATTTTTATTAATAAACTACGTCGCATGTTCTTGCACGAAAATCAATTCGTACGAAACTGACAACCGTTGGATGCCATAATACAGCGAACTGCTGCAAGAAATTTCGTTGAACCCAGCCACCGCAATTCACAGTCACTCCAACAGTAGTTGGAGTGTTTTAAGTTGCAAGTGCATCAACGGCATTTTCAACACTCGGAAAGCGACGCATATAAATTATTATTTTACACAATTAGAGCGTGTCTCCCGGCAGCCATTTGTCAGCGCTGCTTCACACATATTCGGGCAGAGACAGAAAGGACACACACAGAACAGGACATGACTGGGAGGATCGCAGTGCTGCGCATTACATCACATAGCAGTACGAATAGTACAAACAGTAAAATTTTTAATTGCTACCGACAAAGATTTATGGCAACATTTTTTGTAGTGTGTTTGTGGTAAAAATAAAAAAAAAAACTTCTAAAATAGAAACATCAAAATGCTATTTTAAGAAGACGAACATAATTATTTTGAATTTAAAAAAAAATATTAAATTCAAAAATGTTTGCAATTAAAAGCCACGCAAATATCAGCTGCATGGGGCAGCGCATGTATTTTCTCAACAACCATTTGGCACAGGATAGTACGTCACAAAACGCGCACTTCCGGTCCGCACTACACAGTCAGTCAGAAAGACAGACACACACACACATAGCTTGGAATGAAAATATTTTCATTTGCATATTAAATTGCAGTACGTTGTTGTAGCACAGCGACAAAGGACAACATATCCTGCCAACAAAAAGAAAAAAAAAATCAAAAATTTATTAAAACTTCAATTGCTATGTTTGAACGTCAATATGGCCGACGTCATTGGCATTTCCGTTTTACATTTTTTTTTTTTTGAGACAAGCTTTGTTGCGTTTTGGTTCGACAGCAGTTATATTTTTTTTTATCTTCTTTTTCATTTTTATCTCTTGATTTTAATGATTTGATTTACAGAATTATTAATTTATAGACTTATTGATTTATTGATTTATTGATTTATAGATTTATTGATTTATTGATTTATTGATTTATTGATTTATTGATTTATTGATTTATTGATTTATTGATTTATTGATTTATTGATTTATTGATTTATTGATTTATTGATTTATTGATTTATTGATTTATTGATTTATTGATTTATTGATTTATTGATTTATTGATTTATTGATTTATTGATTTATTGATTTATTGATTTATTGATTTATTGATTTATTGATTTATTGATTTATTGATTTATTGATTTATTGATTTATTTATTGATTTATTGATTTATTGATTTATTGATTTATTGATTTATTGATTTATTGATTTATTGATTTATTGATTTATTGATTTATTGATTTATTGATTTATTGATTTATTGATTTATTGATCTATTGATTTATTGATTTATTGATTTATTGATTTATTGATTTATTAATTTATTTATTTATTGATTTATTGATTTATTAATTTATTGATTTATTGATTTATTGATTTATTGATTTATTGATTAATTGATTTATTGATTTATTGATTTATTGATTTATTGATTTATTGATTTATTGATTTATTGCTTTGTTGATTTATTGATTTAATTATTTATTGATTTATTGATTTATAGATTTATTGATTTATAGATTTATTGATTTATTGATTTATTGATTTATTGATTTATTGATTTATTGATTTTTTGATTTATTGATATATTGATATATTGATATATTGATTTATTGATTTATTGATTTATTGATTTATTGATTTATTGATCTATTGATTTATTGATTTATTGATTTATTGATTTATTGATTTATTGATTTATTTATTTATTGATTTATAAATTTATTGTTTATTGATTTATTGATTTATTGATTTATTGATTTATTGATTTATTAATTTATTGATTAATTGATTTATTGATTTATTGATTTATTGATTTATTGATTTATTGATTTATTGATTTATTGATTTATTGATTTATTGATTTATTGATTTATTGATTTATTGATTTATTGATTTATTGATTTATTGATTTATTGATTTATTGATTTATTGATTTATTGATTTATTGATTTATTGATTTATTGATTTATTGATTTATTGATTTATTGATTTATTGATTTATTGATTTATTGATTTATTGATTTATTGATTTATTGATTTATTGATTTATTGATTTATTGATTTATTGATTTATTGATTTATTGATTTATTGATTTATTGATTTATTGATTTATTGATTTATTGATTTATTGATTTATTGTTTTATTGATTTATTGTTTTATTGATTTATTGATTTATTGATTTATTGATTTATTGATTTATTGATTTATTGATTTATTGATTTATTGATTTATTGATTTATTGATTTATTGATTTATTGATTTATTGATTTATTGATTTATTGATTTATTGATTTATTGATTTATTGATTTATTAATTTATTAATTTATTGATTTATTGATTTATTGATTTATTGATTTATTGATTTATTGATTTATTGATTTATTGATTTATTGATTTATTGATTTATTGATTTATTGATTTATTGATTTATTGATTTATTAATTTATTCATTTATTGATTTATTGATTTATTGATTTATTGATTTATTGATTTATTGATTTATTGATTTATTGATTTATTGATTTATTGATTTATTGATTTATTGATTTATTGATTTATTGATTTATTGATTTATTGATTTATTGATTTATTGATTTATAGATTTATTGATTTATTTATTGATTTATTGATTTATTTATTGATTTATTGATCTATTGATTTATTGATTTATTGATTTATTGATTTATTAATTTATTAATTTATTGATTTATTGATTTATTGATTTATTGATTTATTAATTTATTGATTTATTGATTTATTGATTAATTGATTTATTGATTTATTGATTTATTGATTTATTGATTTATTGATTTATTGATTTATTGATTTATTGCTTTATTGCTTTATTGATTTATTGATTTAATTATTTATTGATTTATAGATTTATTAATTTATTAATTTATTGATTGATTTATTGATTTATTGATTTATTGATTTATTGATTTATTGATTTACTGATTTATTGATTTATTGATTTATTGATTTATTGATTTATTGATATATTGATATATTGATATATTGATTCATTGATTTATTGAGTTATTGATTTATTGATTTATTGATTTATTGATTTATTGATTTATTGATTTATTGATTTATTGATTTATTTATTTATTGATTTATAAATTTATTGTTTATTGATTAATTGATTTATTGATTTATTGATTTATTGATTTATTGATTTATTGATTTATTGATTTATTGGTTTATTGATTTATTGATTTATTGATTTATTGACTTATTGATTTATTGATTTTTATTGATTTATTGATTTATTGATTTCTTGATTTATTGATTTATTGATTTATTGATTTATTGATTTATTGATTTATTGATTTATTGATTTATTGATTTATTGATTTATTGATTTATTGATTTATTGATTTATTGATTTATTGATTTATTGATTTATTGATTTATTGATTTATTTATTTATTTATTTATTGATATATTGATTTATTGATTTACTGATTTTTTGATTTATTAATTTATCGATTTATTGATTTATTGATTTATTGATTTTTTAATTTTTTAATTTTTTTAATTTTTTGATTTTTTGATTTACAGAATTCTTAATTTGATATTGATTTAGATTTTTTAAAATTATTAATTAAATCATATTTCCCATTGTTTCATTGCAGGGCTGCATTTGCGCAGCATAGAGGAACCCTTCGTACAGTCCTCGGCCGCTGCAGCGGCACCACACAGCCGAATGCTGGCCGAGCAGGGGGGCACAGGGTGCGCATCCGATACAACACAATTGGGATCGCGCGAACGTGTCCCCCTGCAGCTGCAACATGCGCAACACTCGCACAATTCACCTCAACCTCATCAGCAACTACAATTACAACAAATACAATATCATAATAATCATCAGCAACATCATCATCATAATCAACAATTGCCGCACAGGGGCTACGATGCGGAACACGCACGCATGGAGGCCTGGATGGATGAGAATCCAGAATTTGTACAGGATTATTTTATAAGGTGAGTTATAAAATCAAATATTTTATTTTAAAATCATATATCATTGGACATTTCTCTTTTTCGTATTTGTCTTGTGACGAAATATTTCGGGGATAAATTGTTTTGACGAAGAAATGTCCGGGGAAGAATATTTTTTAGGAAAATTATTTCGGAAAATAATTGGCTCATGAAGGAATTGTCGCGATCTAGAATTGTCGGGGAAAATATATAATGCGAGCCGAAAGGTCCCCCGGTTCAAACAATAGAAACATTTTTCTATATTGCGCTACCTCTCGTCAGTAAATGGCAAACCTACGAGAGTAAAACATTGTTTATGAAAAGCTCTCACCCGCCGTTCGGATTCGGCAATAAACTGTAGGTCCCACCACTTTGAGTACAAATATAACACGCTCAGCTCTAAATGGTGAGAGAGATCGGCCTAAGTTCTTATAGGACTGTAGTGCCAAACTATTATTATTATTAGTGGTTGGGGAACATACTGCTACAGAAAAAAATTGTCACGAGAAAGAATTTTTCAAGGAATGAAAAGTCTCGGGGCAGCATTTTTTCAGTAAAGATTTGATCGTGGATGAAATATCTGGGGGAAACTGATAGGGTATGAATTATTCCCCGAAGAAAATATATAGGGAAGAATTGTTTTTGGATAGAATGTCAGGAATAATTTATAATAAAAATATTGTACGTAATACTTATATTACTAATCTGATGTTAATTTTCATTTAATGATGTTTTTTTCAATTATTTTTTATTTGATTTTAAAATATTCATAATTCCACTCTGACTGTTTTAATTAATTACAAAATTAACACTTGAGTGAAGGGATTGTATGTGGCACGAAAAACCACTAAAACATACCAAGTGTACTAAGTACGCAATCAACTAAAAATAGCATAATTGATTGGCGTAAAACGTGGCTGACCTTTGGCAACTTTGACACTTTATGTTGTTGGTATCATCGCATCTCGCTGTGCATCTCATTATAAAATAAAAATACACAAAACCTAAGAAATATTGCAAAATACTTGTACCGGAAATGCGCGTCATTTGCATAAATCATAAATTTACTACGCACATAGTTTGTTTTATATTCCTTTTTTTTTGTGTAGATTTTTCGTATAACTCTCGTGTTTGCATTTGCTATAAAATGTCAAAATTGCTGATGACAGTTCGTAGATATTATGCAATACAGTTCGCTGATACAATGTTACACAATATGACAAAAACAAAGGATCAATTGTTGTAATATTATATAACATTTTTTGTATTGTGTTTGTTGTAAAACGTGGCTTACATGCTGCACATGCTGTGACCATAAACATAAATAACAGTCAATTTATATTAGATACTTTGTTATCCTTCTTTTATGACCACTACTATACGCATTACATCCTTTGACTGTTACGTCTTACGGTTTATGGTGACTTTTTGTATCTATGACTTTTGCTACTTTTTTTTTGATATATTTGAACTTTCTTTTATTCTTTATTCTATATTTAATTTTTCTTTTATTCTTTTATTCTTTTATTCTTTTATTCTTTTATTCTTTTATTCTTTTATTCTTTTATTCTTTTATTCTTTTATTCTTTTATTCTTTTATTCTTTTATTCTTTTATTCTTTTATTCTTTTATTCTTTTATTCTTTTATTCTTTTATTCTTTTATTCTTTTATTCTTTTATTCTTTTATTCTTTTATTCTTTTATTCTTTTATTCTTTTATTCTTTTATTCTTTTATTCTTTTATTCTTTTATTCTTTTATTCTTTTATTCTTTTATTCTTTTATTCTTTTATTCTTTTATTCTTTTATTCTTTTATTCTTTTATTCTTTTATTCTTTTATTCTTTTATTCTTTTATTCTTTTATTCTTTTATTCTTTTATTCTTTTATTCTTTTATTCTTTTATACTTTTATTCTTTTATTCTTTTATACTTTTATTCTTTTCTTCTTTTATTCTTTTATTCTTTTATTCTTTTATTCTTTTATTCTTTTATTCTTTTATTCTTTTATTCTTTTATTCTTTTATTCTTTTATTCTTTTATTTTTTTATTCTTTTATTCTTTTATTCTTTTATTCTTTTATTCTTTTATTCTTTTATTTTTTTATTCTTTTATTATTTTATTCTTTAATTCTTTTATTCTTTTATTCTTTTATTCTTTTATTCTTTTATTCTTTTATTCTTTTATTCTTTTATTCTTTTATTCTTTTATTCTTTTATTCTTTTATTCTTTTATTCTTTTATTCTTTTATTCTTTTATTCTTTTATTCTTTTATTCTTTTATTCTTTTATTCTTTTATTCTTTTATTCTTTTATTCTTTTATTCTTTTATTCTTTTATTCTTTTATTCTTTTATTCTTTTATTCTTTTATTCTTTTATTCTTTTATTCTTTTATTCTTTTATTCTTTTATTCTTTTATTCTTTTATTCTTTTATTCTTTTATTCTTTTATTCTTTTATTCTTTTATTCTTTTATTCTTTTATTCTTTTATTCTTTTATTCTTTTATTCTTTTATTCTTTTATTCTTTTATACTTTTATTCTTTTATTCTTTTATACTTTTATTCTTTTCTTCTTTTATTCTTTTATTCTTTTATTCTTTTATTCTTTTATTCTTTTATTCTTTTATTCTTTTATTCTTTTATTCTTTTATTCTTTTATTCTTTTATTCTTTTATTCTTTTATTCTTTTATTCTTTTATTCTTTTATTCTTTTATTCTTTTATTCTTTTATTCTTTTATTCTTTTATTCTTTTATTCTTTTATTCTTTTATTCTTTTATTCTTTTATTCTTTTATTCTTTTATTCTTTTATTCTTTTATTCTTTTATTCTTTTATTCTTTTATTCTTTTATTCTTTTATTCTTTTATACTTTTATTCTTTTATTCTTTTATACTTTTATTCTTTTCTTCTTTTATTCTTTTATTCTTTTATTCTTTTATTCTTTTATTCTTTTATTCTTTTATTCTTTTATTCTTTTATTCTTTTATTCTTTTATTCTTTTATTCTTTTATTCTTTTATTCTTTTATTCTTTTATTCTTTTATTCTTTTATTCTTTTATTCTTTTATTCTTTTATTCTTTTATTCTTTTATTCTTTTATTCTTTTATTCTTTTATTCTTTTATTCTTTTATTCTTTTATTCTTTTATTCTTTTATTCTTTTATTCTTTTATTCTTTTATTCTTTTATTCTTTTATTCTTTTATTCTTTTATTCTTTTATTCTTTTATTCTTTTATTCTTTTATTCTTTTATTCTTTTATTCTTTTATTCTTTTATTCTTTTATTCTTTTATTCTTTTATTCTTTTATTCTTTTATTCTTTTATTCTTTTATTCTTTTATTCTTTTATTCTTTTATTCTTTTATTCTTTTATTCTTTTATTCTTTTATTCTTTTATTCTTTTATTCTTTTATTCTTTTATTCTTTTATTCTTTTATTCTTTTATTCTTTTATTCTTTTATTCTTTTATTCTTTTATTCTTTTATTCTTTTATTCTTTTATTCTTTTATTCTTTTATTCTTTTATACTTTTATTCTTTTATTCTTTTATACTTTTATTCTTTTCTTCTTTTATTCTTTTATTCTTTTATTCTTTTATTCTTTTATTCTTTTATTCTTTTATTCTTTTATTCTTTTATTCTTTTATTCTTTTATTCTTTTATTCTTTTATTCTTTTATTTTTTTATTCTTTTATTCTTTTATTCTTTTATTCTTTTATTCTTTTATTCTTTTATTTTTTTATTCTTTTATTATTTTATTCTTTAATTCTTTTATTCTTTTATTCTTTTATTCTTTTATTCTTTTATTCTTTTATTCTTTTATTCTTTTATTCTTTTATTCTTTTATTCTTTTATTCTTTTATTCTTTTATTCTTTTATTCTTTTATTCTTTTATTCTTTTATTCTTTTATTCTTTTATTCTTTTATTCTTTTATTCTTTTATTCTTTTATTCTTTTATTCTTTTATTCTTTTATTCTTTTATTCTTTTATTCTTTTATTCTTTTATTCTTTTATTCTTTTATTCTTTTATTCTTTTATTCTTTTATTCTTTTATTCTTTTATTCTTTTATTCTTTTATTCTTTTATTCTTTTATTCTTTTATTCTTTTATTCTTTTATTCTTTTATTCTTTTATTCTGTTATTCTTTTATTCTTTTATTCTTTTATTCTTTTATTCTTTTATTCTTTTATTCTGTTATTCTTTTATTCTTTTATTCTTTTATTCTTTTATATCTCAATTCTTTTCAATTTCATATTATTTTCCCTTAATCGTCATCTATATCCCCATCATTCTCTCTTTAATTTGTATTCATCATCATTATTTTACTCATCTTATTATGCTGACTCTTTCTTTGAACTCATAAAATGAATGTCGTTCATCTAAGAAAATAACTTCCGATTGTCCTAAAGTCATTTAATATCCGGCGCACATGCAAATCAAATGAAATACTTAGTTGATCCTGCTGCTACTTAGCATTTAATGCGGCAAAATTAATGTTGAACCTCTGCCAATGTTGTAAACTTTTATTATGTGTTCGAAGAACAAAGGGCAACAATATACACGACTCAGTATTTTATATGCTTTGCCGACAAGCAGTACAACATGTCCGACAACCATTGCTGCGACGAACAGCATACAAAGAAAATTTTATGAGCTACTTTTGCTATACACGTAGAAAAATAGACTCTTTGTAGTTGATGATAATAAATAATGTATGCATGAATTTTATTTATTGTTTATAGGCTATATTTATGCGGCAGTAATACAGAATTGAGTCTTTATGATTAATAATTTCAAAAATTATGGCTAAAAGTTCATAAAATGTTCGACAAATTGATGATGAATTCATGGTACATTAAATATTTATATAAATGGTTATTTGAATAGCTATATAAAATAGTTATATATATCGTCAGTATCATGCCAAAGGGGTGAATGTGCAATTTTTGACTTTTGCGTTTTTTTTTATGTTTGAATGTAGTTTATCCTCAAGTATGCTGTGCCAAAATCGCGTGACATTTTTTTGGCAAAATATTTGTAATTAATAATGCAGATCGATAGGTGCTTTAAAAACCAACAATAATTGCCTTTACATCACTATTTTATCTTGTACCATTAAAGAGTTATAGCAAAAAAACGAAAAGATTCGCCTTTTTGGCATGACAAGATTTTCAATTTTTCCAATTTCTTCGTTTTTTTGCTATAATTTTTTATTGGTTTAAGATAAAATAGTGGTGTAAAGGTATTAATTGTTTGTTTTTAAATCGATTGGCATCATTATTTAAAAATATTTTGACAAACATTTTGTCCTGCAAATAAAAATTACAAATTGATGTTTGAAAAAAATATTTTTAATTAATGATTCAGATCGATAGGTGCTTTAAAAGTAAACGATTAATAAAAAAAACCATAAATAAAAATAAATAAAAAGTTATAGCATTAAAAACAAAAATATTTGCGTTTTGATCTGGATATAGCCTCACAAAATCCGTATTTATAATTCAGTAGATTGTCTAAATCTAAAGAAATTTTATATATGTTATAATAATTGACAGATAAAATTGAATAAAATTTAAATTTTACTAATTTTTAAATCACTTCAAACTTTAAAATTTGATTTTGCAACATTTTTAAAAATGCACATTCGCCCCTTTGGCATACCAGTGACGATATGTTCTCATAAATGGTTGTCCAACAAATAGTTTTTTTAATTTGTCCTATAAATTGTCCAATAAGACAGTTAGTCCTAAAAATATTCCCAATAATAGTCATTTAGATAGTTCTATAAATCATACAATTAGTCCAACAAGTGATGCTCTAAATAGTCCTATACATATTTTTCCAAATATATTTATAAATGATACAATAAGTAATTCTATAAATAGTCCTTTGACTAGTCGTATGAGTGGCCCAACAAATAATCATACACACAAAAAAATAATTGCTTGGCGTGCAGTTGTTTCAACGAATATCCATTTGAATCTACCAAATTTAGTCAGCCTCAACTGATTTTCATTTGTGGTGAACAATAGTATGAAGCGTAACCAACTATTAGTTGAAGCAACTGCAACATTGATTGGAGAAACAAACTTTTAATCCATTTTCAATTTTTTGTATTTCCATTGATACGGCAACTGAATTCAAAATGAGACCTAACCAATATTTATTTGACTTAACAGATAATTATATAACATTAAGTTGTAGCAACCAATATTAATTTGATTCAACTGCGAAATCAGTTGTCTTGTATACAAGCGATGCCAAAGCAGGACAACACCAGTCGCGCAAGCTTTAGATTTTTCACTCGTTTTGTTTTGTGCTGCGGACAGCGCATGCCACGTGTAAAACAAATTTTGGAATTATTGTAAAGCTAGTAGTCGCGGTAGCTCAGTGGTTAGTGCGTTGGACTGCGAGCTGAAAGGTCACCGGTTCGAGCCTGGACTGGGGCTAACAACATCTTTTCATAGAAACATTTTTCTATACCGCGCTACCTCTCGGCAGTAAATGGCAAACCTACGAGAGTAAAACATTGCATATGAAAAGCTCTCACCCGCCGTTCGGATTCGGCAATAAACTGTAGGTCCCACCACTTTGAGTACAAATATAACACGCACAGCTCAAAATGGGGAGAGAGCTCGGCCGAAGTTCTAAACAGGACTGTAGCGCCAAACTATTATTATTATTATTGTCGTTGTTACTGTTCGGTTCTTTCATGCTCAATTATACTTTCTTCAACCAGAGACATATTATTCTACAGAGTTCTTGCGATTTTGTTTCTATATGTTGTATTTCTATATGCAGCCTTAGCGCTCCAACGTGTTGCAAACACGAAGTCAGCAGCACAACGAATCGTCGGCAATGTTCGATCTCAGGAACGCTGACTTCGTCTTTGCAACATGTTGGAGCGCTAGGGCGAGGTAAAATGGCCGATTTCTTATAATTAAATTGGCTACCACAACTAAACAAATTGGTTGTGGCAATTGTATTCATTAGTTGTGTGAACTGATACGCGGTGTTGCAACAACTGAATCAGTCGAATGTAGACAGAACTAAGTAAATCGGTTGGCAAA
The DNA here is from genome assembly GCA_951804985.1 of Dryomyza anilis. Lineage (NCBI taxonomy): Eukaryota > Metazoa > Arthropoda > Insecta > Diptera > Dryomyzidae > Dryomyza > Dryomyza anilis. The sequence goes on from OX638131.1 coordinate 30,521,326, forward strand.
AAAAGACGGTTGCCCCAACTGATGTAATTGACAGAACTAAGTAAATTGGTTGGCAAAAAAAAGACGGTTGCCCCAACTGATGTAATAATGGTGTAATAAATAGGCCTAACTTATTATGTGGTCCAACAAATACTTTTAAAAATTGTCTTAAAAATAGTCGGTCATAAAATATAAATGGTCTTAAAATTAGTTCCAAATGTGGACCTAAAAATAAATCTTTAAATACTCCAAATTTAGTACTACTAATAATTCTATAAATAGTCCTATAAATATAGGACTCTTATCTATAATTCTATAAATTGTTCAATCAATAGTCCTTAAAAGAGCCCTATAAATTGTTCTTTAAATAGTCCTATAAATGGTCATATAAATGATATTTTTAAATGTTCTAAATAGTTTTATAAATATTCATATAATGAGTCCAAAAATGGGTCTAAAAAAGTAATATAATGCTTCTTAACTTAGTCATAAAAAATAGTCGTAAAAAAAGTTCTTTAAATATTCCTAGAAATAATACTTTTTGGTCTTAAAAATAGTTTCTAAAAATAGCTATATAAATAGTCCTCTAATTACTCCTAAATGTGGTCCTACAAATAATACTAAAAATAGTCTTATAAATGGTGCTACAAATATTACCAAAATATTATAAAAATAGTCCTATAAATGGTGCTACAAATATTTCTAATATATTCTGTAAATAATCCTATAAATGGTTATAAAAATAGTTAGATAAATAGTTCTCTAATCCAACAAATTGTCCTACAAATAATTCTAAAAACAGTCCTATAAATGGTTCTACAAATACTTCATAAACAGTCTTAAAATGATTGAATAAAAGTCCTATATATTATCCTATCAATATGGAACCAGTAAATTAAAAAATAACAATTTGTAACAAATAACATTTTATGCCGTGTACTAAAAAAAAGTGCTTTCGACAAATTGCTATTCGAAAAAGTCCCTTTCATTCATCAACAACTCCCTTCTTCAACACTTTAACATCCTCTGGGTATAATTGCACAGAATGAATGACTTTTTTTGTCAAGTAGCTCACAAAAAGAGTATGATTTTCTGAAGATTCTACTTTTCTTTTGGGTTATTTTTATTTTATATTTCTTTTAATACGTCCTGCCAACAACTTGAGTGCCATTTTTAATGGTGCTTAATATTGAGTAACGACTTGACTTTGCTGTTCATATCATTCTTGTTCCACACACTGTGTTTGGTTCTTTTTTTGGTGTTTTTTTTTTGATTTTTTTATTCTTGATTTTATTTTCGTCCTTTTCGGGCTGTAACAAGTCGCTGCACACGCGTATATCGAGAGTTACTATTTCTTTGGCCTTTTTGCCTTCGAAGAGTTTCGCATAAATTTCCATTCTTTCAGCGCATAGACTGACACACGCTAACGCACACTCACTCACCAAAATATATTCTTATCTGCGGAATTTATTGTCTCTGCTATATGTATATTTATTTGTTTTACTTTTGTTATACTCGATACTATGCAAAACGTGGCAACGTAACGTCGTTGCAGTCCAAATAAAAGATTAAAGCTTTTCGAAGAGAATTTTTAATGAAGTTTTTCAGAACATTCCACTGTATTTTATTAAAAATGAGTAAGATATATTTTTTATATTACAAAAATGTGGTATTCTTATTATAAATTTTTAATATCATCATTCTTTCAAATCAATTGATATATAATAATTTTAGCTAATTTATTATATATTGTAAATAATTTCAATGTTTTCATAAAATTATTATTTCTGTTACTAAAATTTTAATTTTTTTACTAAAAATTGACATTTGATACTAAAAATTATTTTTATTTATAATTGTCATATTGTATTAACAATCATCATTTCGTACTTAAAAATTTCATTTTGTACTAAAAATTGTGATTTTACTAATTTTATTAATTAAAATTAAGATTTTTAACTAAAAATTGTCATTTTGCACTAAAAATTTGAATTTTATATTAATAATTGAAATTGGATATTAAAAATTGTTTTTTTTTTTGTACTTAAAATTTTAATTTTTTAGTACAATCAAGTTTTGCACAAAAAATCAAAATTTTATTTAAAATTATCATTGTTTACTAATCCTAGATATAATTGTCTTTTGAAACAAACATTACTTCTAAACATCATTTCAAAATATCACTTCCAAACATCTCTTCCAAATATCACGACCATCTCTTCGAAACATCACTACCAAACATCACTCCCAAAGATCTCTTCGAAATATCACTACCAAATATCATTTTCAAATAATATTTCCAAACTTCACTTCCAAACATAGAAACACCAATTCAAACACATCATCACCATTCAAACATCACATCCAAACAAAAACCACATCCAAACTTACAAAAATCAAAATTTAATTAAAATTATTATTTTTAACTAAATGTTAACGTTTTAGAAAAAAATGTATTTTGAAACAAACATCACTTCGAAACATAATTTCAAAATATCACTTCCAAACATAACTTCCAAACATCATATCCAAACAATTATCACATCCAAACATTACTTCCAAACATCACGAACATCTCTTCGAAACATCACTACCAAACATCACTTCCAAAAATTCTTACGAACCATCACTACCAAATATCATTTCCAAAGAATATTTCCCAATTTACAAACACTAATTCAAACTCATCATCGAAATTCAAAAATCACACCAAACATCACATTCAAACTTGCATTCCAAACATTATTTCCAAACAGCACATTCAAACATCACATCCAATCAAATCACTTCCAACAATCATTTGAAAATATAGTTTTCAAACATTACTCTCAAACATTACATCCAATCATTCATCACAATACTTCCAAACATTACTACCAAACATATCTTCGGAACATCACTACCAAATATCACTTCCAAACAATACATTTAAACATTACTTCTAAACATCACATACAAACATTACTTACAAACACCAATTTCAAAGAGCACATCCAAACATGACATCCAAACATCACATCCAAACATCACATTCAAACATCACATCCAAACATCACTGCCAAACACCATATACAAACATTATTTCCAAACATCACTTCCAAATATTACTTACAAATATTACTTACAAATATTACTTACAAACATTACTTCCAAACATTACTTCCAAACATCACATCCAAACATCACATATAAATATCATTTCCAAACATTACTTACAAACATCACTTATCACTTTCAACCATCACTTACAAACATTACATACAAACATTACTTACCAACCGCATATCCAACTATCACATTCACTTCTAAACATCATATCCAAACATCACTTCCAAACATCATTTCTAAATATGAATTCCAAACATAATTTCCGTTCAAATACCTGAAAAATTTTCCCATAATTATAATTAATAATCATAATTTGTGAATATTAATACTAATTATAAATTGCCAATGATAATGTGCCTTTTTAACATACATTTTTAAAAAGCATTGCTTAATATAACTCGAATTCGTTTTTTATCAAAAGTCCCATTGTTACTACAAAAGCAACATCACTCCTCAGTATATACAAAACTATTACTTAGATAATTTTAAATAAAAACATCTCCCAAAAAGTTCGATAATTTCAATATCATAGATTCAAAAATTATACCCAACATAAAGTATAAAAACAGAATAACTAAAAATAACTCTCAGCTGTACATTTTTAAATATCACTAACACCAAAATTTCATATTCTTGCGTAATAATACTTCTTAAATTTACTTCTTATCGTTACAATCAAAAGACGTTGTTAAATATAATTTCTAAATTTTACTTCAAAACCGTATTCCGTCAATTAGATCTATATAACTCTTCTAATCAAAAATCCGAGAAAAACTGTCTGAGTATCACTTGAACATATCACTCTAAATATAATTCTTAAACATCATTTCCAAATATCACTTACAAATCTCTAATTTATATTTTTGCTGTAAAATGATTTTTATTATTTCTTTAATCCTTTAATCATCAAAGTATTAAAAGAAAAAAAAAACATTAAGACTTTTTCTAATTTCCGATGCAATTTCTATCACAGCCAACTTAATGACAAGCATTAAGAAACTAATTACAACAAGGACTGCGTTTTATTGCGGCCCTAACAACAGCTAAAATCTATTTCCGGATTTAGTTTTTGTTATACACTTAAATAATTATAATACATATATAGCTATATTGTTACTTATATATGTAATACAATTAACTCATTATTTATTTTTGTATTATTTTGTTTGTATCTTTGCAGAAAAGCCACGCGCCAGGTGGTCGACGCCTGGCTAGTATCGCATGCCACATCCGCCGGCAACGATGTCATTGGTTCGCCCACGCATCCAAACGGACAGAATTGTTCGTCACGTGGTGGCTCCGGCGCGACGACACCAGTCAGGTAAGGAAATACTGAAAAAAAATTTAATACTTTTAATAAAACAATATTGATAACATTTATAAAAAAAGTCGTTAAGAAAAAAAGACAAAAAAGAAATTTTTAAGTTATTGTGAAAGGTTTATGTATAAAAAAAGGCAAATTCATCAATTTAATGAATTCATAACTTTAATGAATCTTACATTGAGTGTTCTGAATTGTATATGAATTAATCATATGCCATTAAGCATACTTTTCATGGTATTTTGGCATTTTTCTCAAAATATTAATAAAAAAAAAATGAACAATTACATTAATATTATGAAAAAGTTCATCAGTGTTAAGTACAAATTCATAAATGTTAATTAATTTTTGATGATGCCTCAAATTGTCATCAATTATACATTTTTTTTATTGAATATATACTATTTTCCCTGTGAAAGTTGTTGATACTTTTAAATAAAAATTAATAAAAAAATTAGTGCATAGATTCATAATTTCAATGAATGAATTCATCAATATTGTGAAACATTAATTTGGTCACATTTTTTCTTAAAAATTAAAAGTATTCTGTGCCTTAAATAATAAAATAATATGTTGGTTGTTTTATGAAGGGCTTCACAGTTAATACATCATTATAATGAATCATTCATCAAACTTAAATGATCAGAAGTATTTTTAATTTACGAACTGTAAATATTCGTAGATATGAAGTTTTAATAGTTAATAATAAAAGTTATTTCATAATATTTTAACTGAATTCATAAATGCAATGCACAATATCACAAATGTTATAAATAATTCATTGATTCGGTAAAATGAATTCATACAGTATTCATAAGTTTTATGATTTTTTTCATTTTTTCGAAATACATATTATGAATAAATACATAAAAGTTATGCATCTGTCATAGAACATTTCATTTTATAATATTCATAACTAATATGAATTTTTTTCATTGAATTTATGAACTTTCTTGTTTTATGTGTATTATTAACGTTGTTGAGTTTTTGTTACTTTTGGTATTGTTGACGCTACAGTAGGACAACGAAAATTAATCCTTTATTAAGTGGTGGCAACAGCAATGACAGCAGCAATAACAGCTGCTACACAGTTACTGTTGCTGACGCGAAATTTGATGAATTATTGACGTTGTTGTTGTTGTTGGTTTTATTTACATTTTGCTATAAGCAGCTGATTAATCAATTTTAGTAGAATTAGTTGCTGCTGTTGTGACTGTTGTTGTTGTTGCTTATGTTTTTTGTTGATATTGCCAACAACTGTTGTTGTTGACGATGATGATGATGTTGTTGAAAAAAAAAAAATAAAACAAAAAACATCGACGACCGTTTGCTAATAAGTGGTTGTTGTTGTAATTGTTATTTTTGTTGCTGTTGTAGTTGGCTAAAACCACGCGACTACTTCAACCATTATTGTTGTTATTGCTGTTGTTGGCTAAGCAAATAGAGTCCCACGCAAAAAAATTATCTAAAACAATTTACTGTTGTTGTTGTTGTTATAGTCTGTTTATATTTGTTCTTATTTTTAGTTGTTATGTTGTTGCTGCTCTGCTAACTGAATGCGCGACAGTCGCACAATGACAACAGCAGCACCAGCAACAACAACAACAATAATAACAGCACCAGCAACAACTACTATTGTCATGGCTTAAATGCCAACAGCCTGCATTGCCAATTGACATACTTTGGCGGCGTTGCCAATTTAAGTTAAAACGAACAACAATATTTGTTGTTGTTCTTGTTATTGTTGCTGTTGCCATTGTTTGTTTTTGACAGTGCAACTGTGTGGGAGACACTTTTTAACCACAAACGGTTGTTTTTTTGTTCAATCGCACTTATGGGAGTCACTTTTTTCGGTTACTTCAGGCTGACAGTAGAGCAATTAGTTTTTAAACTTTTAATAAAACTTGATTTGATATTTTTCTTTTCATTTAAATATGCTACATCAGCGCTTATTTTACTACATTTATTGTTTATATCACTGATATATTATCATTGATATATAATCATAAATATATTATCACTGAGATATTATCAGTGATATATTATCAGTGATATATTATCAGTGATATATTATCAGTGATATATTATCAGTGATATATTATCAGTGATATATCAGTGATATATTATCAGTGATATATCAGTGATATATTATCAGTGATATATTATCAGTGATATATTATCACTGATATATTATCACTGATATTTTATCACTAATATTTTATCACTGATATTATATGTTATTACTGATATATTATCTCTGATATATTATAACTGATAAATATTGATGATGACCACTAATATATTATCACTGACATATTATCGCTAATATATTTTGTATATATTAGCGCTGATATTAAATTATTAAATAAATATTATCGCTGATATATTATCACTGATATATAATTACTTGTATATTATCACAGTGATATTATTTTAATTTTTTTTTTAATTAATTATTTTTTTTATAATTAGCAACTTATAATAATTAACTTATCACATTAAGTTATAATTCCTAACTTATTTTTTAAAACTATTAAGAATCAGTTTTTCTTTTATTTATTTTTATTTTTGTTATATATTTTTATAATATAATTTGTCTATATTTCTATGTTTTTTTTATTAATATTCTTCATTCAACTCTTTTTCACCATCACTCGGTTGATCAAAACTAATTTTCTTGTTTTAAATATCACAGTTGCAAAATATAGTTGAACAACTAAAATTAAATTTTAAAGTTATCAGAGGAATCTCTTAATAAGTTGTCTTTATTTAATTTATCACTGATGTTGAATAAAATTTCAACTATCACTCATAATATGCAACTCTTACTCTAAAGTTTGAATTCGTTTCTTATTATCTCTGCAGTTTTTTTGATATGAATTCTAAACAAAAATGCATTGCTTTAAAATGCTTAGCATTTTCTGATATGTTTATAATAATGACTCTTAAGATATTTTGTCTCTATATTTTGTCTTTAATTTGTATTTTGTCTATAATTTATCATAACGAAAGTTTATATTGATTTTTTTTTATTTTGTATTGTGTTAGACAATTTTTACTAATTCAAGTGAAAACTGAAATAATACAAATTACATCAACAAGCCCTGTGGACATTTTATTTATTTCTATTGACATATCATGTTAAATTTATCTCTTCTTATTTCTGTCACAATCATGTCTTAACATGTTTAATAATATCACACTGAAATCAATATTCTTTCATTATGTAATTTTCATAATCCCTGTGAATTATCTTAGTATTTCTGTAATTGTGTTTTTATTATTGTAATTCTTCTTATATGTGTTCTTTCAAATTTTGTATTTATCAAATACAAACAATAATCACCGAAATCTAGCTGTGATATTTTTGAAGATTTAATTAAACTATCAAATTTGAAAAAAATCTCAGAGTTAGTACTTCAGAACTGTAGCCCAATGTTATTATTAATGTATCATATTTGTATTATCAGATCTATAATATTAAAGGATCACAATAAAGTTTCACGGTTCTTATGTCACTAAATTAATTGAAATCATTAATCTGTGATATTTTTTTTATTTGTTGTTTTGTATCACAACTTTACATTCATACTTAAATCACAAACTAGTCATAATAAATATTTCTAATTATCACTTTTTTTTTATATTTAATAAGTGACAACTTTAACCACACCAAATGATATAGTTTTTTTATCATTAAATAATACAATTTTTTAAATAATTTCATTTTATTTATTTACAATCTATGTTTATCAAATGTAACATCGCAAATGATAAAAGCTTCAAATAATATAAAAATTATGATCCAAAGTTATTTTTGTAATCAATGATACTGTTTTGAAAGTGATAAAAATGATCACACATATGTTATGAGTGATAAAAATGATCACACAAATGTGATAATTTTTTTAAAATTATAATTTCAAATTAAAAAATTAAACTCAGAATTTTAAACATTTTAAAAAGTATCACACATAAGTTATAAGTGATTATTTTTCAGTGATAATTAATATTATATTATAAAAAATTTGCATATCTCATTTTTCGTCCCTAATAAACAATCCTAGGGGGTGGAAACACTAAAAATCGAAAAAAGTGTAAAATAAGTGATACCCTAATACACATATAACAACAAGTGATGAAACTTATCACACAAAAGTCAGTGATATATATATTTTTTTAAATTTTTATATTACAATATATATGAAGTAAAATGATAATAATTCGTAACTGATAAAATCATCATACAAAAGTAATAAGTGTTATTTATAAAAATTTTGTAATTTGAAATTTAATCAAGCAATAATTAAGAATAATTGAACAAGTGATATAAATTATCACATATAAGTTATGAGTCACAAATCCACACTTTTAGATTCCGACTATTATATGTTGGTCTCCCAATTATTTGATACAATGATGTTTTTTTTATTTTATTTATATTAAATTTAGAATTACAAATGATAATTCAACAAGTGATGAAAATTATCACACAAAAGTAATCAGTGATATCTTTGTTTTATTTTTTTTTAATTGCGTATAACACATGAATACAATTCAACAAGTCATTAAATATATCACAGAAAATTATCACAAATGATTATCACAGATAACTTTTTTTTTATTTAAAATATTTTATTGGTTAAAATATATTTTTGATGAACATATTTACCACATTTTTTTAATTTTGAAAATACATTTAGTTTTAAATAAAATTTGACAACATGTGATAAAATTTATCACAGAAAATTATCACAAATAATTATCACAGATAATTTTTTTTTTTTTATTTAAAACTACAAAATCACGCTGGAGAATTCTGACTATTATATGTTCATCTCCCCAAAGTCTGTTATTTTATAAAAATAATAAGTAATAAAAATACAACAATCAATTCTATTAATAATAATTTTTAATATTTTTTTCTTTTCTTTTTTTCGTTTTATTTATATTTGCAATTATCATTGATATATGCTGTGGATGTCACGTCACCTGCCCATCTGAACTGACGCCTTCGCCATCGATTTGCGCAGAAAAATATCTGCTCATGAATTTGAGCGCGGCGGCCTACTGAAGCCCATCGTGAACACCATCGATGGCACACCGACGTTCTTGAGCGTTGGCACACAGAATGATTGCTCAGCAAATAGCAGTAGTGGCGTCGGCAGTGGTGGTGGCAGCGGCGCCAGTAATGCGAGCAGCAACACAATTGGCAACAGCGGTCAATACCATCATAATCACCATCACAACAATCACCATCATCATCATCACCATCAGAGTTATCAACAGCAGCAGCAGCAACAACAACAGCAGCAACAGCAACTGCTGGGGAATGGTGGCGGCAACGGTGTAGGTGGTGCAGGCGGTATTGTGGGTGGTGGTCATCATCATCATGGTCATAATTATCTGCATCGACCACTACGTTTGTCGCGTAATGAACTCAAGCAGCTGGACGAGAAGGAACTGATTTTTGAATTGGTAAGGTATTTGTCAATGGGGATTGTGTAGTTGTTGGGTGGTACAGGTGGTGCAGGTGTTTTCAGTGGTAGGCACTCCATAGTCTAGAAGTTACTTCATTAGTTGGGTGTCGTTTAGCAAATGCCAGACATGCTGTTTTACCTCTTGACACACACAGATCAAATTACGTTGTTTGTACGAATTGTGCGTTACTCATACGCATCGCTGAACAAATGTTTTCAGTGCTATTAGTGGAATTTTTTGAGGGGTGATGGTAGGTGTACTGTAGGCTAGACAGTAGCGGCAATGGTTTGTGAGAATTAAACAGGGTTATGTGTTTTAAGAATTAGCCAGCTAGGGAGAATGAACAATTTTAATTTGTTGGAAAACTAAATTAAATTTTGCTCATACGCACGTGTGACACTTTTGAGTAATAAAGCCAAAAATGGATATACGAAATTAGTATAAAAAGTTTAGGGCTTATTTATAATGTTTTAAATAATGAAAAATGAAAAAAAAATCAAAAAAAAAAAGTTTTATATAGACATACCATACATCAATTCTATTTAATTTATGTTTGCTGATTTTAACTGTATACTCGGTTTTTTCTTATTAGCTAAAGTTTTTAGTGAAATTGCTATCGAAATTTTAAGACTTTTTCAGCCTCTTTTGACCGATGAAAATATTTTACTCGTGAAAATATTTTATTGCTTAAAATATATTTTTGATTAACATATTTATCACATTTTTTTAATTTTGAAAATATATTTAGTTTTAAATAAAATTTGACTGATGAAAATATTTGCTAAAGAAAATAATTTTTCGTTGAAAATATTTTATTTTTTGATGAACATATTTATCTGATGATAATAATTTTATGACGAATATGTTATAATCAATAATGATGATTATATATTTCTGGTGAACATATTTTACAAATGAAAATATTTTACTAATATTTTCTAAATTTTTCTAATTGAAATATATTTTATATTAACATGATAATTATGATGATAATATTTGAATGATGAATAGATATTTTTAATGATTATATATTTCTGATAAATATATTTTGATATATTTTGAATGTATTTTACTGTTGAATATAATATTTTATTGAAGATACATTTTTCGGATGAATATATTTTATTGATGAATTTATTTCATAGATTAATTTATATCATTAATAAATTTATTTAATGTATGTATTTATTTTACTGATGAATTTATTGTATTGATGATTATATTCAGATGATTATATTTTGATGAATATAATTTATTCATAGTTTTTTATTTCGATGAACATATTTTACTGATGAAAATATTTTTCTGATGACGATATATTTTGAATGAATATACTTATCTTATGAATTTTTAAACGATGAATATGTTTTATTGATGATTATTTTTTCTGATGAACATATTTTATTGATGAATATATTTTATTGATGAATATATTTTACTGATGAATATAATATTTTATTAATGATATATTTTTCGGATGAATATATTTTATTGATGATTTTATTTTACGATGAACATATTTTACTAATGAAAATATTTGACTGATGAAAATATATTTTGTATGTATATATTTATCTTATGAATATTTGAATGCTGAATATGTATTATTGATATTTTTATATATTTTTCTGACGAATATATTTTATAGATGAATGTATTTTACCGATGAATATAAAATTTTATTGATGATTATATTTTTCTGATAAAGATTTTTCTATAGATAAATGTATTTTAATGATGAATATAATATATTATTGATGATATATTTTTGGGATGAATATATTTTATTGATGAATTTATTTCATTGATGAATTTATTTTATTGATGAATTTATTTATTGATGAATATATATTATTGATGAATATATATTATTGATGAATATATATTATAGATAAATGTATTTTAATGATGAATATAATATTTTATTGATGATATATTTTTGGGATGAATATATTTTATTGAAGAATTTATTATATTGATGAAAATATATTTTCATCAGTCAAATATTTCCATCAGTAAAATATGTTCATCGAAAAATATAATCATCAATAAAATATATTCATTAGAATGTAAACATTAATGAAATAAATGTTTATATTCGGTTAAATATATTTTATTGACGAATTTATTTTTCGATGAACATATTTTACTAAAGAAATTATTTGACTGATGTAAAATATATTTTTAATGTATATATTTATCTTATGAATATTTGAATGATGAATATGTATTATTGATATTATTGTATATTTTTCTGATGAATATATATTATAGATGAATGTATTTTACTGATGAATATAAAATTTTATTGATGGTAATATTTTTCTGATAAACATTTTTTTTTATAGATAAATGTATTTTACTGATAAATATAATATTTTGTTGATGATATATTTTCGGATGAATATATTTTATTGATGCATTTATTTCACTGATGAATTTATTTTATTGATGAATTTATTTATTGATGATTATATTCTGATGAATATATATTATTGATGATTATATATTTTGATGAACATATTTTGTTGATGAAAATATATTTTGGTTGTATATATTTGTGTTATGAATATTTGAATGGTGAATATTTTTAATTCAGGATTACATTTTTCTTATGAATATATTTTATAAATAAATATATGACATATTTGAATATATTTGACTGATGAATATATTTTATTGTGGATTATATTATTCTGATGGTTATGTTTTTCTAATGAATATACTGATGAAATTATATGTTTGATGTATTTTTATATGTCTGATGATATGAATGATAATATGAACGATAATTATATCTTATTGATGATTATATTTGATGAAAAAATTTTACTTATTAATATGAATATAATTTAAGGACTGCGTCGAATAAAATTGTCCGTTACATATCTTCCCATAATGTGCTATTGCAAGATTAAAATTAAAAAAATTTAATCATAGTAGCTCTGAATTAAATGGCAGAAAATAATTTGTGTCAGTTATAGTCAATACAAAATTTATTTAACGCGAAAATGGCAAACGAAGTGGAAGTGCGAGAAAATATAATTAAAAATTTTCAAAAACAACCTAGTTGGTCTTTTAAAAAAATTGCCAAGGAGGTAGGGGCTAACACTAAGACCATTTCTCGCGTTATCAACCGCTTTAAGGAAGACCTGAGTATTGATCGGAAGAAAGGTTCTGGTAAAAAAAAGGCCCTCATGATCGTGAAAAGTCGAAGAAGGTTGTGAATATTTTAAAGAAAGATCCAAGCATATCCGGAAGGAAATTGGCGAGAAAGGCGGATTGCTCAGAATCTTTCGTGCGCAGGACTAAGAAAGAAGCTGGGCTGAAGACGCACAAGGTCCAAAAAGTTCCGGATAGAAATGCCGTCAAGAATGAAACCGCAAAACAACGAGCTAAAAAGCTGAACCAAATTTTTTTAAAAATTCGATTGCTGCATAATGGACGACGAAACTTATGTTTTAGCGGACTTTTCTCAGCTACCTGTGCAGGAATTTTATACAGCCGATTCTCGAGGAAATGTCGCTGAAAAATTCAAATAAAAAAAAATGACAAAATTCCCAAAGAAATTCCTTGTTTGGCAGGCAATTTGCAGTTGTGGAAAAAGGAGCAGCTCATTCGTGACATCGGGTACAATTAATAGCGAAATATATGTGAAGGAATGCTTGCAAAAGAGATTGCTTCCATTTTTACGCCAACATGAAGTGTCCACATTTTTTTGGCCTGACCTCGCTTCATGTCACTACAGCAAAACGGCCTTAGAGTGGATCCAACAAAATGCAGTGATTTTGGTGCCTAGAGAAGCCAATCCACCAAACTGTCCAGAACTCAGGCCGATTGAGAGATACCGGGCTTTAGTAAAAAGGGAGATGAAGACAACAAAAAAAGTGGTCAAAGACCTTCAAGACTTTTAAAGAAAGTGGTCTTCAGCAACTGTGAGGGTGTCGGACACTACCGTTACAACATTAATGGAAGGGGTTCCGGAAAATTAAAAACTTTTTCTTAAAAAATATTAATTTCTGGTTTTTTATATATTTTTTTAAATCTAAAAATAATTTGCAAAATAAAATATTTTATTCTATAAAAATTCGATTACTAGATTTCTAGATTTTTTCATTTTTGTAGCGGACAATTTTATTCGACGCAGTCCTTACTGATGAAACATATTTTATATGAACATACTTATTTCATGAAAATATTTGAATGATGAACATTAGGGCTGATCGAAACCAAACTTTTACTTCAAAATATAATCTCTGGCATCACAATGCAACTTTTAAGCCCTATTACAACTTTGTGAAAAAATTTCGAGCCGCCCTAAGGAACATATTATACTGATGAGTACATATAGTTACATTTTTCCAATGAATATAATTTAATGTTTAAAAATCTCAACAGATAAAAATAGATTTGCAATGAAAATAGGAACAGGAATTACAATATTTTTAAATTTCACTTTTCATTTTGTAATAATTACAAATGAATTTAATATTTATTAGTGCATTTGATAATTTTTTTTATATAAATATTTAAATCTTTTAAACACGCACTCTATTTATTTTAATTATAAAAAGTATTTCATAGAAACATATTATACAATAAAATGTTACTGCAGTTTTATTAAAATCCACAGTCTAATAATTCATAATCAAATAGAATTGCTTAATTAAAAACTGCTGTCAGCTGATTATAATCTTTTAATTTATATTTTCTTCTATTTTTTTTTTTTTCGTTTGTTCCCTCTATATTTCAACTCTACACATATACTGCAACTGACATCGTCCACCCACTACTCGATGCATACTTGGCTCTTGACGTGACTCTTCAATTAGGTAAAGGACATTTGTAACGAATTGGAAACTCGAACACTTTGTCACAAGATTCTGCAGAATGTTTCAATTTTGCTGAATGCGGATCGCGGTTCATTGTTTCTGGTGCAAGGACGTTGCAATGGCAGCGACGGACCCAAAAAGTAAGTTGAAATCTATTTTTAAATAAGGTTTTTTTGTTGTTGTTGCAATTATTGAAAATGTTTTATAAATCTGCAACTCTTACATTGTACCACAAATTTTATTATATTTGATTGCAAATTGAAAAGTGATTTCGTAGTTAATGCGTCTCAATTATTTTCACACTCAACTGCTGGTGTTGCTATTGCCGTTGATTGGCAACAGCAATAGGTATGTGACGTGCATGTTGTGGGTTGTCTAATTAAAAGTTGCCATGGCCGCCAATTTAGCACTGTACTACGCTGCAATTTCTGAAATTGAATTAAAGGCCGCAGGATAAAATGCAACCTGTGGAATGTAATTATAGCAGTTTTGGCTTTTTCAAATTTTGGTAGCAATTTTGAATGAATTTTGGTGAAGAATTTGTAATTTAAAAAGGCTTTTAGCTTTTGTATGAATACTATAATCATAAATTTTGTTGTATAAAATTAAGCAAGATAATTTAAATTTTGTTTGCAACATCACAGAGTTGAATATAACTTTGTAAAATGGCAAAATATTCTTATCTTTGTTCTTATTCTCTACTTAATAATGTACTCAATTCAACAATAACCAATTTGTGCGGTTGTATAATTTACAAAACATTTGTTTTCCTAATTTAAATATCGTTTTATATTCTAATGAATACCAAGAAAAAATATCTAAGCGCATTTTTCTATGTTGTGTAGGTTTGACCTTAGCAGAAAATTCAATATAAAATAAAATACAAAATAAATCTAAGCAAAGCATAGATAATATTGTTATATCCTTCAAAATCAGAACGATAAACTTGGCTCCTTTGAACGGTTGTTTGTTTGTTTTTCGGTTGTCAGTCGTAGTTTTTTTTCTTTCTAGTTATTGCGTATATTTTTCGATTGCAATGAAATGTTATATCTTTGCTTTCGAGTTTCCAGCAATTGTTTCGTTTGCTTTTTTGTTTATGAGCCCAATGATTTGCATACGTATCAAATGAAATTGTGGTGGCAACGAAGAGTAGAGCAAAATTGCTGTAAATACTAAATATAACAATATCAGATATAAAAATACACAAGAGAAAAACATTTGCATATATAGATTAACGAATAGTTTTTGGCCAAAATGTACTTGAGTGAATTTCGAAGAAATGTTAAAGCAGTGAGGAAATTATGAAAATGAAGTGAACTTTTGGGACTAAATAAACGCTTTTCGCGCACATTAAAAGTGCAAACAAAGCGAAACTTTTGAAAAGTTTTGCAAATAATTTGTAACAAATTTCATGTAGACAATGAATTGTTGATTTTTTGTGTTTTTGATAAATGTGTCTAGGTGACTTTTCTGCTTTACTTTTTGTATATTTGTAAACTTTTTGTATTGTTTTTATAATGTATTAAATAAAATTTAATATTTTTATATCATGTTTTTCTGCTATTTTATCAATTTTGCCATTTCTACAATTTTGCCATTTTTACAATTTCGTCATTTTTATATTTTTTTTTTCATTTCTACAATTTCTACAATTTCTACAATTTTGTTATTTCTAAAATTTTATAATTTCTAAAATTTTGTCATTTCTACAATTTTGTCATAGCTACAATTTTGTCATTTCTACAATTTTGTCATATCTACAATTTTGTGATTTCTACAATTTTGTCATTTCCACAATTTTGTCGTTTCTATTTTTTTTTCATTTCTACAATTTCGACAATTTTGTTATTTCTAAAATTGTATAATTTCTAAAATTTTGTCATTTCTACAATTTTGTCATATCTACAATTTTGTCATTTCTACAATTTTGTCATATCTACAATTTTGTGATTTCTGCAATTTTGTCATTTCCACAATTTTGTCGTTTCTACAATTTTGTCATTTCCACAATTTTGTCGTTTCTACAATTTTGTAATTTATATAATTTTGTCATGTCTACAATTTTGCCATTTTTACAATTTCGTCATTTCTATTTTTTTTTCATTTCTACAATTTCGACAATTTTGTTATTTCTAAAATTTTATAATTTCTAAAATTTTGTAATTTCTACAATTTTGTAATTTATATAATTTTGTCATGTCTAAAATTTTATAATTTCTACAATTTTGTCATTTCTACAATTTTGTCATTTTTACAATTTGTGTTTTTCTAGAATTTTGTTATTTCTACAATTTTGTCATTTCCATAATTCAAGGAAAACAAAAATGGTATTTCTACATTTTTGTTTTTGTATTTTTTAATTTGTTATTTGTCATTTGTACAGTTTGGTTTTTTTAATTTGTACAATTTTGTCATTTTTACAATTTTGTAATTTTTATAGTTTTGTCATTTCCATTTTATAATGTTTGTCATTTCCATAATACAAGGAATTTCACAATTTGTAATTTTTCATAGTTTTTGTTTAAATTTAGTATATTTTTTTTATTATTAAATATTTTTTATTTCTTAAATTTTGTAATTTTTGCAATTTTTCAATTTTATAATTTTCATAATTTTAGATTTTTATACAATTTTTATAATTTGTTATTTGTACTATGTGAAAGTATTATAATTTCTTATTTTCTACAATATTTGATATTTCTGCAATTTTTTCCTTTTTACAATTTTGTTAATTCTACAATTTGATCAATACTACAAATTTGTAATTTTTACATTTTTGAAATTATAACAATTATGTTATTTTTACAATTTTCTCAATTCTAAACTTTTGAATACTTAAGTTTTGTAATTTCTACAATTTTGTAATTTTTACAATTTTGTTATTTGTCATTACTATAATTTGGTCATTTCTAACATTTTGTTATTTCTATGAAGCATAATGGCAACCATTTTTTGTTTGTATAATTTTGTCATTTTCACAGTTATTACAATTTGGTCATTTCTATAATTTTATAAATACTTCCAATCATTTTTTATTTTTAATAATTTTTGCGATATTTTTATATTTGTTTTTTCTACAATTTTGTAATTTTTACAATTTCGTCATATCTACAAATTTTGTCATTTGTAAAATTTTGACATTTGTACAACATTTTACAACTTTGTATAAAATTTATAAATGTCATTTCAACAATTTTATCATTTGAACGATTCGTTATATCTACAATTTTTGTCATTGCTACAATTATAACAATTTTGTTATTTTTACAATTTGTAACTTTTAGTAATTTTTATTGCTACAGTTCTGTAATTTTTTCAATTTTATCTTTTTGTGAATTTTGTAATTTTTACGATTTGTTTTTTCTACAATTTTGGTCATTTGAAAAATTTTGTCATGACTATAATTTTGTCGTTTCTACAATTTGGTTATTTTTATGATGTATAATGTCTACAACTTGTTAATAAGTATAATTTTAATGAAAATGTTTGTAATTTAATAAATTCTATACATTTTTCATTCAGTTTCAGTTTAGTTCTGCCATATATTCAATATTTGTCACTTCTACAATTTTGTAGTTTTTACAATTTTGTTGTTTCCACAATTTTGTCATTTCTATAATTTTTTATTTTTGCAATATCTCATAATTTTCCATTTTATTTCAATCCACAAAATTGTTATTTCACAATGTTGTGATTTTTACAATTATTATGTAATGTTTACAATTCTGTTATTTTTCATATTCGTAATTTCAATAATTTTGTAATTTCCACATTTTATCGTTTATATTATTTTGTATGTCTACAATTTTGTCACATCAACAATTTTGTTACTTATTTTGTAATTTACAAAATTTGTTATTTTCACAGATTTGTTTGTTATATCTACAACTTTTATTATTATTATTATTATTATATTTATATTTTATTTATTTTTAATATCCCTAATTTTTCAGATGTCTCGTTTCCAAACTGTTTGACGTCTGTCCGCGCAG
Organism: Dryomyza anilis; assembly: GCA_951804985.1. Classification (NCBI taxonomy): domain Eukaryota; kingdom Metazoa; phylum Arthropoda; class Insecta; order Diptera; family Dryomyzidae; genus Dryomyza; species Dryomyza anilis. The sequence goes on from OX638131.1 coordinate 30,540,039, forward strand.
CACCATGGAGGAGATGGTGCAGCAGGAGGAGGTGCGCGTTGCCTGGGGCAGCGGCATTGCAGGACACGTGGCCGAGAGCGGCAACCCAGTGAACATACCAGACGCTTATCAGGTGAAAATTTTAGAATCTTTCAAAAATTGCACATATTTACATCGGACCTTTTCTACGCGGTGCACTGAATATTTTTGTTCTATTTAAATTCTTTTCAAATTCAATTCATTTCCATGCCATGCTAAAAACCACTTAGCAAATATCATTCAAATTGTTGTCATATTTGCGCACACGTTGTCAGAATAATGCGGCGAATTATTGTAGTATCCCAATCGAGTATTGTAGAATTTGGACAATAAATTAGCAGTTGAACCGCGTGCAACAATTATTTGCAGTGACAAGGGAAAGCAAATGAAAAAAAAAATACAACAGAATTTAGCACTTTTAGAGTTTTTAAAATACGCATTACAATTTTACGTAATGAAGAAACCATTGAAGAAAGATATGCATCTGTTATTCATCATTAAAATAAAATGTTGTTTTTTTTTATTGTCAATTTTGTTTTTTACATTCAGAACGTTTTAATTTTTGTTTAAGATTTGATTTATATATTTTTTTGATTTTGCTATTTTTACAATTTTGTCATATTTCTACAATTTTGTCATTTTTACAATCTCTATTGTGTAATTTTTACAATTTAGTATTTTCAACAATATTTTATTACTGTAATATTGTCATTTATACAATTTTGACATTTCTAAAATTTTGACATTTCGATAATGTTGTCTTTTGTTATTTCTACAATTTTGAAATTTTGTTATTTCTATAATTTTTGTTGTATATATTAATTTTATTTTTAATATTTGAGATTTCTATTCTATTTTGTAATTTTTACAATTTAATGACGTGACGAAATTGTAGAAATGACAAAATTGTTGAAATGACAAAATTTTAGCAATGACAAAATTGTTGAAATGACAACAATGAAGAATAAATAAAATTGTATAATTGACAAATTTTTAGATATGTTAATTATACAATATTGTTTTTTTTCTACAATTTTGTCATTTCTACAATTTTGACATTTCTACAATTTTGTCATTTCTAAAATTTCGTCATCTTTTTGTTTTTTTTCTATAATTTTGTCATTTCTATAATTTTGTCATTTCTACAATTTCGTCATGTCATTAAATTGTAAAAATTACAAAATAGAATAGAAATCTCAAATATTAAAAATAAATTTGTTCGTTTTTACAATTTTGTAATTTTTACAATTTTGTCGTTTTTAAAATTTTTGTAATTTCTACAATTTTGACATTTCTGCAATTTTGTCATTTCTACAATTTTGACATTTCAATAATATTCGAATTTCTAAAATTTTATCATTTCTAGAATTTTGTTCTTTGATTTATATATGTTTTTATTTGTTATATTATATTTGGTCATTTTCACAATTTTTTCATATTACTACAATTTTGCCATTTTTACAATTCATTTTATGTTTCCAATTTTGTCAATTGTGTAATTTTTACAGTTTAGTATTTTCATCAATATTTTATTTCGTTAATTTTGTCATTTCTACAATTTTTTTCATTTTTAAAATTTTGACATTTCGATAATTTGGTCATTTCTACAATTTTGCTATTTCGATTAATTTGTCATTTCTAAAAATTTGTTTTTAAATTTTATAGAACTTAGTTGCATTTTTAAAATGTGAATTTTTTTATTCTTTTTTTGATTCACATAACTTAAATTGCATATTACTTACCATTACTTTAATATTTTTTGTATTTTCGTTATCATAGCAAAGGCCAGCATTACTATTACTATTTTATCGCGTGTTTGTGATTTTAGTTGTTTTTGTTTTTAGCTTCATTTAAATAGATAGATAAAAATGTTAAAATAAAAATGATGACATTATTTCGCGTCGCAAAAACTCAATAGCTACACAAACAAACAGCTGTTTATCACAAATTATCGCAGATAAAATGATTTTATATTCTGCATAGTTTTTTGTGTTATTAGATGTTATTATAAATCAGTCATAGCACGTCGAGTCATCGACATTTTTTTTTGTTTGTTGAAATAAATACATAAATTCATAGATTTATGTTGTGTCTTGAGTCCTGCCAAGCAGCAGAGAATATCAACCACCTGCTGTTCTTGCTCCTGCTGCTCAGAAAACATTTATTTATCTCATGCATAATTCAATGGAATTTCTTCTGATTTTACCGTCAAATTGTTTTGGGGTCAATTTGCAATTTAGCTCATTTATCATTTGTCTGAATACCAACCATGTTGTCCCCGTGGTGTTTCTAAATTTTGGGAAATTATTAGCATTATACAGGCAGCAAAATATTTAAACTTTAACATAATACTTGTTAGTCTAATTTGTAAGGCATATGTTTAGGCAAAAATCAACAAGGGCTATATATATAATCGTATTATTTGTAATAATTTCCTTAAAAGATTTTTAATGTATTCAATATTTTAATAGTAAAATTAATAGTTTTCTCTCAGTGCTTATTTATTCTAAGTACTGATGATTTTACATTTATTTATCATTTTTACAAATTTGTATGTAATACTATTTTGTCATTTCTACAATTTTTGTCATATTTACTATTTTTTTTTTATATTTGACATTTCTACAATGTTGTCATTTCTACAATTTTTCCATTTCTACAATTTCGTTATTTCTACAGTTTTATAATTTCTACAATTTTGTCATTTCTACAATTTTGCAATGTCAACAATTTTGTCATTTCTTTAATTTTGTAATTTCTAAAATTTTATCATTTCTACAATTTTGTCATTTGTACAATTTTGTCATTTCTACAATTTTGTCATTTGTACAATTTTGTCATCTTTACAATTTTGTCAGATCTACAATTTTTTCATTTCTACAATTTTGTAATTTCTACTATTTTGTGATTTCTACAATTTTGTATTTTATATAATTCAGTCATTTCTACAATTTTGTCTTGTCTACAATTTTGTCATGTCTACAATTTTGTCATGTCTACAATTTTGTCATTTCTATAATATTATCATTTCTAAAATTTTGTAATTTCTGCAATTTTGTTATTTCTACAATTTTATAATTTCTACAATTTTGTTATTTCTACAATTTTGTAATTTCTACAATTTTGTCATTTCTACAATTCTGTCATTTCTACAATTTTGTCATTTCTACAATTTTGTCATTTCAACAATTTTGTCATTTCTACAATTTTGCCATGTCTACAATTTTGTAGAAATTAATTTTGAAATTTATATAATTTTGTCATTTGTACAATTTTGTCATTTCTACAATTTTGTCATTTCTACAATTTTGTCATTTCTACAATTTTGTCATTTCTACAATTTTGTCATGTCTACAATTTTGTAGAATTTAATTTTGTAATTTATATAATTTTGTCATTTGTACAATTTTGTCATATCTACAATTTTGTCAGATCTACAATTTTTTCATTTCTACAATTTTGTAATTTCTACTATTTTGTGATTTCTACAATTTTCTATATTATATAATTCAATCATTTCTACAATTTTGTCTTGTCTACAATTTTGTCATGTCTACAATTTTGTCATTTCTATAATATTATCATTTCTAAAATTTTGTAACTTCTGCAATTTTGTAATTTCTACAATTTTGTAATTTCTGCAATTTTGTAATTTCTACAATTTTATAATTTCTACAATTTTGTTATTTCTACAATTTTGTAATTTCTACAATTTTGTCATTTCTACAATTTTGTCATTTCTACAATTTTGTCATTTCTACAATTTTGTCATTTCAACAATTTTGTCATTTCTACAATTTTGCCATGTCTACAATTTTGTAGAAATTAATTTTGAAATTTATATAATTTTGACATTTGTACAATTTTGTCATTTCTACAATTTTGTCATTTCTACAATTTTGTCATTTCTACAATTTTGTCATTTCTACAATTTTGTCATTTCTACAATTTTGTAGAATTTAATTTTGTAATTTATATAATTTTGTCATTTGTACAATTTTGTAATATCTACATTTTTGTCAGATCTACAATTTTTTCATTTCTACAATTTTGTATATTATATAATTCAATCATTTCTACAATTTTGTCTTGTCTACAATTTTGTCATGTCTACAATTTTGTCATGTCTACAATTTTGTCATTTCTATAATATTATCATTTCTAAAATTTTGTAACTTCTGCAATTTTGTAATTTCTACAATTTTGTAATTTCTGCAATTTTGTAATTTCTACAATTTTATAATTTCTACAATTTTGTTATTTCTACAATTTTGTAATTTCTACAATTTTGTCATTTCTACAATTTTGTCATTTCTACAATTTTGTCATTTCTACAATTTTGTCATTTCAACAATTTTGTCATTTCTACAATTTTGCCATGTCTACAATTTTGTAGAAATTAATTTTGAAATTTATATAATTTTGACATTTGTACAATTTTGTCATTTCTACAATTTTGTCATTTCTACAATTTTGTCATTTCTACAATTTTGTCATTTCTACAATTTTGTCATGTCTACAATTTTGTAGAATTTAATTTTGTAATTTATATAATTTTGTCATTTGTACAATTTTGTAATATCTACATTTTTGTCAGATCTACAATTTTTTCATTTCTACAATTTTGTAATTTATACTATTTTGTGATTTCTACAATTTTGTATATTATATTATTCAATCATTTCTACAATTTTGTCTTGTCTACAATTTTGTCATGTCTACAATTTTGTCATGTCTACAATTTTGTCATTTCTATAATATTATCATTTCTAAAATTTTGTAACTTCTGCAATTTTGTAATTTCTACAATTTTGTAATTTCTGCAATTTTGTAATTTCTACAATTTTATAATTTCTACAATTTTGTTATTTCTACAATTTTGTAATTTCTACAATTTTGTCATTTCTACAATTTTGTCATTTCTACAATTTTGTCATTTCTACAATTTTGTCATTTCAACAATTTTGTCATTTCTACAATTTTGCCATGTCTACAATTTTGTAGAAATTAATTTTGAAATTTATATAATTTTGACATTTGTACAATTTTGTCATTTCTACAATTTTGTCATTTCTACAATTTTGTCATTTCTACAATTTTGTCATTTCTACAATTTTGTCATGTCTACAATTTTGTAGAATTTAATTTTGTAATTTATATAATTTTGTCATTTGTACAATTTTGTAATATCTACATTTTTGTCAGATCTACAATTTTTTCATTTCTACAATTTTGTAATTTATACTATTTTGTGATTTCTACAATTTTGTATATTATATAATTCAATCATTTCTACAATTTTGTCTTGTCTACAATTTTGTCATGTCTACAATTTTGTCATGTCTACAATTTTGTCATTTCTATAATATTATCATTTCTAAAATTTTGTAACTTCTGCAATTTTGTAATTTCTACAATTTTGTAATTTCTGCAATTTTGTAATTTCTACAATTTTATAATTTCTACAATTTTGTTATTTCTACAATTTTTTAATTTCTACAATTTTGTCATTTCTACAATTTTGTCATTTCTACAATTTTGTCATTTCTACAATTTTGTCATTTCTACAATTTTGTCATGTCTACAATTTTGTAGAATTTAATTTTGTAATTTATATAATTTTGTCATTTGTACAATTTTGTCATATCTACAATTTTGTCAGATCTACAATTTTTTCATTTCTACAATTTTGTAATTTCTACTATTTTGTGATTTCTACAATTTTCTATATTATATAATTCAATCATTTCTACAATTTTGTCTTGTCTACAATTTTGTCATGTCTACAATTTTGTCATTTCTATAATATTATCATTTCTAAAATTTTGTAACTTCTGCAATTTTGTAATTTCTGCAATTTTGTAATTTCTACAATTTTATAATTTCTACAATTTTGTTATTTCTACAATTTTGTAATTTCTACAATTTTGTCATTTCTACAATTTTGTCATTTCTACAATTTTGTCATTTCTACAATTTTGTCATTTCAACAATTTTGTCATTTCTACAATTTTGCCATGTCTACAATTTTGTAGAAATTAATTTTGAAATTTATATAATTTTGACATTTGTACAATTTTGTCATTTCTACAATTTTGTCATTTCTACAATTTTGTCATTTCTACAATTTTGTCATTTCTACAATTTTGTCATGTCTACAATTTTGTAGAATTTAATTTTGTAATTTATATAATTTTGTCATTTGTACAATTTTGTAATATCTACATTTTTGTCAGATCTACAATTTTTTCATTTCTACAATTTTGTAATTTATACTATTTTGTGATTTCTACAATTTTGTATATTATATAATTCAATCATTTCTACAATGTTGTCTTGTCTACAATTTTGTCATGTCTACAATTTTGTCATGTCTACAATTTTGTCATTTCTATAATATTATCATTTCTAAAATTTTGTAACTTCTGCAATTTTGTAATTTCTACAATTTTGTAATTTCTGCAATTTTGTAATTTCTACAATTTTATAATTTCTACAATTTTGTTATTTCTACAATTTTTTAATTTCTACAATTTTGTCATTTCTACAATTTTGTCATTTCTACAATTTTGTCATTTCTACAATTTTGCCATATCTACAATTTTGTAGAAATTAATTTTGTAATTTATATAATTTTGTCATTTGTACAATTTTGTCATTTCAACAATTTTGTCATTTCTACAATTTTGTAATTTCTACAATTTTGTCATTTCTACAATTTTGCAATGTCACAATTTTGTAATTTCTAAAATTTCATCATTTCTACAATTTTGTCATTTGTACAATTTTGTCATTTCTACAATTTTGTCATTTGTACAATTTTGTCATTTCTACAATTTTGTCATTTCTACATTTTTGTCATTTCTACAATTTTGTCATTTCTACAAATTTTCCCATTTCTACATTTTTTTTTTCATCAATTTTGTTATTTCTGCAATGTTGCCATTTCTACAATTTTTTCATGTCCACAATTTTGCAATTTCTACAATTTTGTAATTTTGACAATTTTGTAATTTCTATAATTTTGTGATTATTACAAATTTATTATTTTTATATTTTTGCTTTTGTACAAGTTGGGCTTTTCTACAAATCCGTTGTATGTACAGTTTTCAATTTCTATTATTTTGTAATTTTTACAAATTGTAAATTCTATGAATTCTTATTTATTTGTCTTTTATGCACTTTTTTATTTCTACATTTATTTCATTTCAACAATTTTCTGATTTGTACAGTCTTTTATAATTTATTAATATTAATCTGTGTTACCTTTAACTTTAATAATCTTAGTATACATTCAAAATCAGCATACACGAACTATATAGAATTAATGTATGGTGTGTTAAGACAAACAATATTTATTTTGTAGAATACTTTCAGGCTATACATAACAACATATTTTTTCCTCTGAAGCAATTTGTATACGCTGACATTTGCGGCAGTGTTAAATTTCAACAATTTATCACAACAATTAAATCAATTTATTAGTTATATAACTAAATAAATCTATAATAATTCAAGGCTACAAAGTTTCCTACAACATTTTCGCATTTTCGTGTTGCAGATATTAACAAAAAAAAAAAAATCTAGCAACAAAGACAGAGCCACAGTACCAACACATTTTACTGCGTATGAAAAATGTTATAAATCTTCGAAAGACAGCAGCCATAAATGCGTAAAAAGAATTGACTACTTGTCTCACATTGTTGCGTTATCCTGCGGCAGGATACCCAATGCTATGTTGCTGTATTGCTGCCACTTTATTTTGTTTATTTGAAGCGTAAAATAAAAATTGCTGTGATTTATGTGCGACTGATATAATGTGGTTGGTGGCACTGAGTTGTGCTACTTGAAGTACTTGGGGTTGGGTGTTTTTTGTTAATACTTTTTCGATATTTTTGCGTTCTACTGAAAACAGCAGCTTTTGTAAAGTGCGTCGAAAGCCACTTCCTGGAAGAGTACTTTGTTGTATTTTATTTGTTATGTTTTAATATTTCTAAAGGGTTTTTTTTTGAAGCGTTTCATTCATGCTTTAACACTTTGTACAAATTTTTAAATACAAAATTTCCAAACACAATATTTTCATATACAAAATTCCCAATTTCAAAATCTCCAGATAAAAATTTGCCAAATTCAAAATTTCTCCAAATATTATATCTCAAATACAAAATCTCCAAATACAAAATATCCAAATACAAAATATACAAATATATAATCCCCAAATACAAAAAATACAAACACAAACTATACAAATACAAAATCTCCAAATACAAAATATCTAAATACAAAAACTCCAAATACAAAAGCTCCAAATACAAAAATTTTTTAATTTAAAATCTGCTAATACAAAATCTCCAAATACAAAATCAACAAATACAAAGTCTGCAAATCTATAATTCCCAAATACAAAATCCCCATACACAAAGTCTCCAAATACAAAATACTCAAACACAAAAACTGCAAATAAAAAATCTTCAAATACAAAAATCTTCCAATACAAAATCTTCATATACAAATTCCCCCATTGCAATATCCCCAAAACACAAATTCTCTAAATACAAAATCCACAAATACAAAATCTCCTAATACAAAATAGATAATATTTTGTTAATTTATTTTGATAAAACTTCACACGAACAATATTTGAGAGTTGCTTGAAATACCCAAAAACAAAATCCCTTAACACAAATCCTCGTAACTTTTAAAACGTCCCCAAAAATGAAATTCCCAAATATAAAATCTCAAAAAAAAAATCCTCAAATGTAAAATCGCCAAATACAAAATCTCTAAATACAAAATTATCCAAATACTCTAAATACCAAAACTCCGACCATAAAATATCCATATACGAAATTCCCAAATTCAGAATATCTCCAAATACTAAATCTCAAATGCAAATCTCACAGCACAAAATCACGAAACACTTAGTCTCCAAGTACAAAATCTCCAAGTACAAAGTCTCTCATACAAAATCTCCTAAAATCTTCAAATACAAAATCTTCTATTACAATATCTCCAAATACAAAATCACCAAACACAAAGTTTCCAAATACAATATTCTCATATACAAAACCTTGAAATACAAAAATCTCCAAATACAAAATTTTCAAATACAACTTCCCCCACTACAAAATTCCCAAACACAAAGTCTCTAAATACAAAATCCCCAAATACAAAATCTCCTAATACAAAATTGATAAAATGTTGTTCATTTATTTTGATGAAACTTTACACGAACAATATTTGAAAGTGGCTTTAAATACCCAAAAACAAAATCCCTTAACACAAATCTTTCAAAGTTTTAAAACGTCCCCAAATGTGAAATCCCCAAATATAAAATTTAATAAAATAATCACCAAATACAAAATTTCTAAATACAAAATTTTCCAAATACAACATCTCTAAATACCAAATCTTCAAACACAAAATATCCATATACAAAATTCCCAAATTCAAAATACTAAATCTCAAATACAAAATATCACAATACAATATCACGAAATACTAAGTCTCCAAATACAAAATCCTCAAATACAAAATCGCCAAATACAAAAATCTAAATTCCTCATACAAAATCTGCAAATACAAAATCTCCAAATTGAAAAATCACCAAACACAAAGACTCCAAAAACAAAATCCTCAAATACAAAATCTCCAAATACAAAAATCTCCAAATAAAAAATCTTTAAATACAAAAATCGCCCACTACAAAATCCACAAGCACAAATCTTCAAAATCCTCAAATAAAAATCCTAATACGTAATCTCTAAATACATAAAAGCTCCCACTACAAAATCCTCAAGCACAAATCTTCAAATACAAAATCCTAAGATACAAAATCTCCTAATATGAAATCTCTAAATACATAAAAGTTCCTAATACAATATATCCAACGCAAAAATCTCCAAATACAAAATCTCCAAATACAAAATCTCCAAATACAAAATCCCCAATTACAAAATCTTCAAATACTAAGTATCCAAATTATTACCCCCAAATCATGTTACTATAGCATTGATCTTAAAATAATCTTTCTACCGATTCATGAAAACCAGCTACATATTTTTAGAGATTACTACAATTCAAGGTATTATTTTACCCAGTGGCCATTAGTGGGTTAATAAATATTCCAAAAAAAACTGCACGTGTTTTGTTTGAGAAAAGCTTATTTCCAGCAATTATTTATTTGGTTTCTCCAATATGTTTTAATTGGCTTTTGTTGTGCGTAGCTGGCAGCCAGCTTATGGTTTATGCACTGCGCATCAACCACAAAATGCGTCTAAAGCACTAATCAGACTGCTGCCACAAATGCATTTGCCAAGGATTTGCAAATCTAATTGCATTTCCATTAGTGCTTCGCATGTCCTGCCGACGACGGACAGCGTATGTTTGCCAAAGGCGTTCATTGTTTGTCTCTCTGTCGTTCTCGCTATTGCACTATGCGTGTGTGAGGAGTGAGCAATAATGTTGGGAATGTTAAGCATTAAATGCATCTACATCGAATTTATTAACCCTTTATGCGCATTGTGTTCAAAAGTGACCACTTACATTTCGTGCAATTGCATTAGAGATTTATTTAAACATTATATTTTCCAATCGTATTTCAAAAAATATCAAGTTTAATTCCGAAAATATCCAATATATATCAGTTTAATCAAATTGTATTCAGAATCCGTCATTTGTAATTGAGTATATTTAAATATAATTCGATAAATGCAAATTTGTATTAAAAATGAAATTCGAAAATAGTCAATGTTAATTCAGAATAGTCAATAATTCAAATCAAAGTTTGAGATTGCTTCGAAAAATATTACAATATCGATGTATTAAATGTTTATATATTGTATTTTGTCATAAAACGTTAATGTACGAGAAATTTTAAATATTAAACTCGATAAAACATTTACCATTTCTTTAATAATTTCATTTTAGCAACTCTGAATTTATTTTATTTTCGAATATTAAATTTTTAATCAAAAAAATAATTTTCTTAATTACAGGATAATCGCTTTAATTGCGAAATCGATTCGCTGACCGGCTATCGCACCAAAGCGCTGCTCTGCATGCCCATCAAGGACTCTGCTGGCGATGTGATTGGCGTGGCGCAGGTCATCAACAAATTGAACGGTGAATGTTTCTCAGAAACCGATGAAAAGGTGAGTGCATTATTTTCTCTTTAACACAGACACACACTAAATAAATTGCTGTATTAAAATTTCGCATGAATTCGATGAGGCAACCAAAGCATTGAACTCACTGCAAAACACCAGATCAATTTCGAAATGTTTTATTTTTTTTATTTTGCTTTGACATCAAGGAACACAAATATCTGCTTTGTAGAACTTTGTGAAAAGTGCACAAAAGTTTTGTTGCATTTTAGAGTTTTTTTTTAGCAAAATACTTTATCCCTATGGATTTTGTGCCTGATCCTTTGACCTGCAGCGGTAGTGCAAAAACTTCCAACGTATGTGTGGCGTTGCATGGCAAATAAAAGTTTTTATTTTGAAAAGTTGCTATTATAACAAAGTTCATTTTTTTCTACTTCTTTGTGTTACATATATTTTATGCTACATGCAATTGAGTTTTAAAAATCAGTCACGTTTGCGTTTATCCTCATAAGCTGCACCCAGAAAAAAATTTGTTAAATTGTTGCTATTTTTATATTAAAATCATTATTTTACTATTAAAATTGGTCAATAAGATATATACTATTAGTTCAATAATATTCAAACACTTAATAATACACTCGGAATAAAATCCTTTAAAAATTGGTCAATAGGACAGTTATTGATTTAATAGTATACACAAAATAAATATTTTCATATAAATACAAAAACAATTTAATAGTATTTAATAGTATTTTGTACTATTTAATGGGATTTACCCATTAAAATAATAATTTATCCTATTGACTACAAAATATTGATTTTATAGTATTTATAGTATGACTGTATCGTTTAATTCTACCATTAATTATTTAATGCGTTCTGGTAAATATAATAGCAAGACTCATATTTGAAAAATTCAATACCATTAATTTAATAATTTCAATATCATTGTATTTAAAGGTATAAATACTATTGTTTTAATGTTTTTTCTCCTATAATGATATAAAAGGTGGGGTAACAAACACACTTAGAAAAAAATCATTATAAAATTGGTCAATAGGACAATTATTGATTCAATAGTATACACAAAATAAATATTTCCATATAAACACTAAAAAAAAATTAATATTATTTGATAATAGGGATTTGTTTGTTAATTTTTTCTTTAATTAATGAGAAAGACTAACTAAAGTTTTTTCATAAAATTAATTTAGTCCTTACCAATGAAGTATTTAAAAATGTGAATGTTGCTAAAAAAAATAATAAAATCTGGATAATTTTGTACAAACTCGCAGTATGACACACAAAACTAACATGTTTCTATTTTTGTTTATGCACTCAGAAAAAAATACTTTAAAATCAATAGTTTTTTTGCTATTAAAATTTGGCAATGGGATGAATTATTATTTTAATAGTTAAATCCTATTAAATACTACAAAATACTATTAAATTGTTTTTGTGTTTATATGAAAATATGTATTTTTTTCTCAACTATTGAATCAAAGATTTTTATCTGAGTATGCTTGTATACCCCAAATAGTGATACGTTTATTATAGGGGGAAAATCATTAAATCAATAGTATTTATACTATTAAATACAATAATATGGAAATTATTAAATTAATGGTACTGAATTTTTCAAATACTATCAAATTTAGTGGATAAGTTTTAAAATATGAAAACGTTTAAACTATAAAAATCAATGGTTATACCATAAGTACTTAATAGGGTATTTTCTTGTAAGTGTGCTTAGCATTTTTTTTTTGTTATAAAATATAAATTTTTGCTTTTGATGCATTGTAGTAATTGTGGCTAAAAAGTTTCTTCAGATTTTGTTACTTGCAAATGTCAACGTTGACAACATGATGCAGCATGTTATATCACATTAAAATGTTTTTGATTGATGATATATTTTGCATAATACATATATGATAAATGATTTTAGCATTTGTGCTAATTGTATTAAATGATTTTGCAATATTGTTGCTCATATGACATGCAGTGCTTAAAACGTTGCATGTTATTAAAATTATCACAGAAACTTTGTTGAAATCATTGATAATAATATTTTTATAATTTTCAAAGAAAACACTTTATATCTGCACTGTTACACATGCTGAAATAACTAAAGGATTTATTAAATGTCAATCATACTTCATGCTATACTGTACTGTATAATAATTTAAGTTATATATGCAGTTTTTTCTTTATAGTGCTACATAAAGTTAGTTTTGGTTGTTTGCAAACATTTTGAAATTATGCACATATCAAGGAGTTACATCTCATATTTTTACATTCTGTTTAATATGTTGAGATTGTAATTTTGTTCTATAAGAAGTTATTTTAGTAATTTAAATATTTTTTTAAATTTAAAAAATTCTAAATATATTTATTAAATTTTAAATTTTTTTTTTAGATTATAAAAACAAATATTAAACAAATCACTAAATTTCATATTGCAATTAATTGAAATGTTGCCAACAATATTTCATTTTCCAAAGCACTTCTTTTTATTTTTATATAAATTTGATATATTTTTCTAACACTACAGCATTATTAAACTTCTTGACAACATTAAAAATTTGATAATATTGTTAATATTACTTTATATAATACTTTATATAATTCGCTATGTTGCCAAATTTCTATTTTTGAAATTATGCGAATCGTAATGATTTATATTACACAGTTATATCATACCTACATAATATGTTGCTAATTTCATTTTAATCTCCAAGATATTTTTTTAATATATAACATAAATATCAGTATTGCCAAATTTCAAGCATTGCCTACGTTGTCACATTTCGCTAAAACTATTTAAAATAAAAGTATTCATTTAAATGTTTGCTACGTTCTCAGATTAAACTATTATTTATTAAAATAAATAGCTTTGTAGCAATTTGATGTAAATAGAAATTTCAGCTGTCCTAAATCAATTCTGTTGCCATGTTGACACATTTCATTATATTTTATAAACTTAATAAGAAATAAATTTGCTCATTTCTTCTAATTATTAAACCTTTTTATTTTCTGCCTTTTTATAGGTCTTTTCCTCCTATTTGCAATTCTGTGGCATCGGTTTGCGCAATGCGCAACTCTATGAAAAATCTCAGCTAGAAATCAAGCGAAACCAGGTGCTGCTCGATTTGGCGCGCATGATCTTCGAGGAGCAGAGCACCATCGAACACATGGTGCTACGCATTTTGACGCACATGCAGAGTCTCATTCAATGTCAAAGAGTGCAGATACTGCTGGTGCATGAGGCCTCCAAGGGTAGTTTTTCGCGTGTCTTCGATTTTGAGGCAAACGATTTGAGTCAGGAAGAGACGGTGGCGCGCACCAGTCCCTTTGAGTCACGTTTTCCGATAAATGTCGGTATTACAGGGCATGCGGCCACAACGGGAGAGGTGAGTTGTCAACTTATTTTTTTTTTATAATATTTTTATAATTATACTTTTTATAATTTTATACTTTTTATATCTTTTGCGTTTTTTTATATTTTTTATACTTTTTGTACTTTTTATACTTTTTTATACTTTTTATACTTTTTATACTTTTTATACTTTTTATACTTTTTATACTTTTTATACTTTTTATACTTTTTATACTTTTTATACTTTTTATACTTTTTATACTTTTTATACTTTTTATACTTTTTATACTTTTTATACTTTTTATACTTTTTATACTTTTTATACTTTTTATACTTTTTATACTTTTTATACTTTTTATACTTTTTATACTTTTTATACTTTTTATACTTTTTATACTTTTTATACTTTTTATACTTTTTATACTTTTTATACTTTTTATACTTTTTATACTTTTTATACTTTTTATACTTTTTATACTTTTTATACTTTTTATACTTTTTATACTTTTTATACTTTTTATACTTTTTATACTTTTTATACTTTTTATACTTTTTATACTTTTTATACTTTTTATACTTTTTATATTTTTTATACTTTTTATACTTTTTATACTTTTTATACTTTTTATACTTTTTATACTTTTATACTTTTTATACTTTTTATACTTTTTATACTTTTTATACTTTTTATACTTTTTATACTTTTTATACTTTTATACTTTTTATACTTTTTATACTTTTTATACTTTTTATACTTTTTATACTTTTTATTCTTTTTATACTTTTTATACTATTTATACTTTTTATTCTTTTTATACTTTTTATACTTTTTATACTTTTTATACTTTTTATACTTTTTATACTTTTTATACTTTTTATACTTTTTATACTTTTTATACTTTTTATACTTTTTATACTTTTTATACTTTTTATACTTTTTATACTTTTTATACTTTTTATACTTTTTATACTTTTTATACTTTTTATACTTTTTATACTTTTTATACTTTTTATACTTTTTATACTTTTTATACTTTTTATACTTTTTATACTTTTTATACTTTTTATACTTTTTATACTTTTTATACTTTTTATACTTTTTATACTTTTTATACTTTTTATACTTTTTATACTTTTTATACTTTTTATACTTTTTATACTTTTTATACTTTTTATACTTTTTATACTTTTTATACTTTTTATACTTTTTATACTTTTTATACTTTTTATACTTTTTATACTTTTTATACTTTTTATACTTTTTATACTTTTTATACTTTTTATACTTTTTATACTTTTTATACTTTTTATACTTTTTATACTTTTATACTTTTTATACTTTTTATACTTTTTATACTTTTTATACTTTTTATACTTTTTATACTTTTTATACTTTTATACTTTTTATACTTTTTATACTTTTTATACTTTTTATACTTTTTATACTTTTTATTCTTTTTATACTTTTTATACTATTTATACTTTTTATACTTTTTATACTTTTTATACTTTTTATACTTTTTATACTTTTTATACTTTTTATACTTTTTATACTTTTTATACTTTTTATACTTTTTATACTTTTTATACTTTTTATACTTTTTATACTTTTTATACTTTTTATACTTTTTATACTTTTTATACTTTTTATACTTTTTATACTTTTTATACTTTTTATACTTTTTATACTTTTTATACTTTTTATACTTTTTATACTTTTTATACTTTTTATACTTTTTATACTTTTTATACTTTTTATACTTTTTATACTTTTTATACTTTTTATACTTTTTATACTTTTTATACTTTTTATACTTTTTATACTTTTTATACTTTTATACTTTTTATACTTTTTATACTTTTTATACTTTTTATACTTTTTATACTTTTTATACTTTTTATACTTTTTATACTTTTTATACTTTTTATACTTTTTATACTTTTTATACTTTTTATACTTTTTATACTTTTTATACTTTTTATACTTTTTATACTTTTTATACTTTTTATACTTTTTATACTTTTTATACTTTTTATACTTTTTATACTTTTTATACTTTTTATACTTTTTATACTTTTTATACTTTTTATACTTTTTATACTTTTTATACTTTTTATACTTTTTATACTTTTTATACTTTTTATACTTTTTATACTTTTTATACTTTTTATACTTTTTATACTTTTTATACTTTTTATACTTTTTATACTTTTTATACTTTTTATACTTTTTATACTTTTTATACTTTTTATACTTTTTATACTTTTTATACTTTTTATACTTTTTATACTTTTTATACTTTTTATACTTTTTATACTTTTTATACTTTTTATACTTTTTATACTTTTTATACTTTTTATACTTTTTATACTTTTTATACTTTTTATACTTTTTATACTTTTTATACTTTTTATACTTTTTATACTTTTTATACTTTTTATACTTTTTATACTTTTTATACTTTTTATACTTTTTATACTTTTTATACTTTTTATACTTTTTATACTTTTTATACTTTTTATACTTTTATACTTTTTATACTTTTTATACTTTTTATACTTTTTATACTTTTTATACTTTTTATACTTTTTATACTTTTATACTTTTTATACTTTTTATACTTTTTATACTTTTTATACTTTTTATACTTTTTATTCTTTTTATACTTTTTATACTATTTATACTTTTTATACTTTTTATACTTTTTATACTTTTTATACTTTTTATACTTTTTATACTTTTTATACTTTTTATACTTTTTATACTTTTTATACTTTTTATACTTTTTATTCTTTTTATACTTTTTATACTATTTATACTTTTTATACTTTTTATACTTTTTATACTTTTTATTCTTTTAAATATTAATATTTTAAAAATTTTCTTTAGACTGTCAACATACCAAATGCTTATGAGGACGATCGCTTTGATCCCAGCGTCGATGAAAGTTCCGGCTTCAAACACAAATCCATACTTTGCATGGCCATAAAAAATTCGTTGGGACAAATAATCGGCGTTATACAGCTGATCAACAAATTTGATGATTTGGTGAGTTTAGATTTTTTTTTTTTGATATTGAAATATAAAATTATATATTATTTTTAAATTTAAAAATATATCCTTTAATTTTTCAGAACTTCACCAAAAACGACGAAAATTTCGTTGAGGCTTTTGCGATATTCTGCGGCATGGGCATTCATAATACCCACATGTACGAAAAGGCTATCGTAGCCATGGCCAAACAGAGCGTCACACTGGAGGTTCTTAGTTATCATGCCTCGGCCACCATGGATGAGGCGCATCGTCTGAGAGTAAGTAAAGCTATCTAATAAAAAAAATAAAAATGAAAATTTTCGAGTAACATGGTACACAAAATTTAGCTCATTTTATTAAAGAAATTTTACTTCTCATGTTAATTAAAAGGTTTGTCCAAGGACTGCAAGTTCTTGTGTAGTCTCTGTAACATTTTGGTCAACCGCAAAATGCAACCATAAAATGGTTCTAATTACTTTTCTCTGCCACCGCAGCTGTCAGTAAAGGAAAATCATGTCGAAAGCACTTGGCCATGAAATTCATTTTGTTCTGAACGGTAGGGCATAAAAGCAAACCTTACGACATGCAGAACGATATTCTCTTTATGTTACATTTGCATTTTTACTGATTTTGAGACATCAAAACATGCAAAATGTTTTTTGTATTTTATATAAAATATAGATAGTTAAAAAACAAGGTAACTTAAAATAAATCCCGAATTAATGAACATATTTTAATGAGTCTCTAAAATGGTTTTTAAACATTTTAAATATGTTTTGGTTTTAATTATTTGTAGTTGTTTTAAATTCCTTATGAAAATATATTGATGTTGGCAATTTTCATTTTTTTTTTATTGCTATGTTGCAACATTTCATAAGTTAATTTATTGCAATCGAATTTCAATATATTCATAAATTGTCACATATTTATAAAATGAAAAATATTACTCTCTTTCTGTTTAATTATTATTAAAACTAAAATGTTAACAAGAAATTATAATTATATTATTCATATTTAAAATTTGCGCGAATTTCAGTCGATTCTATATTTAGAAATATTTTATGTTACAACATAAATCGTGCATTTATTTAGCAATATTTTATACTTTTTATACTTTTTATACTTTTTATACTTTTTATACTTTTTATACTTTTTATACTTTTTATACTTTTTATACTTTTTATACTTTTTATACTTTTTATACTTTTTATACTTTTTATACTTTTTATACTTTTTATACTTCTTATACTTTTTATACTTTTTATACTTTTTATACTTTTTATACTTTTTATACTTTTTATACTTTTTATACTTTTTATACTTTTTATACTTTTTATACTTTTTATACTTTTTATACTTTTTATACTTTTTATACTTTTTATACTTTTTATACTTTTTATACATTTTATACATTTTATACATTTTATACATTTTATACATTTTATACATTTTATACATTTTATACATTTTACACTTTTTATACTTTTTACATTTTATTTTATAAAATTTGCATATATTCTACGTATTAAATGCAATTTTTGTGACATATTTTTTCAATTTCTATGCAACGTTATCATATTTCATGATAAGAGTTTGGATTAATTTAAATTTATAATTTTCTAAAGTTGTTTGTAATAAATTATATGTCACAGACTCATTTAATTCCTAAGAAAGTACCCAACTCTTAAGAGAAATCTAAATATACAATATATAAATTAAAAGAAATATTTATTAAATGGCTTTGGTGGCTCTGTGGCATTAACTCTTCGTCAAGTGTCACGTGCTAATTAGATACAACAAAGACACTTTAAGCCGCATAATTAGCAAGCTTTAAACCATTTTATTAAGCAGCTGCCACAGCACAATGAAATATTACTCTTTTTTTATGTCACTCAACATTTATTTTATTATACATTTCTTTCTTAACTGTTTTGCGTGCATATTTATAACTTTATCATAATCTCTTTTCTGTTTTTTCCATCACTAGCGTCTGCGTGTTCCATCGGCAGCGCATTTCCGTTTGCATGATTTTAAATTCGATGACATTCACTTCGAGGACGATGATACTTTGAAGGTAATTATGCAGTTTTTTTTGTTTATATATAAAGAAAATTTTTTAAAAATACATTATTTCTTTTTACTTTTTGTAATAGGCCTGCCTGCGCATGTTTTTGGATCTTGACTTTGTTGAACGTTTTCATATTGACTATGAGGTTCTTTGTCGCTGGCTGCTGAGTGTCAAAAAGAATTATCGCAATGTCACTTATCACAACTGGCGACATGCTTTTAATGTGGCCCAAATGATGTTTGCCATATTGACGGTAAGTCGGGGATTTTTCAAAGTTTCCATGTCTTTTCACTGCCAAGAAAAACTTGTAGTTTATTTGAATTTTAGATAATTTAATTTATGTTTGTTCATTTATTTATTTTTTATTATTCTTAAATTTATACTAAATTTCTAGAAACCTAGAAATTTAAATGTTCAAGGTTAGATTGAATATTCATTTTGCGATTTTATGATTTTTCAAATATAAAAAAAAAAATTAAATAAAAAAAATTGATTTCAATTCGGTTTTCAAAACGAATACAATTCAAATATTATGAGACTTTGATCGAATGCGAATTTTGGAACATTTATTGAAATTCCCAAATAGATATATATTTTAAAATTATCATAATTAATTTTCAATTAGTTTTGTTTGTATATTTTAATTTTACAAAACCATATTCTTAATTCACAGTCAACCCAGTGGTGGAAGATCTTTGGCGAGATCGAGTGTCTGGCCTTGATTATAGGCTGCCTGTGTCACGATCTGGATCATCGGGGGACAAATAATTCTTTTCAGATAAAGTGAGTATTCTTAAATTTCATAAATATTATCGCTTTTCGCATTCATAATACGTTAAGTTTATGACAAACACTGCCTAGCAAAATTTTAAATAGTTTCAGATAGCGTCTTTATTTATTAGAGGTTAAATTATATCAAATGAAAAGGTCAAGATCACTAGTAAAATGCTGAATTCTAAATCGAAATATTTACTATGCGAATCTTTAATATCTTTGCGTTTCAAAAAAAAAAAATACACAATAATTCAGCTGGGTATTATCAGGGTTTTTCAAATAATTAATTTTAAATACAGCCAGAACTAAAAAGATAAAAACAGAATTTAGAAGAATCTATTTTATGATCTATTTTATGATTTATAGTAGAATCATTTTATTTATGCCGCATTATACTTAGGAAAATCAAATAAAAATTAAATTTTAATACACTTACCCTAGTAGAAATTTTGGTAGGGCCATGGTCATGAAGTGATCATGTCATTATTTTAGGTGATCGGGATATGACGAGGCCCATAATGTCCTTGTAACGCAGTGTCCTGATCATGTATTGACCTCAGGCCATGATCATGTACTGATCGCGCAATTCCCCATTTTAATATTTACCCGACAATTGCCTTGTCTGAGCCCGAGCATAATAAGGGTTTCTCTCATTAATCTCGATCATTGCCTGATACTAATTTCGTTATGAGGAACAAATAATGTAGCTATGATCGGAAACATTGACTGTTTAGATAATGTAAACCCTGCTAAGGTAAGCATGATAAGGGCATGCAAAGGCAATGATCATATTTTCTCTAATAGGGCTTACCCAACGAAAACCCGATCATTTCCCGATGGCGCATCGGGCAAATTTCTACTAGGGAAAGACTGTTTAGAACATCAAATAACAATAAGAAATTTAAAAACTCACAAAATGCTTTTTAACGTAAACGATAGCTCGACTTTTCATTCTTCAACATTTCTTTTCCTAGACTATTTTATGTCCTTCACGGAAAAATTCATATCCAGTCAGCTCTCCAGCTGAAATTCGTCTCTCAGCTGAAATTCGTCTGCCTCGAATTAATTTTTCCGCAATACATAATTCTCCAGAAAATATATTCTCAGGACAGTTATTCTCATATTCATTAATTAGCAAGACAATTCTTTTCAGATGTAATACTTTTCTCAGACAATTCATCCATGATACAATTCCTAACAGAGAATTTTTTCATCAACTACCAGATTCATGATATTGATACCATCATTCATTAAATGGCTTATTAATGAATGCATTCATTATATATATGAACAAAATATTCAATACAACGAATTTGAATTGTCATATTGATGAATTTGTTCATAATATTTTTACGAAATTTTTTTTTTTATAAAATAAATCGAAAAATAAATGTTTTAAATATTTTATTAAAAAAATAACAGAAACAAAAAAATTGTTAGAAAAAAAATTTGTTCGAAAAAAAATTTTTTTTTTCAAAAATTTATTTTTTATAAATGTAACTTTTTTTTTAATAAAAATTTGTAATTATAATAAATATATTATATGCATGTCGAGCAAGCATTATAAAGGGTTTTTTAACAGGGACGCTACAAAAGTAGAGCGACAAGGACAGCAAACGACGCCATATTTCTTGCCGCTCTTTTGACATTTCTCTTCAGTAAGGTTTGCCATTTCATGATGGAAAGATTTACTAATTCGAATTTCGGTAGTAAATTTTAATAAATTCGACTCGTTCTTGGCTCGTATATCATGAAATGGAAAACCTTACTGAAGAGAAATGTCAAAATAGCGGCAAGAAATATGGCGTCGTTTGCTGTCCCTGTCGCTCTATTTTTGTAGCGTCCCTGTAGAAAAACTTTTGTAGCGCTCTTATTGAAAAACCCTTTATAAGAAATAACATACAAGAATTATTTGAGAACTGAGAAGTACGGCAAAGAAATGAACGAAAAATAAATATTTTGATTGAATGGTTTAATGAGCAGCGTCCTTCAATATGATGAACATATATGTTGTATTTTATATTTTGGTTCATTAATATGATGAAACGTATTCTTCACATACAGTTCATCATATTGAAGAACACTTTTTCGACAGTTACGAAGCTTTCTTCATATTTATGATAGCATTCATAACAATAATGGCGTTAGTCATTAATGAATTAATGAATGGTACATCAACACAATGAATCATGTTTTGAAGAACGGAATTCATCAATCTGATGTACATTTTTTCTGTGTATGAACTCTGTTATAGCTGCATGAACATAAATATAAAACATACTTAAAATAAAGTGGGTACTATTTTGTAAACGCAACGAAAGTGATTCGTCAATTCCCGTGACAATTTCATTAAATGCAATGAAACCGACGATGGCTAATGAAATTTAAATTGAAAATTAGCTTGAATTTTATGGTTTAAATACACGAATTTAATACAGCATCCTATGCAGTGTAGTAAGAAAATACTTTATCGTACATGGGAAACTTCAGATCAAACTAGAACTAGAAACAAATTAATAAAATTATTGCTATTATTTTTTTAACTACAATTGAAATTTAATAGAAATATTGGGTAACAAGACTTTTAAAAACCTGCTTTCGCAAAGAGCTATAATTTGTATTCTGGGATGTAAGCGAATTTGTCAAAATTTGATGACTAAACGAAATTGCTTGAATTCCATTCGATCGCCAAAATCGGTAATCAATAGATTATCATCTAGTTTACCCATTATCCATGGTCTAGTCCATTTAAGTTATATTTAGGGTTATTGAAAATTCGCACACATCCTAAATGAAAGTTGACAATCAATATTCATAAAAACGTTATTTATTACGAAATAACTGAGTTTACAATAAGAATCTATAACCCCCACATATTCTATAAAAAATATAGAATATCTAATAATTAATATATAACTTTTTTAGAGCATCCTCGCCGTTGGCACAGCTCTATTCCACCTCCACCATGGAACATCATCATTTCGATCAATGTCTCATGATACTGAACAGTCCCGGAAACCAAATACTGGGAAATCTCTCATCGGACGATTATTGTCGTGTGATACGCGTGCTGGAGGATGCGATACTGTCGACCGATTTGGCGGTCTATTTTAGGTGAGTACAGGAATGAGTAGAAATTTCTTAAATAGAATAGCAAATTTTATTGAAATTTATAGAGCTTTAGTAATACTCTAAAAATAGGTACAAATAATATATTTCTTTATTTTTTTTTGCTGTATAGAAAACGTGGTCCATTTCTGCAGCTGGTGCAGGAGCAACCGGTCAGTTACTGGGTAGACGAAGAGCCACGTGCGCTGCTGCGTGCAATGAGCATGACCGTCTGTGATCTGTCGGCGATAACAAAGCCGTGGGAGATTGAGAAACGCGTTGCGGATCTGGTGAGCTCAGAGTTCTTCGAGCAGGGCGATATGGAGAAGCAGGAGTTGAATATAACGCCGATTGTAAGTGTTGTAAATGTTATAATATAGAAAACATAAAAGAAATATAAAAGTAGTAAAAAGTTAAGTTGTAGTAAATAGTAAAAGATTAGAATATTGATATTTCTTCTTATACTAAAATTTGACATGATCATTTAAAGAAAAACTGTATTTCAAAAAATTCGGAAACTACTTCTTTAATGTTCTGTAATTTTTATATTTAAAATTAATAGAAATTTATTTTCTTTAAAACGATACGTGATTCAAAATATTCAATATGCAGTCAAAATCGGTACACGCAAACGATACAGAAAAGAGAGTCTGCCTCTAAAATGAAAGCTTACCTCGTAAAAGTGTCAGAAACAAAAAATAAAAAAAAAATTTGTTGATACTCATCAAAAACCGCGTAGTAGAAATCTCGGTAAACAAACTACACTTATTGAAGGTAACCGCCGACATCTATGGGAAAAATATATTAACCACCGCGACCTTTTCAACGATATATAAAACACGATCGGACATCAAATAAAACAGCTATGACGAAAAAACGATTTTGGCGAGCTCCAATAGCAATAATAATACCAAAGGAGACAGACTGTATTTAAGTATTTTAATTTTTGACAAATTCTTGGCTATGTTTTGTATTTAATAGTTTAATGTTGTGTTAACTGGACATGACAAACTTTAAACCCTGACAAATGAAAAACTCTAGACTCATTCATTAAAAATTCCTGACTTATTCATAAAATCCCTGACAAAAAAGCGGCGAAACGTCTGATAAGAAATGGAGTAAAATCTTTTATTTGCATTAAAAATTATCAAACCAAAAAAAAACCCACAAAATGCATTAACAAAAACTTTTTTTTCTTGTTTCGAAAACTTTCACGAGGTAAGCTTTCATCAAAGAAAAAAATGTACATCATATTGATGAATTCCATTCTTCAAACCCTGATTCATTGTATTGAAGAACCATTCATAGTATTAATGACTAACGACATCAATGTTATGAATGCGATCATAAATATGATGAACGCTTGGTAACTGTCGAAAAGGTGTTCATCAATATGATGAAGTGTATGTGAAGAATATGTTTCATCATATTAATGAACAAAAACATAAAAGAACAAAAACATAATTTACTTCATATTGCAGAATGCTGTTCATCAAACCAAATTTCAATCAAAATATTTATTTTTCGTTCATTTTTCGCCGCACTTCTCAGTTCTCAAGTAGTTCTTGTTTGTTCTTTCTTATATAATGCTTGTTCGACATGCATAAATTAGTAAAATGTTTTATAATATAATTATTTATAATTACAGCTTTTTATTAATATAAAAAGTTATATTTATAAAAACCATATTTAAAAAAAAAATATAGTTAAAATTTCTTATTTTCTTCAAACTTTTTTTCCGAACATTTTTTTTGGAAAAATATATATTTTTTTTTAATTTTTGTTTTCGAACATTTTTTTTTTCGTAAATTTTTTTTCTGTTATTTTTGAATAAAATTTTTACAACATCACTTGTTTTTAAATTCATAAAAAATATTATATTCATAAATATTATGAACAAATTCATCAATATGACGAATCAAATACATTGTATTGAATATTCGTTCTTCATTGAGGTTCGATAGTACGAATAATTTTATATAAAGGGTATTTCAATAAGAGCGCTATAAAAGTTTTTTCTTTCCATCATAAAATGGCAAACCTTACTGAAGAGAAATGTCAAAAGAGCGGCCAGAAATATGGCGTCGTTTGCTGTCCCTGTCGCTCTACTTTTGTAGCGTCCCTGTTGAAAAACCCTTTATATAATGAATGTATTCATTAATATGTTATTTAATTAACGGTGGTATCAATATGATGAATCTGGTAGTTGGTGAAAAAATTCATAATATTGATGAATTTTTTTTTCTGTGATTTTATTTGTATACAGACCGACCCGTCACATATGAAAAACTCGTACTTCTTTTTTTTACTACTTACTTTTCAAATTTTTAAAATCCTGTTTGTTATAATAACATTTCTCTTTTATTTTACAGGACATTATGAATCGCGAAAAAGAAGATGAGCTGCCCATGATGCAGGTCGGCTTCATTGAGTCCATATGCATGCCAATATATGAGGTAAATATTGCTGTTTTTGAGTTTACATCAACTTTTTATGCATTTATTAAATTTTACAGGCTTTTGCAAATCTCTCCGACAAATTGGAACCTCTGGTAGAGGGCGTACGCGACAATCGACAGCACTGGATCAATTTGGCGACTGATGTACAAAATAAAGAAGCCATGAATGGCAATGCTGTCAATGCAGAGCGTAGCATTCACAACAACAATAACAATAATCACATCAATGACAACAATAATTTTCGAAGCAACAATATGCAAAGCAATGGCATAATTATAACAGAGATTAGTGCTAATGATGATGCGCAAATTGATGGCGATATTGCTGAAAATGTGGGCAATAATGTTGCGCAAAATGTTGCTAATAATGTGTCAAAAAATGTTGCTGCTAAACTGGCTAATAATGTTGCTGATAATATTGCTGAAAATAACGCTGATAATAACGCTGTTAATATTGCTGCTATTGATGATGACTATGTTGATGATGATGATATTGATGATGACGCTACCGACGCCGACACTAAACATGGCAGCGACGGCGACGATGAAGACGATGACATTGAAAACGATTGTGATAAGGCGACGCATATTAACAACATTGATGACGACGATGATGATGCCGATGTGATTTGCGTGCTGGACGCCAATCTTTCATCGGCTTCCAGTCGCATTTCAACGCCGCCACCTACCGGCGAGGATGATGACAGCGCACCAAATACGCCCGCAAAGTTAGCGCAGGCCAAACTCTTGGCAGCGAATTTACAAAATCTTAGTACGCGTTCTTTAAAGTCGCGCGGCAGTGGCAGCAACAGTTGTCGTTTGTGCAGCTGCAACAACAATGTACGCAAAACTTCAAGTTTACGGGGTGCGCATGAGCTGCAGTGCGTCATCGGCGGCAGCAGCTATAATACAATGACACATAATGGCTACAGCGGACATAGTCGCAGCATGCCAGCGATGGCAGGTGTTGGTGCGGGTCATCAACAACAGCAGCAGCAACAACAACATTTGCAACAGCATCAACATCAAGCGCATCATAGTTATCATCATCAGCAGCACCAGCATCCACATCATCATAATCATCATCATCACAAACATCATGCACAACAGTCACAACATCAAACACAACATGCACATCAATCTCATCATCATCAGCATCAGCACCACCACAATCATCAATCACATCATCAACAACATCATCAACAACATCAACATCACCCCTCGCTGTCCTCCAGCGAAAGTGATAAAATACCAAAAATTGTCGGCAAACTCGACAAATTGCACAGCATGCAACACTTGTTGTCCGGCACCACCTCGAACGGCGTTGAGTCACAGCTGCCGCCCACAGCTTCGACTGCCGCAGTGAACGGCGGCAGCTGTTTCATGGCCAACGGACATTTCAATCGTTTGTTGCGCCGTCACTCGGAGACAAATGGCATAATGTCCACGGCCGTTTTGACAGCAACGGCAGCGCCATTGGCGCCTACTTTGTGTGAGAAATAAGCAACACTATAAAGTGTTTTACACAACAAAAGCGTTTTAACATTTAATATAAATTGTATATTGTACAGGATTGATTGAATATTTTGCAAAGCATTACGAAATTGTTAGAAATATTATCAGCGTAATTATTTGATATTTTGAAGTACATTTTGCTATTTTTTAATGAAGGTAAACCTAACCATAGTTTCTCGATTTATATTGCTTAAAGCATTTGCTGCATTTTAAATTATTAACTTTCATTTGAATCGCTTTAAAATTATCTTTCAATTGACACCAAAACTATGCGCATCGATAGATAACACTTAGTTTCGAATTTAAAGCTTAAACTCAGAGTTAATTGATTAAATATTGGTTAACTGATGATTATAAAAATATAAAAAGTGTATCGAACAGGAATTGTCAGTAATATAAAAATACTTGTACACCTTTTTTAATGTCTTCATAATTTAATTGCAGAGTTTAACGAGGGATCATTGATTTTGCAAATTTTAAGTTAATCTTTAGTTAAGCATTAACTAAAATTTAGAACTATTTAAAAAACAGCACTGGTAGTGCTAAAAGCTTTAATGCAATTAACACTTGAGTTAACTGTTAGATTAACTGAAGATTACAACATATTATGTTAGTTCAGCCATATTTAAAATGAAGTTTAACTGAGGATTAATTGAAGATTAACTTAATTTAAACAGTAATATTTCATTTTTTTAAAACAGATGCTGCTATTTAAAATTAAACACAGTTAATTTAAATAACATTTCTGTTTAACTTTTGTCAGTTAGTACATATTAAAATCAAGATTAACTGTAGATTAATTGAAGATTAATTATTAATAATTAACTTTTTTAATACTGATGCTTTTATTTAATGTTTAAACTCATGTTTGTGAAGTTTATAAATTATTTCGTCAGTTAATCAAAGTTTAAACTGTTTAAAAACAGTTGCTACTATTTGAAATTTAAACTCAGTGGTAATTTAATTAACACTTATTTTGACGGATATTTAAACTGAAGATTATAAATTCTACTGTTAGTTAAGGCATCATTAAAATGTAGTTTAACTGAAGATTAACTTTATTTTAAATATTATTAGACCTCTGTTTTAAAACAGATGCAGCTTTTTTAAGTTTAAACTCAGAGTTAATTCAAATAACAATTCTGATTAACTGAAGTTTATAAATTCTTTTTTTACTTAGAACATGTTTAAAATGAAGATTAACTGTAGATTAATTGAAGATTAACTAGATTTTAAATATTAATAACGAACAGTTTTAAAATCGTTGCTATCATAAGTTTAAACTCAGAGTTCATTTAAATAACACTTCTCTGAACGGATAGTTAAACTGAAGTTTATAAATTATTTTGTCAGTTAATCCAAGTTTAAACTGTTTTAAAACTAATGCTGCTATTTTAAGTTTAAACACATAGTTTAAACTTAAACGGATAGTTAAACTAAAGTTTATAAATTATTTTGTCAGTTAATCAAAGTTTAAACTGAAATTTAACTGTATTTAAAATATTAATAATGCATTGATGCTGCTATTTGAAGTTTAAACTCAGTGTTTATAAAACAATGATTGCTTAACTAAAGATTAAGAATAACTCTTTTTAAAAAAGGAATCAATGAAATGAGAACGATGATGTATATTTTACATAATACACAGCAAAACGTTTTAGTATTAATTATTCAATAGTTAAACTTACTAGTTAAACTAAAGATTATAAATTCCACTTACAGTTAACCACAGTCTACACAGAAATAAAAGATTAACTAGATATACTGTAAAAAGGTCTTTAAAATGTTTAAGGATATTACAAAAAATGCTGTTTAAGCTCGAGAGTTAAACAAACAATAAATGCTTAACTGGAGTTTAAGAAACTGTAATAAAGTCTAGAAAGAAAATTGAAAAAATGCAAAATTAAATTAAACAAAATCAAATGATAACATTTTGAAGGTTTCGTAAATGTCTAAAATATTCTTAACAAAAACATTTTATATAAAAAAAAAAAATTAAATAGTTTGCTGTTGTTCATCAACTACGTGGTGACTGCAACCTACAACGCAGCAACACTTAATAATTCCATAATCGAATACACATAGTAACTATAACAATACAAATCGTTTCAAAGTTTTCAACAGTATTCAATATTCAAATAGTTAAAAATAAGCAAAAATTACAAAATTAAAAAAAAGAAAAAAATTAAAAAAAAACTTGAAGTTTTTATAAGTTAAAACCAAAAATTTTGAATAATCAAATACACAACAATTCTGTAAAAATTATATTAAACAAAACTATTGTAAATTAATAATTCATGCAAAAAAAAAAAAAACAAAAAAAAATCAACATTTCACCCAAAACATTTTTGTCCAAACCGCATTTTTTGTATATAGAGCAACATGTAGTTGTAGCACCATTCATTAGTAAAATAAAATGTTAAATGTAATTGTATTTTCTTCAGCATATTATGAGCTAAACATAGCAGAATTCCTATAGTTTGTTTTTTTTTTATTTTTGTGTAAATGTCTTGAGTAGTACTTTTAATTAGAGTATTTTAATATTTAATTTATAATTTAAATGTTTTAAGTTATTGCGACCAAAAAAAAAAAAAAAATAATAAAAATTAAAAAAATCAAAACTATAAATTAAGTTTTGCAAATTGTTAATAATTGAAATTTGAAAATTTTGTATGCACAACTAAATTTTTAAATGAATCAAATATTTAAAGATTATTGCAAAAAAAAAAACAACATAAAATTACGCATTAAAATTAAGTACCCCCCAAACTATAGCATATATCATATATAATTATAATAATAAAACATATAAAACTTCGAATTTAATATTTATTTTAAAAAATTTAAAAACACCCAAATGTTTTGTAGTTTTTAAGTGCAACGCATAACAGATTCGGTTGAAATTTGTTGAAATACATGCTTTTGAAAATTTTTGAAATTCAATTAAATGTTTAACATTATTATATAGTAAATAATTAAATTATATTAATGCCTCAATAAAAAAAAAAAATCAATTCAATTATGTCAAACATAAGCTCTAAACTAATAATGCATTGTATTTATAAAATCAATGAAATTTGTAAATACATTTTTAATTGCACTGAATTTGCTGCGTTCGGTTTATTTTTATTTTTTAATTAAACTTTAGCAAAAATTACCTATTAATTGTATGTAAATTAAATTTTAACTATTTTATTTAAATAAAAAAAAAAAAAATACAGTTATCAATTCATGAATATTATCCATTTATAGATTTATGTGTAAATAAATGCATGTGAAATTATTTGAAATATTTGAAGTAATACACGTTGAGCTAGCATTTTTTAGTTTCGGTTATTTGAAAAATACATAAAGTACATAAATGATAAATAAAAAAAATATATTCAAATAAAAATGTTTCATTACAAAATAAACTGTACAAAAGTGGTTTTATTCTTTTATTTTAACAGCCTTATTCAAGCGAGCAATGACAATTGTTATCAATAACAATTAATACAAATGACAATTGATTTCTTGAACTAATTAAAATAATAAAATAATTTTCTAATAAAAGTCTTAATAATGCTGCGTTTAATAAGATATCAACCTTTAAAATCTGTTTAAAATTGAATGAGTTAAAATTAAGAACATCTTAATTCATATTTGGTATAATACAATGGTAATTTCGATTGAGTATTATTGGAAAACCACAAGTGATAGCGCAAAATGGTTTTCAAATTTGAGCTCAGCGAATGAAAATTATCTTAAAACCGTTCAAAACTCGAATTATAAAAATTTTACCAAAATCAATAAAATAGGATGGGTTAACCACTTAGTTTCAAAATGTGATGTAAAAAAAAATTCGAGTAGGCTAAATGAGATATGGATTTTCTTGTAGAGAATGATGAACAGAACTGCGGATCCGAATTACAAATAGCTAAGCCTTTAAAATATGATTTTATGTACAAAAAACCTTTGTTTAAGGGACATATTTTGAGTACCAATTTGAGGAATTTTTAAACTTGCTATAATTATTTTTGTATTTTCCAATAAAACACTTAATAATGCTGCGTTTAATAAGATATTAACCTTTAAAATCTGTTTAAAATTGAATGAGTTATAAATAAGAATATCTTAATTAATATTTGGTATAACACAATAGTAATTTCGATTGAGTATTGTGAGAAAACCACATATGATAGCGCAAAATGGTTTTCAAATTTGAGCTCAGCGAATGAAAGTTATCTTAAAACCGTTCAAAACTCGGATTATACAAATTTTACCAAAATCAATAAAATAGGATGGGTTAACCACTTAGTTTCAAAATGTGATGTAAAAAAAAATTCGAGTAAGCTAAATGAGATATGGATTTTCTTGTAGAGAATGATGAACAGAACTGCGGATCCGAATTACAAATAGCTAAGCCTTTAAAATATGATTTTATGTACAAAAAACCTTTGTTTAAGGGACATATTTTGAGTACCAATTTGAGGAATTTTTAAACTTGCTAAAATTATTTTTGTATTTTCCAATAAAACACTTAATAATGCTGCGTTTAATAAGATATTAACTTTTAAAATCTGTTTAAAATTGAATGAGTTAAAAATAAGAACATCTTAATTCATATTTGGTATAACACAATGGTAATTTCGATTGAGTATTGTAAGAAGACCGCACGTGGTAGCGCAAAATGGTTTTCAAATTTGAGCTCAGCGAATAAAAATGTTCTTAAAACCGCTCAAAACTCGAATTATAAAATTTTTTCAAAAATCAATAAAAAAGGATGGGCTAACCACTTGATTTCAAAAAATGACATAAAAAAAATTTCGATTAAGCTAAATGAGATATGGTTTTTCTTGTAGAAAATGATGAGCAGAACTGCGGATCCGAATTTCAAATAGCTAAGCCTTCAAAAAATGATTTTATGAACCCGAAACCATCTTTCGAGGGACATATTTTGAGTATAAATTTGAGGAATTTTTAAACTTGCTAAAATTATTTTTGTATTTTATAATTTAACACTTAATAAAGCTGCGTTTAATAAGATATTTACCTTTAAAATCTGTTTAAAATTGAATGAGTTAAAAATAAGAACATCTTAATTCATATTTGGTATAACACAATTGTAATTTCGATTAAATATTGTGAGAAAACCACAAGTGATAGCGCAAAATGGTTTCCAAATTTGAGCTCAGCGAATGAAAATTATCTTAAAACCGTTCAAAACTCGAATTATAAAAATTTTACCAAAATCAATAAAATAGGATGGGCTAACCACTTAGTTTCAAAATGTGAAGTAAAAAAAATTTCGAGTAAGCTAAATGAGATATGGTTTTTCTTGTAGAGAATGATGAGCAGAACTGCGGATCCGGATATCAAATAGCTAAGCCTTTAAAACATGATTTTATCAACCAAAAACCATTTTTGAGGGACATAGTTTGAGTATAAATTTGAGGAATTTTTAAACTTGCTATAATTATTTTTTTATTTTATAATTTAACACTTAATAATGCTGCGTTTAATAAGATATTAACCTTTAAAATCTGTTTAAAATTGAATGAGTTAAAAATAAGAATATCTTAATTCACATTTGGTATAACACAATGGTAATTTCGATTGAGTATTATTGGAAAACCACAAGTGATAGCGCAAAATGGTTTTCAAATTTGAGCTCAGCGAATGGAAATTATCTTAAAACCGTACAAAACTCGATTTATAAAAATTTTACCAAAATCAATAAAATAGGATGGGT
Organism: Dryomyza anilis; assembly: GCA_951804985.1. NCBI lineage: Eukaryota > Metazoa > Arthropoda > Insecta > Diptera > Dryomyzidae > Dryomyza > Dryomyza anilis. The sequence continues at coordinate 30,573,226 of OX638131.1, forward strand.
TAACCACTTAGTTTCAAAATGTGAAGTAAAAAAAATTTCGAGTAAGCTAAATGAGATATGGATTTTCTTGTAGAGAATGATGAACAGAACTGCGGATCCGAATTTCAAATAGCTAAGCCTTCAAAAAATGATTTTATGAACCCGAAACCATCTTTCGAGGGACATATTTTGAGTATAAATTTGAGGAATTTTTAAACTTGCTAAAATTATTTTTGTATTTTATAATTTAACACTTAATAAAGCTGCGTTTAATAAGATATTTACCTTTAAAATCTGTTTAAAATTGAATGAGTTAAAAATAAGAACATCTTAATTCATATTTGGTATAACACAATTGTAATTTCGATTAAATATTGTGAGAAAACCACAAGTGATAGCGCAAAATGGTTTCCAAATTTGAGCTCAGCGAATGAAAATTATCTTAAAACCGTTCAAAACTCGAATTATAAAAATTTTACCAAAATCAATAAAATAGGATGGGCTAACCACTTAGTTTCAAAATGTGAAGTAAAAAAAATTTCGAGTAAGCTAAATGAGATATGGTTTTTCTTGTAGAGAATGATGAGCAGAACTGCGGATCCGGATATCAAATAGCTAAGCCTTTAAAACATGATTTTATCAACCAAAAACCATTTTTGAGGGACATAGTTTGAGTATAAATTTGAGGAATTTTTAAACTTGCTATAATTATTTTTTTATTTTATAATTTAACACTTAATAATGCTGCGTTTAATAAGATATTAACCTTTAAAATCTGTTTAAAATTGAATGAGTTAAAAATAAGAATATCTTAATTCACATTTGGTATAACACAATGGTAATTTCGATTGAGTATTATTGGAAAACCACAAGTGATAGCGCAAAATGGTTTTCAAATTTGAGCTCAGCGAATGGAAATTATCTTAAAACCGTACAAAACTCGATTTATAAAAATTTTACCAAAATCAATAAAATAGGATGGGTTAACCACTTAGTTTCAAAATGTGAAGTAAAAAAAATTTCGAGTAAGCTAAATGAGATATGGATTTTCTTGTAGAGAATGATGAACAGAACTGCGGATCTGGATTTCAAATAGCTCCAACTTCAAAAAATGATTTTATGAACCAAAAACCATTTTTTGAGGGACATATTTTGAGAATCAATTTTAGGAATTTTTAAACTAGCTAAAATTATTTTTGTATTTTCTAATAAAACACTTAATAATGCTGCGTTTAATAAGATATTAACCTTTACAATCTGTTTAAAATTGAATGAGTTATAAATAAGAATATGTTCTATCATATTTGGTATAACACAATGGTAATTTCGATTAAATATTGTGAGAAAACCACAAGTGATAGCGCAAAATGGTTTTCAAATTTGAGCTCAGCGAATAAAAATTATCTTAAAACCGTTAAAAACTCGAGTTAAATTTTTTTTTCAAAAATCTATAAAATAGGATGGGCTAACCACTTAGTTTCAAAATGTGAAGTAAAAAAAATTTCGAGTAAGCTAAATGAGATATGGTTTTTCTTGTAGAGAATGATGAGCAGAACTGCGGATCCGGATATCAAATAGCTAAGCCTTTAAAACATGATTTTATCAACCAAAAACCATTTTTGAGGGACATATTTTGAGTATAAATTTGATGAATTTTTGAACTAGTTAAAATTATTTTTGTATTTTCTAATAAAACACTTAATAATGCTGCGTTAAATAAGATATTAACCTTTAAAATCTGTTTAAAATTGAATGAGTTAAAAATAAGAACATCTTAATTCATATTTGGTATAACACAATTGTAATTTCGGTTGAGTATTATGAGTAGACTAAAAGTGATAGCGCAAAATGGTTTTCAAATTTGAGCTCAGCGAATAAAAATGTTCTTAAAACCGCTCAAAACTCGAATTATAAAATTTTTTCAAAAATCAATAAAAAAGGATGGGCTAACCACTTGATTTCAAAAAATGACATAAAAAAAATTTCGATTAAGCTAAATGAGATATGGTTTTTCTTGTAGAAAATGATGAGCAGAACTGCGGATCCGAATTTCAAATAGCTAAGCCTTCAAAAAATGATTTTATGAACCCGAAACCATCTTTCGAGGGACATATTTTGAGTATAAATTTGAGGAATTTTTAAACTTGCTATAATTATTTTTTTATTTTATAATTTAACACTTAATAATGCTGCGTTTAATAAGATATTAACCTTTAAAATCTGTTAAAAATTGAATGAGTTAAAATTAAGAATATCTTCTATCATATTTGGTATAACACAATTGTAATTTCGATTGAGTATTGTGAGAAGACCATACATGATAGCGCAAAACGGTTTTCAAATTTGAGCTTAGCTTAAAGCTTGAGCTTAGTAAAAAAAATTTCGAGTAAGCTAAATGAGATATGGATTTTCTTGTAGAGAATGAGGAGCAGAACTGCGGTTCCGAATTTCAAATAGCTAAGCCTTTAAAATATGATTTTATGTACAAAAACTATTTTTTGAGGGACATATTTTCAGTATAAATTTGAGGAATTTTTAAACTTGCTAAAATTATTCTTTTATTTTATAATTTAACACTTAATAATGCTGCGTTTAATAAGATATCAAGCATTAAAATTTATGGAAAATTGAACGAGTTAAAAATAAATGTCTAAATTCACATTAAATTAAAATCATCGTAATTGTGACATTTCAACTGATACTGTAAGAAAACCACATGTGATATACCAACATAATTTTCAAATTCGAGTTCAATAAATTGTCAAGTAATTAAAAAAAAATATACTTGAAAATTTGTATTTTTTTTAATTTTATTCAGTTTATTTTTTATATAAAACAAAATATTTAATTATAAAAATGATTTATTATTTTATTTATTTTAATATATTCATATTTTTTAGATTTTTTTCTATTTTGAATTTATTTTATTTAATATTTTAGCTGAAATATTTTATTTTCTGTTTTTGAAATCATGAATCGCAAAATGCGCTTTTTTACCAGGCGCCCAGAAACAGCAGGCAGTAATCAGCTGACTGCTTTTCGTTCTTACTGCAGTGGTTAGTGTCTAAACTAAAACAAATAAATCACTGGCGGTTTGTGTATGTGCTAAATCATTAAAATTGTTGCGTGTTAGTTTTGTTTGAGTTTATTTTGGGTTTATAAGATTTTAAAATTTTTTTCTATAAAAAATTAAAATTTCCTAAGGTAATGTAGATTTTAAATAAAATATTTATTTATATTTTACTATTACAAAATAAGCGGATTAATAAATTTAAGTAAAAAAAGTTTTTTTATACTCAGAAAATTGCGTAAAAATTGCATTTTTTAAATCCTAATTAATTGTATCTTATTGGTAGAAATAAAAAAGTAGAATTTTATATTTTTAAGTATGTTATTTATTAGATTATTTATATGCGCGTGTGTGTGTGTGTGAAATAATTACAATATAGAAAAAACAATTAATATATATATGTATATAAAATATTTGTATAGTTCACAATAAGTATAATAAATATGCATAAATGCTATATTGAATTGAAACTTAAGCCAAAAACAAACAAAAAAAAACATTTATAGTCAGTGAACAAAAAGACGTTACGATTAATGCAAATTTGCTACTCGTGGCAGTAAAACGCATAGAACTTTAACCTATTGTTGCAAACTTTCCATAGAAATGTTTCAACTTTACAACAATGTGTGTTATTTTTTAAGAAATATTAGAAATTAGATTTTTTTTTAATTAAGTCTTTTTCTTGTGTAGGTTTTTTTGTTTTGATATATATTTTCTTTAAATTGTATAGGTCACGTTGGCGCGTTGCTCTCGCTCATTTATACAAATACAATTATTTACAATAACAAAAAAATATGTAAAATGCAGAGAATTACTATAAAAACTATAAAGATTATTTACAAATTAAACAAAAAAAAAAAATGAAAAAAATAAAACTTAAAGAGTTATAGAGGAAGATAAGATATAAATTTCAAGATGATGGTTTGGTTGCCTAAATGTATGCTATACAATTTATGCATAGCAACTGGATTAAGGCGAATATTTAGATTTATATTTTTTTTTTTAACTTTTTTCTATATATATTTTTTAAATCGATATCGTTCGGTATATTCCGACCGCTTAGAGCGCCGCAATGAACGGCGACAAATCGGGGAACTTAAAGAGATTCTGTGGGCGTGAACGTTGTACACGTGGTTGCTGATTGGAGCGCGATTGCGCATTGAAGTTGCCACCTTGACCGTTCAGATAGATGCCGCACTGTGAGTTACAGACCTCGTCGCGTTGTATAGCCTCCTTGGGCCACTGGCGTATGAGCTGGCTGCAGTCGGTGATACGCAGCGAAGCACATTGAGCCTAGGGAAGAGATATAAAAAGAATATTGAAATAATAGAAATCATTTTAAAGTCTATTTGAAATACTTACACCCTCCGAGGAGCAGACGCAGCTGGTGCAGGGCGATGGGAAGGCCGATTCGCCGACACGCACATGTCGACTACCAATATGGCAGCCCTGCACGTTTTCGCGCCACGCGCTCAAATCAATTTGTGGCATCGACTGACAAGGCACACGTGGATTACTAAAGAATTACAGCAGAAGAAATGCCAGAAATTAGTTTTAGTAGTTAAAAAGAAGAGTGAAAAAACCTACAGGAAATTACTGGGCAAATCAAAAGCAGCGCGTTGCATATCACCGGGAATTTCAAGATTCTCGCAGGTCACCTTTGCCAATGTGCTTTTGCGTATTTCGGCCAATTGCGCCTCAGTGAATTTCACCACGGGGTTATTGTTCTCATACCTAGTGGTAAAATAAAAAAGTTTAAAAACCAGCCCTCCCAAAAAATAGAGCACACGGAAGCTTACCAGAAACGATCGCATTTGCGCAACTGTCTGAACTGAATACCAATGATGCATGCCAGAGTAGGACCCACCAGACCGCCCTGCAGTGGACGTTCCGTCATTGCGCCTGGGAATAGATCGATATCATCAACGGTCTGATAGATTTTCTTGAAACGGTTGATCACTTCGGTGGGTATCTCACGACTCAGATCGTTCCAGTTGCTTGCACGTTTTAGATTGCAGAGTGCGCGGTAGTTGTTGTACGAGGAAATACCATGATCACGTGCTATCCGAAACGAACGAAGAAGGATTAGCACATTTAAAACAGCTTAAACGTGAAGAATACCAACCTCTTTGCACATTGAGCGCAATCAGATCGATGCCAGAGAAGGGAATCTTGCGGTCCTCGAACAAGTGATTGGTCACCTCGCCGGTGATGAACTGATCCAGTGTTTCCATGGGTGTGGAAACGAGACCGCGATTGATTTCGTCAATGATACCGGGCTGTACGAGCGAAGAGAGAGTTGTGAAATGTAAGTAAAATGCAACACAGTATTTCAGAAAATTCTAAACATACCTGCATAAGAATGTCCATGCGGAAGAAACCATCACGCAACAGTAGAGGTGGATCGACGGGTTGATGTTGGGTACTCAAACGTGGAATATGTGGACGCAGCAGCGAGTGACCAATACGGAAGGCGGCAGCGGCAAACTCATTGAACACAATAGGACTGCACGATGGATTGTAGTCCTTGTAGTAGCCCTGTGGCAATAACTTCAGACCATACAAATTGACGGCATTCCAACTTAGGATACGTGGCAAGAACTCATTGAAAGTGATATGCTGAATCTGTGCACTCACGATACGACGCGTATGATGGTACAGCTGATCGCCATTCCAGTGTGGATTGACGCCACGCAGACCCTCAACAATGCGATTGTGTTCACGCAGGAATGTGGTATGAATGGCGGTCAGACCTGGCTGCTCGGATGCACGATCGTCACCGGCAATGAAACACAGTCTATTGCGTGATTTGCACTCAGGATGTGAGTTACTCTGCGGCAAGAGTTCCTTGCCACGTATCGGATGTGTTGTTGAGTTGAGACGACCAGAGAAACCACGTAATTTGGCGGCAAGACATGGATTCTCACCGTAAATCATTGAGCCATCAAGGAAATGCGTATTTTGATTGATTTGGTCACGTGGTCCCAATGTTAATTGTCCGGGCAACGATCTCATCGAGGGGAAACAGAAACGTTCACCGCTTGTTACATTCACCTCGGGATAGTAGTAGTCGCCGGGTGGTACAGGGAAAGGATTGCACTCGGGATGTACTGTTTGTGGTGAGTCACAACGTCTGCAGCTGGGAATGGATTCGTGGAAACCCTTGTGGATGGGTGTCATCGTCACATCATGATCGAGGAACTGCGCGTACTGCATGGTCATGAGGGAGTAACGTGTGTGTAGATTCGAGATGTCGGGATGAATAACAGTGGAGACTGTGCGCGGATTGGGCAGAGGAGAACCATTAACAGAAACTAGACGTGGCTTTGAGATGCCATCATCGTATTGGGCGGGCAACAGGCGCGAGAAGGTCGTCAGCGCCTTGCCCCAGTTGGGGTTGCGCAGATTGTTACAGTATCCGGTAAAAGTGCGGAAAGGTGTTGTGGTATCGCAGGCAGTGGCAGGATCATCACAGCTGCCTTGATTCTGTTGTGAGGCTGCAGTGCCGGCCAACAATGTGCTGATGTCCAAAGTTTGTAGAGTTTCTGTGAGCTCGTTACGATTGAAGGCGTTGAAGTTGGCGTCGAATACTTGGCGCTTACGGCGTGTAATCGAGTTTAGGGAGTTGAGAATTTCATTGGAGGTCAATTCGAACATGAGCGATGAGTTGGCGAGCAGCAGTGCATTGCGATTGGCCTTGCTGAAGGAGGCGGCAACACCATCGGGTGACTTTGCGCTTATGCCACCCTCTGTGGAGAAAGATTAACATATATTATTAGCAATAATAAAAAAATATTTAAAAGTAGGTGTACTTACGCGATAGCCATGACTCGTATTCAAAGCGCTTGCGTTCTTCCATTTCAATTTTTGCGCGCTCAACTGCGGCTTCCAGCAATTCCGGATTGATTTCCTTGATGGCTTCCTTGACCTCTGGCTCAACCTCAACATGCTCGATGTCTTCATCATCGTCGGGATTGGATTGCCATGGACGTAGATCGAATTTGGCAATTTGGTTGCAGTTCAAAACGGAATTTCTGCGTAAATTCGAAAAACTCATTAAAATAGTTTCTTGTGAATAATAGAAAAGTTCAACTTACAAGAAGTTATCCTCGGTAATAAAAGCCTTGGGCTGTGCTTTTTCAACTTGATTAGAAGCACAAAGCAAGCCAGCGAGTGATGTGTGACGTATGCTTTTCAGTTGATCGATGCTGAACGACGAGGGAGGAATCTCGTTCTCATACCAGAAACGATCGGAACGCTTGAGCTGTTCAAATTGGAGACCCAACAAGCAAGTGATGGTGGGCCCAAAAAGTGAGCCGACAGCGGGGTCTTCGAGAAGAGCACCGACAAGCATGTCGATATCATCTGCAGTTCTGATGAGAAAAGTGAAGAGATACAATAATTAGTAAGGGTTTTTTTAAGAGAGGGAGTTAATCACTTTACAAAAAGAAAGATACTCACTGGTAAATATCGCGCAGACTAGTGATATGTTCCTCGGGTATGTTCGAAATCTTCGATAGCATGTCGAATGTGATGTTGGCCACATCGTTGTCAGGGAAACGCTTCTCGCACAGATCCAAAGCATTGCGATATGGGGGAATACCATGATCGCGTCCACGATGTATGGCCAAAGCTAATTCAGTCCAGCCGTTTTCATTGGTAACTGCGGGAACGAGAGACTTTTGCAGTGCAGAAATGGAGAGCAGCTCTGAGGCAGACATTGTTTTAGAGATCTAAGTGAGAACAAACAAGGTTAGAAATAATGAAAGAATTTGAACGTTAGGATTTAATTTACCATTTCCGGTGGATACATGGTGAGGAAGGCTGGCATAGCGCTTGTGGCAAATTCATTGTAGATGCCACCACGATTTGTGCTCGAGTAATTCGTCGAGTGTTTCTCGGGTGTAAGCCTGAGACCCTCCTTGGCGGTTGTCTCCTGACCGAGCACAAGTGGCAGGAATTCATTGTATGTAATGTGCTGTATCTGTGCGGTCACAATGCGACGTGTCTCCAGGAAGATATCATCCTCGGACCACGTTGGATTTAGATGTGCCAACTGTTCGCCAATGTTGTTGTGTTCCTGCAATAGAGCACGATGCAGTGCACCTGTAGCGCCGGCAATCTGACAATTCTTGCAGGACTCGATTTTAACACCACCGCTGATAAAGGTACGTAATTCTTCAAACTCTTGGTTGCTGGCACCATATAGACCGGTGCCATCAATGTAGGCTGAGGCAAGATTCATTTGTTGACGTTGATCTAAGCGAAAAGTTGAAAGAATAATTTTAAAATAAAGCCTCCCATTAAAGATGTGTAAATAAAACTTACGTTTGTTGCACGTCTCCTCATCGAATGCGGGCGCTGAGCGTCTATACTCCTTGCAATCCTCTCCGGAGCGGACATAACACAGCATTAACTCAACAGGATCCTTGGTGCCAGCGCTCTGCTGACAACAGCTTTTCTGTTCCATGGACAACTGTCCAACTTCATACAGATCGGCGGCCAACAGTTGACCCCAGGCGGGTAACATGGCTGTAATGTGCGGATGACGCAGTTCGGCGTCAATATGACGCTGCAATTGCTCGATAATGTTCTCGGCATCGGGTAGCACATGTGTGCCATGCGATGTGCGTGGCAATTTCTGACCATCCGCATAGTCGGCATCGAGCAGACGCAGGAAGATGTCACCGCGTGCGCCCCACTTGCCGTGACGCACATTGTTGCATTCACCGGATGGCAGACGATATTTGCTCGGTGGGCAGATTTCGGAATCGTCGGATAGCGAACCGGCAGTGACGGCATCAGTGCATGCGTTCAGTGAACGAGCACGTTCCGCTTGCAGAGCGTGCAGTGCATTTGCCTCGAGGTCCTCGGGAATGCGTAGGGAATGGATGGTAGTAGGAGTGACGAGACACCTGCGAATGGAAGAAAAAAAGGTTTTAGTTGTGAATCGGAAGAATTTTTTTAGAAAAGACATATATTTTATTGAAATTGAAACTAGCACTAAAAGCACTTATTTGAGTAAAACAAAAGTTGATTCATTGACGCAGAGAGAGAACAGCGGACAGGTAAGGCAAAAATTATTGCTATTATAGGCCTCATACCAAGCGCCATTTCAGGCAGTTGAATTATCAAGTAATTGAGATCGATTTTGAAAATACATAAATATGTAGTAATAATGATCCGCAGAAGCTAATGTTATAAATTAGAGAAGTTTTTCAACGTAAGGTAAAGAACTAAATTTTGGTAACTTTTAGTGTTCTGGATTAAATTTTTGATAATATATGTCTCTCGTTATTTTTATTTATTTATTCATTATCATAGACGGCTCCAATCGAATAAAAGTTCATCCGATACTAAACTTTCCGTACTGGTTTATCTAATATTTTTAATGATAATGCGATTCGTTAGATATCTTCTTCGCTATGAGTTGAATTCCTTAAATAATGACAACAATTTGTAGAATCATTATCATGCTCATCAACATTTTATGCAAATGAAGTGCTTGATGCTGTAAACTCCGACCATTGTGACTAAATGACGTTGAAAAGTTGGAATGATTCTCTGAAGCTTTGCGCTTTCAGGTTCGAATATCTGACGTCTGGCTTAATTTCTGTCTTTAACTGTCTGGTGTTTGATATTTAGTGAACTAATATTTTACTCTTTGTTTGACGTTTGAGTATGTTTCTGAAGTTAAAGTTGTTTGTAGTTGGACCAATTTCTGTCATTTGTCAGTTTGTCTGTGTTGAACTATCTATTGTTTGACTTTATGACGTTTGACTCTCTCACATTTGACTATCTCACGTTTGTCTCTCTGAAGCTTGATTGTTAGACGTTAAATATTCATAGAATCATTATTTTACTCATCAACATTTCATTTAAATTATGAATAAATGATTGGAATGTTAGAATTACTCTCTGAAACTTGAGACTCTCCGGTTTGATTCTCTGACGTTTGGATTTATGGCTGTGTTTGATTCTCTGACATTTGCGAATCTGATATTTGAGACGATTGACAATGTTTCTGTGTTGGACTGTTTGGTGTTTGACTGTCTTAAGTTTGACTGTCTGACGTTTGATTGTCAAATGTTTAACTTTTTGAACTTTGACTCTCTGATGCAAGATTGTCTGACATTGGACAATCTGATATTTGACTCGTTCTTTTCTTTGACAGTGTTTCTATGTGTCAAGTGTTTGACTTTCTGACGTTTTAGTGTCTAATGTTTGACTGTATGACGTTTGAGTTTTTGACGCTTGATTTTCTGATGTTGGGCTATCTGATATTAGACTCTGTAGGACCTTTGACTGTGTATATGTGTAGGGCTGTCTAGTGTTTGACTGTCAAGTGTTTGACTGTCAAGTGGTTGACTGTCAAGTGTTTGACTGTCTGATGTTTGATAGTTAGATGTTTTTCTGTGTAATGTTTCACTGTCTGATGTATGACTGTCTGATGTATGACTGAGGCTTGAATGTATGACGTTGGATAATCTGATATTTGAATCATTGACTGTCTGAAGCGTGGTTTTCTGATGTTGAACAATCTGATATTTCAGTTATTTGGCTCTTTGTTTCCTTTGACTGTGTTTCTTTGTTGAATAGTCAACTGTTTGACTTTCTGACGTTTGACTGTCTGAGGTTTGATTGTATGACGTTTCTGATGCTTGATTTTCTGATGTTGGACAATCTGATATTATACTCTATGTGACCTTTGACTGTGTATATGTATTGGACTGTCTAGTGTTTGACGGGATAGTGTTTGACTGTCTGATGTTTCACTGTCTGATGTTTGACTATCTAAGGGTTGAATGAATGACATTGGACAATCTGATATTTTTCTCTCTGAAGCTTGATTGTCTGACGTTGGACAATCTGATAGTAGACTCTTTTTGTCCTTTAAGAGTCTTTTTGTTTTAAACTGTCTCGTATTTGATTGTCTGACGTTTGACTGGCTGATGTTTGACTCTCTGAATTTTGAATGTCTGACGTTGGACAATATCTTATTTGATTTTTTGTAAGCATCGAATGTGTTTCTGTGTTGGTGACTGTCTAGTGTATCACTGTATGGCCTTTGACTGTTTCACGTTTGACACTTTGGACTTTGATTGTCTGATGTTGAACAATGTAATTTTTAACGTTTTGTGACATATGACTGTATTTCTGTTACTGGTAGGTGTTTGACTGTCTTGTATTTGACTGTCAGACATTATACTCTTTGACTCTCTTTGACTCTGACCTTGTAAAATCTAATATTGAACTCATTATGACGTTTGACGTTTCTTGTGCTCTGAAATGTCATACTCTAATGTTTTAGTTACTCTGCATCTTAAGGTGCTTTTAAACGACATTTTTTTTTACCACTAAAACTATATTTTTAACACTTGCATATTTAAACATGTCGTGTGTATACGATGTAACTTTTCTTTTGCGTAAAACATTGCTTACAGCTTACATACGATATCTTTTTCAATAAGCAAACTAAGGGAATTTTTACACATTTAAACATTATTGAAAAACAGTTGTTAAACATGTACAGAAATATATAGGTTAAATCAAAAAAATAGATAAATATTACTCGTGTTATTAGAAACTGACAGTTGCAGTGGAAAAAAACATAGCGTGTAAAGGCACCTTAAAACGATCTACAAATGAATACTCTGAGCGATATTTTTATTTGTTATGACTCGCTCTCTCTCTCTTTCTCTCTCTCACTGAGAATGCGACTCTCTAACGTTGATGTTTCTTACATTCTCTGACAATTGATGTCTCACAATTCACATTGATGCTTAATTCAATTGCACATTATAGCAGCAAATTGATGCATTATCTTAGGTTTTTAATTTATTTTTATTATTGTTGTTTAAGAGCTGTTTTCCAAGCTGCTTTGGGGCTGTGTATTAAACATTTAAATTGCTGCAATTTAATTGTCCGGATATACGGCTGAGGCATCTTGCAGTAGTTGCTCATGTAGTATTTTCCGAAGTGCCCCACTTAACATAAAATTAAGTACAAAAAAAAAAAAAAAAAAAGTAAAAAAAAAAAAAAACTAATAGCCAAATGCTAATTTGCCAAATGATTGTGGCTTTAAAAAAACACACAACATAACAGAAAATGTCTAGTATTAGACAAACAAGTTGATTTTGCATAATAGAAAATAGAAAAAAAAAATACTAAAAACTGAACAATTTAAACAATTAAATATTTCGTAAATACAATTTTTGTTTTTGTCGGTTGCATTTAAATTTGGTCGGTTGATGCAGGTTGCTGGTTGCAACATCTTTATCAATGACATAGAAATCTCTTTTGCATAGTTGACTGGCGGCCACCCAGTAATTATGCGGCTTTGTTGGATGAGGCAACCAGCCAGTGAAGTTCTTTGTCTGCACCCAGCCCCCCCCACTGCCAGATGCAAAGTTCCGCTTTAAACCGTTTGTTGTTTCGATGTCATGGTAAAGTGGTTTTTGGCGGGATTTCTTAAAAAATCAAATACCAAATTTTGAGAATTTATTAAAAATTCTTCTGCGGTATATACCATAAGAATATTTTTAATGAGATGTAATGATTATTTTAAAATGAATTCTAAATATTTTGTTAAATAACTCTAAAGGGTTTTTCAATAAGAGCGCTACAAATGTTTTTTTCAAGGGTTTCTTGCGCTCTTTTGACATTTCTCTTTAGTAAGGTTTGCCATTTCATGATGGAAAGATATACGAGCCAACGAGTCGAAATTATTAAAATTTACTACCGAATTTCGAATTCGTATATCTTTCCATCATGAAATGGCAAACTTTACTAAAGAGAAATGTCAAAAGAGCGGCAAGAAATATTGCGTCGTTTGCTGTCCCTGTCGCTCTACTTTTGTAGCGTCCCTGTTGAAAAACCCTTTACTTATAGAAATGGTGAACTGTTTGTATAAAATTCATTAAAAATTCCTCCGCATAATACATACCTTATTTTAAAAATAATGGTATATGCACTTGCTAAGCCAATAACCTATTTCACTAATCGACAGCCTTTCTAACATTACTAGTGCTTATTATGTATATTTTAAAAATGTTCTCCCTCAAAAAGAGTCTACGAATTATAGGACGAGCAGGCTGACATCGAACAGAAAGTTTCAGTTTAACGCGTAATTGCTGCGCCTAGATGTATGCATGCATATCACATTTATGCTACATACTGAATATGCTGCATACCTTCAGGGGCATTTCACGAACACTAGATTCTAAAACCAATGTGATTAAATTAAAAACAATTTCGTTGTAAATTGAAAACAATTTCGTTTAAATTAAAAATATTGTATTTGATTTCAGTTTTAAACATGTGTTCTTAATTTTAACATACATTTTTTAGCTCAGTGTATTTATTTGCTTTTTCTTGTACCTCATACAAACTGCTAGACCTATTATATCTTCAGTATTTTTTTATAGGCTTGGTTTAAAGCACGATGCTTGCTTTTTCACGTGTATTAACTTCAAAATCTTGAATTATAATTTTAAAATTCCTTAAAAATACCTCTACCATTTTTATCATTTACCTATAACATTTTTATTAATTAAGATTTTTATCATAAATGATTTTTAAGATTTTTATAAATAAATGATTGCTAGTAAATATTTAAAATACCTCTGCTGACCTTCTGGTAATTTACTCTTTCTTGTGTCTTGTTTCAGCTAGGCTAGGCCTAATATATCTTCCACATTTTCAAAAAAAAAGAAGATTTATAGACTCGATTTGAAAAAACACAATAAATAATTAACTGCTTAAGATATTTGCGTACAACATAAAGAATTGCGCCAAAAAATGGCTTAAATTAATCACATTAAATAAAACAATGATCAAAAAAGAGAAAAAGTATAAGACGGAAGCTGTTAAGTCTTGTTAAGGCAAGCTTTGTACCCCCAATGTTGGTACCATGTTGACTGTATCGTGTTGACTGTTTTTTTTTTTTTGTTTTTGACTGGCATCTCATGCGCTTAAAATCATTTTTTAATTAAAACTCTTGTAGCTTACGAATAATTTAACCTTGATGAATATTTAAATATTTTTGTTATTTTTTTTTTTTTTGGTTCGGATTCTTTTTGATGCCTTTTTTTTGGCGCGAAATGTAATTAAAAAATTTTATATTTTGATACACGCATAAATCGCCAATTGTGCTAAGCTGATTTCCGCCTCTGTGTTTGATGTATATTTTTAACTCTATAATACTTATATTTTTATAAATTTAATTCTTTTTTCAGTTTAATTTTGTAAACTTTTCACGTCTTAGTTGCAGTAGTAGAACACTATATATTATAATTACTTTTAATAATTATGTGTGAACTTCGAATCAATAAGGCTAATACTCCGAAAAATTGTATACTCTATTATATTCTCATAAATCAGCAATATCTATCAGTCAGTAAGTTATAATTTAAGTCATCGTTTGTTTCATTGTTGTGGAATACACGCAGAAAAAAATACTATATAAATAATAGTTTTTTTACTATTAAAAATAATCAATAGGATATATTATTAAAGGGTTTTTTAACAGGGACGCTTCAAAAGTAGAGCGACAGGGACAGCAAACGACGCCATATTTCTTGCCGCTCTTTTGACATTTCTCTTCAGTAAGATTTGCAATTTCATGATGGAGAGATATACGAATTCGAATTTCGGTAGTAAATTTTAATAATTTCGACTCGTTGTTGACTCGTATATCTTTCCATCATGAAATGGCAAACCTTACTGAAGAGAAATGTCAAAAGTGCGGCAAGAAATATGGCGTCGTTTGCTGTCTCTGTCGCTCTACTTTTGTAGCGTCCCTGTTAAAAAACTTGAAAAAAACTTTTGTAGCGCTCTTATTGAAAAATTCTTTATTTCAATCACAAAATACCATGACATTGCCATTGAGTTTATATTTATAAAAAGATATATTTTTTGCATACTAATAAATCAATAATTGTCCTATTGACCAATTTTAATGGGATTTGAGGAAATTTTTTTCTAGGTGTACCTATTTTTTTGGAAGTCTTCTTTGGGTGATATACTCATTTAATAGTAAAACAACTATTGATTTAATGGTATTTTTCTCTGAGTGTGTGATTTTACATATTCTAAAATCAAAGTTCTGGACGAAACCGATTTCAATGAGATGAATTTTTTTATAGATTTATTAGAGGAAATTGAAGTTTTCATTTTTGGAAATGCCGAGAAAATTCTACTTTAGACATAGTTTCACATATTTCAAATTCCAAATTCACTGTTATATAATACATTTGAGCATTTAGAAATTTCTGTCGTTAAATGTTGGAAAATGTTATTTTTTTTTGTATGGATTTAAGAAAAAGTTTACTCGGGTAATTTACATTAAATCATTTATTTATTTAAAAAAATATGTGTATATAATTTCAGGGAGATTTGTCAGATAAGGACTGCGTCGAATAAAATTGTCCGTTACATATCTTCCCATAATGTGCTATTGCAAGATTCAAATTAAAAAAATTTGATCATAGTAGCTCTGAATTAAATGGCAGAAAATAATTTGTGTTAGTTATAGTCAATACAAAATTTATTTAACGCGAAAATGGCAAACGAAGTGGAAGTGCGAGAAAATATAATTACAATTTTTCAAAAACAACTTAGTTGGTCTTTTAAAAAAAATTGCCAAGAAGGTAGGGGCTAACCCTAAGATCATTTCTCGCGTTATCAACCGCTTTAAGGAAGACCTGAGTATTGATCGGAAGAAAAGTTCTGGTAAAAAAAAGGCCCACATGATCGTGAAATGTCGAAGAAGGTTGTGAATATTTTAAAGAAAGATCCAAGCATATCCGGAAGGAAATTGGCGAAAAAGGTGGATTGCTCCGAATCTTTCGTGCACAGGACTAAGAAAGAAGCTGGGCTGAAGACGTACAAGGTCCAAAAAGTTCCGGATAGAAATGCCGTCAAGAATGAAACCGCAAAACAACGAGCTAAAAAGCTGAACCAAGATTTTTTTGAAAAATTCGATTGCTGCATAATGGACGACGAAACTTATGTTTTAGCGGACTTTTCTCAGCTACCTGGGCAGGAATTTTATTCAGCCGATTCTCGAGGAAATGTCGCTGAAAAATTCAAATCAAAAAAAATGACAAAATTCCCAAAGAAATTCCTTGTTTGGCAGGCAATTTGCAGTTGTGGAAAAAGGAGCAGCTCATTCGTGGAATCGGGTACAATTAATAGCGAAATATATGTGAAGGAATGCTTGCAAAAGAGATTGCTTCCATTTTTACGCCAACATGAAGTGTCCACATTTTTTTGGCCTGACCTCGCTTCATGTCACTACAGCAAAACGGCCTTAGAGTGGATCCAACAAAATGCAGTGATTTTGGTGCCTAGAGAAACCAATCCACCAAACTGTCCAGAACTCAGGCCGATTGAGAGATACTGGGCTTTAGTAAAAAGGGAGATGAAGACAACAAAAAAAAGTGGCCAAAGACCTTCAAGACTTTAAAAGAAAGTGGTCTTCAGCAGCTGTGAGGGTGTCGGACACTACCATTACAACATTAATGGAAGGGGTTCCGGAAAAATTAAAACTTTTTATTAAAAAATATTAATTTCTGGTTTTTTATATTTTTTTTAAATCTAAAAATAATTTGCAAAATAAAATATGTTATTCTATAAAAATTCGATTACTAGATTTCTAGATTTTTTCATTTTTGTAGCGGACAATTTTATTCTACGCAGTCCTTAAAAAGTTAATTTTGCAATATGTTTACAGTAAAAAATAATAAATGCTTGAATTAAGAACGCGATCTCTTTAAACAGATGTAAGAAAAGATATTTAGGTAAAAATATTAAGAATAATTTAATGATTAATTTAATAAAAAGAAGAATTTAGGGCATTCCATTGTGACGGGCGTTACATTCGTACGATTAAATACCTTCTCATTTGATAAATAAAATAGGATAGATATATTTTTAAGATGCAGTGGACAGATCTTATGGTTCTCTATGCATGTATAAAACAACTTTTGCAATAGGCCCTATTGCAAAAGTTGTTTTATCCTTCTACAAATTTGAAGTTAAATTCTGTGACGGGCGTTACACGTACTATTTCATAAAACAAGGTTTACTCCACAAAGTATTAAATTTTAGCTACAATATTTTGGATGGATATAGCAACCATCTTGAATATCTATGAGACCAAAGAGTATAATAAATGAATAGATACGACAAAAATCTTTACTTCTACGAAGTTTTTCAGGTTTGATCACAGGATATGAAATTAGAAGTATTTCTTATAAATCTTTAAACGGAATCAATAGGTTTAACTTTAATATATCACACCTTGGAAACGTTTTCTGTGGAATGCCCCATTTGTTCCAATGGTTAAGGTAATCATGAATCGTATTTGATACTTAAAATATAAATTTGATTTTTTTATTTAATTTTACAGTTTTTTTTCCTATTGTTTCGACTATTTGGACAACATAACATGCACGTGCTCATTTGTTATGTGCTTTTATAACTCACTTTATTAAATGATGTTAAGCTATGATTTCATAAGCATTGTATTGCCAAGTGTAACTCCTAATATAGCCGTTTAAATTTCGGCTAAAATATTTGCTGATTATGCTGATGTGTTATGATTTAAATTGTTTTTGGTTTTGAGCCAATAATAATGATATAACTTTTAAAATATTTTAATATGCATTTGCAATACAAGTTAATTGCATAATAGATGTGGTAAAATTTAAAAAAAAAATAAACCAATTTTATCGTCTTCAAATTATGAAATTCGGGTTATTGTTTTTTTTTGCATTCATTTATTTTTTTGCTTCCAAATTTACTAAACGTGTGTGTGGGGTAATAGTTTTCAGTGATTTATGTTTTTAATTTTTAAATACAACAGCTGAAAGACTAATTTATATTAATTAGTGATATCATAAATTATTTAGATATTTTTTAGATAATTAATTTAATTTAAATTAATTAATTTAAGTTAATTTTTTTTGATATTCAAAATAATTATTTAGTTGAACAATAAAATAACGATTTTGCTATAATTCGAAATAATTTTTAAATAATTTTTTTTTTCAAATTATATTTTGCTGTATTAAATAAAAAAAAATTCTTAAATAAAATTAAATTATTATATAAATAATACAATTATTTAAGCCTTTTTAATATACAAATTAAATTTTTTTCGTAAACCTTTTTTTAGCATTTTGCTTTAAACAAGGTTTGTCGCTGAAGTCTTTCGTTTTTGTGCCACCGCCAAACTACTTTCGTTGTCAGCGCGCATTCGTCAAACAATTTGTTCGACTTTTCACCATGACTTGTCGAAAATTAGCTAATAAAAATGTACTTAAATTGCCAACATAACGTTGGAGAAACTGTGCCGTAGGCTGAATTAAAATTAAACTAAAAATAAAAATATTAAAAAAAAGACTAATTGCGGAAATATTGCGGAGTGTAGCTAATATTAAAAAACATATCATGGCATAGCAGCTAAATGCGTCAGAGATCTTTTGAAAATATTTCAATTGTTTTTTTTTTATTATACAAAATGGTTCATCGATCATTGTGTGCGACATGCGTGCCAAACATCAAAGGCCTCTGCTTCGAATCAGCGTGACTACAACATCAAAAAAATAAAACAAATTTTTTCTATACCAGGCTACCTCTCGACGGACAATGGCAAATCTCGGACCTATGAAAATTGGAGGAAATTAAAAAAAAAACATTTTATCGGAAGATTTTAAGCAGACAAATGAGAAGAAGTTGGTTTCAAAAGTAGCTTATTTTTTTTGGCCGTTTCTATATTAACTGATAATTCTCACGTATTTTATAACCTTCTGAATATTTCGGGCAAATAGACGGCAATCAGAAGATAAATGGATGTTTTTGAGAAGGGTTTTCGCAGAAGGTACTCAAAATGTGGAATCACAAAGAAAGATTTCTGGGTATTGCAAGGCAGCTTTCGATGAAAAAAATGCATTTGCTTCAAATTATCCGAAAACTGTTTCTAAACCGAGAAGTTGTTCATTGATTTTTCCGGCACACTGATAAATGGATGCGTATGGAAAATGTCTGGAATTTTTCAGAAATATCTCCGTCATTTTTCCAGCATAAATACTGGCGTATGCAAAAAATCCTATTATAATTGGTCAATAGCACATTTATTGATAAATATTTTCGTATAAAAACAAAAATATTGTAATAGTATTTTTTAGTATTTAATGGTATTTACCTATTAAAATAATAGTTTATCCTATTGACTTAATAGCAAAGAAATTATTTTATAGTATTAAAGGCAAATTCCTAGCATAATTTGAAAATAAGCAAAACACAGAAAGCTTTTGATACAAACTCTGGCTTTGTCAGTTTAAAATATGTAGAAAAAAATGTTCCTTTGACTTTTTTTTTCTGGTGATCTAGGGCAAAGTTTCTTGAATTTTTCAAGATTATAAATGAAAGTTTGTGGTAAACGTATGGCAGTTTGTCAAATTTTATGAAAACTTTTGAGAACAAGCAGAAAACAGACAACTTTTAAAACAATCTCCGCCTTGGTCTCTTTGCAATATGTCTAAAAAAAATGTCTAAATAGCTTTGACCCTGCCAAAAATTTTCTGCCATTTTACAGGAATATTTTCGTCATATTTCTGACAAATAAAGAGATAAATGGAAGTTTTTGGTTAGTGTATGGCAATTTTCGGCATATTTAAGATACTGACAAAAAACAAACAGCTTTTGATACAAACTCTGTTTTTGAATGCCTGAAATCTTTCAGAAAAATATTTTGAAATCCCAGACAAAATGTTTAGCCTTTTTCAGGAATATTTCTGGTATATTTCTGGCAAAACAAACAGATAAATGGAATATTTTGGGAATAGGCAGATAACAGACAATTTGTGACACAAACTCCGGCTTTGTTTGTTCTATCGAAAAAATGTTTTTAAACTGCTTCGACTCCACCAAATATTTTGTCTGGGGATGTTACATAAATTGTCTAGTAGTTCTATATGCTTCCCACAATCTACCGTTTGTGAAGGAAATATACCAAAATATTACTAAAAATTATAGAAATTGTGTCTCTGGAGTACAAAAAATATTTATTTTTAAATAAATTCAAACTTCTTGTTTTATCTTAAACGATTTCAATTTATTTGTAAAACAATTTTTTATACTCCCGAGACAAAATTTGTGGTATTTTTCAGAAGTATTTTGGGCATAATTCCGGCAAACACACTGATAAATAAAATATTTTGGAATGTGTTTATCATCCTCAGACAAAATTTTTGGCAAGGTCGAGGTAGTTATGAAACATTTTTTCAAAATATTTCAAACAGACAAAGGCGGAGTTTATATCAAAAGCTGTTTTTTTTTCAGCCCGTTCCCCAAATATGTCGTGAATCTGCCATAAAAATTCCACAAAACTTTATGCCAAAAATTTTGTCTCGGAAGGCTGCAATTTTTGATTGGAATTCTAATGGCAGATTAAAGGCATATTTTAGGAGAGGGCACAAAACAGATAGATTGTGATACAAACTCCGTCTTTGTCTGTGCGAAATGTGTCGAAAAAATGTTTCTAAACTGCCTCGATCCTTCCAAAAATTGTCTCTGTGGTAAAATATCGAGTTTAAAATTTTAGTTTAGCAACTTCCATACAAAACCGATCGGAATTCTAATGAAATGTGGAACCTCCCTGAATTTATTTTAGATTTCATTTTGAGACTTGCGGGAAGAATGCTAAAAATCAATGAATTGACTGCATTTTTTTAATAATTGTATAAAAGTTTCTTTAAACTCTGATGAAAAATAATATTTGTGTTTATTAATTTTGTTATACTCAGTTAAATTTAGACCAGTTGTATTTTATAGAACAATATTTGAAAAAGCAACGAATTTTTGAAGTTTTGAATTAAGTGTAATTTGCACAAACAAAGTAAGGCAAAGAGTAATATCCATATTACAAATTATGCCTATTAGGAAAGACATGATTATGTCCAGATCATATAGACGATCGAAATTAGGACAAGGTTTATGACTGTGTTATCTTTTTTCCATTAATTTTTTAATTTGTTTTTATGACTTTTAATTTTACATTCTTTGCAACAAGTGAATAATGAGTCACGGCTACGCGTTGAGTATGTTTATAGCGCCAACGATTAAAAGCAAAGCCAATCGATTACGAATTACTGAAAGACTGTTGACCAAGGTACAAATTTTTGGCGCCAAAAATTATAAATGGAAATTCTTCAAATTACAGCATGTCTGCTGTAATTTGTGACACTTGCTGACTTTACAAACGAACGCCTTGGTATTTGGCGGGCAGGGCAACGAAAACACAACAGCCACAGCAGGTGTGACACACTTGGCCGACTGATAGATGGCGCTGTGCTGTCAAAATTACGTTGACACACAAATGTACAGTAGGACAAATTGTACTTAAAAGTAAAAAATTACGCAGACAGCTTAAAAAAGACGATAGAAAAAACCTTTAGTTTTGGGTTCAACTATAGAAAAACTAACGAAATAGAGATAACATAAAAACAAAAATAACGCCTGACGAATAAACGTAATAATGCCTGCCTGACAATTGACGTGCGACACAAATACTTTCGCTTTTTAGCGCACACGTCGCGGCGCATGTGCGACGCCTTATTAGACAGGCGATCGTTGACAGTTTTTGTTACTAAGCATGCGGGAACTAGCGAATTTGGAGCAGCAATTGCTGGCGTTATAATTGCAGTTGTTGTGTTTGTTATTGTTGTATTTGTAAAGACAAAAATTAATTACAAATATATTTGTTTTAATTTTATAAAGTGTTTGGGTAATAAATCAAAAAAAAAAAAATTTTAAGGAATATGTAATAATTTTGTAGTTTTCGAAGAAAAATATAATTGTTACGTGCAACATTTTTAATTATACATATGATTTTCAGTAAAGTTTTACACAACCATGAAAAAAAAATTAGAATTAAAAGCTATAACAATTTCGTACAATTAGCAAAATACAAAAATATGACAAAAAACAATTGAACAAAAAATATTTATAAATACATTTAAAATATATGTCGTAAATGTAGCTTATAAAGGGTTTTTCAACAGGGACGCTACAAAAGTAGAGCGACAGGGACAGCAACCGACGCCATATTTTTTGCCACTCTTTTGACATTTCTCTTCCGTAAGGTGTGCCATTTCATGATGGAAAGATATACGAATTCGAATTTCGGATTTCGACTCGTATATCTTTCCATCATGAAATGGCAAACCTTACTGAAGAGAAATATCAAAAGAGCGGCAAGAAATATGGCGTCGTTTGCTGTCCCTGTCGCTCTACTTTTGTAGCGTCCCTGTTGAAAAACCCTTTAAAAAAACTTTTGTAGCGCTCTTATTGAAAAACCCTTTAATGTCACCCTAAGGAAACATATTTGAATCCAAAACATAAGTAAGACAAGTTTCTATAATTATTTTTGACAAATAAAAAAGAATCATTATTGAATTATTTTTTGATTTTTAAAGTTGTGTTGGTCTAATTGTCTTCATTTTTATTAGAATAACATCAGAATAATATCGATATCGCTAAGATAGAGGAAAGAAAATATTCTATAATTTATAAAGATATGTTTCGCAATAAAATCCCAGCTATTTAGAACGATATCACTGTTTAATGAGTTATAATAGGTTTTCATTATGTCATTTTGTGTTTTATTTGTATTCTTTACACTACGGTAACGATGAAATTATTATGAAGAAATAATTTCATAGTTACCGTAGTGTAAAGAATACAAATAAAACACAAAATGACATAATGAAAACCTATTATAACTCATTAAACAGTGATATCGTTCTAAATAGCTGGGATTTTATTGCGAAACATATCTTTATAAATTATAGAATATTTTCTTTTCTCTATCTTAGCGATATCGATATTATTCTGATGTTATTCTAATAAAAATGAAGACAATTCGACCAACTTGTGTTGTCCAAAATTATAGTTTTCCTTAATAATGTCAAATATAATCAAATTGTCAACATGTTGGAATTATAAAATTTTTTGCCATAGATGAAAATAATAACAGTTTTGTGAAATTCTGGAATATGAAACAAAGCATTTTATCGCACATTTTCGATAAGCAATTTTTATGTGTTTGACAAAAATTCTACAGAATACGCAAATCACTTATAGAATATTATCTGTTTTATTAGCCTGTCCATTAGAATATATAGCCTGCCTCTAGGATATATAGAAATTCGTGTTTAAAATTACCTCTTTTCCGATACATAATTTCTGTTATTTTGCAGGAACATTTCCGGAATATTTTCTTAAATCACACAACTTTAGACAACATTTTTGACAGGATCGAAGAAGTTTAGAAACATTTGTTCGACACATTTCAAACTGACAAAGGTGGAGTTTGTATCATAAGCTTTCTGCTTTCTGCCCATACCCAAAATATGCCGTGAATCTGCCAATACAATTCCATATAATTTGACAACATCCCGAGACAAAATGTCCGCCATTTTTGAGGAATATGTTGCAGACCCAGAATATGCCATGAATCTGCCAATATAATTCCATAAATTTTGACAACATTCCGAGAAAAAATTTCAGGTATTTTTGAGTAGTATTTGGCACATTTTCCCGGCAAAAAACACAGACAAATGGAATATTTTGAGAATTGTGTAGCAGCCCTAGACAAACATTTTGGCAGCTTAGAATCATTTTGTCGACATATTTTAAACAGACAAATGCGGAGTTTGTATCACAAGCTCTCTGTTTTCTGTCAGTTCCCAAAATATGCTATGAATCTGCCATTAAAATTTCACAAAAATTAAAAATATGCTATACACTTCCCAAAATATTCTATTTATCTGTGCGTTTGCCGGAAATATGCCCGAAATATTCTAGAAAAATGCCAAAAATTTTGTCTCGGAAGATTGTAAAATTTTGTGAAATTTTAATGGCAAATGCACGGCATATTTTGGAAAAGGATGAAAATAGGCAGCTTTTTATACAAACAACGTCTTTGTCTGCTTAAAAATCTTTCGAAAAAATGTTTTAGAACTGCCTTGGCCCTGCCATAAATGATGTCTTGGAATGCTATACACTTCAGAAACTCTTCCATTTATCTGTGTGTTTGGCAAAAAATATGCCCGTAATATTCCTGAAAAATATCAGAAATTTTGTTTCGAAAGATAAAGTTTGTTGGAAGCGTATGACAGATTATCAAATTTATGAAATTTTAAAGGCAGATATCCGGCATAGTTTGGAAACGACCATTAAACAGACAGCTTCTGATATAAACTTTGCCTTACTCTGTTTGAAATATGTCTAAAAAATATTAGGCAGCTTTTGATACAAACAGCGCCTTTGTCTACTTGAAATCTTTCGAAAAAATGATTCTAAACTGCCCTGACCCAGTATAAAAATATGTCTGGGGATGCTGTACACTTCAGAAACTCTTCCATTTATCTGTGTGTTTGGCAAAAAATATGCCCGTAATATTACTGAAAAATATCAGAAATTTTGTTTCGAAAGATAAAGTTTGTTGGAATCGTATGACAGATTATCAAATTTTATGACATTTTAAAGGCAGATATCCGGCATAGTTTGGGAACGACCATTAAACAGACAGCTTCTGATATAAACTTTGCCTTACTCTGTTTGAAATATGTTTAAAAAATATTAGGCAGCTTTTGATACAAACAGCGCCTTTGTCTACTTGAAATCTTTCGAAAAAATGATTCTAAACTGCCCTGACCCAGTATAAAATTATGTTTAGGTATGCTGTACACTACTGAAACTCTTCCATTTATCTGTGTGTTTGCCGAAAATATGCCCGAAATATTCCTGAAAATATCAGAAATTTTGTTTCGGAAGATAAAGTTTGTGGGAAGCGTATGACAGATTATCAAATTTTATGAAATTTTAAAGGCAGATTCCCGGCATATTTTGAGAACTACCAGAAAACTAACAGCTTTAATACAAACTTCGCCTTATTCTGTTTGATATATAAAAATGTTTTTAAACTGCTTTGACCATTCCAAAAATTTTATCTGGGGTTAGAGTAACTTTATAACAGAAAAGTGGAAAGAGAGGTAGAATACTCCAGCAGGGAATATCATTTTAACGCACAATAATTTATAAAAAATGTTGACGGTAACTATCTCAAAGTAGATTTTAGGAAATTTATCGTAGTCGACAGATTTTTTTAAATATCTACATTATCTGTTTTTACGCTTCCTATATATGTCCCCCATATTGTTTCTATTTGTACTGCCTATAATGTTCTACCATTTCCTGATATTTGCTTATCTTACTATAGAAGCATTTAGGCAGATTTTGTCAGATTTCTACTATTGCCTAACTAAAAGCTTCCTAAAATGTGTTTGTATCCGAGACAAAATTTCTGGTATTTTTCAAAAATATTTCGATGGTAAATCCGCCATTAACATTCCACAAAATTTTTCAACCTGTTATGCACTTCTCAAAATATTCCATTTATCTGTGTGTTTGACGAAAATATGCCCGAAATATTCCTAAAAAGTGCTAAAAATTTTATCTCGGGAAGTTGTAAAATTTTGTGGAATTTTATTGGTAGATTCACTGCATATATTGGGAACTTGCAGAAAACAGACAGCTTGTGATAGAAACGCCGCATTTGTCTGTTTGAAAAATGTCGAAAAATGCCTCGATCCAGCCAAAAATTAGGGGATAAATCAAAAAAAAAAAAACAATAAAAGTCCCCGAGACAAAATTTCTGTCATTTTTGAGGAATATTTCATGCATATTTCAGGCAATCGCGCAGCTAAATGGAATATCGTCACCCAGAAAAAAATTCCCTTAAATCCCATTAAAATTGGTCAATAGGACAATTATTGATTTAATAGTATACAAAAAATAAATCTTTTCATATAAACTTAATGGCAATGTCATGGTATTTTCTAGTATTTAATGGTATTTTCCGATTAAAATAATAATTTATCCTATTGATTATTATTAATAGTAAAAAAACTATTATTTATATAGTATTTTTTCTGGGTGTTGGGAAGTGTATGGCAGGTTGTAAAATTTGATGGCATTTGTCTGTTTGAAATATGACGAAAAAAAAGTTTCAAAACTACCTCGACCGTGCATGGGGTCTTTATTGACTTTAGTAATATTTTTACATTTTAGAATGCATTATAATCAGTCGATAATTATTTTCTATTGGTTTTCTTTCATTGATATATATCACTGGAAATTGTGATTGTATTTTGAAATACTCAACAAAGTGTTTTGTTAAAAAATTAACGCTTTTTTGAACGAATTCGGTGCTAAGAAATTTATAGAATAGTTATTAAAGAAGATTATTCAATATTTTCATATACGAAAATGAATTTTATATACGTGGACCTTTTTTGGTATTTAATTTTTAAAATTTTCATTTGCAATTTCAACAGTATTTAAGCCATTTTCGTGTAATTGTATTTCGCGCTTTTAATTAAAATTTTATATATTTTTTTATAATTCTTTTTAATTTTTTCTTTTGCTAAGCTATTTAACATTTTTGCGCTGTGGTGAAATCCGGTTCATGACGTTGAAGGTCGTTGGTCGACAGCATGATGAGGTGTTTATTTTGAACAGTCAGCGCTATAAATGTAAAAACGACTACAATAAAAAAAAAACACATCAACTTTTGCAACAAACCAATCATTGTACAACTTAATGCATGCGTTGACATTTACACCCGCAGTTCAATGCGGGTTAAACAAAAATAAATTTAAATAAATTTATTTTACAAAATATATTTAAATGTTATTGAAATAGCTTTATTTTATGTTATTTTTGTATAGTTTGTTGTAAAGTTTTGCTGTTTAAAACAATTAAAATAAAAATAAAAATAAATTTAAGCAAGTTTCTTGCTGCAGTCTTTTGTTTGTCGCAGTCACACTTGCAAAGCGAACTCTTCCGCTTTGCAATTAAAAACTAAATTTTTTTTTGTTGTGATTATTTTTAAAACACCGGCTTTAAAGTGGTGTTGCTGTTGCTGCTATTAATTGCATTGTCGTGTTTATAGTAAATTTTTTAAATTCTATTTAAATCGCAAGATGCGCCGCCGTCGATGCAAGTTACACGTGATCTCAGCAACACAGACGGCGAATGGCAAACAATTAATTAACAAAGATTATTAAGAAAAGTGTGCAAATTTATTGAAAAACTCACAATTTATTTAATCCTAAATATAGCTAATATTTACAGTCATTGTATAGATCAAACAACGTATGCCAGTTAATTGCACAATATTTAGAGAGGTGTTTTTGGTTTGCACTAATTGAGGCTATTGTTTTTGGTATTTTATACTTTATTTTCTATTATTATTTGTTGTTGTTTTTTGCTACTATTTATTTGAATTATTTGTTTGTATTTTCAGCTTTGTTTAAACTAAACAACTCAAGTCTTTATTGCCGATGACACCCTACAAAAAGTCGTTTTTTTGTGCTAATTTAATTACTTTACTTATTTATGCAATGCATTTGAGAATTGCGAAATTAATCGATTTATTGTTTGCTAATATTATAATACTTTTAATAGTATTGAAATAAAATTAATTAGATTTTTATAAATTACTTTTTAAATGTTCTACATACGACATGATGTACTTGTTGTGTTTTGTATTAGTTTGTGCGATGCTTACCTGCAAAATAAAATAGAGAAAATATTAAAATTAGTAAAAGTTTATAGAAAAAAAAATCATATATAATAAAATAAACTTTTAACAATCTAAAAATAATATTATTTGTAAGTACTATAACTTTAACAGTTGCTAAAATAGAAGGGTCACTGTTAATATTACAAATCAATCAAATATATTAACAAAAAGTCCACTTGAAAAAATAAAAAATGTATATAACATAAGCAACCAATTTTGAATTATGTTAAATAACATTTTAATTAGCAAATACACGCACCATCTGCTTAACAGTTGCACTCAAACTTTGTTACAGCATCTCTGTTAACTAATTTAACAATTAGCCTATAGAACAATATTAAAAAAAAAACTATATATGAAACAAAAGTTTTGCAAAATATAACAAAAATTTGACTTTATGTTAAATATATAATTAAATGTTTTTCAATAAGAGCGCTACAAAAGTTTTTTTCAATGGTTTTTCAACAGGGACGCTACAAAAGTAGAGCGAAAGGGACAGCAAACGACGCCATATTTCTTGCCGCTCTTTTGACATTTCTCTTCAGTAAGGTTTGCCATTTCATGATGGAAAGATATACGACCAACAACGAGTCGAAATTATTAAAATTTACTACCGAAATTCGCATTCGTATATCTTTATATCATGAAATGGCAAACCTTACTGAAGAGAAATGTCAAAAGAGTGGCAAGAAATATGGCGTCGTTTGCTGTCCCTGTCGCTCTACTTTTGTAGTGTCCCTGTTAAAAAACCCTGTATTAAGCAACTTTACGAAACATATTCTTTCCAGTGGTTCTTCAAGACATTGACATGTGTATTGAATTAAATTTAACTATTTAAAATAGTTATATTTTTCAAAAAAAAATATTAATAAATATAATACACAAAACATATAAAAAAAATCAATTTTATTAATATAAGTAGCACATACTTGAACCGTCCGCTTTACAGTTCGTACATAATGCATTAAAAGTAACATGTTATTCATTTAAAGTATTATAAAATACTCGAAAAATTAAAAATATATTAATAACTAAAATAAAGGTTTTGCAAAACGTAATACAAAAATTTGAATTTATGTTGAATATGCAATTAATTAGCACATAACTAAACCATGCGCTGAACAGTTACTTAAAACATTAATATTGACTTTGAAAGCACTTTTAATTTTTTGCAAATATAAAAAACATTCAAAAAATTATAAAGTACCAAATTAAATTACAAAATATGTAACAAAAATTTGAGTTTATACTAAATTCTTGTTTAATCATCAGATGTATGATCCCTGAGTTTAACAGTTCAACAGTTCAAAATATTACAGTAATTAGAGTTTCTGTTAAATAACAGATACAGTGGCTATTTAAACAACAGATACAGTGGCTATGAACTAAACTGTTGCTTGCAAAATCCAAAACAATAAAATTGCATGTTCTGTCTGCAGGACAATAGGACACACTCCAGCAAACTATGATTGAAATTGGATATTTTTTTTCTTTTAGGGTACACTTGCAAAATAATGCCCCATATTCACACAGAAAAAAATGTACATCATATTGATGAATTCCGTTCTTCAAACCATGATTCATTGTATTGAAGAACCATTCATAATAGTAATGACTAACGACATTATTGTTATGAATGCTATCATAAATATGAAGAACGCTTGGTAACTGTCGAAAAAGTGTTCTTCAATATGATGAAGTGTATGTGAGGAATACGTTTCATCATATTAATGCACAAAAATATAAAATACAACATATATGTTCATCATTATTGAAGAACGCTGTTCATTAAACCAAATTTCTATCAAAATATTTTTTTTTCGTTCATTTTTTGCCGTACTTCTCAGTTCGCAAGTAGTTCTTGTGTATTATTTTTTATATAATGCTTGCTCGACATGCATAAATAAGTTAAAAAAAAAATTAATATATATTTTTTTTATTATAAAAAGTTATATATATATATAAATAATATATAATAACATTTTTTTTTGATTTTTTTTTAATTTTTTTTTTCGATTTTTTTTTCTTATATTTTTTTTTGGAAATATTGTCTTGCCCGAAAATTTTTTTTTCGGATAATTTTTCTTTCAAATTTGTTTACTGTTTTAAATAACAACACTTTTTTTTCGAATTATTTAATACAATTATTTTTTTTTTTTGAAAAATATTATGAAAAAGTGTATCAATATGACAATGCAAATTCATTGTATTGAATATTTTGTTCATATATATAGTGAATGCATTCATTAATATGTCATTTAATGAACGTTGGTATCAATATGATGAATCTGGTAGTTGTTAAAAAGTTCATAATATTTATGAATAAATTCATCATATTGAAGATTTTTTTTTCTGTGCATAACAAAATGTTTCAATAGAAAATATATTTTATGAAATATTATTTGAAGAACTATTATTAAGTATTATTTCTAGAATTGAATTATGTAAGAATACTCTGCGTTGTGCAATTTTAATTCAAATAAAATATGTTATATAAAATGTTGTTATACTTTGTGCAAATTTATTTTTGTTATGCATTTTATATTTTGTTAATTTATTCAGTTGTATTAAATAAATAACATTTATTTAAACACCTGCTGTCGATCTTCTTTTATTTAAAATGTTTTGTGTAATTTCCACACAACTTGTTTATTTTAATTAAAATGACAATTATTCAAATCAACATAAATAATTGAAAGCAAATAAAATTAAGTAACATCCACAAGTCAACGTGGAAAAATCAATAAACTTTTTAGAAAATAAATTTGCGTAATGTGCAGCTGAATGGCATAATGATGCCACAGCATGATGCAAATTTTGTAAAAACTCTTGATTAATTTTTTTTGTTTATTTTAAAGTTTTTTTTATAATTTTTTCCCTTTTAAAGCCAAACATAATGAAGTGCATGCAATTGCGGAAATTTTCGATTTTGCAAACATTACATAGTAGACACACAATCAAAATGCATAAAACAAAAAACAAAATGCATTGAAGAAAAATGCCACAAAAATAAACAATATAAATAAAAGTGCGCGTGGAGGGTCGGTCTGAAGTAGCAGCAGCAACAGCAGGCAGCAACAATAAGGTGGGTGTGTTGCCAAGCGCAGAATAAATTTCATGCCTGATGGAAAACTTAATTTGCAAACGGTTTTTCACTCAAAACAAAAGGCTATAAAAGTAATACAAAAGATTGCGCAGAGCAGAACAATAAACATAAAATAATTAATAAAAATAACAACAATATTTACTTTTTTAATATATATTTTAAAAAATAACATTAAAATTTATTTTTTTATTGAAAATACCAATTTTAATTAAATTTATATTAATTGCAAAATAATAAATTGTATGCTATTTTTGATGTATATAATTCAATAAATATTATAAAAATTATGTTTTTAAATAAATATATTATTATAATTATTTAATTACAAATATATATTTGATAAAATAGTTATTTAAATAATTAAAAATTACTAAAAAAAGTCGTGATAAATTAAACTATTAACCAGTTGCTTGACATAGTCTCCCCACTACGCCGCAGCAACATGTTTTGCAACATAAGTCAGCGGCAGCAGCAGCAGCTGCAAAATATTGCCAACACTCGCAGCAATATAATAACAACAATTTTAGTTATACATGCAGCTAAAGTTGCTGGTCGCTGCCGTCACTGCTATAGTGGTGCTGTTGGTGCCGCCGCTGCTATTATTGCCGTCGTTTGAGCGGGCGTCATTGCAAAGTTACGACTATGTGCGCCAATCAGTGATCATTATCATTATTTTCGGAATAAGGTAGCAATAATTATAGCCAACACTTTACAAAAATGTGCAATTATTAACAAATTTGAATTTTAACAATTTTTAGTTTTGACAAATTCTCTTTTTTAAAGAATATTTAATTTTAAAATATTTTTATTTTTAACAAATTTTTAAATTGAACAATTTTTTTATTTTAACAATTTTTTTTATTTTAACAATTTTTTTTATTTTAACAAATTTTTAAATTGAAAATAAATAAATTTTTAATATTAACAACATTTTATTTTGTTAACAAATTTTTAGTTTTAACAAATTTTTAATTTTTACAATTTTTAATTTTAACAAAATTTTATTTTTTTAACAAATTTTTAATTTTAACAAATTTTTTAAAGTATTTTTAATTAATTTTAAATTTTAATAAATTTTCAATTTCGACAAATTTTTAATTTTAACCCATTTTTACAAATTTTCAATTTTAACAAATTTTTAATTTAACAATTTTTAATTTTAACAATTTTTTTTTTAATAAATTTTTTTTTTTTAATAAATTTTTAGTTTTAACAAAAATTTAATTTTAACAAATTTTTAGTTTTAACAAAAATTTAATTTTAACAAATTTTTAGTTTTAACAACATTTTATTTTTTTAAACAAATTTTAAATTTTAACAACATTTTTTATATTTTTTTTAATCAATTTTTAATTTTAACAATTTTTCAATTCGACAAATTGTTTATTTTAACCTTTTTTCAATTTTAACAAATTTTTAATTTTAACAAATTTTTTATATTTTTTTTAATCAATTTTAACAAATTTTCAAATTTTTTATTTTAATCTATTTTCAATTTTAAAAAATTTTCAATTTTAACAAATTTTTTATATTTTTTTTAATCAATTTTAACAAATTTTCAAATTTTTATTTTAACCCATTTTCAATTTTAACAAATTTTCAATTTTAACAAATTTTTTATGTTAACATATTTTCAATTTTAACAAATTTTCAATTTTTAAAATTTTTTAATTTTAACAAATTTTAAATTTTAACAAATTTTCAATTTCAACAAATTTTCAGTTTTAAAATTTGTTTTAATTTTAATTTATACAATATAAATTGAAAATTTTTAACAAATTTGAATTTTAACGATTTTGTAATATTAACAAATTCTCATTTTTAACGAATATTAAATTTTAACAAATTTTCAGTTTTAACAAATTTTTATTATTAAGAATTTTTTGTTTTTTAAATTTTTATTTTTTTTAAATTTTAACAAATTTTTAATTTTAACAAATTTTCTATGTTTAAAAATTTTCCATTTTAACAAATTTTCTATGTTAACAATTTTTTTTAGTTTAGCAAATTTTTAATTTTAATAAATTTTCAATTTTAACAAGTTTATGATTTTTACAAATTTCCAATTTCAACAAATTTTTAATTCAGCAAATTTTAAGTTTTAACAAATTTGTAATATCAAAAGTTTTTTTATTTTTAAAAAATGTTTAGTTTTAACAAATTTTCAATTTAGCAAATTCTTGATTTAAGCAAATTCCTAATTTGCTTAATTTTAACAAATTTTTGATTTCCCAAATTTTTAATTTCCAACTTTCCAAACTATGAATTTTAACAAACTTTCTATTTTTTATAAAAAATTAAAATTTTAACAATTTTTTAATTTTAAAAAATATTAATTTTAAACAAATTTTCAATTTTATAAACATTTTAATTTTCACATGTTTTTGATTTTAACCAATTTCTAATTCCAACAAATTCTTTATTTAGAAAATTCTTCAATTTGAACAATTTTTTATTTTTTTAAACAAATTTTTAATTTTAACAAATTTTCAATTTAGCAAATTTTTAATTTTAGCAAATTCTTAATTTTAACAAATTTTTAATATTAACAAACTTCCTATCTAAACAATTTTTTTTTACAAATTTAAAATTTTTACAAATTTGCAAATTTAAAATTTTTACAAATTTAAAATTTTAACAAATTTAAAATTTTTACAAAATAAAATATTGACAAATTTTCCATTTTTAAAAATTTGTAATTTTAAAAAAATTTGAAATTTCCATTTTAATAAATTTTTAGTATTAACAGATTTTAAATTTTTTTGTAAACTCCTATTTCAAATTTTCAAATATTGGTTCACTATTTTTGTAAAACATGTTGGCAACAATTGCCAGCAATACCTGAATCTATGTTACACATGAACATTAAATGCTTGCAACAAAAACAAACAGTCAACATTAATAATAGTAACAACAACATAAACTAAACAAAATCACAAACATGTAATGCATACAGCAGCATTTATACAACAACAACAACTAAAATAATAACTATTTACAGAAATTAAAAAAAAAAACAACAACAATAAACAAGTAGTTGAAGAAATTGCAAAACCTAGCAGAAAGAAAACCACATGGGGCACTGCACAGCGACTGCAAAAAAAAAGTCAATATCGCACCTCAAACCCTGCGGCCTGCGGCTGTCTGTGGCTCTAAAGTTGTTGCTCGCTGTTCGTTACTCGTTATAATTCGTTAATCGTTTTTGTTGTTGCTGTTGCTGCTGCGACTGTTGCCACAGTCTGTAGTTCAATGCATAACGGGTTTTTGTACAAAATGCCGGATTGCAACACACGATCAGTTGCAGTTTCAGTCAGTGCAACCGCTGCAGTGACTGCAACTGGTAAACGTCACTGCAACAGCGCACCGCAGCTGTCAACGTGACAGACAGCGCTGCAGCGCCATCGCCAGCGGCTGTAGCTGCAACAACGACTACAGTCAGTCACACGATTTGACTGCGATTCGCAGGCGACTTGCGGCAAGCAGCAACACGACAACCGAGCCCTAATTAAGTGAAGATTATTTTTGGGTTTTTTGTCGTTGACTACGGCCAATTGTTACAGTGATGGCGAGAGGAAATCACAATATAAAATAATTTTCAAATTAATTTTAACTGTTATACAAAAAAAATTTACGCAGACAAACTGCTGAACTATCAAACTGCAAAACAATAACATAGTAAATCTATTAGTAATCTAACTATTAAGTTATATGTTATACAGTAAAACTGCTGTATAATAAAACTGATAAACAATAAAACAGTTATATCATTTATTTTATTTATTATAAAACTATTTCATATTAAAACATTGTTTCCTGTATAAAAAACTAAAAGTGTTAGTGAATACGAATTTTACTGTTTAAAAGTTTTACTGAAAAAAACTTTTAATTAATAGCAATTTACTGTATAACACTTTTACTATATGACAATTTAACTGTATAGCATTTTTGCAGAGTTACAGTTTTACTGCATAGCATTTTTATTGTGTGACAGGTTTACTGTATAACAGATTATTAAATAACAGTTTTTCTGTATAACAGTTTTTTTCTTGGAACAGTTTTACTGTATAACAATTTTAATGTATAACAGTTTACTGTATAATAATTTTGCAATATAATAGTTTACTATATATTAGTTTTACTGTAGAACAGATTACTGTATAATAGTTTTACTGCAGATCAGTTTACTATAGAAAATTTTACTGTATAACAGATTAACCGTAATACATTTTTACTGTATAACATTTTTATTATAGTACACTGTATAAAAATTTTACTGTATAACACTTTTAATATTTAACTTTATAGCATTTTTGCAGATTTGCAGTTTTACTGCATAACATTTTTATTGTATAACAGGTTTACTATATAACAGTTTACTACATAATAGTTTTCTGTATAACAGTTTTATCTTTAACAATTTCACTGTATAACAGTTTTACTGTAGAACAGTTTACTGTAGAACAGTTTAATTTATAATAGTTTAACTGTAGAAAAGTTTAATGTTTATTAGTTTCACTGTAAAACTGTTTACTGTATAATAGTTTTACTGTATAACAGTTTTACAGTAAAATAGTTAAAATGTTGTTCCTTTTTTTTACATGTAAATTGCGTATAGGTGACAGACAGAATTTTGTTTAGTTTTGTAGCTCATTTATGTAACGTGATGTCATAAATCATAAACGCGACGCAAAAAAACCCCGCACTTAAAGCACGTGCAAATTGTTTTTACTATTATTGTTTTTGTTATTGTTGTTATTGTACATGTAACTGTCAACAGTACATTGTCGCTTGGATTGTGGTTGTAAATAATGTTGTTGTAAATAATGTAAATAATGTCATTCTACCGATTTTGTCTACAACTTTTGCAAATCATTAAATATATTGTCTGCCGTTTATGCATTAATTGATTAATTAATTGAATAAATTACAAATGCAATAAAAAATAACAAAAATAATAATATCCACAAATAACAACAATAACAAGTAGCAGAAAAAAACCCTGCATAAATTATTTCATAAACTTGAACTTTTTAATAATGGGTTAAAATTTTATACACTATTTATTGTACATTGTACTACACATACGACGAGTATTATAGAAATGGTACTTCATAAAGTGTACTAAATAAATTTTTAATGTAAATTATAAAATGTACTTAATAAAAAGTACTTTATGAAATCGACTGTATAGAAAGTACATAATAAAATGTACTATATAAAATAAAATTTACTAAGTACATTTAGTAAATTTCATTTTATCAAATGTATTTAAAAAAATAATTTTTGTACTGTACTTTATGGAACGCATTTTATAACCAGTTGGGAAGGTTAGATCACATGGGAAATTTTAAAGTAGGTGTAATTATGATAGTTAGGATTATCAAAATTATAGTCGGTCTAAGCCGACTATAAATACCCTACACATATGTGTGGTTACCATTCAAAGTGATATATAGGTCACCAGGGTATATGAATCTTGAAAATAACTACAAACATTCAATCGCTGAAGAATTTCCATTCATTTGATACCCATATTTACAAATGGGTAGGTGTACCGAATTTCGATTTTTTTTTTATGAACCACAAGTCTTTTTGCCGGAAAACATTATTATAATGTATTTGAGCATGATATCAATATATATTTGACCAACAAAGTTTATCTAAGCACGTATACATAAAAATTGATCTTTATATGTACATTTTATATGAGGTATTTGAACATAAGTGGTCGGATCATAGGTCACAATAGACCGATCTCGCCAATTTTCGCACATACAGCGTAGGTATATTAGTAATCTAAGTTATAAGTTTCATTTATCTATCTCTTCAATTTTAAAAGTAGTAGGGATTTCAACAGACAGACAGACAGACGGACAGACAGACGGACATCGCTAAATCGACTCAGGAGGTCATGCTGATCAAGAATATATATACTTTTCCATACCGGAGATGCTTCCTTCTGGGTGTTACAAACGGCGTACCAAACTGAATATACCCTTTCACTCTTAGTGTAGGGTATAAAAAGTACTTTGTGATGTACTATATAAAATGTACTTTATATAGAAAGGATTTTGTAAAATGTACTTAATAAGAAGTACTTTAAAAAAGTGCACTATAAAATATACTTCATAAAATGTGTTTTTTTAATTAAGTTTATAAAATCTATATTATAAAATGATCTCTAAAAAATGTTTTTTTTTTTTTTAAATGTATTTTAAAATATAATATATAAAATGTACTTGTTTTTACTATACTTGTTTTTACTATATTTTATAAAAAGTACTGTTTTAAACGAACTTTATAAAATGGATTCTAAACTTAAAAAAAACTTTTTAAAATGTAATATATAAAATGTACATTATATAATGTACATTATAAAATGTACATTATAAAATGTACATTATAAAATGTACATTATAAAATGTACATTATTTTAATGTACATTATAAAATGTACATTATAAAATGTACATTATAAAATGTAGATCATAAAATGTACATTATAAAATGTACATTATAAAATGTACATTATAAAATGTACATTATGAAATGTAAATTATAAAATGTACATTATAAAATGTACATTATAAAATGTACATTATAAAATGTACATTATAAAATGTACATTATAAAATGTACATTATAAAATGTACATTATAAAATGTACATTATAAAATGTACATTATGAAATGTACATTATAAAATATACATTATAAAATGTACATTATAAAATGTACATAATAAAATGTACATTATAAAATGTACATTATAAAATGTACATTATAAAATCTACATTACAAAATATACATTACAAAATGTACATTATTAAACATACATTATAAAATGTACATTATAAAATGTACATTATAAAATGTACATTATAAAATGTACTTTATGTACAATTTATAAAGTGCGCTTTATAAAATGTATTTAAAAAAGTAATTTTTAAAATGTACTCTATAAAATGTTCTCTATAAAATGTTCTCTATAAAATTTTCTCTATAAAATGTTCTCTGAAATATGTATTTTATAAAATATACTTTAAAAATTGTAGGTACTCTAAAAATGTTTTTAAAAATTGTGCTATGTAAATAGTATTTTCAAGTACTATATTACGTATTGCATAAATTACAAGTACCACATTTTATATTATTTTAAAATTCAAATCAAGACACCCTGTGTGCGTAATACGCCGCAATTATTTACGTGACTTGCATTGTTTTTCATTTCTTTTTCTTTTGATTTTTTTTTTATATATAATTTACTTTGTTTTGTATTATTTTGGTTTTTTATTTTTTTTAACATTCTGTTGCCTGACTCTGGTGGCTCGTGTCGGCTGATGCAATGAAAACGAAAGTGAAGCATAAATCAAGTGGAGCAAAGCCGCAGGCGCGCAACGGCTGCAGTACAGTGCTATGCGTGTCGCATGGTTGCCAACTATATAAATGAAAACAAATATAGAATTTGCTATATTCAAAATTTTGTATTTTATTAATATCAAAATATATGAATGTCGTTGTAAAAGAAAAGTTAACCAAATAACTGTGTTTCATATATTTTCTAGTAGTGTATATATTTTTGATAGAATGCTAATTTTTAAAATTATTAAAATGTTTAAAAATCTTTTGAAAAATTTGTATTTAAATTAATTAACTTTTTGATATTTTTGTATTTGTAGTTGGCAATCCTAGCATGACCCTCCTTCAAATGCAACACATACTTCGCACTCAGTGCGCCACAATTTCATTGAAAGCTCAACATCTCCATGCTTTTAAAGTGATCTTCACGCATCGCCAAAGCGCATCTTTTATTAAAAAATATATATAAAAAAACAATAAGAATTACAACCATAACTACAAAAGATTGCAACAACCAGTGCAACATTGTTGCCATGACAACGTTCAAAGTCAATTCGGTCAGCGCAGGGCATGGAATGCGGAAGGCCTTTCGTAAGTAAAGGTGGTCGACGATAATGACGTTCACTCGCTAATGGTTAATTAAATGAGCTTGAAAATTAAAAGGCTACAAAACACGTTTCACACAAAGATAATGTTGCTGTTGCTGAGGTTGCTGTTGATAGGGATAGTTTTTATGATGATGTAGCTGATTTTATTGTTGCTTTGTCAAAGACAGCGGCAGCAACAGCATCGCATGCCAGCGCATCTCGTGATGAATCTTGAAAAATTTATTGTTTTTTATTTTTTGTTCATCTTACTCTGTTTCGCATTTTACACGGTTACATTTTGGCCTTTCGCCGATTACTCATTTTTCAAAGTTATGACTTGAGGTACGTCGTGAAAATAGCCAAGTAATGAAAAAAAAAAATATATTTATGTAATTTTTAGTGGAAAAAGTTGAAATTTGTATAGGTTATATAAAAGCAAAACAGGACTTAATGAATTTATATAACAATTGATACTAAGATTGAGCTAAACAGAAAAAAATCAGTTTAAATAGTTCAGTTTTAATTTTGAGTTTAAAGCTTTAATTTTCAAGATTAAGGATTTTTTAGCTTAAAGCTTTTTAAAGTTAATGATTTTTAAGCTTTTTAAGCTTAAAGCTTTTTAAGCTTAAAGCTTTTTAAGCTTAAAGCTTTTTAAGCTTAAAGCTTTTTAAGCTTAAAGCTTTTTAAGCTTAAAGCTTTTTAAGCTTAAAGCTTTTTAAGCTTAAAGCCTTTAAGCTTAAATCTTTTTTAAGATTTAAGCCTTTTAAATCTTATATCATTTTTAAGCTTCAACATTTTTATAGCTTAAATATTTTTAATAACCTTATCGATTTTTAAAGCTTAAAGTTTTTTTTTGTCGTTGAACATTGTGCCTTTACTAGTAGTAAATAATTCCGACACATTATTACTAAAAATTGTAAAAAATAAATAAAAATAATGTAAAATAAACAAAAATAAACCAAAAGTAAATTGAAAATAATGGAAAATCAATGTTTAACATATAAAAATGATGATTAACATCATAAGTGTGATTTTATTTCCGTTTTCCTTAAAATTGAGCTAAGTGGAAAAACCCATTTGTGCGCTGTCTGCATTGAATTCAAGCAAATATTACGCAGTATTTTGAAAACAAGATGTCTGAGTTAAAAAAAATTAAAAAAAAAAATGATGAAGTCTCCGTTGCAGACAGCGAACATTGGCAAATCCTGCTAAACTCGTAAAACTTACAAAACAAGTACAATAATTGACAAACAAATTGCTTGTGGTCATTTTTGAAAATTATTTTTTATTTTTGATAATTTGTTTTTTAATATTTAAAACATTTAATTTATACATGTCATAATTTAATATTTATTATATTTATCAAGTATTGTAAACTTGTTGTAAATTATTTAATACTTTTTTTTACTTTTATTTGAATTGTACGCGTTTATTTCAAATTAAAATTTTTATTTAAAATTATATTTAAATTGTTGTTTTTTTAATTGCTTACTTAAATAATATATTTTATATATTTGGTATATTGATTTTTTATATATATATTAATATATTTTTTAATGGCAGCAAACAACCAGTACTGCCTGCCGAAATGTCGCCAAAACAAGTTTTTTGGGTTAAGAGTGCGATAAAAGCGCAGTAAAAGCGTAAAAATAATGCAATAACTCGACGACGATGTAAATCAAGGAAAGCAGATAAAATAACGGTAACAACAGACAGACTGCACTGCATCAGACAAAAAAAAAGGTTGCTCAAAAACACGTAAGAAAAAACAAAAATGAAATAAAATAAAATCGTTAAAAAATAAGTCTAAAAAAAATTGTTAAATTTCTGCAACGCATGAAAGTGAAATTTATGCATTGGGAATATAAAAAATAGCTACTACTACAAAGTCGAAAACTACAAAATAATCTAATGCGACGCAAAAATGTATAACATATGAAGTACTCTCCATTAAAATGAGTTCGAACAGTTTATTGCAATTAAAGGATATTTTTGTGCTGTTTTTAAAAAATAATTTGATTTATGAAGAGTTCCGATAGCATATTTTTAGACCAAAGTCGAAATTGAACGTTGCGTAGTCCGTGTTTTTTTTATTTTGCAAATAAAAATTGTCAATTTTTTTTTAATTTTTTAGCTTAAAACTTCAGAAAGCTTATACCGTTTTATTTAAAGCTTTAAAGCTTAAATTTATTTAAAGCTTTTAAGTTTAAAGTTTTTGATAAAGCTTAAACCTTTTTATAATCTTAAAGCTTTTTTTAAGGCTTTAAGCTTTTTTATTTAATTTTTTTTTTAACTTAAATTTTTTTTAAAGCTTAAAACTTTTTTAATATTAAGTTTTTTTTTGGTTTAAAGAGTTTTTAAGCTAAAGTTTTTTTGCTTAACGGTTTTTAGCTTAAAGCTTTTTAAGCTTAATGCTTCTTAAGTTTAATTAGTTTTAACATAAAATCTCTTTTATTAAGGTTTTTAGACCAAGGATTTTTTTTAAATTGTCAGTTTTTTTCCCTTTTTTATCTCAAACTTCAAAAATATTCAAACATTCAGAATCTATAAGTTTTTTTAAAGCTTTAGCATTTTTTAAGGTTGAAGCTTTCTTAAAGCTTATAACTTTTTAAATTTAAAGCCTTTTAAACTTAAAGCTTTTTAAGTTTAAAGCTTTTTAAGTTTAATGATTTTATAAGCTTAGAAATCTAAAGATTTTTAAGATTAATGCTTAATGCTTTTTAAGTTTAATGTTTTTTGAGCATAAAGCTTTTTTTAAACTAAAATCGTTTTTAAGATTCAACCTTTTTTAAGCTTAAATCTTTTAAACAAGGTTAAAACTTTTAAGCTTACACCTTTTTAAGTTTAAACCTGTACTGAAGGCTTACGGTTAAGTTTAAAACTTTTTGAAACTTTTATTAGCCTTTAAGCTTAAAGCTTTTTAAGTTAAATCCTATATTAAAGACTTACGGTTAAGCTAAAACCTGTTTATAACTTAAAGCTTGTTGAACCTCAACGATTATTTTAAAGCTTAACGATTTTAGAAGTTTTTGAAAGTTTTTTTTTAGTGATAGCTTAGTGATAAAGTTTTAAAAAAGTTCAAATAATTGAGATTAAAGAACAGATCTTAAGTTTAATGGGTTTTTAAATGCAAAAATATCTTAAAAAAAAATTTAACATTATTTTGTTTTGTATTTTTTTTTAAATTTTATACCTTTTATTAAGAATTATATATTTTAATTCATTTAAAACTTTTTACAGTATTTAAGATTTCGACAGCTTTGAATTGTCGCATTCGAATGTACTAAATGCTTGGTGCAAGTATTTGTTTTAATACATTTATAAATCAATGAAATGTATATGTACTACAGTGACTGTACTGACACATCGCCTATTGCTCTGCGTGTCTCTGCCTCTGCAGCATCTTCTTTTTTCACTTTCACACATTTCACTGAATTTGCTTCATAACGAAATGAAGTGTAAACCAAATAAAAAAAAAAATAAAAAAACACATGAAGCATCAACGCCTCAACATACGGTTTTCTTTAATTTCAATATATAATTTTTATAGCAGTTGTTGTTGTTAATCATCACTCTTTATTTTGTCGTATTTTTTTCATCTTCTTGTATTTTTGAAGTTCATGCGTGCTTTTAAGGTGCGTTCAACATTCGTTTTTTTTTCGATGCGGTGCCACTTGATTTAAGACACTTGACTGAAGCGTTGACTTGACTGAAGCGTTGTTCGAAAGTTTTTATTTGAAATTTTTGTACAAAATTTTATGCATTTACATCGGCATTTTAATGTCAATGATGATCTGTCATAAAGAAAACCACTTTAACTGCGACGATTTCATGTGTGACATAGATTTTTTTCACTTTTAATATTTATATATTTTTTTGGTGGCAATTTTTAGAAAGTTAAGAAGTCAAATTTGACTGATTGATTTTAGTTTGTATAAAGTTTCAGTTGGCGGCATTTTTTCAACAATAATTTTGGTAATTATTTTTATTACATAATTTTATAAAATATAAAAATTATAATAATTTATAAACATTTTTATATTTAAGAGGAAATTTTTGGTATTCACTTTCGTTCAAAATTCAAATATTCGAAAACGAAAAGCGAATTGAATTTGTTAGACAGTACTGTAATGTATTGACTTCGTTTTAAATACTTTTATTTTGTATTGTAAAAGCGAATTATAGTTGCTAAAACTGCGCCGACTAAATTATTTGCTGCATTGACGTACTCATATTGGTATTAGCAAACGAAATTGCTGAATTAACGAAGAAGAGCAAATGCTTTCATTAAATTAGTGAATTTCATTGCTGGATTGATTAGTGAATGCAATTAATGTCGGTTGCTATATTTACGTTGATTATTTTTTTCTGTGCACATACAAATTCCAAACACTTCAATATGATTATTAGAAAAAGAGAACAGCTCTATTTTATTATAATAATAAAATACAGATTAAAGAAATTTGTTGCGACAACCAAATTAGCACAGAAATATTCCACTCTTCACATGAGAATGAATGAAAGCAAAGGTTATAACAACCAAATTCATTCAGAGAGAACTAAATTTCGAAAGCTTATTGATTTGTCTTAGAGTTTATTCATTCAGTTGTAATTATAAGAAACATATTTATCATTGTAAGAACTGCATAAGTAAATTGGTTGTCGTAACAAATTTCTTTTCTATGTGTTTTTGATTTTCTATTAAGTATATGTATTTTTGACTTCAAAAATATAACATAATTGAATTATAAAAATACATAAGTATTTATTTGAACTAATTGAATTTGCGTTGTCCGAATGAAATATATATGTTTATTACCCTTCTAATTATAAAATAATGAAAAGGTATTTGTGCTAACCAAATTGTAATTTTTGGATAACAAATTCATTTGAACTAATTTAATTTGCATTCGTTTTTATCTGAGGTTTTTGTATAATAGAATAAAGTTCTTTGTGATAACCGAATAAATGTATATTTAATAGTATTTCATTTGAAATAATTGAATTTGCATTATCACAACCGAATTATATTTCGTAATTGCTCTAATGCCTCTAAAAAATAGAAAAAGAAATTTTGTGATAAATGAATTTAACGTTATGA
This sequence comes from Dryomyza anilis, assembly GCA_951804985.1. Lineage (NCBI taxonomy): Eukaryota > Metazoa > Arthropoda > Insecta > Diptera > Dryomyzidae > Dryomyza > Dryomyza anilis. Next base: position 30,617,084 of record OX638131.1, read on the forward strand.
AATACATTTCCAATGTATGATAAAGAATTTGATTTATTAAAACAAAATTCTATTTTTAAAATGCACAAATGGTTTACAGAACCTCATTTTAATAAAATACGAATATTTTACACAAGAAACTCATATATTTCGGCATGATAATATTAAAATTATAACTCATTTGTAATAACCGAAATCTGTAATAAAAACAAAATAGCGATAAATTTGACAGGAACTGCTATTCAGTTAAGACAACCGAATTATGCTATATTTTTAAGCAAAACCATGAAGTTGTTTTATAAATTTCTTAAACTTTTAAAAAATTAAATACATCACTTATTTGGTTGTCACAACCAAATTTTGATCAAAGTACCGTGAATAATATATTTGATAGAAATGATATTAATTTCTGCACAAATGCAGACATGTTTGACAGACAGAGTTCTACACAGGAAACTCATATATTTCAGCATAAGTTTATAAAATTAAAACTCATTTGTAATAACCGAATTCTGTAATAAAAGCAAAATTTCTATAAATTTGACAGGGACTGCTATTCAGTTAAGACAACCGAATTATGCTATATTTCTAGGCAAAACCAAGAGTTGTTTCAAAAAATTTCTTAAGTATTTAAAAAATTGTATGTATAATTTAATTGGTTGTCACAACCAAATTTTGTTCAAAGTACCGTGAAAATAATGTGCTTAATAGAAATGATAAATAATTCAAATTTAAAAAATATAAAATTCATAAATATAAATTTGTGAATAATAAAAAAAAATATATTTTAAATTTTGTTCATTTACAATTGCTATTCACGACGTCTAATACCCGACAAAATGGCGGTTCATGTTTATGCATAAAACATTCGCTTTTCATTAACACTTGCATGGCATGCGGCAGGAAGCGCCTTTTTGGCCAGTAGCACCAAGAGTTTTTGGCATGAACTGGGCGCATGTTAATGAGCACTAAAAACTAAATGTGAATTGCAACAAATTTTGCACGCATTTACCAAATACAACAAAAACAATTAAATCAATAAATGTTTAAAATTTAATATAAAACAAATAATTATGATTATTTTTGAATTATAAAAAAAAAAATTTAGGAGTTTTATAATTTCAAATAATAAGACTACTTTAAAAAATTCCAAAACACAAAATCATTTAAAATACTTTTATAAAATAATTCATCCACAATTTTTATAAAAACTAGTCTGTTCAAAACAAAAACACATTAAAATCAAAACAAATCAAATAAAAAACAATATAAAAAAATTTAATTTTAAAAAATCACTTTATAAAATATTAAAAAAAAAAATTAAGTGCTGCAATAAAAAAAAAACATACAAAATCCGGCTGCCAAAAACTTTAAATTGCCAAATAAAAAACATAAACCTCAAAAAATACTCTGCATTTGACGCTTGTTTTATATCTATTTTTTAGTTTATTTAATATTTTTTTTTACTTATTAAGTAGTAGATTGAAAACAAGAAATATAACTTGATATTTATATTAATTGCAATTTGATGGCACAAATATTTCATCTAAATCTAAATTAATGATGGCCAAAATTAACTAAAAAAAACTAAATAAAACAACGCAATATAAATTAGATGTAGTTAAACTCTGTCTTAGTGAGTTCAAGGTGAAGAAGCCTACAGTTAAATTTAAGACTTGCTAATTTTATTTAAATTAAAAAAAAAATTGTCTACACTTAAAAAAAATATTTTTTTTGGCCAAAAATTACAAATTATTTTATTTTCACGTGACACCTTTGAATATTGTGCAAACATTAATCAACTGTATTTGAATTTAATTAAATTATACAAATTACAATAATTTGTTAACAAGTGAAACCTTTTGTCTTATTGATGTTTGTCAATTAATCTTCATTAAATTGTGTGGTTTGCAAAGTTCTAATTGAAATTCTTTGTTTATTTAGTACAAAAGTTGTTAATTGGTTTTATCAATATTTAAATATTTTGTTGAGTATAAGTAAAAAAAAAAATTGCAAAAGCTTTGCAGTGAAAAAACAGAATGAGACAAATTGCTGTTGTTGCACACACACGCACTCTATTAATAGAAAGGCGCGACTCTTAAGCAATTAAGCTGCTCTGACAGTAGCTTATTCATAATTTAGCAGCTAAATAATAAAAATATGTCGTTAATGACGTTTAATATATATGTCTTTGGGATCCTGATTAGTTTTGCTAATGTTCTTGGTGCAATTTGAAAACACTGCTTAACGTTAATGTGTGCTTTAAAGCTGCTTAGAAAGATTGCGGAAGTTTTGCTGCATTTAAATCAATTTTAAATCAGTTACATTATTATTTAAATTTTATTTTGTTATTATCTTTTAATTACTATTATGTAGTAAGAACAAAAAGCAAGTTTAAGTTGTGAAGAAATTTGTATTTAAGTATTTGAATTTTTATTTTTATTTTTATTATTTCATATTTTATGGCAGTCTTAAAATGCATAAAAGATCATCATATCAAATCATTTAAATAAATTGATGTTAGATAAATTATTTGATTAATCAATAAATATTTTGATAAATCAATAAATTAGTCAATCAAAAAATCAATAAATCATTGATTTAATAAATCAAGAAATCGATAAATCAATAAATGAATAGATCAACAATTTAATTAATCAATAAATCGATAAATCAAAAAACTAATCGTATTAAAAAATCAATAAATCAACAAATCAATAAATCAATAAAACAACAAATCAATAAATCAATAAATCAATAAATCAATAAATCAATAAATCAATAAATCAATAAATCAATAAATCAATAAATCAATAAATCAATAAATCAATAAATCAATAAATCAATAAATCAATAAATCAATAAATCAATAAAACAATAAATCAATGAATCAATAAATCAATAAATTAATAAATCAATAAATCAATAAATCAATAAATCAATAAATCAAAAAATCAATAAATCAATAAATCAATAAATCAATAAATCAATAAATCAATAAATAAATAAATAAATAAATAAATAAATAAATCAATAAATCAATAAATCAATAAATCAATAAATCAATAAATCAATAAATCAATAAATCAATAAATCAATAAATCAATAAATCAATAAATCAATAAATCAATAAATCAATAAACTAATAAATCAATAAATCAATAAATCAATAAAACAATAAATCAATGAAAAATCAATCAATTAATCAATAAAACAACAAATAAACAAATCAATAAAATAAATAATATTAAAAAAATAAAATAAATTAAAAAAATATTAAAAATTTATAAAAATATTATTATAAACACCCTGTATTTGCAGCTGCAATGGATTATTAATTGTCATCGAAGATGCAGCGCCATCGTCTGCAACTTCGATGACATCTGCTGCCGTTGCAATTGAAAATGCATACAACTGGCAAAGTAGCTCATGGTCTTCCAGTTGTTGTTGTTATTATGGTTGTTATTTTTGTATGCTGATGTTGTTGTTGTGCTCTTTTAGTTGTTTGAATGATGGACAGCTTGTGCAAAGTAGTTGAAATTAGCGCGCACATAATTTCAAGTTCGTTGCTGCAGTCTTCTGATTTTGGCAGACAATTTTAATTATAATTAAATAAAATAAGACAATTGATGCACAACAATAAGTTTTAATTTACATACAAAACATTTTCAAGTTCGTTGCGGCAGTCTTTTGAATTTTGCAGTCAATTTTAATTGTACTCGAATAAACTTGATTTATTTTTAATAAGCAAAATAATCCAGTTGATGCACAAAAGAGTGTTTTTTTTTTGAATTTTTAAAACTATTTATTTTTCATTGAAAAGAATTTATAAATTCATTAACTATGCGAATAAGCGCATAATATACATAAAGTAGCACAAATATACCAGACAGCAGAGAACAAATAATGCAACAAAACGTTGAAAAACAAAAAGAATGCTTAACACTTATAAAACAATAACCACAACGGGCATACAGTGTGACACCGTTTGTTACGCATACGTAACGTGGGCACAATGTCAGCGCAACATGCCACACAAACACAAATGTGCCAAGTGATTTTAAAATGTTGTTGCAAAATTTTTAAACCATTTTTTGACATTTTCAATAGCTTGATATTTGATACTATTGAATATTATATTTTCAATTGTGTTTTTTTTTTAGATTCAATAAATCAAAGAATATTTTGCCAATTGTAAAAATGTCATTTATGCACATTTTGGCAAAACAAGTGTTGTGTGCAGCAGTAATGACACTTTGCACTTGTGCTTAATTTGTGCACCCAGTCAGTCAATAAGCTACGTCAACGCGAACAGCGCATTCTTGTGCACATTGCATATCAATGTAGCGCATTTTGTTTAGTAAAATATTTTTAAATGACACAATATTTTTTGCCGCATTGCTGCAGTGGGTGACACTCAATGTCAGCTTATTTTAAAAATTGCTATAAATTGCAATTGATTTTTTAATTTATTTTATATATCAAAAATGTTGGCATTTTATTTTTGTGTCATTTTTATGCGGCTACTGTGCAAAATCTAATTAAATTAGTTGACTTTTTTTATGCAGCGTTTTATGCGCTTAATCATTAAGTATTATATGCCAAAATTTCATAAGTCTGCACTTTATAGTTTAGCACTGAGAGCCTACGAACGGTGGCAACATAGGAGGCAGGCCGTAACAAGTTTGTAGCTTAAGTCTTTTATTTCATTTCATTTTTTCTTTGATTTTTGAACAGCATATGTGGTTTAGCAAAAATATATTTTATTTATATTAGTTATATAAACGTCAAAAGCCACATGTTTAGGCATTTATATTAATGCATAAAATAGTAACTAATAAAATTTATTGTGCATAAAATTAATTATTAGTTAACATCTGCAGATTGCATTAATTTCTTTATTTTGAGTTTTTTTGTATTTATTTAAACAAAGTGTAACAAAAAAATAATGCATAATATAACCAAAATTTAGTAAAACTTTCTTCATTAACATGGAGCCGCATATTAAGCTAAAATTAATTGTTAAGTCATGCCAAAGTGGTCAAAAGCAATGGCTGAGAAGTCTTAGACAAAGGTTGTTTTCGAAAAGACATGTATATTGTGGCTGTAATTAAAACACTGACGTAGACAAAGCGTAAAAAAGGCTTAAAATAAATGAGAAAAGGTCTACAAAAAAGATGTACAAAATGCGTTTTACAAAAAAGGTCTACAAAATATACCTATACAAAATATACCTATAAAATATTAAAATATTAAAAAATCTTCAAGACGCAGTTTTCTTTATGTAAATTAAGTCATTGCTTGAAATCGATTTTTCTTTGTCTGCACGAAATTTACATTTATTGTGAATTATCATTCTTTTTTTTTTCTGTAACAAACATTTTTTTATAAGTTTAAAATTGAAAACACTTTCATTTTCTTGCTTGAATGAAGAGCTAACAAAGCAACAACTTGATTAGCATCATCGAGCGTTTTAGTTTTTTTTTTTTTTTTTTTTTTTGATATTTGTACAACGGAAACCTTTTCGCACTAAGCTGATGCTGTTCATTTTTTTTTAAGTTTTTTGAACATTTTTTTAACATATCATTTGCTTAACGGAATGAAAGTGAAATTTTTACAACTTTGCAGCACTGTTGACTTGACCAACTTCTGGTTGTTGTTTGTGGCTTAAATTTTTAAGTGGGTTGCCTGCTATTGGTTTAGCATTAATATTGGTTTTAAATTTAGTTAATGTTTATGTATTTGAATTAGCGCAGCTGTTTGCATAATCGTCGTGTTTGTTTAAAATAATTTTAATTCTTTTATTTTCTTTTTTGACACTATAAATTAGCTTCATAAATGACAACGAAAGTTTATACGCAAAATATTTTTGCATTTTTAGGCATATTGTATAACTAGTTGAGGTTTTAAGTTTTATATAAAAGTATTTTTAGTAGCTTTATAAATTTATCAAGTTTTTGCAGATTATACAACTATTTTTATTGCGCTTTGGAATGCGTTGGATTTTTTTAAATTTTTATTTTGCATAACATTTGCATGAAGGTTGTTCAGTCGGAAGTGACCGTTGCTGCAAAATATTTAGTTCCTCTTTATTTTCGTTGGTTTTGAATTAATTTATGCGCGCGCAGAAATTAATTTTAGTTGAGCAGAGATAATTTTATGTTTATTATAAATATATTTGATTATAAATTAATATTTTATATATTAAAAATATAGTTCATTAGGCAAAAGTCAGTTGCATAATGTTTTAATTAAAAAATATGTTTTATTTACATAACTTACTAGCTAAACAACTATTTATGTTTGTCACACAATCAGAAACGTTTGTCACAATTATATTTAAAAGACATAATTTTGTCACACAAACAGAAACCTTTGCCGCAATTATCTTTAAAAGGCATAGGTTTAAATCAACATTGCTGTATTTATAATTTTCGTTTGTAAGAAAAATAAAACCAAATAGATTTTTTAGAGAAATTGGAGAAACATATATATGTTTATCATAAAATAATAAATATTTGCTGCAATTATATTATAAATTTGATTTGATATTATTGATCATAAATAGCATAAAGTTTAATTATATTTTTCAATTTCCGACATGAATACTGCATATTTGAAAAGTGTTGATGAATATTAGTGCTGAATATTAATGCTAAAATAATATTTAATATATTAAAAATATATTTAAAAATATACTTCGTTAGACAGAAATCACATTCATAATATTTTAATTTAAAAAAATATGTTTTATTTATACAACTTAGCTTGTTAAGCTAAAACAACTTTTTATGTTTGTCAACCAATCAGAAACCTTTGCCGCAATTATCTCTAAAAGACATAGGTTTAATATCTACATTGCTGTGTTTATAATTTACATTTGTAAGAAAATTATTAATATATATATTTGAAGAGAAATTGGAGAAACATATATATGTTTATCGTAAAATAATAAATAATGCTGCAATTTTATTATACATTGAAGTATTTTGTTTTGAATTGATATTATTTGAGAGAAATATAATACAGTTTGGGTATATTTTTTTATCTCCGATGTGAAAACTGTTTATTTATAAAATGTTGATGAATATTTATGCTAGTGACAATAACTTAAATTGTTTACTATGAATACATTGAAGGCTGATTAGAATTTTTAATAAATTTGTACTCCAAAGTTTTTATAATATTTCATATATTTAAATATAATTGAATAAATTATATTATCTTTCAATTATAAATATAAGTGTTCACAGTTTGTTTTAGACCTAAGTATAATAATGTCGTTTTTTAGAGTTTCTATATAAATTATAGTCAACATATTTGCTTGAATTGCAAATAAAAAAGAAATCATGTTTTTATAATTATAATATTATAGTACAATATTATAAAAAACTTATCTCCTTTTTATTTGAAATAAAAAATATAATTGAAATTATTTAATATCATATTGTAAAAATATACTATTTTTTTATTTATTAATGTTGAATTTAAATTTCTAGTATACTTATTGCTCAGTTGTTCTTAACTGTTTATCGTAAATAAAAGTTGTTTGCTGTAAATATTTTTTAAATATAAATTGTTTACAACCTCTGTTAATTATTTTAAGATATTGTATTAACATGCGCATAATTTTTTAAAATTTAAATATGAATTAAATATATATAATTTAAAATGCATTACTATATATTTAGTATTAAAAAAAATAAAATTATTACCACAATTATAAATAATATAATAATATATGGATATAATTAGAGGTAATAAGATATTATTTACTGCATTTATTTTTCAAAGAGTAAAACAACATAAATTGTAATCTAGTACTACAAATAAATATTGCGTAAAAACATAATAACAAATGTAGATTAATGTTCAGCAACAATTAACTGTTATATAACTGTGATAATAACAAAATGTTTACACTAACTAACAAATAAATAATTTATTAAAATATATAAATTAAATATATCTGTTAACTATTAAATAGTTTGTTAAGTATTCCAGATTAAAATACGGGAAATAAGTACAAGCAAACTATTTTATATTTGTCACAATTATAATTTGTTGTCTGCATTTATTAACAAGCATTAAAACAGCATATTATGAATTCATATTTAAAATCCTTTTTTGTTATTTATTTAATGATATCGAAAATAAATTGTGTTGAAAATTATAATAAAAAACAAGTTAGTTCATATTTGGCATAATTATAAAATGTTTACCATAATTATTTTACAATCATACAATATTTTATTATATTTTGCATTTAATAAAATGCAAGGAATAAGTAATAACATTTTATCTCTTATTTATGTAAACAATTTTAATTGAAAACTAAACAGTTTATTTTTCCAAATAACAATATATTAACTCTAATTATTTTGTATGATTTAAAATATAATATATTTTGATATTAGTTATGAAATCTGCACTTATTAATTAATAATGGTTTGTAATAGGATTTATGTTAAAAATGCCAGACATAAATTGAATAAACAAACTATTGAATGTTTGTCACAACAATATTTTACTTACTGCAATTATTAAAAAAAAAACATATTATGGAACAAATATTGAAATCTTTTTATATTCATTTAAAAATGCACATAAATTAATTTATATTTCTTAAAAATAAATCGAAACAGAAATGAATGCATATTTGTTGTAATAACAAATTGTTTACGGCAATTATTTTAGAATCAACTTAATTGGTTTAAAAGACATTTTATATGAATTGAAATGTTATTGATATTTTATTTAATGCTATCAAAAATATATTGCATTGAAAATTACAAAAAATAATTAAAAACCAATTTAGTTTATTCTTGGTATAATTATAAATTGTTTACCACAATTATTTTACAATCGTTTAGAGACAAATATTTTATTTCTTCTTGCATTTGATATAATGCATGGAATAAGTAATAACATGTTATCTCTTAATTAGCTTAAATTATTAAATGTTAATTAAACAGTTTGTTTTTCCAAATAACAATATATTTACTGTAATTATTTAATACGTTTTAATATATAATATATTTAAGTTATGAAGTCTGTCAATATTAATTACTAAATGGTTTATAAATAGATTTTCGTTGAAAATTGCAAACATAAATGGAATAAATGGAATCTAATGATTGTTTGTCACAACAATAAATTATTTATTGCAATTATTTAAAAAAAAAACATATTATGGAACAAATATTGAAATATTTTTCTATTCATTTAAAAATGCACTTAAATTAATTTATATTTCTTAAAAATAAATCGAAACAGAATTTAAGGCATATCTGTTCAGCATTTTTTTAATATATTAATGAACAGATGAAGGTACATTTTTATAAATGTAAGTAAAATATTTAAAATTTAAGTAAAATGTTTAATATTCAAAAAAAAAAAAATCACACTAACTACTGCCGTTTTAATAGAAATATGCTAATTTTAAAAATAAAAATTAACACACAGTGCAAATCCGTGTGTAAATTTTAAAAAATATTTAAACTTTTATAATGTGAAATTTTTAATGTTTAATTATATAGAAAATAAAAATAACCCATAATTAGAAACTTGCTTTGTGCAGAAGATAAAAAAAAAAACATTTTAGAAAAACCAGTCTAAAATTTTTAATACAATTAATGTGAATTATAATAAAATTACTCACCATAGAATAAATCCAATAAAGCAGCGTAGCTTCAACATGCTGACGTTGTCTGCACTTTCGATGTGATTTGTATTAAATTTAAAAAAAAAACGCTTATTTAATAAATACAAAACTTAACTACTTAAGTGATTAATAAATTCTATATTTGGCACAATTTTTAATATTTTTTATATTTTAAATAAATTATTTAGGTATTAAATTTTATAATTAAATTTAAAATTAATTAAATGAAAAAACTGTAGAACAGGACTCGATTCACACACACTATAAGTCGTTTTTTTTTCTCTATTACTTAAATTTATTATTATATTTTATTTATTAATTATTTATTTATTTTGTTTTAATTAAACACTAGAATATTGTTTAATATTTTTGTTTTATTTATTTATTATTGAATATTTTATAATTTTATAATTTTGTTAAGAGGTTCTTGCCAAACAAATAGTAACCGATGAACAACGCTTTGAATTTGATTCTTTCACCAGTGAGCATAACGCTGGCGATTGTTGTTGTATGGTGTTAATTGTTGCTGCTTGCGTTGGACGCGAATGTTGGCGGCTTTAAAAATTCTTTATTTTCGAATTTAAATTTTTTCTTAATTTGCGCAATATACGCAAAAGGATGCGTCGGGTTAAAATCCAGGCGCGCGCGTTGATCCAAAAAAAAAAACACAATTCCAACCGACGACAAACGCAGGCGCACAAAAAGTATCCGCGAGATACACAATTTGAGCGACTGACAAACACGAGCTGTGGCTGCCAACTAAACTGTATGGCATGCGAAACCGACAAATAACTCCGAGTATCTGAAAGTCCGTAATGAACGTGCGGCGGCTTAAAAAGCAAAAATGCAAGTTTAACGTTGTGGTGTATCTGCTGGATACGACGTCAACAGTCAACAGCGTCGTCAGCAGCGTCGTATCTATGCCGCACAGCAAGTTGCGTGAGCGCGAGCTTTTAAAGCTTTTTTGTTTCGTATAGTTCAAAATGCGCTGACGCAGACGTTGACTGCGCTGTCGCAAATGTATCTCAGACTCGCATGCATTTAGATACATTTCGTTAGTTGGGTTGCTGAGATACAAGCGACGACGACGACGACTCACGTGCCTCGTGAGTCGGGCGCTCAGTGGATCTGGTGCGCAGTGGCAACGGAGAAAGTCATCTATAGAGACTGTGGGCTGACATGGTGTTTTTGTTATTGTGCTTTTTGGTACAGCAGCATCCATCAGATACTTTTGGAGCATCCGTCGGATATATGCCGTGAGTTGTATGGCGTTGGCGCGCAACGCTGACATTTAGACAAAAAAAATTGTTGTTGCTGAGTTTAATTTTGTTGTTTTTTTACGTGTTATTTTATTTACTATTTTTTTCTTTTATTTTTTATTTAAATTTTTTATTTTTCTTGCATTCCAAAGCTCAAAAATGAAATCGGAGCAGTTTTTGAAGTGCAGCAATTTGTTAACGGTTTTTTGTGGTGGTTGTATTTTTGAAGCTGTTCTTTTTGCTGTTGTTGTTGCCATTGTCACCTTATTGTTTGCGGTTGTGTTTTTTTTGTTTGTGAAAGGAGTCACGCGCTTGTCTGGCTGTTGCCGTTTCCAAACCGCGAGTCTCTGAAAATGTCGTTTTTTTTTTGGTTTCTTTTGATTTTTTTAATCATTTTTTTTTTAATGTAGTTGTTGTAAATTTTAGGTCGCATCATTGGTCGTTAACATTTTGCTCAGTACACGAAGCAAATAAATATTTTTTTTTTTGACGAAACAAGTTTTGTTTTATATTTTTTTATTTTTCATTTTAAATCGTCTGCCGCATCTGCTTAGTTTTGACTTGTTTTTAATTTTTTTCTTTTGTATTTTATATATTGTTTAAACTCTTCTTTTTTGTATTTTGTGAAGCTGCCTGATGATGTAAGTCATGCAGTCAACAAAAACCAAAGTGAAAAAAAAAATACCAAACGACTTGTAGTACCAACGGGTACCAGGTGAAAAGGTCTGCAACATTGCTCAATAGCATAAGTAATGTAACTTTTTGTAGGCAGTTGTTGTTAATATTTTCTTTAAAGAAAAAAATACTTTTTTTCTAGTTATTTCTTGTTGTTTTCCAACAAATGTCAGAGGTCATTAAATGAATTTATGATTAAATGAAATTTACAATTCAGCGAAAAACATTTGAAATGTTTTGAAAAGAGTTTATTTAAAGAGCTTATTTATTTATATGAATGTGACACATAAATGAGAATAGTTAACGTTTAGTGTAACGTTTTCTAAGCGTGGACATGAGCGATGTCCAGAGGAGGTACCTTCGTACCTCCCCTGGATTCTGCAATAAACTGTAGGTCCCACCACTTTGAGTACAAATATAACACGCACAGCTCAAAATGGTGAGAGAGCTCGGCCGAAGTTCTTATAGGACTGTAGTGCCAAAACTATAATACTAAAATATAATACTAAAGTTTAATACATTTTCTAAGTTACATCAAATTTAGATATAAAAACTCTGAAAAGGGACTGCACGAAATTTGGGTTATATATTTCTCAAGTGTACCCAAAACAAACAATAAAAATCTCCAGTTTCATTCAAAGTAAGATGAAGTGTATTTATATGGAATGGTGTCCTGTCGATTGGAATTGGACCAGTGGTAGTGGAAGCCCCCATAAAAGGTACATTTGTGTATGGTGTATGACGACAGTTATTGTGATATGAAGATACTTCACAACAGGGTATGCCAACCACCCCAAATTCTTTAAACACACCACACTGAAATTAACCACACCGAAACTCACCACACCAAAATTTACCACACCGAAACTCACCACACCAAAACTTGTACGGGAAAAACCCTAAGGGCAACAATTCTAAGGCGAAGAATTCTACTGAAAAGCATTCTACGGGAAAGTATTACTTTGAATGAAACTTTGAATGAAACAGGAAAGAATTTTGCGGGAAAGAACAGCCCTAGGAAGAATTGTCTTTGAGAAAAGTTGTTTTGGAGGAGAATTATTTTTTTTTTAGTTACTCATATATAACACCAATAAAAAAAAAACGTCCACAGCGAAGCATGGGTCCCTGCTAGTATAAAATATAAAGGATGATCCGATTTGGGATATTAATGTTTAATGTGCCGATTGCATGGAGTATTTTGTGGAAACAATTGTTCTAGAGGATTTTTTTTTTTTTGGATAGTGTAAATGATATTTAAGCAATTCTAATTAATTTTAATATATTATTTCTGTGAATTATATGTAGTGAATATTTCATTTTTGGCATTACCATAATTTTATTTGTTTATTACATTTATATTTTTTTTATATATTCTGAATGTATTAACATTACTGTACATAAACATGAAATAATACAGAATTAACACATTATTTGACTCTTTGCAAAATTTTTAAAATTTCCCACATTACCGCAGTATTTTTCAAGAGGTTCGCAAATGATGTGTTTTAAGAAATCGGCCAAAAATCAATTGAAAAATATATAAATTGTATTCTGTTAATGCATAAGGTTGGATTATGAACCACTCTATATATTATTATCTTCAAAAGAATTTAAAAAATTATCTAAATTAATTTTTTTGAAGGCAGATCAAAACGTTTCCCACTTTACCCTAGTATTATTATTATCTTCAAAGTATTATTATTATCTTGTTATCTTCAAAGTATTATTATTATCTTATTATCTTCAATTAAAAAATATCTAAATTTATTTTTTTGAAGGCAGATCAAAACGTTTCCCACTTTACCCTAGTATTTCCTAAATACATTCATTTTCTTACAAATAAATATTTCTATAAATAAAGTTTCAAATAGAAGTATCGTTACTTCTGTTAAAATCATCAAGCAATAAAAACGAATAGGAAAAAAGACGTCCAATAATATTATGGTGGTTTAACCAATCCATGTTTTGTTTTTAACTTTTCGCATAATTAATTAGTGCTTTGGAATTTTGAATACAACATATTTATGGTACCTCTCTAAAGGGTTGCCCGCATATTATAGTGTTTTTTTTTATAAATGTTAGCTATAGTCACTTCGACAATTTACTGGGTTTTGCCAACATTATACTACGGGTGTAGTTACTCCAAAACACTATGGTTTGACATGGATATTATGCAATAATTGAATACGGTTAGAAAATGAAAGTTCCGCGCGTTTAAACAATTTAAATAAATAAATTGATGCAAATTTTTACAAAAAAAAAAAAAAAAAACAAATAAAAATCTTCATTTTATTGCTAAAACATAAAACAAACATAATGATCATAATGTAGACAGTTTCGGCTGTGAGTTTTTAGAAGCAACTTGACAAACACGAGTGCCTGAAATTAATGTCACCAATGGAATTGACTGAGTTGATAATTAAAATCTTCAATATTTTTGTCACAATTTGATTGAAGATGCTTGAGAAAGATTTGTATTTGAAAAAAAAAAAAAAAACCATCAAGGTAGTAAATATTGAAAACAACTTTAAGGTCTGCTCTTTCGACTAATGAGGTTTGGTTTGAAAATTATGCAAATTCAAAGTACATTCAAAAGTTTTTCCCCTTCAAAAAATATTGATTGATTACCACAGAAAATTATACAAAACTGTACCAAACTTTAGATAAGAGTGCCTGCCGATTGCATTAGAGTTAATTAGTTCAAACAACCCATGTAGGGTAAATAACACCATTAAAAAGCTACTATTGTTCTTAGCTATTTTCATAATTAGCTGGTTTTTTGTATTTTTTACATTTTTATATATTGTGTAGCCATTTTTTATCACATCAATTATGTCAAGGATGTGGGCATGAGCAACTCATAAAAAATCCCAAATAGCTTTGAATAAATTACGAATATTTAAGCAAATATATATTTAATTTTATTCTGTGCGTTCGTCATGATCACATGATCCAAAATATTATTTAAAACGTTGCGAAGTTGATCACATGTTGGTACCGCGCTGTCATTGTTAAGTAATACCAGTTCCTGTTACCAAAAATATACAAAAAAAAAACCTAAAAACAATACAAAACAACAATCACTAAACCAAAAACAATCAGCAAACATTGATTGCCATATATACAAAAACACAAAAAAAATAAAATTAATGAAAATAATAAAAATCTTCTTCGTGTATGGCACGTGATGTCAAGTCAAAGGAGTACCAAATTATTTAAAATGCATACAAAATAATTAGTCTAACAATAAAAAGTGTAAAATTTTAATACAAAAATATATTAAATTTGAAAAATTAAAATTTAATTCGTTGTGATACATGCCAATTTTCTAATTCTTTGTCAAATTCTCAAAATTATGATAATAATTTTTCAGAAATTTTTTTTATTGTTTTACACAAGGGAAAAATTGTCTCAAATATAAAATGAATCAAGGCACAATTCAGCAGGAAACAAACATATTTGAAAACGAGTTGGGAAAGTTAAGTCACATGGGTAAGTTTGGTCACATGGGGCGGATTTTTATAGTCGGTCGGGCCCGACTATGGAATACCCTACACCTTTGGTAGGGATATTAATGTGGGATATTTAATTGCATACCTTAATTTTAAAGTTTTTAATTATGCTGAACCACCCCTCAGAATACTATTCATAAATCAGAAATTTACGTCTTATATCCCCATAAATTAAAAAAATTATATAAAAGTATAAACAACTAAAAAAGAAAATTTAAAAATATAATTGGGAGGACCAGGCCTATATTTAAAATTTTGAAAGGCTAATATTTCATAGAATTGATTTTAATAATTTACGGATCGAATTTCCATTATGAAAACCCGGGAAATAATGAAAAAAAAAGTGGGCGGATCACGCCCATTTTTGGACCACATATTTATAGATGAATTATAACAATACGTTTTAAATTTTATAACTATACCTTGAATACTTTTCGAGTTATTAGTTCCAAAAGAGTTATATAAAAGTGACTTGTATGGGAGGTGGGCGTGTCCGTTGACCGATTTGGCTCATTTTCAAACTCAGTTCCTATTTTTGGCTAAAATATATTGAGTCTAAATTTCATCGCATTCTGATCAGTATTTCTCAAGTTATTCTGTATTCGGACAGCAAGACAGCAAGACAGCAAGACAGCAAGACAGCAAGACAGCAAGACGGACAGACAGACAGACAGACGGACATGGCTAAACGGACTCGGGTAGTGATGCTGATCAAGAATATATATACTTTTCCATACCGGACACGCCTCCTAAGGGGCGTTACAATATATGCACAAAGTTAATATACCCTGTACCTCATAGGTGTAGGGTATAAATACCTTAATCTGTCTATCAAAAAAATATACTAGAAAATTCTGCTTGAAATGCATGCCAAAGAGGTGAATGTGCAATCAAGTATACTGTGCCAAAATCGCTTGTTGGATATTTCTAGCCACAAAAGACAAAACCAAAAGGACGAATTTGAAAAATTGAAAATTTTGTCATGCCAAAAGAGCGAATCTTTTAGTTTTTTCGCCATAACATTGTATTGGAATAAGATATATAGTGGTGTAAAGGCATTAATTGTTTGATTTTAAAGCACCTATCTATTGGCATCCATAATATTTTGTCAAACATTAATTTGCCATATGTTATTTGCAGGATAAAAATGTTTGAAAACATATTTTTATATAATGATGCCAATCGATTGGTGCTTTAAAAATAAACAATTAACACATTTACATCACTATTTTATCTTGTACCATTAAAGAGTTATAGCAAAAAAACAAAAAGATTCGCCCTTTTGGCAGGACAAGATTTTCAATTTTTCCAATTTCTACGTTTTGTTGCTATAATTTTTTTATTGGTGCAAGATAAAACAGTGGTGTTAAGTTATTAATTATTTGTTTTCAAAGCACCTATCAATTGACATCATTATTTAAAAATATGTTTTCAAACATTTTTTTTCGTGCAAATAACAAATGGCAAATTAATGTTTGGCAAAATATTTTTAATTAATGATGCCAATAGATAGGTGCTTTAAAATCATACAATTAATGCCTTTACATTACTATTTTATCTTGCGCTAATAAAAAGTTATAGCATTTATAACAAAAATATTTGCGTTTTTATCAGGATATAGGCTCACAAAATCCGTATTTATAACTCCAAATCTAAATATATTTTACATACGTTATAATAATTGACAAATAAACCAAAATAACAGAAAAAATTGATATTTTGCTAATTTTTAAAGCACTTCAAACTTTAAAATTTGATTTCCCAACCTTTTTTAAAATTGCACATTCGCCCCTTTGGCATGTCAGTGACGATATAATTTTCTATCAAACAAAAATTTTTATATTTCGAAAATTTCTATTCTACATTTTCCGATACATGAAATTCACAACAAAATTTGTTAATTTAATAAAAGCTTTAAATTAGTTTATCGCTTTGTGTTTAAAATAACCTTCCAAAAGTCTACAGCTTTCGTTTCATTCACATTTGAAAAATGTTCTACAATGACGATGGAAAATAAAAAGTTGTAAATAACACTGTGCGGCGATAGCTCAGTGATTAGTGCGTTGGACTGCGAGACGAAAGGTGCCTGCAATGGGGCTAACAACATCTTTCATAGAAAACATTTTTCTATACAGACACGGTACGATTATTTTTTTTTTAAGTTTCTACCCTAATTATAAAAACCCTTACTTACTTCGGAAAATACAAATTTCTTGGTATTTTAACCTGTTAATAAAAATATGTTGTTTTAGTTTTTTATATATGGATTTAAGAGAATAAAACCGTATCAAAACTAATTTTTAAATTATTTATTACAGGGACTAAAACTCTTTGGAATATCGGTTTCGGTTCGTGGTCCAAGATTTTTAAAATTGTGGTTCCGATTCCGGTTCCAATCAAAACAATTAAAAGGTTTTCGATTCCGAGTCCATACATTTTTTAATAACGGTTTCGAGTCCGGTTCTTTGCGTTCCCTGACAAGGACTATAATATCTGTGCCGGTTCTGGTTTAGAGATTTTAAAAATAGCGATTCCAATTCTAACCAGAAAAAAATATATATGGGTTCCGATTCCAGTTCCGGTTCCACACATTTTTGATAACGATTCCGGTTCCTAAAATCTAAACGGTTCCGGTATTATTTTTCACGTTTGGCCTGCTTTTTCATGTTTTTCCGTGCTTTTTCGTGTTTTCCGTGTTTTGTCGTGTTTTTCCGTGTTTCTTCGTGTTTTTTAAATCCCTGCTTTATCGTGCTTCTCGTGCGTGCCTGTAAATTTATCGTCTCCACTTCAAACCTTTTCGGACCCAATACCGCCCATCACAGAAGTGTAGGGGTATAAGTTTATACTATAATTTTGATCCACTGACCATAAAGAATATGTAATAAAATGTAATAAACAGTTTTGAAAAACCTAGATCGAAAAACATAAACATTCAATAGTTTGTATTATTTTGTCTTACAGATGTCCGAATATATTGGAAAGGAACAAGAAAAATACAGATTTGATACAAACTTTGCCAGGAATTGAACTCATAACAGAAACCGAAATCTGTGTAGATTTCTCTTATTTTTAAACAGAAATCTATCTGAAACTGATACCTATTAATTTAAAACCATTTAATTTATTAACCAAAATTATCCGATAGACAAAACTGTTAAAAATGGTTTTGTATTCTACTGATTTAAAAATAAAACTTACCACATATTAGTTTATTTCTGTCAATCTGAAAATGAAAAAAATAAATTTTAGGTAAATAAAAATTTTAAAAAATAATATTTTTTGATATATATTTTTATTAAAATTAAATTTTTAGGTAAACTATGGACAAAAACTGAAATTAATACAAACATCGAAACCAAATATTGGAATCAGTAAAACTTAAAGTCCGTGAAGATAAATACGTATTTAATTTAGCAGAGACTCAAACCAAAAATTTTAACAGAGCATTTACAGACCGTTAACAGAGGCGGGTCAATGGGAATAATTCATCAATCGGTGCATCTAAATGGGCACGGTCAAGTCGGGGGTGATTGTGTACTAACCGAACCTAATACGTTGGATAGCTAATGGATAGAGCTTTCCAAAAATATATGCCAATAGTTTGGGTCGATCTTCCTAACATTTTTAATTATTTTTTGAAAATGGGTCATATTTTGTAGGAAAAGTGGTCATGATGAAGTGGTCCCTGTCCAGGTGGGGATGACTGTGTACTAACCGAACCTAATACGTTAGATAGCTAATGGATTAAGCTTTCCAAAACTATATGCCAGTAGTTTGGATCGATCTTCCTAACATTTTTAATTATTTTTTGAAAATGGGTCATATTTGGTAGAAAAAGTGGTCTTGATGAAGTGGCCACTGTCCAGGTGGGGATGACTGTGTACTAACCGAACCTAATACGTTGGATAGCTAATGGATAGAGCTTTTCAAAAATATATGCCAATAGTTTGGATCGATCTTCCTAACATTTTTAATTATTTTTTGAAAATGGGTAATAATTTGTACAAAAAGTGGTCATGATGAAGTGGCCACTGTCCAGGTGGGGATGACTGTGTACTAACCAAACCTTATATGTTGGATAGCTAATGGACAGAGCTTTCCAAAAATATATACCAATAGTTTGAATCGATCTTGCTAACATTTTTAATTATTTTTTGAAAATGGGTAATAATTTGTACAAAAAGTGGTCATGATGAAGTGGCCACTGTCCAGGTGGGGATGACTGTGTACTAACCGAACCTAATACGTTGGATAGCTAATGGATAGAGCTTTCCAAAAATATATACGAATAGTTTGGGTCGATCTTCCTAATATTTTTAATAATTTTTTGAAAATGGGTCATATTTTGTAAGAAAAGTGGTCATGATGAAGTGGCCACTGTCCAGGTGAAGATGACTGTGTACTAACCGAACCTAATACGTTGGATAGCTAATGGATAGAGCTTTTCAAAAATATATGCCAATAGTTTGGATCGATCTTCCTAACATTTTTAATTATTTTTTGAAAATGGGTCATATTTGGTAGAAAAAGTGGTCTTGATGAAGTGGACACTGTCCAGGTGGGGATGACTGTGTACTAACCAAACATTATATGTTGGATAGCTAATGGATTAAGCTTTCCAAAAATATATACGAATAGTTTGGGTCGATCTTCCTAACATTTTTAATTATTTTTTGAAAATGGGTCATATTTGGTAGAAAAAGTGGTCATGATGAAGTGGCCACTGTCCAGGTGGGGATGACTGTGTACTAACCGAACCTAATACGTTGGATAGCTAATGAATTGAGCTTTCCAAAAATATATACGAATGGTTTGGGTCGATCTTGCTAACATTTTTAATTATTTTTTGAAAATGGGTCATATTTGGTAGAAAAAGTGGTCATGATGAAGTGGCCACGCGGTAGCTAAGTGGTTAGTGCGTTGGACTGCGAGCCGGTTCAAGCCTGGACTGGGGCTAACAACATCTTTTCATAGAAACATTTTTTTATACCGCGATACCTCTCGGCAGTAAAGGGTAAACCTACGAGAGTAAAACATTGCCTATGAAAAGCTCTCACCCGCCGTTCGGATTCAACAATAAACTGTAGCTCAAAATGGTGAGAGAGCTCGGCTTAAGTTCTTATAGGGCTGTAGTAGCTCAATTCATTAGCTATCCAACGTATTAGGTTCGGTTAGTACACAGTCATCCCCACCTGGACAGTGGCCACTTCATCATGACCACTTTTTCTACCAAATATGACCCATTTTCAAAAAATAATTAAAAATGTTAGGAAGATCGATCCAAACTATTGGCATATAGTTTTGGAAAGCCTTATCCATTGCCTATCAAACGTATTAGGTTCGGTTAGTACACAGTCATCCCCACCTGGACAGTGGCCACTTCATCATGACCACTTTTTCTACCAAATATGACCCATTTTCAAAAAATAACTAAAAATGTTAGGAAGATCGAACCAAACCACTTGTATATATTTTTGGAAAGCTCAATCCATTAGCTATCCAACGTATTAGGTTCCGTTAGTACACATTCATCCCCACCTGGACAGTGGCCACTTCATCATGACCACTTTTTCTACAAAATATGACCCATTTTCAAAAAATAATTAAAAATGTTAGGTAGATCGACCCAAACTACTGGCATATAGTTTTGGAAAGCTTAATCCATTAGCTATCCAACGTATTAGGTTCGGTTAGTACACAGTCATCCCCACCTGGACAGGGACCACTTCATCATGACCACTTTTCCTACAAAATATGACCCATTTTCAAAAAAGAATTAAAAATGTTAGGAAGATCGATCCAAACTATTGGCATATATTTTTGGAAAGCTCTATCCATTAGCTATCCAACGTATTAGGTTCGGTTAGTACACAGTCATCCCCACCTGGACAGTGCCCACTTCAAAAATGTGTTTCAGGCGCAAAATGTAAAAGTTCAAATTTAACAGCAAAAAACGTATTTGACTTTAACAGAGGCAAAAAAACGTATTTAACTCTAATTGAGAATATGCATTTCATATTGAAAACAATTAAATTTGAAAAATTATCAAAAATACCAAATCGATATATCAAAATTTTTGGCATATAGTTTTGGAAAGCTTTATCCATTGCCTATCCAACGTATTAGGTTCGGTTAGTACACAGTCATCCCCACCTGGACAGTGATCACTTCATCATGACCACTTTTTCTACCAAATAAGGCCCATTTTCAAAAAATAATTAAAAATGTTAGGAAGATCGATCCAAACTATTGGCATATAGTTTTGGAAAGCCTTATCCATTGCCTATCTAACGTATTAGGTTCGGTTAGTACACGGTCATCCCCACCTGGACAGTGGCCACTCATCATGACCACTTTTTCTACCAAATATGACCCATTTTCAAAAAATAACTAAAAATGTTAGGAAGATCGAACCAAACCACTTGTATATATTTTTGGAAAGCTCAATCTATTAGCTATCCAACGTATTAGGTTCCGTTAGTACACATTCATCCCCACCTGGACAGTGGCCACTTCATCATGACCACTTTTTCTACAAAATATGACCCATTTTCAAAAAATTATTAAAAATGTTAGGAAGATCGACCCAAACTACTGGCATATAGTTTTGGAAAGCTTAATACATTAGCTATCTAACGTATTAGGTTCGGTTAGTACACAGTCATCCCCACCTGGACAGTGGCCACTTCATCATGACCACTTTTTGTACAAATTATTACCCATTTTCAAAAAATAATTAAAAGTGTTAGGAAGATCGATTCAAACTATTGGTATATATTTTTGGAAAGCTCTGTCCATTAGCTATCCAACATATAAGGTTTGGTTTGTACACAGTCATCCCCACCTGGACAGTGCCCACTTCAAAAATGTGTTTCAGGCGCAAAATGTAAAAGTTCAAATTTAACAGCAAAAAACGTATTTGACTTTAACAGAGGCAAAAAAACGTATTTAACTCTAATTGAGAATATGCATTTCATATTGAAAACAATTAAATTTGAAAAATTATCAAAAATACCAAATCGATATATCAAAATTTTTGGCATATAGTTTTGGAAAGCTTTATCCATTGCCTATCCAACGTACCAGGTTCGGTTAGTATACAGTTATTCCCATCTGGACAGTGATCACTGCATCATGACCACTTTTTCTACCAAATAAGGCCCATTTTTAAAAAATAATTAAAAATGTTAGGAAGATCGATCCAAACTATTGGCATATAGTTTTGGAAAGCCTTATCCATTGCCTATCCAACGTATTAGGTTCGGTTAGTACACAGTCATCCCCACCTGGACAGTGGCCACTTCATCATGACCACTTTTTCTACCAAATATGACCCATTTTCAAAAAATAATTAAAAATGTTAGGAAGATCGATCCAAACTATTGGCATATAGTTTTGGAAAGCCTTATCCATTGCCTATCAAACGTATTAGGTTCGGTTAGTACACAGTCATCCCCACCTGGACAGTGGCCACTCATCATGACCACTTTTTCTACCAAATATGACCCATTTTCAAAAAATAACTAAAAATGTTAGGAAGATCGAACCAAACCACTTGTATATATTTTTGGAAAGCTCAATCCATTAGCTATCCAACGTATTAGGTTCCGTTAGTACACATTCATCCCCACCTGGACAGTGGCCACTTCATCATGACCACTTTTTCTACAAAATATGACCCATTTTCAAAAAATAATTAAAAATGTTAGGAAGATCGACCCAAACTACTGGCATATAGTTTTGGAAAGCTTAATCCATTAGCTATCCAACGTATTAGGTTCGGTTAGTACACAGTCATCCCCACCTGGACAGGGACCACTTCATCATGACCACTTTTCCTACAAAATATGACCCATTTTCAAAAAAGAATTAAAAATGTTAGGAAGATCGATCCAAACTATTGGCATATATTTTTGAAAAGCTCTATCCATTAGCTATCGAACGTATTAGGTTCGGTTAGTACACAGTCATCCCCACCTGGACAGTGCCCACTTCAAAAATGTGTTTCAGGCGCAAAATGTAAAAGTTCAAATTTAACAGCAAAAAACGTATTTGACTTTAACAGAGGCAAAAAAACGTATTTAACTCTAATTGAGAATATGCATTTCATATTGAAAACAATTAAATTTGAAAAATTATCAAAAATACCAAATCGATATATCAAAATTTTTGGCATATAGTTTTGGAAAGCTTTATCCATTGCCTATCCAACGTACTAGGTTCGGTTAGTATACAGTTATTCCCATCTGGACAGTGATCACTTCATCATGACCACTTTTTCTACCAAATAAGGCCCATTTTCAAAAAATAATTAAAAATGTTAGGAAGATCGATCCAAACTATTGGCATATAGTTTTGGAAAGCCTTATCCATTGCCTATCTAACGTATTAGGTTCGGTTAGTACACAGTCATCCCCACCTGGACAGGGACCACTTCATCATGACCACTTTTCCTACAAAATATGACCCATTTTCAAAAAAGAATTAAAAATGTTAGGAAGATCGATCCAAACTATTGGCATATATTTTTGGAAAGCTCTATCTATTAGCTATCCAACGTATTAGGTTCGGTTAGTACACAGTCATCCCCACCTGGACAGTGGCCACTTCATCATGACCACTTTTCCTACAAAATATGACCCATTTTCAAAAAATTATTAAAAATGTTAGGAAGATCGACCCAAACTATTCGTATATATTTTTGGAAAGCTCTATCCATTAGCTATCCAACGTATTAGGTTCGGTTAGTACACAGTCATCCCCACCTGGACAGTGGCCACTTCATCATGACCACTTTTTGTACAAATTATTACCCATTTTCAAAAAATAATTAAAAATGTTAGGAAGATCGATTCAAACTATTGGTATATATTTTTGGAAAGCTCTGTCCATTAGCTATCCAACATATAAGGTTTGGTTAGTACACAGTCATCCCCACCTGGACAGTGCCCACTTCAAAAATGTGTTTCAGGCGCAAAATGTAAAAGTTCAAATTTAACAGCAAAAAACGTATTTGAATTTAACAGAGGCAAAAAAACGTATTTAACTCTAATTGAGAATATGCATTTCATATTGAAAACAATTAAATTTGAAAAATTATCAAAAATACCAAATCGATATATCAAAATTTTTGGCATATAGTTTTGGAAAGCTTTATCCATTGCCTATCCAACGTACTAGGTTCGGTTAGTATACAGTTATTCCCATCTGGACAGTGATCACTTCATCATGACCACTTTTTCTACCAAATAAGGCCCATTTTCAAAAAATAATTAAAAATGTTAGGAAGATCGATCCAAACTATTGGCATATAGTTTTGGAAAGCCTTATCCATTGCCTATCCAACGTATTAGGTTCGGTTAGTACACAGTCATCCCCACCTGGACAGTGGCCACTTCATCATGACCACTTTTTCTACCAAATATGACCCATTTTCAAAAAATAATTAAAAATGTTAGGAAGATCGATCCAAACTATTGGCATATAGTTTTAGAAAGCCTTATCCATTGCCTATCAAACGTATTAGGTTCGGTTAGTACACAGTCATCCCCACCTGGACAGTGGCCACTCAAAATGACCACTTTTTCTACCAAATATGACCCATTTTCAAAAAATAAATAAAAATGTTAGGAAGATCGAACCAAACCACTTGTATATATTTTTGGAAAGCTCAATCCATTAGCTATCCAACGTATTAGGTTCCGTTAGTACACATTCATCCCCACCTGGACAGTGGCCACTTCATCATGACCACTTTTTCTACAAAATATGACCCATTTTCAAAAAATAATTAAAAATGTTAGGAAGATCGACCCAAACTACTGGCATATAGTTTTGGAAAGCTTAATCCATTAGCTATCCAACGTATTAGGTTCGGTTAGTACACAGTCATCCCCACCTGGACAGGGACCACTTCATCATGACCACTTTTCCTACAAAATATGACCCATTTTCAAAAAAGAATTAAAAATGTTAGGAAGATCGATCCAAACTATTGGCATATATTTTTGGAAAGCTCTATCCATTAGCTATTCAACGTATTAGGTTCGGTTAGTACACAATCATCCCCGACTTGACCGTGCCCATTTAGATGCACCGATTGATGAATTATTCCCATTGACCCGCCTCTGTTAACGGTCTGTAAATGCTCTGTTAAAAATTTTGGTTTGAGTCTCTGCTAAATTAAATACGTATTTATCTTCACGGACTTTAAAACTTAAACGAAAACTGATATTATAATCATTATTATTATTTCTTTGCCAAAAGCCCAAACTCCAAACTCCACTCTCCAAACTCCACCTACGTCTGTTTAAATTTATGTCTTGATAGGAATTCCAAAGAATTAATACGAATTGGTAACAATTCGCATATTAGACAATAATAAAACCTCAACTAGACACATTTTTAATAGTTTTATAGATATAATTTTAGGAGATATCAAGCAAATGAGTATTTTTTTACTACTCCATATTTTCTACTTGGCAACCTCTCGATAGAAAATATCATTTCGGTTCAGAGCTGAATTCTGGTTCGAAAACCCCTGCCCAAGCCTGCAAACTCCTGAAACCTTCCTTTGAAATATTCATCATGAATTCAATCATGGATTAAATTTCATAACACTTTTTAAAAAATTCTATACAGGGGGGTTACTCTGTAATGCGATACGAAAGTGATATTACTCGCATTCTAATAAATGGTACTTTGGAAGTGTGATTTTCGCATTCAAATTTGGAACTTTCGTATTAAAAGACATAAAGTGACAACACGGCTACCTTTTCAATTCCGTTAGATTGTATGAATTTACCTTCGTAACGCTTTGTTCTTCCAATAAAATTGACTTTCGTATCGCATTGACTTTCGAATCGCAATACATAATAACCCCCCTGTTTTCAGTTCAGGTTGAAAAACTACTTAAAAGACATCTGCACAAATGCATTTGAAACCACTTCAAGACATTCATTTAATTTCAAGACATTTACTGTCGCCGACGCTCTACTTGTAAATCAAATGAATGTCTTGCTGACAACAACAACACACAAGTAGTGTCAAAACAAAACACAAACAAGACGTAGTTATAGTGCAGAGGTCTATAATGGTGTGCAATAAAAATTTGAATACTGAAATTAACGACTTATGACACTGAGTAGTGTCAAAACAAAACACAAACAAGACGTATGTATAGTGCAGAGGTCTATAATGATGTGCAATAAAATTTTGAATACTGAAATTAACTGATTATGACACTGAGTAGTGTCAAAACAAAACACAAACAAGACGTAGTTATAGTGCAGAGGTCTATAATGGTGTGCAATAAAAATTTGAATACTGAAATTAACGACTTATGACACTGAGTAGTGTCAAAACAAAACACAAACAAGACGTAGTTATAGTACAGAGGTCTATAATGATGTGCAATAAAAATTTGAATACTGAAATTAACTGCTTATGACACTGAGTAGTCAGTGCATTTTACATTTTTTACTATCATTCTTACTCAAAGGAATTTTCATTTATATTGAAATATTTAAAAAAAATAAGGTATATGGAATAAGAAAATCTGTAATATTTTATATTAAGTTTTATATTTTCGAACAACATGTTTTTCATTATATAATTTTTTCAACATAATTTTTTTTTTGACATATGTATTGTTTTTTTTATCAATGCGTTGGTTTTTCTTACAAAATATTTTATAACCCTTTTTTTAAATTTAATTTTTATAAACGATTTGTTGTCGTTCTCAATGTTCATCATCTCACTCATTACTCGTTGCGCTCACTCACTGCACACACTGTACTTGTTGCATTTTCAGCGACAGTAGTGTCATTTGGTTTTGTTTTTCAAAACATTGAATGTCTTGAAAAAAAAAGGTTTGACACTATTTGACACCAATGAAACAAATACTGTAGTGAAGTATAGTCGCTGGAGAGACTTCACTATAATACTACACTAAGAAAAAAAGTTTCTTCACAATAAGGAAAATGTACTTGAAATAGCGTTAGGAAATTGTCCTTATTTTAAGGAAATATAATAATAAGGAATGTTTACTGCTATTAAAGAAAAACCTTCCATAAAATAAGTAAAATTGAACTTGACGCTATTTCAAGTAATTTTTCCTTAATATAAGGCACATGTTTTGTGAGTGTATAGACTGCCATTGCAAAATGAACTCAATACTGTCGAGTGCAGTAGTAGATATTTTGCAGACGGAAATCTTCCTTTCATGATGATTTGATAACTGATAATAATGAAACTAATAATAAAAATGTATGCCTGAATTCAGATTTCATACTTAAGATCTGTATAAATCCAATAATTTAAAACTTAATTTAGTACTGAGAACTCACTAATACCACCTTAATTTCAGGCATAAATTGTTCCGCCCTAAATATTCAGGTCTGAATTAAACACTGAATTATCCAGGGCTAATCGACTCAACGTATTTTGAAGTTAGTAGTGACTCAACATATCAAATTTAATATCAAAAATAATATTAAAATGTGCAAAAAAAATATACAGAAATTATTTAAAACTGGTTTTTAAACAAAAAAGAATCATTGGAAAAAATATTTTAAAAAGGAAAATATTTATATAAAATTGTGTTCTTAGAATGTAATAAAATAACTTAAAAAATAATTGAAAAATAAAAATAATTTGAATAATAAACTAATTTAGGAAAATTGATACATTTAAAAAACCAAAAACTAAAAAAAATTTTAATTATAAACAAATTATTTAAAGTAATTCACACCAAAAACACGCTTAACCTCTTTTCAAAATATTTCAACAATCTTCGAAATTATCGACTTACGTAATCGTTTAATAAATACCCGGTAATTTAAAAGTAATCATTAGCTAAAATAGGCTAAATTCCAAATATTTGTTGTTGCCGGTGATATTTCGGTTTCAAAAACTCATAATGATTAAGCATTATGATATGATGTGTACGTGATTAAAACCCTGGTACGAGGTGCTACCGAAATTTATAAAATTAGTCGCAGCAAAAACATGCAAAAACTACAAAACATATAAAGAAAAAGAAACAAAAACAAAAATTCCACAAAAAAAAAAAAGAAGGTAACAAATTTATTTTAATTATTGACTAAATTACGTTAACTATAGCCAATAACTTGTTTAAAATCAAATTAAGAAACCATAAATTAAATGCGTTGCTCTTTCATTATCAACGCATCGGTATCATTATCATCATCTGTAGCCCCATCAAAAGGTTTTTTTTTTGTTCATTTCTTTTTTTTTTATTTTTTGGAGAAAGTAAATCCTCTACTTATGTTTGAGAATTTCTTTTGGTGATGCTGTAATGTGTTATGTAAGCGGTTGATAATGAATTGCTTTGTTTTTAAAAATATATATTTTAGTTTTTATGTTAAATTTTTGGCTTCTTTTTGACACGTTTTTTTGCAAACTGCGCGCTACAAGTTTGCAAATTAAAAATTACCACAGTTTGGAGAAGACAAAACTATGTTTTCATGTCTACAACTTAATGACACGGCATAAAATTAGTTTGAAATGAAGATGATGTTTGTGGTTTATGTAGAATCCGGTTATAAGAAAAAAAAAAATCACAGACACAAACAAGAATAATTTTGGATTCTTCCTTTTTGTAATAATTTATGATTAAACATTGATTTATTGATTTATTGATTTATTGAATTATTGATTTATTGATTTATTGATTTATTGATTTATTGCTTTATTGATTTATTGATTTATTGATTTATTGATTTATTGATTTATTGATTTATTGATTTATTGATTTATTGATTTATTGATTTATTGATTTATTGATTTATTGATTTATTGATTTATTGATTTATTGATTTATTGATTTATTGATTTATTGATTTATTGATTTATTGATTTATTGATTTATTGATTTATTGATTTATTGATTTATTGATTTATTGATTTATTGATTTATTGATTTATTGATTTATTGATTTATTGATTTATTGAATTATTGATTTATTGATTTATTGATTTATTGATTTATTGATTTATTGATTTATTGATTTATTGATTTATTGATTTATTGATTTATTGATTTATTGATTTATTGATTTATTGGTTTATTAATTTATTGATTTATTGATTTACTGATTTACTGAATTACTGAATTATTGATTTATTGATTTGTTGATTTGTTGATTTATTGATTTATTGATTTATTGATTTATTGATTTATTGATTTATTGATTTATTGATTTATTGATTTATTGATTTATTGATTTATTGATTTATTGATTTATTGATTTATTGATTTATTGATTTATTGATTTATTGATTTATTGATTTATTGATTTATTGATTTATTGATTTATTGATTTATTGATTTATTGATTTATTGATTTATTGATTTATTGATTTATTGATTTATTGATTTATTGATTTATTGATTTATTAATTTATTGATTTATTGATTTATTGATTTATTGATTTATTGATTTATTGATTTATTGGTTTATTAATTTATTGATTTATTGATTTACTGATTTACTGAATTACTGAATTATTGATTTATTGATTTGTTGATTTATTGATTTATTGATTTATTGATTAATTGATTTATTGATTTATTGATTTATTGATTTATTGATTTATTGATTTATTGATTTATTGATTTATTGATTTATTGATTTATTGATTTATTGTTTTATTGATTTATTGATTTATTGATTTATTGATTTATTGATTTATTGATTTATTGATTTATTGATTTATTGATTTATTGATTTATTGATTTATTGATTTATTGATTTATTGATTTATTGATTTATTGATTTATTGATTTATTGATTTATTGATTTATTGATTTATTGATTTATTGATTTATTGATTTATTGATTTATTAATTTATTGATTTATTGATTTATTGATTTATTGATTTATTGATTTATTCATTTATTGATTTATTAATTTATTGATTTATTGATCTATTGATCTATTGATTTATTGATTTATTGATTTATTGATTTATTGATTTATTGATTTATTGATTTATTGATTTATTGATTTATTGATTTATTGATTTATTGATTTATTGATTTATTGATTTATTGATTTATTGATTTATTGATTTATTGATTTATTGATATATTGATTTATTGTTTTATTGATTTATTTATTTATTAGTTTATTGATGTATTGATTGATGGATTTATTGATATATTGATTTATTGATTTATTGATTTGTTGATTTATTGATTTATTGATTTATTGATTTATTGATTTATTGATTTCTTGATTTATTGATTTATTGATTTATTGATTTATTGATTTATTGATTTATTGATTTATTGATTTATTGATTTATTGATTTATTGATTTATTGATTTATTGATTTATTGATTTATTGATTTATTGATTTATTGATTTATTGATTTATTGATTTATTGATTTATTTATTTATTGATTTATTGATTTATTGATTTATTGATTTATTGATTTATTGATTTATTGATTTATTGATTTATTGATTTATTGATTTATTGATTTATTGATTTATTGATTTATTGATTTATTGATTTATTGATTTATTGATTTATTGATTTATTGATTTATTGATTTATTGATTTATTGATTTATTGATTTATTGATTTATTGATTTATTGATTTATTGATTTATTGATTTATTTATTTATTGATTTATTGATATATTTATTTATTGATTTATTGATTTTTTGATTTATTAATTTATTGATTTTTTGATTTATTGTTTTATTGATTTATTTAATTATTGATTTATTGATTAATGATTTAATGATTTACTGAATTATTTATATCGGTTTTAACCCTCAATTCGATTTCAGTGTTGGTTCTTGTATTAATGTAACTTTTTGGCTATTTTATCTATAACTTCAATTAAAAAATCAAATTTTTGACTCGTTTAGAATTTTCAATTGATTGCCACCTTGCATATGTAATATATGTTACATATGAAATGAAATATCGGCATATTCGGTGTGAGTTTAAGCGATATTAATATGATATTTTTTTACAAAAGATGAAGCATGATTACAAAAATGACAAAAGCATTTTATTTATAATTTTTTTCCATTTTTAAGTACACAAAAATGTGTGCATAAAATAGTTTTTTTTTTAATACTAAAACCCGAATACGATAGCTTTTGCACTTTTTGAATTTCTTGAAAATAAAAAAACATTGCATTCTATAGACTGTGTCACTAGAAATCCATGAGTAAGCAATATAAAAATCCAGCATTAATTTTTAACAACATCATTAAAATTTAAAAAATAAAAAAAATTTAATATTCACACTTAACTTTAACCGGATATCAAGACCAAAAATATAAAATAAATAAATTCTAAAATATAATTGGATAATATTTTAGTTATTGTTATGTTTAATTCTCGCTCGTTATATGTTTGTCTATCCATATGTTTTCAGCTATTGATAACTGTCTATCTCTAGGCAAGAGACTCATCAAAATTGCAGTCAATTTGATTGGCAGCTCCGTGACATAAAACGTGCGCAGCCGTGGGCGTAGGAAGTCTTCATCAGTTCGTGATGCGAGATTTTGAACAACACCTCAGGCTTTTCTGTTGTTTTTACTATGTTTTATTATGATATCACAATTTGCAAATTCTGCGAATAACAATTGTAGACAATACAACAATGTATTGCGCATGCGTATGGTTTGAGTGAAGTTAAGAGCTTGGAAAACTTAAAAAAATGTATTTTAAATTACAGAAAATATTAATAATTTAATTAATAGTTTATTTTAAATAATTGAATATTTATCATTATTTCCTTTTTTATTTAAATATTTAGTTCATTTAGTGATTTTTTTATTTACTGATTTGTAATTTAATGATTTTTTTTTTGATTTACTGATTTATTAATTCTGCTATCGATTTATTGCATTATTGATTTATTGATCTATTGATTTATTGATTTATTGATTTGTTGATTTATTGATTTATTGATTTATTGATTTATAGATTTATTGATTTATTGATTTATTGATTTATTGATTTATTGATTTATTGATTTATTGATTTATTGATTTATTGATTTATTGATTTATTGATTTATTGATTTATTGATTTATTTATTTATTGATTTATTGATTTATTGATTTATTGATTTATTGATTTATTGATTTATTGATTTATTGATTTATTGATTTATTGATTTATTGATTTATTGATTTATTGATTTATTGATTTATTGATTTATTGATTTATAGATTTATTGATTTATTGATTAATTTATTTATTGGTTTATTGATTTATTAATTTATTAATTTATTGATTTATTGATTTATTGATTTATTGATTTATTGATTTGTAGAGATATTGATTTATTGATTTATGGATTTATTGATTTATTGATTTATTGATTTATTGATTTATTGATTTATTGATTTATTGATTTATTGATTTATTGATTTATTGATTTATTGATTTATTGATTTATTGATTTATTGATTTATTGATTTATTGATTTATTGATTTATTGATTTATTGATTTATTGATTTATTGATTTATTGATTTATTGATTTATTGATTTATTGATTTATTGATTTATTGATTTATTGATTTATTGATTTATTGATTTATTGATTTATTGATTTATTGATTTATTGATTTATTGATTTATTGATTTATTGATTTATTGATTTATTGATTTATTGATTTATTGATTTATTGATTTATTGATTTATTGATTTATTGATTTATTGATTAATTTATTTATTGGTTTATTGATTTATTAATTTATTAATTTATTGATTTATTGATTTATTGATTTATTGATTTATTGATTTATTGATTTATTGATTTATTGATTTATTGATTTATTGATTTATTGATTTATTGATTTATTGATTTATTGATTTATTGATTTATTGATTTATTGATTTATTGATTTATTGATTTATAGATTTATTGATTTATTGATTTATTGATTAATTTATTTATTGGTTTATTGATTTATTAATTTATTAATTTATTGATTTATTGATTTATTGATTTATTGATTTATTGATTTATTGATTTATTGATTTATTGATTTATTGATTTATTGATTTATTGATTTATTGATTTATTGATTTATTGATTTATTGATTTATTGATTTGTAGAGATATTGATTTATTGATTTATGGATTTATTGATTTATTGATTTATTGATTTATTGATTTATTGATTTATTGATTTATTGATTTATTGATTTATTGATTTATTGATTTATTGATTTATTGATTTATTGATTTATTGATTTATTGATTTATTGATTTATTGATTTATTGATTTATTGATTTATTGATTTATTGATTTATTGATTTATTGATTTATTGATTTATTGATTTATTGATTTATTGATTTATTGATTTATTGATTTATTGATTTATTGATTTATTGATTTATTGATTTATTGATTTATTGATTTATTGATTTATTGATTTATGGATTTATTGATTTATTGATTTATTGATTTATTGATTTATTGATTTATTGATTTATTGATTTATTGATTTATTGATTTATTGATTTATTGATTTGTTGATTTATTGATTTGTTGATTTATTGATTTATTGTTTTATTGATATATATATTGATTTCTAGGTTTATTGGTGTGTTGAATTATTGTTTTATGGATTTATTGATTTATTAATTTATTCATTTTTTTTATTAAAATACTAGTTGTTTTTTTTTAATTTATTGATTTATTTTTTATTGACTTATTGATTAAAATTTTTATTGATTTTTTTGATTTATTTTTTATTGATTTATTTATTAATAGACTTATTGATTTAATGATTTATTGATTTATTGATTTATTGATTTATTGATTTACTGATTTATTGATTTATTGATTTGTTGATTTGTTCATTTGTTCATTTATCGATTTATTGATTTATGTATTTATTACGTTAAATGTACCTCTTTGGAGACAAGTATTAAACTTGCTATTTGGAGCTATGCCTAAAACTATGCAATCGTTTTTGTTCAATGCTACATTCAAATGGCAGAGGGTATCAAATCTATTTAGCAACATGTTTTGTATCAGCAACATGTTTAAAATGTGTCAGATATTATCAAGTTTAAATGTTTATATACACCACAATGAAATAATAATAAAATAATTCTCCTAATCAGATTTTCTAAATTAAAATGTAAAGTCTATTATTTTTTTATTTTTAATTTTTACTTAGTACATTTTTTTTTGTTTGTATTCGTTTTTCCTCTGTCTGAGAAAATCCGCCACTTAGTAAACATCCACGATATACCAACATTACATTCATTTGTAATTAGACTAATGTACAAATTGTTTTCTGAACTACAACCTGTGGAATATATCACGAACATTCCATTGAATGTAACACATTTAAACAATTGAATAAAACAGTATGAAAGCTTTGTTGAAATAAAACAGTTTGAGAGTAACATTTGTTGAAATATTAGGAAGTAAATAAAACAGTTTGAAAGATTCGTTGCAATAAAACAGTTTGAGAGTAACATTGTTTGAAATTTAAGGAAGTATTTCCTCAATTTTAGGAAACTTTTCTTTATATAAAAATATATATTTTATTTGTATACATTACTTTTTTCCTGTTACTCCGAATGAAGATAATTTCGTTGGACATAATAAAATATACTCATATTGTAGAAAAAATACCTGAAAAGTCGAAGTAGTTATTTCATTCAATTAAATAACTATTTTATTTGATTAAAATGCAACAATTTTTCTGGGTGTAGGTATTATTTTTAAGCTTTAAGCCAAATCGGGCGAAATTATCCCCACTAGGGCGGAATTAGGGCGTTTTATTCTAGTATATGTAAATATAAAGTTTGTAGATATAATAAAAAAATAAAATTAAATGAAAATACATTTAATATACAAGGTTTTTAAGGTGTACTTTTGTTAAGGTAAACTTTTCAAATAATCGTAAGGCAACCTAAACCATCCTTTACAAAAAACCTGATCAAAAGTCTACTTAATAAAACATGATCTAACACTTATGAAAAATCTGATTAAAAATCGTATTATTATAATATTAGCGAGATCGACATTTTATAATAAAATACGGCAACAAAATTTGTCTAATAAAATACGCTAATAAATAAATGTTAAACACAAATGCAAAAGAAATTCAAAATTAACTTTAAAAAGTTTTAAATTTATTACGTAGACTTAAAACTTTGAACATTTGTCATTACAAAAGATATTGAGACAACTTTATGTGTTCACAAAACTATTTTTGTATGAAAGGTCTCAAATTTGATAAAATTTCGTTCAGAAGAAATTAAATATACATTAGGTTAGGATACTGGTAGGTTCATAAAGCTTGATCAGGTAACCTGATCAGAATTTAATAATAGTTTGGAACTACAGTCCTATAAGAACTTTGGCCGAGTTCTCTTACCATTTTGAGCTGTGCGTATTATATTTGTACTCAAAGTGATGGGACCTACATTTTATTGCCGACTCCGAACGGAGGGTGAGAGCTTTTCATAGGCAATGTTTTACTCTCGTAGGTTTGCCATTTACTGCCGAGAGGTCGCGCGGTAAAGAAAAATGTTTCTATGAAAAGATGTTGTTAGTCCCAGTCCAGGCTTGAATTGTGGACCTTTCGGCTCGCGGTCCAACGCACTAACCACTGAGCTACCGCGGCTACCAACCTGATCAGAATATAAACTTCAAATTGCGTCATGTTTTAAATCAGGCACTGATGTGGAAACCTGATCATTACCTTATTTGAAATCAGGAAAGCATGATCAGGCAATGATCGCATCCTGAACTAAATTACCACTCGGGCGCCCGATGAAAAATTATGTTCAGGGTGCGATCATTGTCTGATCAGGCAGCCTGATATCAAATAAGGCAATGATCCAAGGTTCACATCAGTGCCTGATTCAGAACGTGATCAGGATGGCTGTCAGATCATGTTCCATTAAGGATTTAGATAAGGATTTTTAATGAAGGATTTCCTTACAGGGATTTAAAATTAGGATTATCTTAGTCAATCATTTCTGGTGGCCTTTAGTAGGGATTTGTTATCGTATTCTGATCAGGGACGGATGCAAAATTAATTTTCACTTGGACAGTTTTGGAAGAATTTTATACACATCAAGTGACATAAGATTAGGATAATATTTTGATTAGGCAACCTGATCATTACGTTTTGAATTAGGCACTAATGTGAAAACCTCTGACTGTGATTGCAGTCAGGTATAAAGTCCGGTTTCTGAAGACCACAAAAATCAATAGATTCAGTTTTTTTAAATTTGATCCACTTTTTTATTAAAATTGATCCACTGCGACCAGTAAAATCCGTAATTCCATATACTTCTAAAATAAAACTATTAATTTATATATTTATTTATTGAAGTGGCAGATATTTGCATACACAGTATTTATATCTTATAATTCTTATTATATTCACAGTATTACTAAATCTATTGAGAATCTACATAAATCTTAAGGACTACGAATTCTTTTTAATCGACTGCGTCGTCGCACTATTTGTGTTACCCATGAACTTCCGTCGCAGACGACGCACAATACGCAGCGGCACCCATACGATCAGCAGTAGCGCCAACACGACACAGCCCAAAACATCCAGCAGCAGATACTGATAGAGCGGTATAAAGGCGCCGTACGATTTGAGATTTGATGCACCCTTGTGCCGCGCCACATACTCGATCCAGTAGGTGGCCTCCTGCAGCGGATGAATGGCATTGTCGCGAAACTGTTTCGACACCTCGACGGCACGACGCTTGTAGCGTTTATCCGCAATGAGCAGGCGCATGTGCTGCAACAGCTCCTCAGCTGTCATCTGTGAGAATATGACAGAGCGCGCATAACCGGCACGCACCGACTTAATTGTGTTGCGATGTTGATCGCCATAGAGCGGCATACACAACATTGGAACGCCCCAGTAGATGCCCTCCTGTGTGCCAAAGATGCCGCCATGTGTAATGAAGAGGCGCACATTGCGATGCGCCAACACGTCATTCTGGGGCAGCCACTTCTTAATCATGACATTGGGCGGCAGGTGACCCAATGTCTCGTTCTCGTACTTCCAGAGCACATTCTGCTGCAGCTGACTGAAGGCCTGCAGCATGACGGCGATCTTTTCGGGCGGCATATCGGTGCTCTTCATATAGGAGCCAAGACTAAAGTAGACGACGCCATTGGTGGAGTTATCGAGAAAATTTTTCAGGTCCTGCGGTAACGGTTGTGCGGGTTTAATGTGCGCGCCACCTACATTGATTAGGCCTGGCATGCTGGGGCGTGGCAGATCGATGCTGCGATGACTATTGATCAGCATTAAGGAGATATTGCGCTCAAGAGTGCGCACAGAGGGAAGAGGACCTATATGAATGTAAGAGAAGAACAAAATGTGTAAAAGAGAGAACGATTGGAAGATAGAAACCAAGCGAAAACCAAAATTCTGAGACTTAGCAAACATACTATGGTAAAGTGTTTAAGCTAAGGCAAGTTTCAACTATTGTGGAATTCAAAATAACCATTTCTATAACCTATTTTTTCCCACGTCCTACTCACCTTCAATATGCGGTGCAAAGTGCCGTTCGGCCATCTCCTGCATACGAGGCATATAGTACCAACGCCGCATAACAGTATCGTAAAGCGAGAGATAAGTATTGTAGGCACGTTCTCTGAAAGTCATCTGATCGGTGTGTGAGAGCAGTAGATGCGGTATTATCGACCAAGGTGTCACCAGACCCATAGCATGATCCATATTGTCTGCATAACCCATAGTGCCGATGGTCACAATGGGACAGTGGAACTTATGGGCAAACATAAGAAAACTTTCGTGAAAGAATTGTTCGAGTATAACAAGATCAAATGAAAGATCATTGCGCTTGATCAGCTGTTGCACTTTTGGATCATTTAGAGCAAATTCACTGGTCATAAGACCAACATTCCACCACATTTGTAAATTCTGAAAATCGCTGGCGAAACGCATCTTGAAAATGTTTTCCTTGGGAACTAAAATATGGCATAGATTAGCAGAATAATGAATACCAAAAAGTTCAGAATTATGATCGAAGATCAATGATGGTCAAACCGGAATCACGAGATGTGGATGGAATTATTTAGTGAATTGTATTAAATAATAAAAGATATTCAAAACAGATTGGTGAATAATGAAGAATTACTATGGAATCATGTGAAATAGAATGATATAAGGAAATGTTATGATCAGATTAGAATGGTTATCACAAAAGAATGAATATCAGATTAGAGTAATGATCCTAAAAAATCAAATTGTTCCCAGAAAAATGGTGATGATCAGAGCAAAATGATGAAGAGGAAACAATGCTGATTAGAGAAGTATGATAATTAGAATAGAATGATGATCGTAGAAGGCTACTGAATAGATAGAAATCATAATGTTATGATGTGTAATGAAGAATAATCATTTTTCCACAAAGATGAAGATATTAGAAGCAAATCCGTGAAGATAAATACGTATTTAAGTAGCAGGAATCAAACCAAAATTTTAACAGAGCATTTACAGACCGATTACAGAGGCGGGTCAATGGGAATAATTCATCAGTCGGTGCATCTAAAGGACCACGAACCGAACCTAATAAATTGTATATGTAATGGATAGGGCTTTCCGATTGAGTGATGCCTGTGTACTAACCGAACCCAATACGTTGGATACTTAATGGATAGGGCTTTCCAAAATTATATACTAAAAGTATACATTTTTAATTTTTTTTTTTGAAAATGGGTCATTTTTTGTAGAAAAAATGGTCATGATGAAGTGGCCAAATATGACCCATTTCAAAAAAAAAAAATAAAAATGTTAGGAAGAACGACTCAAACTTTTGGTATATAATTTTGGAAAGCCCTATCCATTAACAATCCAACGTATTAGGTTCGGTTAGTACACAGTAATCCCCACCTGGACCACTTCAAAAATATGTTTCAGGCGCAACATGTAAAAGTTCAAATTTAACAGCAAAAAATGAATTTGACTTTAACAGA
Source organism: Dryomyza anilis (assembly GCA_951804985.1). Classification (NCBI taxonomy): domain Eukaryota; kingdom Metazoa; phylum Arthropoda; class Insecta; order Diptera; family Dryomyzidae; genus Dryomyza; species Dryomyza anilis. The sequence goes on from OX638131.1 coordinate 30,656,182, forward strand.
GGCAAAAAAACGAATTTAACTCTAATTGAGATTATGCATTTTATGTTGAAAACAATTAAATTCGAAATATTATAAAAAATACTAAATCTATATATACAATCTTTTGGCATATAGTTTTGGAAAGCCTTATCCATTACCTATCCAACGTACTAGGTTCGGTTAGTACACAGTCATTCCCACCTGGACAGTGACAACTTCATCATGACCACTTTTCCTGAAATCCCATTAAAATTGGTCAATATGACAATTATTGATTTAATAGTATACCAAAAATAAATATGTTCATGTAAACTCAATGGCAATGTCATGGTATTTTCTAGTATTTAATGGTATTTACCGATTAAAATAATAATTTATCCTATTAACTATTTTTAATAGTAAAAAACTATTATTTATGTAGTATTTTTTTCTGGGTGTATATATTTTCGGAAAGCCCTATCCATTACCTATCCAATATATTGGGTTCGGTTAGTACAAAATCATCCCCGACTAGACCGTGTCCATTCAGATACACCGATTGATGAATTATTCCCATTGACCCGCCTCTGTAAACGGTCTGTAAATGCTCTGTTAAAAATGTTGGTTTGAGTCTCTGCTAGTTAAATACGTATTTACTTTCACGGACTTATTAGAAGCAATGACATGAATATGTTAAGATGCAATGAATGATTAAATATGAAAACTGATATGACTGATGACGACTTTAGTGGAAAGGTGATGGGATAAGAAGTCATGTGAGATGCAAGAAAATGTAAATCAAATATATATATACAGTGGAGATATCTGAGCGAAAATTACAAACAGATTTTTGATTAAGAATTTATATCAGTGTGATCAGAAAAAAGAACGAACATGATAAAATAATGAAAAGAAAAATAGTAAGAATAGTAATAACAGAATAGTTTTAGAAAACAATAATTCAAAATGATGTTCAACATTTTATGCAGAATGATGATTAGATACGAATGACTGTATGAGAAGAAATGAGAAAAATTATGAACATATGATTCTCAAAAAGAATGGTAATCAGAAATGTATATTGATTAGAAAAGAATATTGATTAGAGAATAATAGTGATTATTAAACATTGTTTACTAAACTATAATAATGAGCAATAAATTATGATCAAAAAATAATGATAATGTGAATGTTTATAACCCTAGTAGAAATTTACCCTATTAGAGTAGACAGATCATGTAGCCAGATCATGATGTTCATATAACTGGTCACGTTATGACAAGGAAAAAATTCGATTATCATATCCCGATCATGACCCTTGAACAATTTCTACTAGAGATCAACAGCTCAAAAGGAATGTTAATAAGCAGATATGAATGATGCACATAATAATTAACATAAACTAATTGTTTTAGTTCGTTACTCACAATAATACGGTATATCAAATGTTGGTGATATAATTATCTCAGTAAGATTCTCATGCGGTTGCTTGGATGGATGATTATTCACGGTGGTCACGTGATGACCACGCTGCAGCAATTCTCGCATAAAATGTTCCAACCACATCCAGTGACTGGGTGCCGGAAAGGGACCCATAAAGAGAATGTTATATGCATTGCTAGGTTTGGGTTGTTGCAGTACTAGCAAGAGTACCATCAAAGGTAGAGCACACAATTTCAGGTGCATCTATATGCGGAAATTTTAAATATTATAAATTAAATATTATGAATTAATAATTGCAACATTTTATGATGTTTCGATTAGCATTTGATTTACATATTCTTTTATACAACTGTCTGCCTTTTGACACCATGTTCTAAATAGTGGAGCCGACTATTTTGCATAATATGCATGTTATTCAATTTACAAAGTAGCTGCCACTTTAACAACTTTGAGTAAATTATAGTATTTACATAATTGCAATTGATGTACACTAAGGAACATTTTTTAAATTCTTTTATAAATATTTTTTCTGTTTTTATTAATATCTTAGAAAGCATTTTATATAAAAAATAAATAATTTTTTAAAAAGGTTTCTCCATTGAAAAAGTTTTTTTTCGAACGAAATTGAATTTTAACAATTTACAAATAGAACTCAGCACAGAAAAAAAATGTACATCATATTGATGAATTCCGTTCTTCAAACCATGACTCATTGTATTGAAGAGCCATTCAATATTAATGACTAACGACATCAAATGTTATGAATGCGATCATAAATATGATGAACGCATGGTAACTGTCGAAAAAGTGTTCTTCAATATGATGAACTTTTTGTTTGACATTTTTTTTAACATTTTTTTCGAACATTGTTCTTTCGAAAAATTTTTTTTTTCAAAAAAATGTTTTTTATCGATTTTTTTTGGCGAACAAAATTTTTTTTTTGGAATATTATCTTTTTTTAATAAATTTTTTCTGATATTTTTTTAATAAAATTTTAACAAAAACACTTTTTTCGATTTATTTTTTTTTTTTTTTTTAAATTCGTAAAAAAATATTATATTCATAAATATTATGAACAAATTCATCAATATGACGATTCAAATTCATTGCATTGAAGATTTCGTTCTTCACTATGATGTTCGATAGTATATATAATTTCATATATAATAATGAATGAATATGAATAATGAATATAAGTATTCCATTCAATCAACGGTGGTATCAATATGATGAATTTGCTAGTTGGTGAAAAAATCATAATATTTATGTATTCATAAATTAATTACAGAATGTCAAAATGTCAAAAATGGGAAATTTCTTTCAAAGAATGAAACAATTATGTCGGAATAGTGATATTGGATTTCTAAAATTCGCAAATTAAACTAAGTGGGTTAATTCATTTTGAATATTCTAAATTGATTTGTTCCCTTCCTTATTAAATGAAACTCATCTGAATTAATTTAGACTATTCTTAACACATTTCTGAATTTAATAGTGTAGAAATAGTGTAAAACAACACAACGCTACAAAACGAGAAATGCTAAAATTCCAAAGTTTTTTTTTTAATATTTGTATCTAAACTCGAAAAATTTAGATTTTTTAGATTATTTTTTAGTACTCTTGAATTATATAGATAGCATGTCCATTGAAAAAATCGTGCTGAATGCACGCAGAGAAAACATTTAGTTGCGACATGATCCCAACAACTATACTATGCTCTCAACAATCATAAATGGTTGACGCGACTAAAAAATAGTATTTTGAATTTTATTTCTACAATAATAAGGTCGCTATAATCGTATTATATTAGTAGATGTATAATTATAAAAAAATTGGCTGTCTAAAAAAGCAATCAAAATATGGTTAATACCAATCATAACATAATATTAACAATCATCATGTATATTATGATATATTAAAAACTAAAATATGGTAGAAAAGAATCATTTTATGGTTACGATAAGGCTGTCACAAACAATTAATGGTAACTACTAATGTTATTTGATATTTGCAATCACTTTCTGATTATAATACTAATAGTAATTTATCAATTACAATCATAAAATGCTCGCTTAGTGGCAGTAAACATGCTATAATCGTTAAGGGTTTTTCAACAGGTCCGCTACAAAAGTAGAGCGACAGGGACAGCAAACGACGCCCTATTTCTCGCCGCTCTTTTGACATTTCTCTTCAGTAAGGTTTGCCATTTCATGATGGAAAGATATACGAATTCGAATTTCGGTAGTAAATTTTAATAATTTCGATTCGTTATTGGCTCGTATATCTTTCCATCATGAAATGGCAAACCTTACTGAAGAGAAATGTCAAAAGAGCGGCAAGAAATATGGCGTCGTTTGCTGTCCCTGTCGCTCTACTTTTGTAGCGTCCCTGTTGAAAAACCCTTGAAAAAAACTTTTGTAGCGCTCTTATTGAAAAACCCTTTATATTTGCGTATATTAGAATATGGTCACTGATGACCATATTATGGTTGTGATATGGTCACTGAAGACCATAGTATGATTGTGTGAAATCATATTATGGTCATTGAGGACTATAGTATGTTTGTTTGTTTTTTTCTGCGTTTGATGTAATTAATCGATAAATAGTATTAAACGTGGAACATTTTACAAACATCATCGATTGATGAAAATGTTTAATAAATTATACTATTATTTTGTATAAACTCTGCACAATTTAAAATACTACTCAAACTTTTATATTTTTTCTACCACTTAATTCTTTTCAGTGCATCATGTGGAAGTGCATCATGCTCTTATGACAGCAGGGTGTGTCTGCTGACTGTTCAGTTGAGGCTGTTAAATTGTGAACATGTTTAATGCGCGTTCCCGCCGGGTGCATTCAGTGGGTGTCGCATTGCATTTGTGGTTGCCACACTTATTTAACAAAAAAAAAAAAATCAATAGAGCAATAAACCGCCATATTTCATCATTTCTGCATAAAAACGTAATTCTGGATCATATTTCCAAATGCATTAATTAAAACTGAATAACGTCTTAAGTTTGAAATGAAAAAAATTTAATACACCATTTTATTTCAAGTAACATATTTAATGAATGCATTTAATCAGATTGAAATGAACGAGTTCTTAAACAATTTATGAATTTAAATAAATAAAATGTGATACATTTTAAAAATATTTGATTGCAAACAAAATACAGGTTTTTTTCTTATTGTTTAATTTTTTGCATTAAGCAATAATGAATTTTGTAACATTTTTAATTCTTTATATTGTACTTTATAAAATACCAAAAAATTAAAAAATCAAAAACAACAATAATAAAAATATTTATTGATTAATATTTATTTATTGATTTAACAAATATTTTATAATGCATTAACTTACACAAAAATTAACCAGCTTTTTTAAAACATTATTTTTAGTGGATTCTAAAAATCGATATCTTAAAAACTGAACATAAAGTTAGATATTTCCGCGAACATACTATCATCATTTCTGTATAATATAGGGTTGCTTATTTTGATTGCAACCATTAACATTTATTTTTGAAATAATTAAAAAACGAGTTGGGAAAGTTAGGTCACATGGGTAAGTTCGGTCACATGGGGCGGATTTTTATAGTCGGTCGGGCCCGACTATAGAATACCCTACACCTTTGGTGGGGATATTAACCCTCAGAATATTATTCATATATCAGAAATTTACGTCTTATATCCCCATTAAATACAAAAAAAATTATATAAAGTATAAAAAACTAAAAAAAATAAATTTGAAAAATGTAATTGGGCGGACCACGCCTATATTTAAAATTTTGAAAGGCTAATATTTCATAGATTTGATTTTAATAATTTACGGATCAAATTTCCACTATGAAAACCCGGGAAATAATGAAAAAAAAGTGAGCGGATGACGCCCATTTTTGGACCACATATTTTTAGGTGAATTCTAATAATATGTTTTAAATTTTATAACTATACCATGAATACTTTTCGAGTTATTAGTTCCGAAAGAGTTATATAAAAGTGACTTGTATGGGAGGTGGGCGTGTCCGTTGACCGATTTGGCTCATTTTCAAACTCAGTTCCTACTTTTGGATAAAATATATTGAGACGAAATTTCATCGCATTCATGATCAGTATTTCTCAAGTTATTCTGTATTCGGACAGCAAGACGGACAGACAGACAGACGGACATGGCTAAACGGACTCGGGTAGTGATGCTGATCAAGAATATATATACTTTTCCATACCGGACACGCCTCCTAAGGGGCGTTACAATATATGCACAAAGTTAATATACCCTGTACCTCATAGGTGTAGGGTATAATTATAGGAAGTAAGTGTTTTAAATGTTCCAGATTCATATAGTAAAGTTTTATTTAATATTTCGCAACGCAGAAGTTAATTAATCAGAAATTCTGTATTATCAAAATTCTGATTAATCAATTTATTACAATTTTGATTAATCAGACTGCTGATTAATTGATTAATAAAGGTTCTGATTAATCGAAAATTGATAAATCAAACAATTTGATTAATCGATTAATCGCACAACACTACTCAAGGCTAATTAACACTCAAAATAATTTCTAGGACATTTTACGAAATATTTTTTCGTAATTTTGAATTTCGTAAAATATACGAAATATTCGTAAAATATACGAAATATTCGTAAAACATACGAAATATTCGTAAAATATACGAAATATTCGTAAAATATATGATATATTCGTAAAATTTACGAAATATTCGTAAAATACACGAAACATTTGTAATATATATTTTTTCCCAAATTATTTTTTACGAACGATTCGTATATATTCGTAAAATTAAAGCAATAAAAAAATTACGAATATTTAGTTTAAATTACGAAACTTTGGTTATATTATTTTCTATGACAATTTTTCTTGGAGCTGGATTTTATTTTAATTGGTATAAAGGTCGTAATAACTCTTTGTAAGTTCTGTTTGTGCTTAAAGTGCAAAAGTATTTCATCAAGAGTTTTTTTAAATAAAATATTTTATTTAATAGGTATCGCGGGCGCAAATAGATAGTTATAAATACAAAAAGATTTAAAATGTGTTCTGTGTTATTTTTATGAATCGTCATTTTCATCGTCAGTTTTTTTTAACAAAGTATTCGTATATTTACGAAAGATTCATCAATGTGTTTTATAAATTTACGAATGCTATCGTCAAAAGTACGAATACTTTCGTAAATGTACGAATGTATTATGTACGAATTGCTATCGTAGATAAAATTTACGAATAGATTCGGAATTTTATGATAATTTGATGAAAGTTCTTTCGTGTATTTTACGAAATGTTGGATATTTCGTGGATAAATTTCACAATTTTTTTCGTAAAATTCACGAACCATTTCCTGTGGTAAAGTGGAAAATGTGGTAATGTGGAAAATTGCTATTTTTAGAAATTTTGTAGCATTTTTAGACAATAAGTATACTTGAAATTATCGTATATTGTATATCTTTAAGGGGACTATGGGGGCGATTATCACAAGGCAACGTGTCTGAGTGCTTCAACATGGCGAAGCCAGCGCAATCCTTGTCGGTGTCGTCTCAAGTCAACTCACTGGTCACCAGAATTGACAAATTGTCAAATGGTGACACCTCCACTTCGGTGGAAGTCCTCCTCGTGGAAGTCCCTGGAAACGGCGCTCTACACCACCCGGTGTAGAAGTCGGCTAAAGTGAGTGGCGAGCATCTCCCTCAGAGTGAGGGTTCGTGCGTTGGGTTTGGGTCCCACCACGGAAAAAACCTATGCGCCCAATGAAAACAAAAAAGAAGCCTCGGATAACGACCGATTACAACGATGACGACCCACGCAAACGTTTTAAGGACCATGATTTACGGATATGCACCTGGAATGTCCGGACCCTTTATAGGGAAGGTGCCTCTATCCAGCTGGCAGATGTCCTCGAAAAATATAAGGCTGACATCACCGCTATCCAGGAAATGCGATGGACGGGACAGGGCTGTTCGAAACAAGCGTCCTGTGATATCTACTACAGCTGCCATGCGGAGAGACACGAATTTGGATGTGGATTTGTGGTCGGCAAGAGACTCCGCCATCTTGTCTCTAGGTTCACGCCCGTGGACGAAAGGCTGGCAACAATCCGCATCAAGGCTAAATATTTCCATATCAGCCTAATTTGTGCACACGCTCCGACGAACGAGAAAGATGACGAGACAAAAGAGCGCTTCTACGAGCGCCTAGACAACGCATACGAGCGCTGCCTCCGCCACGATATCAAAATCGTGCTAGGCGATTTTAACGCCAAGGTGGGCAGAAAAGCCATCTATTGTCCCACAATCGGAAAATTTAGCCTCCATGCCAACACTTCCGATAACGGAACGAGGCTAATCGACTTCGCCGCAGCACGAAACATGGTAGTTAGTAGCACTAGATTCGAACATTTTGATATCCACAAGGCCACATGGTTGTCGCCCGATCAAAAAACTCGAAATCAAATTGATCACGTTGTGATTGACGGAAGGCACGCTTCAAGCGTGATGGACGTACGCACTATCCGAGGTGCCAATATGGACTCGGATCATTACCTTGTAGCAGCCAAGGTCCGCACACGCTTAAGCGCTGCGAAGAACGTACGGAACCAAACGCAGAGAAAGCTAGACGTCGGAAAGCTGCAATCACAACAGACAACGCAAGCCTTTTCCACTCGACTCTCACACCTGCTTAGACAAAGCACTCCACCTCTCGATGATATAAGCGCGCAGTGGAATCATATCTCCTGCTCTATGCGTACGGCTGCCGAAGAGGTGCTTGGATTCCAACGCCCCCTGAGGAATCAGTGGTATGACCAAGAGTGTCGCGCGGCCACTGCAGAGAAAGACGCTGCGTACAAATCCACCCTGCAGTCAGTAGCTACGCGAGCTGCGAAGGAGCGATACAAAGAGAAGAGGAGGGAAGAGAGACGTCTTTTCAGGCGTAAAAAAAGCGAGGCAGAAAGACGTGAGTGTGAGGAGATTGAGATGCATGGGGACAGGAATGAGGCTCGAAAATTCTTCGAGAAAATAAGACGCCTAGCCGGAGGTTCAAAATCCGGAGCCTCTTCCTGTAAAGATGAGAACGGAAATCTAGTGACAGATATCCAGAGCACACTGAAAATATGGAGGGATTACTTCTCTAAACTGCTGACCGGTGATGATGACCTCAATTCCACCGATAGAGAAGCAAACCCGGCAACCCCAGTACTTGATGACGATGTTGAGATTCCGCCACCCGACCATGACGAGGTCAGAACAGCCATTGCTCGGCTGAAAAACAACAAAGCCGCAGGTGCTGATGGCCTGCTGAATTGTTTAAGACCGGAGGCGAAGAGCTAATAGAGAGCATGCACGAGCTCGTAAGCAGAATATGGTCGGATGAAAGCATGCCAAGTGACTGGAACCTCAGTGTACTCTGCCCAATCCTTAAGAAAGGGGATCCCACTATCTGCGCCAACTACCGTGGGATCAGCCTACTCAATATCGCATACAAGGTTCTATCGAGCGTATTATGTGAAAGACTGAAGCCCATCGTCAACAGACTGATTGGACCTTATCAGTGCGGCTTCAGACCTGGAAAGTCCACCATAGACCAGATTTTCACATTGCGCCTAATCCAGGAAAAGACCCTAGAAAAACAGATCGACACCTACCACCTATTAGTCGACTATAAAGCCGCCTTCGACACTCCGATAAGGGAACGATTATACGCCGCAATGTCTGAGTTCGGTATACCTGCGAAACTTATAAGGCTTTGCAGGATGACCCTGAGCAACACACGTTGCTCAGTGAGAATAGGAAAAGACCTCTCCGAGCCATTTCATACCGAACGAGGTTTCAGACAGGGTGACTCCCTATCGTGCGACTTTTTTAACTTATTGATGGAGAAAATAGTTCGAGCTGCCGAACTCCGTCAAAGCGGCACTATCCTCAACAAAAGTGTCATGCTGCTCGCATATGCCGACGATATTGATATCATTGGCAGGAGCACACGAGCAGTCAGCGCAGCATTCTCCAGATTGGAGAAAGAGTCGCGTCGAATGGGTCTAGCGGTGAACGAGGACAAGACGAAGTTCCTTGTGTCAACAAGCAAAAAAGAGTCCGTGCGTCTTGGACAAAAAGCTGATTTTGACACCCACAAGTTCGACATTGTGAAGGACTTCGTCTATCTGGGATCCAGCGTAAACAGCAACAACGACGTCAGCCTGGAGATCAAACGGAGAATAACTCTTGCCAACAGGTGCTACTTTGGGCTCAGTAGGCAATTGAGAAGCAGAGCCCTCTCTCGCCGGACAAAAATAACGCTCTACAAGTCACTCATCATGCCCGTCCTACTTTATGGTGCAGAAACATGGACGCTGGCCACCACCGATGAGAGAGTACTGGGAGCGTTCGAGAGAAAGATTCTCCGTAAAATCTTTGGCCCTATCTGCTTTGCTAACGAGTATCGAATCAGGATGAACCACGAGCTGTATGAGTTATTCGACGACATTGACATAGTCAAGCGCATCAAGATCCAGCGGCTTCGCTGGCTAGGTCATGTCGAACGAATGGATGAAAACACTCCAGCCAAGAAGGTGCTTGAATCGAAACTCGAAGGTGGACAGCGTAGAAGAGGGCGTCCAAATCTGCGTTGGAAAGACCAAGTTGAGGACAACCTGGCAACGCTTGGTATTTCTAACTGGCGTCAGCGCGCGCAAAGCAGATCCGACTGGCGCGGCTTCATCTCAGCGGCCAAAACCGATCCACGGTTGTAAGGGCCATTTAAGTAAGTAAGTAAGTAAGTATATCTTTAAACTACAAACGGGTTTAGCAACTAATTGAACGTATCTAAAATGGTACTAAGTATGTAGAAATTGCTAATTTGGTTAGGGCAATATGGGCACCATTATTTTTTTTTGTAAAGTACGAAATGTTTTTTAAGCAATTCTAATGGAGGACGAGTACACGCACCATTTTTAAATTTTAATATACTCTTTCCTGGTAGATTTTTATGAATATTCCCTATTTTTCCTTCATGTTAATTTTTTGCATTTGTTTGTAAATTTCAATAATATTTTTTATATATTCTGAATGTATTTATGTTGTAAATAAACATGTTGTAAATAAACATGAAATAATACAAAAATAATAAATTTTTTGCCTATTTGTAAATTTTTTACGTTTCCCACTTTACCCCAGGATTATTCAAGTGGTCCGAAAATGGTTTGTTTTGAAAAATCGCTCAGAAATCAATTAAAAGACATATAAAATGTATTCTGTTAATGCAAAAAGTTAAATCACGAAACACTCTCAATAATAGACCAATTAAAAGAATTTTAAAAATATTTAAATGTATTTTTTTGAAGGCAGATCAAAACGTTTCCCACTTTACCCTAGGCTACCCTAATATTTTAATGAGTTATAATTATGTATGCAATGTGTCAATGACAACAAAAAAAAAATAACCAAAGGCATGTAAAAAATACTTTAAAAGTATTAAGAAGCAATTTAAAAAATATAAAATGGAAACATTATTACACACCAAGAACACATTCTTTTGTACATCATAACAACAGCTCTTTACAACTTGCAAAGCAATTTTACTTCGAATTGTGCAAATATTGCATTACAACTGCCAAGACACGAATTTTGGCCAAGAGCAAATAATATTTGCATCGATTTATGGTTTTCAAAGTGCAGGCCATTGACTGCATTGAGTTATTGTTTAATAAATTAACACCATTGTTTTGCAATTTTTATATGCCAATAAAAAGCTTGAAATATTTGCGAATTTCAGAGATATTAATTAATTCTAAAGTTACTAAACAAAAAAAAAATAATATACCTAATAGTTTTACGTGACATTTTTATAGTAAAAGCCTGAACTTAAAATTACAAAGAGTTGCACAACTAGCTGTTGATTGAAATGTACAAATATTGAAATACTGCAGAAAAAATGGTATGTATTGTAAAATGATAAAGTGCATTTCATGATACTAAATACTTAATGTAATCTAATCTATTTAGGTATATAGCGCAGTAATTTATTAAGATACAATTATTGACAAATTGTCTGAATATAAAATATTTAAATATTTATATTTAGAAGGTTAATATAATAAAATATAGTATAAACAAAATATGAAGTTTAAAAAGAACGATACCACTTAAAAAAAACATAGAACAAAACAGAAAGAAAGAGTACGAAATTTTGAAGAAGGTAACGGGTTTTTCAATAAGAGCGCTACAAAAGCTTTTTTCAAGGGTTTTTCAACAGGGACGCTACAAAAGTAGAGCGACAGGGACAGCAAACGACGGCATATTTCTTGCCAACCTTTTGACATTTCTCTTCAGTAATGTTTGCCATTTCATTAGGGGAAAGATATACGAGCCAACAACGAGTCGAAATTATTAAAATTTACTACCGAAATTCGAATTCGTATATCTTTCCATCATGAAATGGCAAACCTTACTGAAGAGAAATATCAAAAGGTTGGCAAGAAATATGCCGTCGTTTGCTGACCCTGTCGCTCTACTTTAGTAGCGTCCCTGTTGAAAAACCCTTTACTTCTATAATTACTGTAATGAAGTTAGTTAGATTTCTCGAAACTTTAATGTTAAAATGAGAGGCAATTTCCTTTGATTTATGTACTCGGTTCGCAAGAAAAACTTTTTTATGTCCGGTAAAGGTCTTCCGAAAAGTCTTTATTTATTATTATTTTTATTCTATACTTTAAGAGTAAAAAGCTATATATTGAGTTCGGTAGTCCATTTGTAACACCTCGAAGAAGGTATATCCGGTATGGAAAAGATTTCAGCATGATCTTCAGAGTAAATTTTGGCGATGTCTGTTTGTTAAAATCAAGACCTCGGAAAAACTGGAAGAGCTAGATCACAGAAACTTATAAGTTACATTACTTATATATTAATGACCTGTGAACACACCACATATGGTTCAAATACATATAAAACTTATATCTAATGGTGAATTTTACTTTATACCGGTTCAAATATATATTGACTTTATACTCAAATATATAAAGAAAATGTTTTCCTGCGAAACGACTAGTGTTTCCAAAAAATTCAAATTCGGTACATTCATTTGAATGCTCTATTTCATAGACTGGTTCATGATCTAACTTTTTGCATTAACAGAATACACAGAAAAAAAAATGTACATCGTATTGATGAATTCCGTTTTTCAAACCATGATTAATTGTATTGAAGAACTATTCATAATATTAATGACTAACGACATCAATGTTATGAATTCGATCATAAATATGATGAACGCATGGTAACTGTCGAAAAATTGTTCTTCAATATGAGGAAATTTATGTGAAGAATACGTTTCATCATATTAATGAACCAAAATATAAAATACAACATATATGTTAATCATATTTTAGAACGCTGTTCATTAACCAAATTTCTATCAAAAAATTTTTTTATGTTCATTTTATGTCGTACTTCTCAGTTCTCAAGTAGTTCGTTCTTGTGTGTTATTTCTTATATAATGCTTGCTCAACATGCATAAATTAGTAAAATGTTTAATAATATATTTATTATAATTACAACTTTTTATTAATAAAAAGTTATATTTAAAAAAAAATATATTAAAAAAAAAAAATTTTTTTTGAAACATTTTTTTTTCGAAAACATTTTTTTTCGAAACAAAATTTGTTTTCGAAAACATTTTTTTTTGGAATTTTTTTTTTTTCGGAATAATTTTTTGTCCGAATTTTTTTTTTCAGATAATTTTTTTTTACTGTTATTTTTTAAATAAAATTTTTACAACTTTTTTTATAATTTTTTTTTTTTTAGAAAAAATATTATGAACAAATTCATCAATATGACAATTCAAATTCATTGTATTGAATATTTTGTTCATATATGTAATAAATACATTCATTAATATGTCATTTAATGAACGGTGGTATCAATATGATGAATCTGGTAGTTGGTGAAAAAAATCATCATATTGAACGATTTTATTTTTCTGTGTACAATGTTTTTGGCTTTTTATTGATTTTAGAGCAATTTTTCAAAACAGCTCCATTTCGAACTTATTGATAAATATTGTGGTAAAGTGGAAAACTTCAATATATTTACCAAATTATCACATGATTGAATAAACAATAAACTTTTCAAACAATTTTCTGATAATTTTAGTATCAATCGTGTGATTGCCAAAGTTTTGTATGGAAAATTAGACAATCACACGATTGATATTAAAATTGTTTTGAAAATTGATTCAAAAGTTGATTATTTATTAAATAGTGTGATTCAAGCTTTAGTATTTTTTTATGTTTTGTTTTTTTCAGTACAAAGTCAAATATATTAAGGTTTAAAAAAAATATATAATAAGGTAATAAAAAAAATTGAAAAAAAAGTCGTCGTTGTAGAACGAAAAGTCACCAAATACATATTTATGATAATCTTAAATTTCAAATTTGTTGGTAATTATTACAAAAAGTAATTGATACATTTTTAAAGTTGAAATATCAATTGATAGATTCATATTTTCTTATCATTTGGTATAAATATTGAGATCATCGATCAGAAATTGACAGATATATAAACATTTTTGTAAATGAATAATTGGCATTTTGAAAATGTAGATGGTTACTTTTAGTTCTACAACGACGAAGTAGAAACATTCATAAACATCTCAGTAATTATGTTAAGAAACTGCAAAAAAATTTTGCATTTACCAAAAGTCAAAATATTCTGAGTGATAATGTGGACACAGGGACGCAAATTTGCAGATATTGTAGTTCAATAAATAGTTAAAATTTAATTCCATCGGCATTTTCTACATGTAAATCGTACACATTCGTTCTTCTTTTGATGAAAGTGAAGAATTTTTTACGGATATATTCTTTTTGCTTCTGGTAAACAGTACGTTTCACGATTAAAGTTTTTTCTTGTCTAAACCAATGAAATAATTCATGTAACACAATATTTTCACTGAAATTACATCAAACATTGCTTAAATTACGTTTCCCACCTAACCCTAGAACATGTTTCCCACTTTACCCAAATATCGCAAATTTTACATAACTTAGCAATGTTGAAATATTTGAAAATATCCGTTTGTATTTCAAAAAATATAAAATATGCGATAATTTTCAAAACACTGTCTTAATTAAAAACGACAAAAATTTTAAATTTTTAATAACCAAAACTTTCAAATAATTTTTTTTTACACTTGTTCTCGAAATGCAATAAAAATGTATTAACTTGATTATAAAAATTGATGAAAAAATTGATGCCATATTAAGAAACACTTGACAATTGTTTTTATTTTTCAAAGTACAAAAGCATGTCCAAATATTGCAATTTCCCACACCCAGAAAAAAATACTATATAAATAATAGTTTTTTACTATTAAAAATAGTCAATAGTATAAATTATTATTTTAATTGGAAAATAATATCAAATACTAGAAAATACCATGACATTGCCATTAAGTTTTATGAGAAGATATATTTTTTGTATACTATTAAATCAATAATTGTCCTATTGACCAACTTTAATGGGATTTGAGGTTATTTTTTTTTGGGTGCATGTCCCACTTTACCACAGGATCCCCTACTGTATTCGACATTATTACAAACACCATCGACTTGCTATAAAAAACAGTCTGCTAATATTAGAAGCTAATTATAAAATCGATTCACTACACCATTGCATAATTTCACGAGACGTCATTTTGTTACAATTTAATTAAGAATTTTAAATGTTTTTTTTTTATTTTTATCGAAAACAAATTTTTTGCAAACCTTTTATAATTTTTTTTATGTAAACTATTTCCGACTTAAGCACAATACTTAACATTCACAACTCAGCTCAGAAAAACGAATAAGAAATACTGTCTGTATAAAATAACAATTTAATCGAGGTGTCAAATGCGGAAATTGCGGAAAATTCGCGACCATCGAGCTGCACGCTGCAGTTCGCACTGACAAAAAGTACGCCAAAGCATTCGTCGTCAAGTGTGCGATCGATCAGACGACGCGTCGCACCGGCCGGCCGCAAGGCGATGCAACACGATTTGCTATGTTTTGAGAACAATGATCGGCAAACGAGTCGCAGGCGAAATATGGCGACAGTGTGCAGTGCAGCCCTGACAATGAAAACAATGTAAATGACAGACAGCGACAACAACTACAACAACTCATTAATTACAACAAATCTAAATAAATTAACACACAAACAAACAAGATTTTGCAAACATGTACAACACGTAGTTGCGCAAAACCAGAGCGCAGGATATAAAAAAGCTTTTAGGCTTTTTTTGTTTTTGTTATTAAAAAGTGTAACAGGGGGGAAGGGTGTTTTTGTTGTTGGCTCTGTTCAGCATTAGGCGGCGCGCCAACCAATGTCAAGGTTGCCTTTAAATTTTGATAATTATTTTATTTAATTTTTATTAATCGTAATAAAGTGAATTTTTATTTTTGTTTACTTTTTGTATCGTTCTTTTGTTTTTGTATTTTATTCATATTGCATTGGTGCAATATTTAGAATATAGTCTGGCGATAAGCTCGCAGAGTGTTTTTGTTGTTTCAAGGTAGTAATGCGCAATGCCTGATAAACGACGGCGACTAAGCTGTTTCTATATTTATTTGTGGATTTAAATTAAATACAAAATGTGTCATTAACCTTACACTTGCTAATTCAACAAAAAAAAAAAAACAAAATTGCATGTTTAAACAACAAATTCTTTAATTATATTTATAATTAAAGAATTTGTTGAAATTAAAAGATCAATGTGGTGAATTTTAAAATATTGAGTATTTGTGTAGTTAGTATTGATGTGGTGAGTATTTAAGTGGTTAGTATTTAAGTGGTGAGTATTGGTGTGGTGAATATTTAAGTGGTGAGTATTGGTGTGGTGAATATTTAAGTGGTGAGTATTGGTGTGGTGAGTATTTATGTGGTGAGTATTGGTGTGGTGGTTGTTTTGTGTGCTGAGTTTAAGTGTGGTAAATTTAAGTGTGTTGAATTTTATACCCACTTTCTGTATTTCGATACGAAAGACTATTAGCCGAAAGTGACTTCGTTTTAAACATTTGTGAATTTTTAAAAGTCAAAAAGCACGAAATTCAAATAATACTGACGTCTTTTATATGTAATTCATTTCGTTTTATTCGTACACAAAGATGGGGAGCGGCTTGAAATCCCCAAACACAAAAGCCCCAAGGTTTTGAATAAGCCCCAAACACAAAATCCCCAAACACAAATGCCCCAAACACATAAGCCCCAAACACAAAAGCCCCAAACACAAAAGCCTCAAACAGAAAATCCCCAAATATAAAATTGTGAAATACATAAAAATCCCCAAAAATCCACAGAATATGAAATTTTCTCTAAAATAGAATCTGGCGTAGAAATTGTTTAGTAAAATTCGAATGCAGAACGGTACAAAAAAAAATTGATCAAAGGGAAAACATTATATATGCAGTAAATACAAATAAATTGAAAGTAATTAGAAAACATCACAATTGTGGTAGAACTTATTAGATGTTTCCTATAAACATTACGGAAAATGGAATATTTGTGGTAGATTCGCTGCAACTACTGCAGCAAATATTTACATATTTCATAGATATTAATTAAAAATATACTGGTATTAATGATATTAATTAAAAAGTGGAAAATATTTGACCTGAATAACGTTCAACTGCAATGAAGTTTAAGGCTCTAATAATTTTAAACCATACTTTTCAATCTTTGGTTTGCTAAGTGTGTTTAATAATTATTTAACTCATTTTATTATAATTTCCGAATTGTGTTGTGTTTGAAGATTTTTGTATTTGGGGCTTTTGTGTTTAGGGCTTTTGTGTTTGGGGATTTTGTGTTTGGGGTTTTTGTGTATGGGCCTTTTGTGTTTGGAAATTTTGATTTGGGGCTTTTGTGTTTGGGGATTTTGATTTGGGGGTTTTGTGTTTAGGGATTTTGTGTTTGGGAATTTCAAGTCCAACCCACAAAGATGACCTTAGTCTATCGAGTTTTAGTGTGGTGAGTTTGCATACGATGGATTAGTCGAAAAAGTTGAAATAAAGTTGAGTTGAAAATAAAGGTTGAGTTGAAAAAAATTAAATAAAATTATAGTTTCTGGTCCCAGTTTCAGTTCTAATTAGTGGTTTCAGTTCCAATTTCGATTTCTATTTCAAAAAAAAACCGCATGCTGTAAAGTTAGGGGAGTCTGGGGTAAAGTGGGACATGGGGTAATGTGGGAAATTTCAATTTTACGACAAATCTTTGCACTTAGAAAAACAAAAACGATTGTCAAGTGTATCCTTATATGGCATCTACTTTTTCATTGATGTTTATAATCAAATTAATACCTTTTTTGCATTTTTATTGCATTAAAAAACAAGTAAAAAATATGTTTTGAAAGTTTTTTAAAGTGCTGGTGTTTCCTATCAAAAAGTGAGAATTTTAATTAATTTTATTAAGACGGTATGTTTAAAATATCGCATATTCTATAACTTCCGATAATCAAAAGGATTTTCAAATAAGAAAACATTGCTAAGTTATGTTCAGATTGTGATATTTGGGAAAAGTACACTAAGAAAACGAAAGATATATTGCAAATTATTCAAGTCAAATATTTCACACTTTTTGTGATATTTAGACAATATTAATAGTTTTGCTACAATAGCATTAATATCTGTGGAATATGTGAATATTTGCAGCAATGCTACGTATTTCTCTAGTAGTTGCAGTGAATCTACCACAAATATGACATTTTTCGTGATGATTGTAAGAAACATCTCACAAATAATACAAAATATGTGATGTTTACAAATTATTTAAAAATTTGCGGCAAATTTATTTGTATTTCCTGCATATTCGAAATTGTTAAAGCGAGTAGTATTTTAGTTGCAGCAACACTCTCATAAACATTCTGTTTTCTTAGTGTAGGAAACATTTTCTGGGGTAAAGTGGGAAACGCAATTTAAGCAATTTTTGTTGTAATTTTAGTGAAAATACTGTATTATATTCATAATGTAATTGGTTAAGCCAAGAAAAACTTCAATCGTTGCTACAAACCAAGGAACAGCAACATTATGACTTTACCTGAGAAAAAATCTAAATTGCATAGGAATGCCAAGAAGCGAACCTTTCAGAGCAGCATAAAGAATAAATCGGTAAATATTCTTCAACTTCATTAGAAAAAGAAGAATTTTGTACAATTTGCTTGTATAAAATGACGAAGAAATTAAATTTCAATAATCCAATGAACTGCATTCTGCAAATACTTGAAATGTGCGACATTGATGACCAGCAACTATACCTATTTCCATTATCACGTAGAATATTCCGACTAGGAATAAATACACCATTTTTTTCGTATTTTCCTAACATTACTACAGAGTTGTTTACGAATTTAAACTCATATTTTTTCCTGCATTCTTGTGAAAAAATCAAGATATTAAAAAGAAAGTCTAAAATAGCATTTTGTCAAAAATTTTGAAGTTTCCCACTTTACCCCAACATTTTATAAGAATCGCTCAAAAATTAATTAAAAGGCATATACATGATATTCTGCTAATACAAAAAATTAGATCATGAAACAGTCTATGGAATACCCTTTCCAAAGTACTAAAAAAATTATTCAAATGTACTTTTTTTTTGAGGAAAATCAAAACGTGTCCCATTTTACCCCAGACTCCACTATATATTTTCTTTTTGATTAAAAAATAATAAAGTACAAAAAATAATATGCTAATAGTTTTTCAAAAGTAGCAAATTCATATCGTTCAAAAATATTTAAACACAAACATTGAAGCTTATAAATAAGATAAATACAGGGTGATCCGCTTTGGGTTTCAGATATTTTAGGGATTTGATGGGTAATTCATAAAAATAGGTATGAAGAAATTCTATATTACAGTATGATAGATTTAAATATTAAAAAAAATTAAACAAAATAATAGATAAAACCTACGAGAAAAACTGAGTTTTATAAAAAAAGTTCTAATAAAATATTTATTTTTTTACTTTGATAAGAAAAATCTCCTAGCACACCACATCAAAAGTTAATATAAAAATTTTCTAGATATTATAATTGATTATCTAAAAAATAAATGTAATCTTTTTGCTCTGGGCTATAAAGTGTAGAACTTATAATTAAATATACGGATGTATCAATTTTTCTAAAGTAAATTATGAAAACACCCTGTATATCGTTGTGTGTTCCAATTAGACTCTAATTGTAGAACAATTTTTATATAAAATGAATCAAGGCATCAGTTCCTAAAATATTTACACCCCATAGCGAACCACCCTGTATAATATTGAAAACTTTGATTGGTCGAAAACTGATGATTTTATTTTTAATTTTTTATAACTCAAACACACAAAAAAAATATAATCGACGCAAATATAGCAACCGACATTAATTGAATTCATTAATCAATCTAGCAATATAATTCACTAATTTAATGAAAACATTGGCTATTCTTCGTTAATTCAGCAATTACGTTTGCTAATATGAATATTTGTACGTCAATGCAACAAATTAATTTCAGCAATTATATTTGCTATATTTACGTTGATTATTTTTTTCTGTGCAGATATCAGCTGATCTGGTCGATATCTCTCCCAAGAGATTAAATTTCTACTAAAAATTTGGTTTATAAGATTTTCGAATTACCTATCAAATTCTAGGAATGTTTGGGAAGGCTATAATTAAAAAAAAAAACATGGCTAAACAATAACTCTTCGTTTTCACACTCGAAAAGACTAAAAAATGTAGAATATATTAGATAACAAAACCCGGATAATGTTTAGTTTCTCAAAAAATTAAAAAAATCCCACTTTTTGTAATTTTATAAATTTTAACAGCGTCAACGTGCAGGTTAAACATACACTTTGTACGAGCACTTTTATTAATTGCACGACATGTTGTACGACATGCTGTTTACTGGTTCAATAAACCAAATTTTAAAATGTATGCATTTTTAATTTTACACCAAAAACTGCATTAATTAACATGCTTTATTAAACCGGAATCAGAAAATCTAAAAATAAAAAAAATTGAATTTGAATTTAATTAATATAAATATCAAATTTCTTTCAACGTTGTGTTTGATCAATGATTCACATGGTATTTTATGAGTTCGCTTGGTAGTGCATTTAGGTTGTTAATATTTTTTGGTTTTTTAATTTTCGTTATGGTTATGTTTTTTATTTTATTTGATATGGTAATTATATGCGTGCTTTTAAAAAGCCATCAAATCGTTTTTCACTTGGTTCTTTTCAGTGTTAGAAACACGAACATGAATGCGGGTGGCTGCACAGTTTGAGTGACCGTTTAACGAATAAAATGCAAATCAAAAGTAAAATGTTGGAAAATTAGGCTTTTGTTAGTTTACATTTTAATCTTTACAAATTTCTACTTAAAATAAAATTTGTGATATTTCTGATAGTAGGAGAAAGTAAAAATGAAGACATTAAAAAGTTTGGAGTTTTCTTAAAGCTTGTTATCAAAATGTCATTATTATGGAATTTTTAATTGAGATGTTATATGCTAATATTTGGTAAATATTTTTCAGTTAATATGTTATTAAAATATAAATACATTCAAATGCGGTGATATTGAAAAAGTTAAGAGTATTCATGAACTTTCGGTCTTTTGGAAAGAGGCTACATTTCAAGACAATCGGTTTTAATTAAAATAATACATATCATGCTATTTTATTAGCTTTTTAATAGTCAACTATAATTGAGTTATAGAATATCATAGACAATTTGTTTAATACTTATTTTTACCAGAGAATGAAACTGAAGCTTATATCTGTTAAAAGCCGGAGCATTTTTAAACTGAACGCATTATAAAAGTAAAACAAAATCGATAAATTCAATGATTTCTGAAGGCAGTTGAAATCGAAACCGATATGCTTTTACTAACAAAATTTATTTGTTTCAACAATAGGGTTGTTTTAGTTTCTTGATAAAATGTATAGGAAGTATCTGCTGAAACAGCGTCGGTGGCTCGATTGTGTCAAAAGTCGCTGTTTTTGGACTACGAGCCGAAAGGTTCCGGGATCGATTCCAGCGACTGGCAATATCTTTATATATAAAACTCACTCAACTTGGATATTATTCATCTTACTTAATGTCACCATAGCAAACTCGCAACACCAATATTCACCACACAAAAACACATCAAATCAAAACTCACCACACCAAACCTAAAAATGAATCCTCTGCACGGGTTTTGGAATATATATCCTACATAACTAGGAAAAGGTCACTATATAGTTTTTGTTGACCACGCCCACTGTTACGCCCATTTTTATTTTGGTGTATGTTTCAGATTCATAGCAAAACTGAAAATTTGCATTACTATGATATAAGGTCCGTGGAGTATTCGAAGTCAGAAATAAATCAGATTTTGACAAAGAGGAGTGCACCTCCCATAGAACCCAAAAATTCAGTCCGCCGTATATCTCAACCATAATGTAATCGATTTCAACAAAAATTTAAATTTGAATGTTACTCATCTTACTTAATCTCACCACACCAATATTCACCACATCAAAACATATCAAATCAAAACTCACCACACCAAATCTAAATTGAATCTCTGACCGATTTTGTTAAGATTTAAAATATATATACTACAGAGCAAGAAGAAGATAACTGTATAGGTTTCGACGATCACACCAACTTTTACGCACATTTTTAATAAGGGTGTAAGTTTCAGATTCCATGCAAAATCGCTGAACGTATTTTTCTGAAAATTTTCATTACAATACTATATGGCCCCAAGAGTATCCTAAACTATAAATTAACCAGATTGGACAAAGGAGAGTGGAAACTCCCATACATCCCATATATCCAGTATTTAAAAAAATGTAATCTATGCGCAATATCTTTAAAACTCACGGAGATATTTGAACTCAAAATTAAAAAAACAAATCCATTGTGCGATGTTATATCTCGACTGTCAAGGGCAAACCTACACAGAAAAAAATATTTGTGTAAATATAGCAAAAAATTTGGTCAATACAATAATATACAGAAAATAAACAAAAAGTTACATCAATATAATTAAATAATTTGCTGAAACGACTATGGAATAATTGTTAATAAATTAACAGAAAACCAGTTGGGAAGGTTAGATCACATGGGAAAAAGTAGGTGTTATTATGATAGTAAGGATTATCAAAATTATAGTCGGTCTAAGCCGACTATAAATACCCTACACATATATGTGGTTACTATTCAAAGTGGTATATTGGTCACCATATTTAAAAAAGGGTAGGTGTACCAAATTTCTATTTTTTTTTTTTGGAACCGCAAGTCGTATCGGAGGAAATATTATTTTCATGTATTTGAGCATGATTTCAATATATATTTGACCAAAACCATAAGCACGTACACAGTAAAATTGATCTGTAGATGTAAATTTAATATGAGGTATTTGAATACAAATGGTCAGATCACAGGTCACAATGGACCGATCTCGCAAATACAGCGTAGGTATATACTTACTTACTTAAATGGCCCTTACAACCGTGGGTCGGTTTTGGCCGCTGAGATGAAGCCGCGCCAGTCGGATCTGCTTTGCGCGCGCTGACGCCAGTTAGAAATACCAAGCGTTGCCAGGTTGTCCTCAACTTGGTCTTTCCAACGCAGATTTGGACGCCCTCTTCTACGCTGTCCACCTTCGAGTTTTGATTCAAGCACCTTCTTGGCTGGAGTGTTTTCATCCATTCGTTCGACATGACCTAGCCAGCGAAGCCGCTGGATCTTGATGCGCTTGACTATGTCAATGTCGTCGAATATCTCATACAGCTCGTGGTTCATCCTGATTCGATACTCGTTAGCAAAGCAGATAGGGCCAAAGATTTTACGGAGAATCTTTCTCTCGAACGCTCCCAGTACTCTCTCATCGGTGGTGGCCAGCGTCCATGTTTCTGCACCATAAAGTAGGACGGGCATGATGAGTGACTTGTAGAGCGTTATTTTTGTCCGGCGAGAGAGGGCTCTGCTTCTCAATTGCCTACTGAGCCCAAAGTAGCACCTGTTGGCAAGAGTTATTCTCCGTTTGATCTCCAGGCTGACGTCGTTGTTGCTGTTTACGCTGGATCCCAGATAGACGAAGTCCTTCACAATGTCGAACTTGTGGGTGTCAAAATCAGCTTTTTGTCCAAGACGCACGGACTCTTTTTTGCTTGTTGACACAAGGAACTTCGTCTTGTCCTCGTTCACCGCTAGACCCATTCGACGCGACTCTTTCTCCAATCTGGAGAATGCTGCGCTGACTGCTCGTGTGCTCCTGCCAATGATATCAATATCGTCGGCATATGCGAGCAGCATGACACTTTTGTTGAGGATAGTGCCGCTTTGACGGAGTTCGGCAGCTCGAACTATTTTCTCCATCAATAAGTTAAAAAAGTCGCACGATAGGGAGTCACCCTGTCTGAAACCTCGTTCGGTATGAAATGGCTCGGAGAGGTCTTTTCCTATTCTCACTGAGCAAAGTGTGTTGCTCAGGGTCATCCTGCAAAGCCTTATAAGTTTCGCAGGTATACCGAACTCAGACATTGCGGCGTATAATCGTTCCCTTATCGGAGTGTCGAAGGCGGCTTTATAGTCGACTAATAGGTGGTAGGTGTCGATCTGTTTTTCTAGGGTCTTTTCCTGGATTAGGCGCAATGTGAAAATCTGGTCTATGGTGGACTTTCCAGGTCTGAAGCCGCACTGATAAGGTCCAATCAGTCTGTTGACGATGGGCTTCAGTCTTTCACATAATACGCTCGATAGAACCTTGTATGCGATATTGAGTAGGCTGATCCCACGGTAGTTGGCGCA
This sequence comes from Dryomyza anilis, assembly GCA_951804985.1. Taxonomy (NCBI): domain Eukaryota; kingdom Metazoa; phylum Arthropoda; class Insecta; order Diptera; family Dryomyzidae; genus Dryomyza; species Dryomyza anilis. The sequence continues at coordinate 30,680,408 of OX638131.1, forward strand.
GATAGTGGGATCCCCTTTCTTAAGGATTGGGCAGAGTACACTGAGGTTCCAGTCACTTGGCATGCTTTCATCCGACCATATTCTGCTTACGAGCTCGTGCATGCTCTCTATTAGCTCTTCGCCTCCGGTCTTAAACAATTCAGCAGGCAGGCCATCAGCACCTGCGGCTTTGTTGTTTTTCAGCCGAGCAATGGCTGTTCTGACCTCGTCATGGTCGGGTGGCGGAATCTCAACGTCGTCATCAAGTACTGGGGTTGCCGGGTTTGCTTCTCTATCGGTGGAATTGAGGTCATCATCACCGGTCAGCAGTTTAGAGAAGTGATCCCTCCATATTTTCAGTGTGCTCTGGATATCTGTCACTAGATTTCCGTTCTCATCTTTACAGGAAGAGGCTCCGGATTTCGAACCTCCGGCTAGGCGTCTTATTTTCTCGAAGAATTTTCGAGCCTCATTCCTGTCCCCATGCATCTCAATCTCCTCACACTCACGTCTTTCTGCCTCGCTTTTTTTACGCCTGAAAAGACGTCTCTCTTCCCTCCTCTTCTCTTTGTATCGCTCCTTCGCAGCTCGCGTAGCTACTGACTGCAGGGTGGATTTGTACGCAGCGTCTTTCTCTGCAGTGGCCGCGCGACACTCTTGGTCATACCACTGATTCCTCAGGGGGCGTTGGAATCCAAGCACCTCTTCGGCAGCCGTACGCATAGAGCAGGAGATATGATTCCACTGCGCGCTTATATCATCGAGAGGAGGAGTGCTTTGTCTAAGCAGGTGTGAGAGTCGAGTGGAAAAGGCTTGCGTTGTCTGTTGTGATTGCAGCTTTCCGACGTCTAGCTTTCTCTGCGTTTGGTTCCGTACGTTCTTCGCAGCGCTTAAGCGTGTGCGGACCTTGGCTGCTACAAGGTAATGATCCGAGTCCATATTGGCACCTCGGATTGTGCGTACGTCCATCACGCTTGAAGCGTGCCTTCCGTCAATCACAACGTGATCAATTTGATTTCGAGTTTTTTGATCGGGCGACAACCATGTGGCCTTGTGGATATCGAAATGTTCGAATCTAGTGCTACTAACTACCATGTTTCGTGCTGCGGCGAAGTCGATTAGCCTCGTTCCGTTATCGGAAGTGTTGGCATGGAGGCTAAATTTTCCGATTGTGGGACAATAGATGGCTTCTCTGCCCACCTTGGCGTTAAAATCGCCTAGCACGATTTTGATATCGTGGCGGGGGCAGCGCTCGTATGCGTTGTCTAGGCGCTCGTAGAAGCGCTCTTTTGTCTCGTCATCTTTCTCGTTCGTCGGAGCGTGTGCACAAATTAGGCTGATATGGAAATATTTAGCCTTGATGCGGATTGTTGCCAGCCTTTCGTCCACGGGCGTGAACCTAGAGACAAGGTGGCGGAGTCTCTTGCCGACCACAAATCCACATCCAAATTCGTGTCTCTCCGCATGGCAGCTGTAGTAGATATCACAGGACGCTTGTTTCGAACAGCCCTGTCCCGTCCATCGCATCTCCTGGATAGCGGTGATGTCAGCCTTATATTTTTCGAGGACATCTGCCAGCTGGATAGAGGCACCTTCCCTATAAAGGGTCCGGACATTCCAGGTGCATATCCGTAAATCATGGTCCTTAAAACGTTTGCGTGGGTCGTCATCGTTGTAATCGGTCGTTATCCGAGGCTTCTTTTTTGTTTTCATTGGGCGCATAGGTTTTTTCCGTGGTGGGACCCAAACCCAACGCACGAACCCTCACTCTGAGGGAGATGCTCGCCACTCACTTTAGCCGACTTCTACACCGGGTGGTGTAGAGCGCCGTTTCCAGGGACTTCCACGAGGAGGACTTCCACCGAAGTGGAGGTGTCACCATTTGACAATTTGTCAATTCTGGTGACCAGTGAGTTGACTTGAGACGACACCGACACAGCGTAGGTATATAAGTAATCTAAATTATAAGTTTCATTTATCTAACTCTTCAATTGTTTAAGTAGTAGACGGACATCGCTAAATCAACTCAGGAGGTCATGCTGATCAAGAATATATATACTTTTCCATACCGAAGATGCTTCCTTCTGGGTGTTACAAACGGTGTACCAAACTGAATATACCCTTTCATTCTTAGTGTAGGGTATAAAAAATACATCAGTATAATTAGGCGCGCGACGCGGCGTCACGATGCGGGTTTTCAGCGAATGAACGCCGGCAAACAAGCAAATGATGGAATTTTTGTTTGCGCGCATATTATTCCCATTTGGTATATGTCCAAATATACACTTATAGAGATTGATCCTCCTCTATGTGTGTATTCTGAAAGACTTAACAATTGTTGTTGAATACTAGTAGAAATAGTACCAATACCACAACCGGAAACTGATATTGGTATTTCACACAACACAATGTATTACATTATCTACCTAAGCTGTCCATGATCATGTCTTCCGTAATAGGGAAAATTTGCCCTAGTGAAATTGGACTCATGATTCAGAAATTCTAAGAATGTTTAATAGAAACTTTACATATTTTTAAATTGTAAGTATATTGTGAATTTAGCTCTTCGGCGATTTTATAATAATTATGTGCATATGAATTATTTTAAAATAAAAATTTCCATTTATAAATCCTATTAATTTTAACAGGATATTGATTTCTTAGAACGCATATAATTCCCAAGTTTACCACTAATAAATTTCTAAATTTCCTACACGATTTAAATGCATGCGCCAAAATCAAAAACAAATTAAACAGAAAACATTAAAGTTTAATAAATTTATGAGTGTTGATTGCACGTTTTAACTTATAGCACATAAAAATAGTACATTGGAGAATAATATAATAAAATGGTTGAGCAAATAATAATCACAACAAAAAAAATTGAATAAATATTTAATTAACAGAAGGCTTAATATAAAAAAAAAATTAAATTTACTGATAAAGCTGTTTTATAAATGAATAAAGTATTAAACCTATTATAGAATTATTGCACTGGAAGACGAAGAAAGGCTGTCATCGAAGAGTATTTGTACTGATAAGACTTGTACGGAACGAACAACAGCTGCAGGTCAATTAAATAATATTGATTTTTTTATTTTTTATGTTTTTAATTCATTTTTAATTTTATTAAAAATAAATTTATATTCAATTTAAATTGTAGGTCATGTAAAATACAGATAAAAATCATCATATATTTGAATTTATTAAATACAAATGAAAAAAGAAACGTTCAGCGTGTTCATGCATGTCAATTTGCGCGGCTTTTGACAAACATATTGACATTTAAAATACTTGAAACAATAGCTATTTTCCTAATTTGTAACAATAAACTTTCAAAACAAAGCAATTAAATTGTACGCCTAATCAAAAATATTAGTAGATAAATTAAAATAGAAAATATTTTGTATAAACCCATTAAATTTTGTCAATAGAACAGCTATTGATTTAATAGTGTACAAAAAATATTTTTTTTCATACAAACGCAAAAATAATTTTATAATACGGAAGACCGGGGTAGGTCGACATTTTTTTTTAAATGCTAATTTTACCACCATTTCAATGATATAGGACGAAAATAATACAGTTGAATTGATAGATTCATTAGGTAAAAATGTTCCATAAACTGCAAAGATCTATTATATTTAAAAAATACATATGCGGCACAAAGAGTACTAGAGTAAAAATACGTAAGAGCACTAAAGAGTACACAAATTTAAATTTAAATGAGAGATAATCGAATAAAGTTCTGTATCTCCATCCAATTCAATAGCAAGCTTTTCTAGAATAACTTCTCTCCTGGTACTAATGGCACAGCAACGAGAACAACTTCACATTGGGTTCCGATAAAAAGTCATTCTTCGTTCGCTTCTAGCGGAACGTATACGAGAAGCGAATACAGTTTTCGAGCACCTAATAAGAGAGTAAAAGAAAACGGATCTTCATAAATCTTTATAAAATTACACAGCAACTGTTTCTAGAATAACTTCTCTCTTGGTACTGGCGGCACAGCAATGAGAACAACTTCACATTGGGTTCCGACGAAAAGTCATTCTACGTTCGCTTCTAGCTGACGTATACAAGAAGCGAATACAGTTTTTGAGCATCAATGAGAGAAGAAAAGCAATCGGAGATATGTATCTCCATCCAATTTCATAGCAACTTATTCTAGAATAACTTCTCTCCTGATACTAATGACACAGCTAAGAGAACAATTTCACATTTGGTTCGGATAAAAAGTTGTTCCACGTTCGCTTCTTTTGGAATGTATTTTGGAATAAACAAAAACGTTTGAAAACCTCTTTGAAAATTTTATTTAAGCAAAAAAGTAGCCGCGGTGGCTCAGTGGTTAGTGCGTTGGACTGCGAGCCGAAAGGTCCCCGGTTCAAGCCTGGACTGGGGCTAACAACATCTTTTCATAGAAACATTTTTCTATACCGCGCTACCTCTCGGGAGTAAATGGCAAACCTACGAGAGTAAAACATTGCCTATAAAAAACTCTCACCCGCCGTTCGGATTCGGCAATAAACTGTAGGTCCCACCACTTTGAGTACAAATATAATACGCACAGCTCAAAATGGTGAGAGAGCTCGGCCTAAGTTCTTATAGGACTGTAGTGCCAAACTATTATAAAATAAAGATGGCTTCTTAATTTAAATCAACATTTCAAACAAAATCAATCGTGTCATAGGATATTTAGCTAATTTAGTAAGTACTTCATAATTTAAGTTTAAAATATTATAGTAAATAGTTTTATATGTGTATACTACATGTAGAGTCGATGGTTCAGAGGGTTGGTGTGCAGGAAGTCCCTATCTTGGATGGGGACCATGAACATCAATAAAAAGAACAAGTTCAGGAGCAAACATTGCCTTCAAAATATTTTATGTTTTAATACATTTTAAACATTCATGATCATATAATTTAATTAATTAATAAAATTAACTGCAAAATTGTATTTATATTTGTATGGTATTGTTCAAATACATATATATTTGTATTCTATGGGAACAATGTAAGGGAGTGGTTTCAAAAATCACTCCATTGGAACCATTTTAAGAAGTAGTTCCAGAAGTCATTCCATGGGCACCAATTTTAGAAGTAGTTCCAAAAGTCATTCCTTAGCAACCATTTTTAGAAGTAGTTCCAAAAGTCATTCCATCGGACGTTATTCCATAACTACGTCTTTTGGAACCGGAAGAAAAGTTGTTCAACCAGTGAAGAGAGAAATTTAAAGAGAGTACTTAAAGTGGTTCCACAACACATTGCAGTAGAAGCGAATGGTGATGTACTTATCCGTTCGCTTCTTTTAGAAACCGGCGGAAAAGTACTTGCTCGTGTACACCCAAAAAAATTTAAACAAAAATTTCACCAACTACTACACCCAGAAAAAAAACATGGTAAATTAATAGTATTTCAATAGAAAAACAATAATTTATACTGTTAAAATTGGTCAATTGGATGCGTCCCATTAATTTGGTAATATTGGAACTGTTAATACAATAATTTGTTGTACCATAAATTTTATAAGGTGCTCCTTTAATAACAATAAGCAAAACCTATAAATATTTAATGATACGTATTATTAATTTTATAGTATAGTCGAATTACATTTTTCTAATAATTTATTAAAACAAAAGTGGATTTTAGTTAATTTACTGTATAATTTATTTTAATTAAATGTCCAAACTGAAATTCACTTTTAAAAAATCACACACATAAATGGACACTTCTCGTCGCAAAATGTTCGCTTCAGTTTCCTTTACTTGAGTCTGCATTTAGAGTCCGTCGCCATAATAGAAGTTTGTTTTATTATTAATTATCTGTAATAAATAGAAATCGGTTAAATACAATGAATTTACATTAAATACATTAAGTCCTTACCAATGTCGCGTTTAATTATGTGGATTATGCATGCGACCATTTTGAGCAAACACAAACACGCAGAATGACGTACAAAAGGAACAAGTTTATATTCGTGTTTATGTTTTTTATGCCACGTTTATTTTTATAGGAGGAAACCATTAAAACAATAGTATTTATTCTATTAAATATAATAATATTGAAATATTTAGATTTATGGTACTGAATTTTTCGAATACTATCAAATTAATTAGAAAACTTTTGATTTAAAAAGAAAAAACTATTAATTCATGAACCATAAGATCAATGGTCGTACCATAAAGTACTTAATGGTACATTTTCTTCTGAGTGTAGTATTCATTATATTGATGATTTCATTCATTGAACTAAAATCGTATTTTTTCAATGTTTTTCACTTTTAATATTTTTTATAACATCAAATTTCAAAAAAAGTATTGTATCCATTTACACATGTATGTATTTATAATTCCTATAAGATTTATGATATTTAAATGAATGTGGTTTGATGAGAGAAATCCATCAATATGATGGTAAATTATTCATTAACATGATGAAATGGAGTCTTCGCATAATTAGCAATTTCTCATAATTAGCAATTGTGATTTCTCAGGTCCTGGTAGATCTATTCTTCTGATTTGTGTACCAATTCATTAGCTTTTATATGCGATGAATCTAAAGCGTCGTAGAGTGGTCAAACTTTGCACAGTTTGACCACTCTACGACGCTTTAGATTTGAAGTTGCGATAAAAAGTGTAAAGTTTGTCCCTCTACGATGCTCCGTTTAGATTCTACAGCCATTTAAAGCAAAAGTTGTGATTTCTCAGGTCCTGGTAGATCTATTCTTCTGGTTTTTGTACCAATTGAACATTGAAAAAATACGATTTTAGTTCAATGAATGAAATCATCAATATGATGAATACTGGTAGTTGGTGAAATTTTTGTTTTGTGTGTAGCACTCAATATTACACTTTTTAGAAATATGAAGATAGCTGAGGAATACTTGATTAAGATATTTCATTGCTGCTCCTTAAGAATAATTGAATTTAAATAAAGGAATCAAATGGATTTTTATTTATTTAAGAATTTAAGTAGTTTATTTAAGCATTTATAAAGGCTTCGCCAAAAAAAAAAAATTACAACGCCTTGAGACTTACGTCCCGGTGACAACGATATCGGCTACAATTCGTTTGAATATCGGCTGAATACCGTGTGACTACAATTTTTGATTCATGTATCAAACGACACGTTGAGTACACCCAGAAAAAAATACTATGTAAAAAAAATACTATTAAAATTAGTCAATAGGATAAATTATTATTTTAATCGGAAAATACCATTAAATACTAGAAAATACCATAACATTGCCATATAGTTGATATGAAATGATTTATTTTTTGTACACTATTAAATCAATAATTTTCCTATTGACCAATTTTAATGGGATTTGAGTGATTTTTTTCTGGATGTACACTCGTTAGGGCCTCTTTCTATGACGAACGAAATCAACAAAAGAATGGCGTAAAAATGACGTCAATATAATTTGAATTAAATGCTTTTTGATGTTTAAAAAAATCAATGACGGCACTTACGAGTCGTATAGCAGGAAGACCAAGTCCACACCCTAAAAAAAAATACTATATAAATAATAGTTTTTTACTATTAAAAATAGTCCATAGGGTAAATTTTATTTTAATTTGGAAAATACCATTAAATACTAGAAAATACCATAACATTGCCATTGAGTTTATATGAAATGATTTATTTTTTGTATACTATTAAATCAATAATTGTCCTATTGAACAATTTTAATGGAATTTGAGGGAATTTTTTTCTGGGTCTAGAAGGTATAAATGTAAACTGATAGTTGCAGCAAGACCTTCTGTTTTCATAGTGTATGTACTGTATTAAATTAAATGTCATCCGTTTGTAACACTCTAACTGGAAGAACCAGCCCAATGAAACTCCGAAGTTAGATTACTGACATATACATATATCTACGTGTTCGGTCGATGTTCGGTATACGTCCCGCCCATTTTTGTAACTGATCCTTGGATAATCATCAAATTATTAGAATTTGTATTATTTTAATTTTTCGCATTGAATTGCAATTTAATTCGCTGATTCTGAACCCAACTTTATGGGATAAATATTAATAGTTTTGTACATGATACAATTATTCAAGGTTGAAGTATTAGAGTTCTTGTTCTTCTTAGGCGTCCCGTGCTTCTGTCAAACGCTTGAAGATACTGTCAAACGTTCCGTGCTTATGTGCTAAATGTTGTATGGGACAAGAAATTTTTGTGAGAGGCGCTCTGGGATACTACGACCTTATTATTGTATCATGGTTTTGTACAAAAAAATTTAAAATGTGAATTAATTAACATCGTTTATAAATCCCTTTAATAAACAGCCTCTTGAATGTTTTTTTTTATCATAAATGTGTTAATCATTTATGATGGGTGTATTTTTCTCCTGTTTAGTGCTTCAATAATGCGTAGTTTTTCTTTACATTTAATTTTATTTTTTGTGAGTTTTATTTGCGCTATACTTGAGCGTTGTCTGCCGGTGGCAGTAATGTCCAAAATTTCCGCACCCGAAATTTGAGCCCATGATGCGAATGATGCGTTCGTTGCGCATGATTAAAGCGTTGGTTCTGGGGGCGCACCAGCAAAGAACAACAAATACAATAAAAAAACGAATAGAACAAAAATGAGGAAAAACATTAAGTAACACAAAAACAACACAAATTGTAACTCATGTGAATTTTATAAATGAAGACATTGACATGAGCCGTAGAGCTGTCAATGCGTCAATATTAATTTAATATTTCTCATGTGGTTGTTGTCGATGCAGTTGGTCTTGTTGTTGTTGCAAATACTAATTTTGTTGCCAGCAATTTTGTCAATTTTTGCCGTGATGCCTCTGGATGCGCGAATGAAGGGATGAACCGGTGTAGAAACAACTGAATAGCTGGGATGATGGGCGCTGTTGCTGATGATGATGAGTTTGATTTTGAAGTGGAATTTTTGGAAGCCTTTCAAAAAGTTCAACGCGGTGCAGTGAACCCACATGCGCAGCAAACTCAAACAATTTGATTGCAATTAAGGACTCGTTTGTAGGTTATTAAATAATCTGTCAAGTAGCTGTCAAAATGTTAACGATCATTCAACAAAAAGTGAGGAACCAATACATTAAATACATTTAAAAATTCAACCACGAATTGAGAAATCACAACTTAAACTTCAAATGGCTGTAGAATCTAAACGGAGCGCCATAGAGGGGTCAAACTTTACACTTTTTATCGTAACTTCAAATGGCTGTAGAATCTAAACGGAGCATTGTAGAGTGGTCAAACTTTGCATATTTCATCGCATATAAAAGCTAATGACTTGGTACAAAAATCAGAAGAATCGATCTACCAGGACTTGAGAAATCACAACTTTAACTTCAAATGGCTGTAGAATCTAAACGGAGCATCGAAGAGGGGTCAAACTTTACACTTTTATCGCAACTTCAAATGGCTGTAAAATCTAAACGGAGCATCGTAGATTGGTCAAACTTTGCACATTTCATCGCATATAAAAGCTAAGGAATTGGTACAGAAGTCAGAAGAATCGATCTACCAGGACCTGAGAAATCACAACTTTAACTTCAAATGGCTGTAGAATCTAAACGGAGCATCGTAGAGGGGTCAAACTTTACACTTTTATCGCAACTTCAAATGGCTGTAAAATCTAAACGGAGCATCGTAGAGTGGTCAAACTTTGCACATTTCATCGCATATAAAAGCTAATGAATTGGTACAAAAGTCAGAAGAATCGATCTACCAGGACCTGAGAAATCACAACTTTAACTTCAAATGGCTGTAGAATCTAAACGGAGCGTCGTAGAGGGGTCAAACTTTACACTTTTATCGCAACTTCAAATGGCTGTAAAATCTAAACGGAGCATCGTAGAGTAGTCAAACTTTGCACATTTCATCGCATATAAAAGCTAAGGAATTGGTACAAAAGTCAGAAGAATCGATCTACCAGGACCTGAGAAATCACAACTTTAACTTCAAATGGCTGTAGAATCTAAGCGGAGCGTCGTAGAGGGGTCAAACTTTACACTTTTATCGCAACTTCAAATGGCTGTAAAATCTAAACGGAGCATCGTAGAGTGGTCAAACTTTGCACATTTCATCGCATATAAAAGCTAATGAATTGGTACAAAAGTCAGAAGAATCGATCTACCAGGACCTGAGAAATCACAACTTTAACTTCAAATGGCTGTAGAATCTAAACGGAGCGTTCAGAAGAATCGATCTACCAGGACCTGAGAAATCACATCTTTAACTTCAACTGGCTGTAAAATCTAAACGGAGCATCGTAGAGTGGTCAAACTTTGCACATTTCATCGCATATAAAAGCTAAGGAATTGGTACAAAAGTCAGAAGAATCGATCTACCAGGACCTGAGAAATCACAACTTTAACTTCAAATGGCTGTAGAATCTAAACGGAGCGTCGTAGAGGGGTCAAACTTTACACTTTTATCGCAACTTCAAATGGCTGTAAAATCTAAACGGAGCATCGTAGAGTGGTCAAACTTTGCACATTTCATCGCATATAAAAGCTAAGGAATTGGTACAAAAGTCAGAAGAATCGATCTACCAGGAGATGAGAATTCACAACTTTAACTTCAAATGGCTGTAGAATCTAAACGGAGCGTCGTAGAGGGGTCAAACTTTACACTTTTATCGCAAATTCAATTGGCTGTAAAATCTAAACGGAGCATCGTAGAGTGGTCAAACTTTGCACATTTCATCGCATATAAAAGCTAATGAATTGGTACAAAAGTCAGAAGAATCGATCTACCAGGACCTGAGAAATCACAACTTTAACTTCAAATGGCTGTAGAATCTAAACGGAGCGTTCAGAAGAATCGATCTACCAGGACCTGAGAAATCACATCTTTAACTTCAACTGGCTGTAAAATCTAAACGGAGCATCGTAGAGTGGTCAAACTTTGCACATTTCATCGCATATAAAAGCTAAGGAATTGGTACAAAAGTCAGAAGAATCGATCTACCAGGACCTGAGAAATCACAACTTTAACTTCAAATGGCTGTAGAATCTAAACGGAGCGTCGTAGAGGGGTCAAACTTTACACTTTTATCGCAACTTCAAATGGCTGTAAAATCTAAACGGAGCATCGTAGAGTGGTCAAACTTTGCACATTTCATCGCATATAAAAGCTAATGTATTGGTACAAAAGTCAGAAGAATCGATCTACCAGGACCTGAGAAATCACAACTTTAACTTCAAATGGCTGTAGAATCTAAACGGAGCGTCGTAGAGGGGTCAAACTTTACACTTTTATCGCAACTTCAAATGGCTGTAAAATCTAAACGGAGCATCGTAGAGTGGTCAAACTTTGCACATTTCATCGCATATAAAAGCTAATGAATTGGTACAAAAGTCAGAAGAATCGATCTACCAGGACCTGAGAAATCACAACTTTAACTTCAAATGGCTGTAGAATCTAAACGGAGCGTCGTAGAGGGGTCAAACTTTACACTTTTATCGCAACTTCAAATGGCTGTAAAATCTAAACGGAGCATCGTAGAGGGGTCAAACTTTGCACATTTCATCGCATATAAAAGCTAATGAATTGGTACAAAAGTCAGAAGAATCGATCTACCAGGACCTGAGAAATCACAACTTTGGTACAAAATTCAGAAGAATCGATCTACCAGGACCTGAGAAATCACATCTTTAACTTCAAATGGCTTTAAAATCTAAACGGAGCATCGTAGAGTGGTCAAACTTTGCACATTTCATCGCATATAAAAGCTAAGGAATTGGTACAAAAGTCAGAAAAATCGATCTACCAGGACCTGAGAAATCACAACTTTAACTTCAAATGGCTGTAGAATCTAAGCGGAGTGTCGTAGAGGGGTCAAACTTTACACTTTTATCGCAACTTCAAATGGCTGTAAAATCTAAACGGAGCATCGTCAAGCTTTGCATATCTCATCGCATATAAAAGCTAAGGAATTGGTACAAAAGTCAGAAGAATCGATCTACCAGGACCTGAGAAATCACAACTTTAACTTCAAATGGCTGTAGAATCTAAACGGAGCGTCGTAGAGGGGTCAAACTTTACACTTTTATCGCAACTTCAAATGGCTGTAAAATCACAACTTTAACTTCAAATGGCTGTAGAATCTAAACGGAGCGTCGTAGAGGGGTCAAACTTTACACTTTTATCGCAACTTCAAATGGCTGTAAAATCTAAACGGAGCATCGTAGAGTGGTCAAACTTTGCACATTTCATCGCATATAAAAGCTAAGGAATTGGTACAAAAGTCAGAAAAATCGATCTACCAGGACCTGAGAAATCACAACTTTAACTTCAAATGGCTGTAGAATCTAAGCGGAGTGTCGTAGAGGGGTCAAACTTTACACTTTTATCGCAACTTCAAATGGCTGTAAAATCTAAACGGAGCATCGTCAAGCTTTGCATATCTCATCGCATATAAAAGCTAAGGAATTGGTACAAAAGTCAGAAGAATCGATCTACCAGGACCTGAGAAATCACAACTTTAACTTCAAATGGCTGTAGAATCTAAACGGAGCGTCGTAGAGGGGTCAAACTTTACACTTTTATCGCAACTTCAAATGGCTGTAAAATCACAACTTTAACTTCAAATGGCTGTAGAATCTAAACGGAGCGTCGTAGAGGGGTCAAACTTTACACTTTTATCGCAACTTCAAATGGCTGTAAAATCTAAACGGAGCATCGTAGAGTGGTCAAACTTTGCACATTTCATCGCATATAAAAGCTAAGGAATTGGTACAAAAGTCAGAAGAATCGATCTACCAGGACCTGAGAAATCACAACTTTAACTTCAAATGGCTGTAGAATCTAAACGGAGCGTCGTAGAGGGGTCAAACTTTACACTTTTATCGCAACTTCAAATGGCTGTAAAATCTAAACGGAGCATCGTAGAGTGGTCAAACTTTGCACATTTCATCGCATATAAAAGCTAATGAATTGGTACAAAAGTCAGAAGAATCGATCTACCAGGACCTGAGAAATCACAACTTTAACTTCAAATGGCTGTAGAATCTAAACGGAGCGTCGTAGAGGGGTCAAACTTTACACTTTTATCGCAACTTCAAATGGCTGTAAAATCACAACTTTAACTTCAAATGGCTGTAGAATCTAAACGGAGCATCGTAGAGGGGTCAAACTTTGCACATTTCATCGCATATAAAAGCTAATGAATTGGTACAAAAGTCAGAAGATTCGATCTACCAGGACCTGAGAAATCACAACCTTAACTTCAAATGGCTGTAGAAACTAAACGGAGCGTCGTAGAGGGGTCAAACTTTACACTTTTATCGCAACTTCAAATGGCTGTAAAATCTAAACGGAGCGTCGTAGAGGGGTCAAACTTTGCACATTTCATCGTATATATAAGCTAATGAATTGGTACAAAAGTCAGAAGAATCGATCTACCAGGACCTGAGAAATCACAACTTTAACTTCAAATGGCTGCAGAATCTAAACGGAGCGTCGAAGAGGGGTCAAACTTTACACTTTTATCGCAACTTCAAATGGCTGTAAAATCTAAACGGAGCGTCGTAGAGGGGTCAAACTTTGCATATTTGATCGCATATAAAAGCTAATGAATTGGTACAAAAATCAGAAGAATCGATCTACCAGGACCTGAGAAATCACAACTTTAACTTCAAATGACTGTAGAATCTAAACGGAGCGTCGTAGAGGGGTCAAACTTTACACTTTTTATCGCAACTTCAAATGGCTGTAGAATCTAAACGGAGCGTCGTAGAAGGGTCATACTTTGCACATTTCATCGCATATAAAAGCTACTGAATTGGTACAAAAATCAGAATAATCGATCTACCAGGACCTAAGAAATCACAACTTTAACTTCAAATGGCTGTAGAATCTAAACGAAGCGTCGTAGAGGGGTCAAACTTTACACTTTTTATCGCAACTTCAAATGGCTGTAGAATCTAAACGGAGCGTCGTAAAGGGGTCAAACTTTACACTTTTATTGCAACTTCAAATGGCTGTAAAATCTAAACGGAGCGTCGTAGAGGGGTCAAACATTGCATATTTGATCGCATATAAAAGCTAATGAATTGGTACAAAAATCAGAAGAATCGATCTACCGGACCTGAGAAATCACAACTTTAGCTTCAAATGGCAGTAGAATCTAAACGGAGCGTTGTAGAGGGGCCAAACTTTATACATTGTATGACATTCAAAATCAGCATATTTGACAAAAGTAGGTGAACATTCTAGATTATAAATTATTTAATTTTATTTTTTTAATTTTTTTTAAATGCAACTTAATTAGGTTTTCAATTAATACGTTTAACATTAGTTTTATGTTACATATTCCATTATTTGCTTTTTATAATTTAATGTGCTGTTGTTGTAATAAATTGCCATACGTCACCGCATGCGGTGCTGCCCCCTGCCAGCCATCGACTTCACCAACTACTTCTCCTTCTTCTCCCCCTCAACAACCTTCTGAATGCCTTTGTTGCCGTCGTCTGTTCGGTCAACATCACGCACGCACACGCAATTCAATTGAATTTATTAACATTTTCCATGAATGAATGAGTTCGCTTACGTTACGCTTTTTCATATAATTCATACGACTTACGACGTTGCTGTGCGGCCCACACAAACGAATTTTTCTCTGCGTTGCGCCACGCTTCATTGAAGCGTGCCTTTGGAGTTTGGCAACTATGCGTCTTAGGCGCTGCTGCTGCTCTTCAATGAGCCAAACCATAGCGACGACGTAAAATGACCCAAGTCTACACGATGTGCAGAAGACTCTGCGCAGTTGTCGGCTCGTGAATTGTTTATTTAATTTTAGTTTAATGTTATTTATTTAATTTATTAAACATAAAATAAAATTGTAATTGCACTTTAACGACACATAGCAGAAAAATTGTACTTTAAAAAGTTATAATTTAAGCTCAGTGTCAGGCTGTTTTTTATTTTATGCAGCATTAAAAGTGTTTGCAAATGTAAATTATATGAATTGTGAATTGTAAAACATTTATGATATTTTTTTACACTTAGACTTAGAAATGTGAAAATAATTTTTCCAAAATTAATAATATTAACCAAATTATACTTAGTATTGAGAAAGCCAATTTCTTTATAATTAAATAAATTAAACGTGGAAACAATAATATATTTTTGACACTTTTTACTTGTGTCGGACAATTTTCCTCAGAATATTAACTCACCAAAACATTTCTTCCATAGACAATTCTTCCCCCAACAATTCTTCTCCATAACATTTCTTTTCCGAGACATTTCTTCCCAGAGACAGTTCCTCCCAGAAACATTTCTTCACCGAGAGTATTCTTACACTTTCACTTTAATTGTAATGTATAAAAAATAAATTAACAGTCATTAGATATTAAAATTGTGTGCTATTCCTCAAAATGTTGTTATGGGGTATTCTTCCACATAACTCGGAGAATAAATTCATGGCGAACAATGTTTCGAAAAACACTTTTACTTCTGGATTCAGATAAGTTATTTATTTTCTTAGATCTTTTATTTTATTTGTTATTTGGAAGGAAAATTTGAATGAACGATGTCCATCTGTCATTCGTTTGTTGATGATTATTGTCTATCGATATGTGGAAATCGTACTGAAGCAAAAGGGAAATATAAAATTAGTTATCGCAACTATTCTTCTTGAATTGCAGATGATATATTCGTTACTTTTATAAATGTAAAAACAAATATATGTCTCCATGATTCGAAATAGTTTTATTCGTCGCAATTTTAATTTTCTTACAAATTAAACAACTCTCAGTGGATACCCCCTATTCAAGCAATGTGTTGAAAGTAGGAAGGGATTATACGTTGGACTCTCGCTCCTACCTATAATCCTTTCCTAAAGCAAAGATGGAGTAGTGTCGGTGAATGTGTGTTTAGAATTTGCCACTATTAAAAATGTCAGGAAAAACTGATGCAGGGAGATTGTTCCACAAACGTATCGTGCGACTGAAGAACGAATTCTCTTTGTAATGCGTGAGTCTGTTGAGTGCCGAGTAAACTACGAAGGGATGGGCTTGGTTCGATGCCCGAGTAGAACGAGAGAACACACGACCTGGTGGAATCAGACTATGTATTTCGTTCGAACACTTGATTTACCCTAATTACAATGGAATCAGGGCTGGAAAATATCCGGATTTTTTTTGATTTTTATTGGATTTTATTGTATTTATTGGATTTTTTGCTTTTAAAAGTTATTCCTTCCCATCATTTCGCTGACGCGAACTGCTGTATAAACTTTTGTTAAAACATACTTTGTGAAAAAATTCACAGTCTTTAGAATCGTCTAGAAAACCGAGGCACATCAAATATGTGATCATTTCAGGGTCATATTGAATTGATATTCCCAGAACGTCAAGAGCAGCGGACTGCGCAATATCCATAGAGCTCATTTTGAGCGGAGGGGGAGGGTGAATCCATTTTTTGTGCGATAACACACAACATTGGGTCTTGCTTGCATTAAAATCAACTCTGTTTGCAAGTCCCTACTTGGAGATTGTTTTAAGGTTATTATTAAGTGTGTGCGTCTATTACTCTCAATCTCCAAAGAGTTTTGACGCTTGTGGAACGAATATGAATGACAAATGTTTCTGTCATTTGCAAAGAATTGGAATGGATTGGGTTCTGGGTCAATGAAAGATCATTGGTAAATACCAAAAATGGGAACGGGGTTAGAACAGTACTCTGCGGGACTCCAGAATTGGTGGAATCCATCCATCGCAACTCGTATTGAACTGGCCCGGAGAAAACTTGATATACATCGAGTAAAATAATTGCTTTCACCATATTACTTTTAAAACGAGGGCTTCATGGCGCACTCGATCAAAAGTCTTGAAAATATCAAGCACATCAACCTTACTCTACCCGAAAAGGTGAATACAATTATTCCACTTTTCGGAGATGACCGCCATCAAGTCACTGGTGGATCTGATCCTACGGATACCATATTGCCGGTCACTAAGTAATTCGGTGTGCTCAAAATAGTTTACAAGGTGGAATTACGCTTTCCTTTACCATGGAGAGAGCATATTGCAATGGGTCGGTAATTGGCAGGATTCGTAGCCTCGCCCTTTTTTGGAACTCGCTGAACATTAGCGACCTTCAAACAGGATGGAAAAACTCCTGTCGTGTGAGAGATGTTGAAAAGGTTACGCAGCGGACGCGCACTTCTTCAACACATGGGCAGATCTGTCATCTGACATGGAGGCTTTGTTGATATTGAGGTTTCTTATGAACTTTTTGGCTTCACGAGTTCGAAAATGTATCTTCGCCATTACAGAAGAAACAAAATCGACAACGAGCAGTGGTTGATAACTATTTGGGTGCGTTGAATTATTTGCAAATAATTCTGACAAGAGTTTAGCTTTATCAAGCGAGTCAGTTAAGGTCTGGCCATTCATAATAAGATTTGGAGTAGACGATGTCGTCTGATTATTCACCCTTTTTACAAATGACCAGAAATTTGTACTGCACCTTTTTCTGCGCGTTTTATTCACGAATCCTAGCCTGTATGTAAAGTCTTTCAGTATCTGCATTTTTGTTAGAGTATAGGCTATATCTCGGTGAATTTGGTGGACTGGCACGTCCCATATAACCCAAAAATTATAAACACATTATATCAGCAAATTTAATGAAATTTTGGTCAGCGTTACATTTCACCATTCTAAACGGTCTCGCGGATTGTAGGCGGGATTTGACCACTGTGCGTGGCACCCCCCATAGAAGGTACATTTTCCAGATGGTGTCTGTCAACAGTTATTATAGTGATATCAATATATTTCACATCAGGGTATCAACCACCACAAATTTTTTAAACTCACCACACCAAAATTCACCACACTAAAACTCAATAAACTAAAACTCACCAAACTAAAACTTACCACACCAAAATTCTCCACACTAATTCTCACCAGACTAATACTCACCACACCAAAATTCTCCACACTAATACTTACCACACTTAAATTCACCACACTAAAATTCACCACACTAAAATTCACCACACTAAAACTCACCAGACTAAAACTCACCACACCAAAATTCACCACACTTATACTCCCCACACTAGAATTCACCACTCTAAAACTCACCACACTAAAACTTCTACTGGGAAAAACTCTACGGGAAAGGAATCTACCGGGAAGAATTCTACGGGAAAGCGTTTTACGAGGACCAACTTTACGGGGAAGATGTAAATAATAAAAATGTTCTTTATATTAATAAAATCACTCAATATCCTTGCATTTACTAAATCGTGGAACGAGTCGCGCACGGGTCCAGCTAGTTATTAATAACAGTGCTTTACAAAATAAAAAATCCTTTTTTCACTGTAAAATTTTTTTTATAAAGAAATAAAAGTTTTGCAACGTCTATATTTCAATGCGTTAGTTAATATTTTATTAGAATATAATTGTTATAACGTATATTTTCATAACTGTCATTAAAGGATAAAGTTTTTTTTTTCGTTTTGCTAAAAGCCAATTCATTCAATTGACTATAAATCAATAAGTTATTTAATTATATTTAGTGCTAGTAAAAGGCCCGTAAATATTTTAGCATTTTATGATTTTACAAATGGCTCTTGACACCCTCCTAAATAGTATTAAACACCCTTACATCAACTCTTTAAAAAAAAGTGCAAATTAACCACAAAAAACGCGGCATAAATTGATCATAAATCTTGTGCACAAAACCTTTCCCACATTATTTAATAGGGTTTTCGAGTACAATACAAATATGCAAACGAACTACTCTAGGAAGTGGTAAAATGAACACGACATAAAAAAAGACCTCTTCACATTGTTACGTTCCGTGAAGAGTGTGTGTGTGTGTGATAGGGTCATGGGGAGAGGGCATAAACGACTTTCTTGCACGCATAATTAAGACCGTTGCAACCTTTTAGTTTTCGAAAGTAACTACATGACTGTCGGAATTGGAAGCGCATTACATGGCTCATCGATGAGGAGTGGTCGCATGTTGAGTGCCTAGTGGGCTCGGCCACACACTTTCGCTACTAGCCGCCACTCCATTAAAACTTCAGTTCCAATCCAAGTTGAACTTCATTGTTGAACCATTAAATTTTCATAATAATATCTTCACTACAAAGAGGGTCTCTGCAGTGTAGAATGTTTGCAGGTACAACCCCTAAAATAAGATTTTTAAATTTTCGAGTATATGGAAAAAAAATCAGCAATTTATGAAATTTAATATTTTATTGTAGAGTAAAATTCTTTCAAGTATACGTGGAAATTAAATGCAAGTCAGAGTTCACGTGAGTTCAAACGATAGATGTGTCGTCGTGTTTGGGCGAAGATCGTGTAGCCGCGTGAAAAAAAAACCACTTGAGCTCTTTGCGATCTGGCGGCCGAAGAGTGAATAAAGTGCAAAACGGCGCATATCAGTGAAAAGTTAATTAAAAATTGTAAATGCAGGGATAAACGGTGGGAATATCAAAAGTTCTTTATTTAGTCTACAGTGGAACTAATTAAAATAAAGAACATCATATTAAAAATCTAACGATTAAATGGGCAATATTGATAAGACGGAATTTACAATTTGTAAAGAATCATATTTGTAGCCGCGGTAGCTCAGTGGTTAGTGCGTTGGACTGCGAGCCGAAAGGTCCCCGGTTCAAGCCTGGACTGGGGCTAACAACATCTTTTCATAGAAACATTTTTTATACCGCGCTACCTCTCGGCAGTAAATGACAAACCTACGAGAGTAAAACATTGCCTATGAAAAGCTCTCACCCGCCGTTCGGATTCGGCAATAAACTGTAGGTCCCACCACTTTGAGTACAAATTTAACACGCACAGCTCAAAATGGTGAGAGAGCTCGGCCGAAGTTCTATACAGGACTATAGCGCCAAACTATTATTATTATTTAAAGAATCATATTTAATAAAATGTGTACATATTTTACATTGTGCATGACGTTTTAAAAAAATCTTAGCTAATATAATTTGGACTGCGTTGGAATTGAGAATGGAGTAATTTTAATATACTTGGAGGCGAAACTCGATCTTCTAGTTGTACTCTTCAATGTAATCAAAATGTAATATATCTCAAAATGGCATATATCGCTAACTGAATATATATGAAAATGTGTATCATATTACACTAAAAAATATATGACCTATTAGGGAACCCTATTCATATCAGAACCAGTCGGACTTTGACATACGTCTGTCATAATATTTTTTTTTATAGATCAGATAGATAGGTTTTAAAAATAGAGCAGTCATTAGAAAGTAAGACCTTTCATAGGCTGAGATTTTCCGTTGTATGCCAAGAGATGGCGCGACATAGACAAATGTTTTCTATGACACAATGTTGCCAATCCCATCCCAGATTTGAACCTGTGCTATGTGACCTTTTGGTTCACAGTCGAACGCACTAACCACTGAGGCACCGACTTTACAATACTTGAAAATATTAGAAGTGCTTTTTATATTTTTCATCTTGTCCTAAATATTTAAATTAATATTGAAATTAAATTGTGCTAGGGTCCTATTTGTGAACTGATTATTGTATCTTTTAATCGTCTAATGTTTTTCCTTATCCCAGATTTGAACCTGTGCTATGGGACCTTTCGGTTCACAGTCGAACGCACTGAGGCACCGACTTTACAATACTTGAAAATATTAGAAGTGCTTTTTATATTTTTCGTCTTGTCCTTAATATTTAAATTAATATTGAAATTAAAATGTGCTAGGGTCCTATTTGAGAACTGATTATTGTATCTTTTAATCGTCTAATGTTTTTCCTTATAGGGTAAATTTCTCATAGGGGTGTCCATAATTATTGGATACCTCTATGAAAAATAGACTGCATTTTTTTTTAAGTTGAATCCACTGTTTCTAATGCAGAATTTCCTCGGCATTTCCAAAGTAATTCTACAAAATTTTTGACAGCTAATTGAAATCTGTCCCGTCCAGAACTTTGAGTACCAAAAAAGTAAAACTGCAGTATAAAAAACATCAAAAAAAAATTAAAAAACTTAAAAAAAAATCTAGAAATTTGAATAGTACATCGCTTTTCATTGCATAATAATAATTATTAATATTGTTATATACAAAATTATTTTTAGCAAAAAATCGTTGTGTAAATTTCCATACGGAACGTTCGGAATTATTCTGCGATTTATTACGAAATAACTGTAAACTTAAGGAACAAAGTGTGTATATACAAAAATAAAGTAAATTGTCTGAGCTATGTTCAGGGATAATACAAAAAAATATATATTGTACGAAAAAAGTATTTTTAGATATAGAAAATACTTCAATTTCAATGCGGAATTTTTTGTCCTGTCCGTAATATGTCTGTGATTTATTTTGAAAAAACTATAAACTTTAGGAACAAAGTGTAAATATACAAATAAAGCACATGATTTTAACTATTTTAAAAAATATTTCAAAAAATCATTTGTACGCAAAATTCGCTGACATTTTGGAATATCCATATAAACCTCGATATTTATTTCCGTTTTTTCCCGTCCGGAACACCAACCTTTTTGTTTATATCTTCTGATCTGCCGTATAGAATTCTATAATTTTTTGCCTATTTAAATACTATATGCACAAAAAAAATAAAGTAAATTCATTAATTTTTCTTGGGGATATTTGAGTTTTAAGAGTACGAATATTCCGTGCTGAAACCCAGGAAATGCCCATATGTAAACTGTTTAGTTACCAATAACACGAAAAGTTAGGACAGGTTAATGTCATCAACAACAATCACGGGGGCCTGGTGGTTCATTGTTTTCCCTTTCATCTGTGTGGTAACCTTCATGTATTAACAACCGTCGATTGATTTCATTGAATTGGAACTTTTCAATTGGAACTTCTCCTAATTCTTCCTGATCTGCAAAGAACCTGTTCCCCATGTACTGAAGTCGGAGTGTTTAGATGTTTCGACATTCGCATAGTAAATGCTCAATTGAATCTGCTTTCTTGACAGCTCTTACAGTAGTCGGGCGACAGGATGCCAAATCTGCGTGCCTTTGTGCCGATTGTAAAATGTCCTGTCAGGACACCAATGGGATGTAGGTAGCAACTTTGTCTATCAGGCTTTTGGTTCGTTTCTCATTAGTACGTGGCCAGAGACTACGTGAGATAGACAATTTGCGTTTATTTGTTCCGTCATTTTGGAGTCAATGTGTCCTCTGAGAATCCCTAATGGAATCTTTATCGAAAAACAAACATCTTCTATGCTTCGTACGGAACCCTCTCGCGCTAGCTCATTGGACTCTTCGTTCCCTTCTATATTGCTATGTCAGGGAACCCAGCATACGATTATCGCGAGGGTTTGGCGTAGTAGATTAAGTGATCGGCCACAGTAAGTACCGTGTTTGAAACTCGAAAAGTATTCAAGATATAGCTATAAACTTTCTGCCCCACCAAGGTGGAGGGTATTTCATAATCGGGCCCGACTTTTAATCACACCCTTGGGACATAACTATCCTTCTCGTTTTTATTTTATTAAATTATTTGTAATACCTGAAATAACATTTTCTTAAAATCAAAACAACAATAAAATCAGCACCCATCGTTTGAGTATTACATATCGTCGATGATACTGCAAAACCGCCTAACTGCATGTGAAAATTCGGCATAATTTTTTGTTATAATTCAGTTTTAAATGATATGTTGATCGGATAAATTAGATAAACGCCATTATAAGTTATGGCATACATAATTTTGTATGAAGTAAGTGCAGAATTCAGACATAAAATAGTTTTGTTTCTTCTGTAAAATTCATTTTGTAAGAGGTATTCGAAAGTGTAAATAAGCGGTTTTGCAGTATTGCCGACGTTATTATTTTTTCCACATAAACTAAACTTTTTTATACATTAGCAATTTTTCCAAATCGAAATAAACGAATAAACTTTTGAAATTCGATCTATTTTAAAGAATATACCTACTATTACTCAACACAGAATTCCAAATCTTTTCAGACCTCAATTCAAGCCTAAAAGATTCTTGAAAAGCTAATCAAATTTTCCAACTGATGACATTTTTAGTGTATTGCGTTTGAGAGACATCATTTCAATTCAATTTTGAAATTGTTGATTTATGTACGAAAACGCCTACTTTGAGGTCCCGGCGGGTCCATTTCCCATATTCGAATTCCGCTGAAAATTGTCCACATCGACTTTCTCATTCAGTAGAGCATTTCTAGGGGGTGTTCTTCAAAATCAAACTCGATAATAATTTTTTCATACAAAGTCATTGTCAGTCTACTGTGCACAGATATTTTGAATTAAAAGTTCAGTTTTTCCACGTCCATTTTTGTACCTTAGGGGGCGTATTTCAAAAAATCCCTTCTTAGTAAGCGTCTACATCTTACTACGGTCGGTCTACATCTACATAGGTCTAAGCGTTTTGGTTGGGCGTTGATCAATCAGTTAGTCACTCAGGACTTTTTCTTTTATAAACACATATATGGGTGAATTTTTGTCAAATAGGAAAATTCGACGCGGATTCAGATAAGTCGGTAAGACCGGTGAATTTTAAAAAGGCAAGACTCTTCTCAGATTTAAACAAATCTCAAATCTCAAACATAACAATTGCCACAACATTTTATCAAGGACATTTTTCAAAAATCCACAAACTCATCAAGGAGATTGGTCTTTTAGAAGAGTTTGGTCTTTTAGAAGAGAATTTTTGAAATCCACCACTGTCTTATTTGAATCCGCGTTTTACGAAATTTCATGGAATGAGTTATTTTAAATTTCCCCCAAACATTTTGAAAGGCGAAACATATTACTATTCCTATTTGAAAACAAAAAAACAGTTGGGAAGGTTAGATCACATGGAAAATTTTAAAGTAGGGACATTTTATAGTAGGTGTTATTATGATAGTTAGGATTATCAAAATTATAGTCGATCTAAGCCGACTATAAATACCATACACGTATGTGTGGTTACCATTCAAAGTGGTATATAGGTCACCAGGGTATAGGAATCCTGAAAATAATTACAAACTTTCAATCGCTGAAGAATTTCCTTTCATTTGATTCCCATATTAACAAATGGGTAGATGTACCATATTTCGATTTTATTTTGCGAACTACAAGTCGTTTCGCGGGAAAACATTATTTCCTGGTATTTAAGCATGAAGTCAATATATATTTGACCACAAAAGTTTATCTAAGACGTATACAATAAAAATTGAACTGCAGAAGTAAATTTTATATGAGTTATTTGAATATAAATGGTCAGATCACAGGTCACAATGGACCGATCTCGCCAATTTTTTAGCACGTACAGCGCAATCTAAATTATTAGTTTCATTCATCTAACTTTTTCATTTTTTAAGTAGTAGGAATTTCAACAGATGGACGGACGGACAGACGGACATCACTAAATCGACTCAGGAGGTCATGCTGATCAAAAATATATGTACTTTTCCATACCGGAGATGCTTCCTTCTGGCTGTTACAAACGGCATTCCAAACTGAATATACCCTTTCACTCTTAGTGTAGGGTATAAAAATACCCATATATAATTATTTTAATTAAGTCGAAAACAAATTATAAATTAAATGAAAAACTATTTTTCAGCCAGCCTTCAGCCATTCGGGTCGCTAAACTGGACGAAACAAGGGGTCTATTTCTAGGGGCTGACCAAAAACATGTTTCTAGTATGCAGTGTGAAAAGATTATAAGACACCCTAGAATTAATCTCTATATTTACTAAATTAGCAGCGGTAGCTCAGTGGTTAGTGCGTTGGACTGCGAGCCGAAAGGTCCCCGGTTCAAGCCTGATCTGTGGCTAACAACATCTTTTCATAGAAACATTTTTCTATACCGCGCTACCTCTTGGTAGTAAATGGCAAACCTACGAGAGTAAAACCATTGCCTATGAAAAGCTCTCACCCGCCGTTTGGATTCGGCAATATACTGTAGGTCCCACCACTTTGAGTACAAATACAACACGCACAGCTCAAAATGGTGAGAGAGCTCGGCCGATGTTCTATACAGGACTATAGCGCCAAACTATTATTATAATTATTTACTAAATTATATAAAATATTCACGTTGACGTTGATTTACACAATATTTCTAACACATTGTGATATTCAATAAATCTATAAACATGTTAATTTCAACAAATCGTTGTAAATTTCTTTTAATAAAGTGTATAGTATATTTTACACCCTTTTTGTTTTTAATTATTTTAATTCTTTCTTGTAAGTATTCCAAAATAAAGACAATTAACAGACAATTAAAATTTTAAGTAACAAACTTCTAATAATCCAACAAAATTCCCCATATTTATTTAACACGAACATTAAATCTCAAATCTTCGAAACGGGTATTTAAAAACATATGGTACAGAAATGCTTAAAAGTAAAACTAATTTTCAAAAATAAAATTAATCACTCATTTATGCCACTGTCATATATTCTGCATCAACTCATATTTCTTTCTACTCTTCCGTTTCTTTTGCCAAAAAGAGCAACTACATGAACGACTTGAAAGATACAGAGATGCGCCGCCGCCGATCGCCAAAAGGCTGCAGCCGTGGCGGACCTATAACAACAATAACGATAAAAAAACTATTGAAATCAAACAAATCTTTTGAAAAATGTAGAAACAACGTCTGTTCGCTTTCTGAGCGCCTATACGCATTTCCCATGTGACTCCAAAACATACAGCAATGCTGCAGATACAAAATACGGATACAAATTCTCAGATACAAATACAAAGAGATGCATGAATGCAAATGTGCAGAAGCAGCAGCAGCATGTGGCACCCAAGAAACGACGGCGCACATGTGCGACACATCGCCAGACTCTGGTGATCACTTGAGTATCTATGAGTCAAGAGTATCTGTGTATCTCACAGAATAACAACAACAACATAGCGAGCGAGCGAGCGCTCTATGGAAGTTCACCCCAAAATGTACAAAAACAAAGCAGCAGACAAATAAGACAAAGTGAAGAAGAAGAAAAAGCCACCAGCAAAAAGTGTTGGTGCTGTACACTGCACAGAAGGAGTAGAGTGGAATGGAATGGGAGGAACTGGCGGAAAATGTATCTGAAACATTTTCGAGTATCTCGCGGGTGCGCCACTCTATGCGCTCGCCCGCCACTCGTCAGTCTATGAGAAAACGTCGTGCGAGTAGCATACAGTGCGGGCGGATCGTATGCGTATAAAATAAAGTGTGTGCCTTTTTATTTTTGGATTATTTTTGAAAACATTTCTTTTATTCAATTTATTGTGTTTTGTGCGACTTGCTATTTTCCAATTGGAAATTCCCGGAAAGCGGTGTTGAAGTGGTGGGACGAAATGTTTAAAATACGCAATATCTATCCAAGCGATACATGCTCGCTGTTGTAATGGAATGGACGTGATCGTGTCCAATATTTTTAAATTGCAAACCAACGCACCTACCTCCCTCCCTCCCTCCAACTTAAGAACGTTAACAGTGTTGTGTGTGTGTTTAAGAAGTTGTGAAAAAATAACAGTTTTATTTATGATTATTACCGCATTTGTAGCTCATATGCTGCAAGTGATCAACGCGATCTTTTTGTATCTGTGCGTCGTCAAATGCATAAAAACGTCACATTTTCACAACAAATTCACGCAATTTAATTGCAAATGCAGCCAATCTTTTTTGTGTAATTAAATCTTTGTGTGTCTTAAGTGTGGATATTAAAATTTATTATAAACGATCGCATAGATATTGTGCAAGTTCTATGCGGAGATTTTAGCTGTGTTTCGGCATATTCAAAACATGTGTCTGTGTTGTATGGCGCTCAATTGTGGATATAAATTAATTAAAGTGATCTGGTTGATTTATGTGAAACAAACGTTTTATGGAATTTTATGAGCATTGGCGCCAGGCTTTAGTAGTAATGGGAAAATGTTACAAAAATTATGCAAATCTATGTTTTAAATTCAATTCTGAGTTGAATTATGTGTTACAATTATTTATAGTGATCGGCGGTGATTTTGTGAAATATATAGAGCACTTAAGTAGGAAATATACAGAAGTTTAACATTAAAATCGAAAAATATTTCAATAATTACAATAGGCCTTTTTTTATTTATTCACGATATTAGTGTGATTTTCCGATGGACTTCATGATTCTAATCACGACCTCATATTCAGATTTCAAACTGATTTCTCCTGTATTCTATTGAGTATACTTCAGCTAATATTTCAAAATAAACCACATAAAATTCGGATTGATTTGACCAAAGTTATGACCAGTGAAACGCAAAAAATATTAATTTTGAGGTGTACCTATTATTTATTGCTTCACATACATAGTTTTCATAATTTTATAAATCCAAATATTATATGTGAAACTAGATCCTTAATGCTATGATTCCTCTTACTTTGTTTTTGCAAAACCCTTTTCCTTAGTAGAAATTTGCCCGATGCGCCATCGTGAAATGATCGGGTTTTCGTTGGGTAAGCCCCATTAGAGAAAATATGATCATTGCCTTTGCATGCCCTTATCATGCTTACCATAGCAGGGTTTACCAGTACATGATCATGGCCTGAGGTCAATACATGATCAGGACACTGCGTTACAAGGACATTATGGGCCTCGTCATATCCCGATCACCTCAAATAATGACATGATCACTTCATGACCATGGCCCAACCAAAATTTCTACTACGGTTTAAGTACCATTTTGGAGCGGTGTTGTTTTTTCCTTAGTTTATAACATCGTTATATAATAAATACATCTTCTAACCAACGATTTATTAAAAATTATAATAAAATAATCATTATATAGCTCAGAACATTGATTAGTAGTTTGAGGGTTCTAATCTGCGCTAAAAACTATCAACCAAAGACACAATTTATGGCAGGCTTCGGGCAGTTTAGATACTTATCCATCCTCCTTCAAAAAGTGCCTCTTTTTTTGCGCTTCCGTAAAAAAAGCTCGACATCTGATTAACCAAATTTGATAATCTACAATTTGAAGCCTATCGGAATTATGCCAGTTTTATTTCAGAAAAAAAATCTTCTTCGATTTAATGTGGTACCCTCTCAATTTGCTTCATTTATACGATAGATTAATTTAAAATTTTTAAATCGATTTGATAATGGTAACCTGCCTCACGAGCCTTTTCGGTGTAACGAATACTTCAGGAAAAAATTAATTTTTCATTGTTTCACTTATCATTATGAATTAATGTATTGAAAAACTAAGTATGCACTTTTATAGTGTTTAGTCTTCTAAACAAATTGGCGATTTCAGTTTATTGATCAAAGGTCCTGATTAAAGGTTATGCAACAGTAATGAAACAAACATAAAAAATTTAGGTTTTTTCACTGTCCCACCCTGTACATGAATTACATAATATTCTTATTAGTACCAGCACTTTATCCAAACAAAATTTTTGCATAGCTTTAATAGTTGAATAGTTAAAATTTGACTTACGCTGGGATATACGACACTATGACATTTTCTTACTTTACTCAATCAGCCTAACCAATAAATTAAATAAAGTTGACTCTAAAAACATTGGTCAAAAAGCTTTTACTTTCTTTAAAGTGGACTTTATTTCGTTAATTGGTTAGGCTGAAATCAATATGTATTTTTTTTAAGAAGAAAAATACTTTTTTCACATGCGAATTATTGGGCAGTAAATGATTTTGTATAAAAAAGTTAATATATTTTTATTTTAGACAATCGATTTAACTAACTAAAACGAGTAAAATATAATATCTGTATATAAAGGGTTTTTCAATAAGAGCGCTACAAGAAGTTTTTTTCAAGTGTTTTTTAACAGGGACGCTACAAAAGTAGAGCGACAGGGACAGCAAACGACGATATATTTCATGCCGCTATTTTGGCATTTCTCTTCAGTAAGGTTTGCCATTTCATAATGGAAAGATATACGAGCCAACAACGATTTGAAATTATTAAAATTTACTACCGAAATTCGAATTTGTATATCTTTCCATCATGAAATGGCAAACCTTAGTTATTTATTCATTTATAAGTGTCTTTGTAATGCTCATTTTTTATATTATTTCGCGGATATCTTCGCAACCAAGAAATTTGTGCATGGATAAATTTGTATAATTATCAAAGAATATTACTGGTACTAAGGAGTATATTATACAGGGTGTTTGGTTTATCGATGTCAACAATTCAGGGGATCATTTTATGACTCAAGAAAATAAAAAAATGTAAAATAAAATTGTGGCGACTCTTGTGATTTGGTGGTTGAAATTAAATAAAACCAGTTGGGAAGGTTAGATCACATGGGAAATTTTAAAGTAGGTGTTATTATGATAGTTAGGATTATCAAAATTATAGTCGAGCTAAGCCGACTATAAATACCCTAAACATATGTGTGGTTACCAGTCAAAGTGGTATATAGGTCACCAGGGTATACGAATCCTGAAAATAACTACAAACTTTCCATCCCTGAAGAATTTTCTTTCATTTGATACCCATATTTACAAATGTGTAGGTGTACCGAATTTCCATTGTTTTTTTTGCAACCACAAGTCGTTTCGTGGAAAAACATTATATTCATGTATTTGAGCATAATGTCAATATATATTTGACCAAAAATGTTTACCTAAGCACGTATACGGTAAAATTGATATGTAGATGTAAATTTTATATGAGGTATTTGAACATAAGTGGTCGGTTCTCAGGTCACAATAAACAGATCATGCCAATTTTCTTGTTCAGACATCTTATATATTCAACTCTTTCTGTAATCGTGATTTCAACAGACAGACAGAAGGACAGACGGACAGACAAACAGACGGACATCCCTAAGTCGACTCAGGAGGTCATGCTGATCAAGAATATATATACTTTTCCATACCGGAGATGCTTCCTTCTGGGTGTTACAAACGGCGTACCAAACTGAATATACCCGTTCACTCTTAGTGTAGGGTATAAAAATGTTTGGAAATATTATCAAAAATCTAATAATGATTATAATTTTAATAAATGTTTAAAATTATTTCTCAATTATATCGATTTTTTTTTTAAATTTCAAGCACCAAATTAGAAGATCCGCCATTGTATAATTATTTCTGCAGCATAATTTACCAGTTTAAAATCACTGTAATTGGTTAAAAAGTTGGCATGAACAGGTCTATCATTATAAATTAGAAAAAAATAGGGTGATCGATAACGAAATTTTGAGAAATTCAATGGCAAAGTAAAAAATTTGACTTTTTATATCTGTAAATTTCTATTTTAAGTACGTACGTTTTAAAATAGGAAAAAATCATGGGGTTCGAAGATGTGATAAACCATTGGAAAGATAATTTAATTTTTAAAACATGAGTTAAAAATTGTTATTCATATATCACCATATTATAGTTTATAACCATTTGTCTTGACTAGGTTCTATCAATAATATGCATTTACTAAACACCCTGTATCTTAAACAGGGTGCAAAATAGGACATAATTTAATTTACATTTTCTTATTTTTTTGAGTCATAGAATAATCTCCTGAATTATTGACATCGATGAACCAAACACCTTGTATAATTCCCTTTTGTCATATCAGTGACGATATATAAAAATGCGTACTTAGTTTTTCCAAATCTTAATAGTTGGATTCCATGGGAAAAGTAAAACTATGAAAATTTGTTTATTTCTGAATAAAGTATCAATCGTTTTAAAATTTTGGTCAAATTAAACTTTCTTAATTTAAATTAATCTTAAATTTAAAATTTCTGAAAATAAGGACCAGCTTAATGTGCATATATAAAGAAATATAAATAAACGTGTTATCGTTTAAAATAGTCTTGAGGATCTCAGGGTTTACTCGTACAGAAAATACCTACAAACATGGATATCCAATATTTTTCTATCATTTGAAGAAGTACTGAATTTCGTTTTTTTAGTTCACGAGATAAAAGTTCACTTTGGCCGGTATAAGGAATGAGGAATTGGAACATAAATGGTCGGGTCACAGGTAAAAATCGACTATCATGCCTATTTGAAGTATCATCATATGTGTATAAGTATTCTTAAGTTGAAGTTTCACTAGCTCATCCATGACCTTTACTAAGAAATCATATTCAAAGTCGTTCTAAATTAAATTTTCGGTAGACAAAATTGATCAAAAATTTGATATAAACTAGCGTAAAACCAGAAGATGCCCGGCAAATTATGAAATAATTATTGAAATATTTATAAAATTATTAAATTTTGATTTCCCAAAAATAAAATACTTTCAATATAAAAATTATTAAAATTTTAACATTTTCTCTGTTGAAATTGATATCATCAAACTAAATTGATGTCCATTAAAAAATTTCATCTTTGAATTTTATAGCACAATTAATACCTTGTAACTTCACAAATACTAAAATCACAATTACGAACAACTATAAATGTAATTTTAATAACTTCAAATCCCATCATAAAACATCATAAAAAAAACGTCATTAAAATTGATGCTAGGCAATCGAATGAAGTAATAATAACTGATGTTAGAAGTAGTACCGGAAAGTAAAATGTCTGCGGCTCATCATAAAATTATGCATTAAAAATATTGTCACTTTAAGATGATCGTCAGAAACTACTAAAAAAAATACTAAAAAATACTAAAAAAAATAAAAAAGTCTAAACACCAAACATATTTAAATGTTGTATAGTAAAAAATGGGCAAAAAACAGTCACAGACAGCAGAGTTCGGACGGACGTTGGATTTAGCTGACAGACCCCAGTTCAACAGACAGACAGACAGACGAACGGACAGACAAACAGGCGTGGAGCCTGCATGATCAGCAGACGGCAACGAGTCGTCTTTGTCAAAGTAAAGTGCATAAAAGTCGGCAAATAAAATCAACAAGAAAAATTAGATACGCTGCATATTGTTAGACTAAGTTGACAAAATACAAAGAAAAAATATAAAAAAAAAATTTAAATAAAGAAAATATAAAAAAAATATAATAAAAACCATAGAAAAGCAACTTCTTAAACGTGCTTAAAATTAAAGACGACACACAGCTCCCCTGTGACCGCCGATTTATGTGATCGAGAATCAGACGAAAATAAAAAATAGTTCTTTGAGAAACGGGAAGCAAAAGGTAGATGAGTGTTCGTGTTTATATTATGCCGTAAATAATTCAATTTTCACACATAAATGCGCCTACGAAGTATTCCGCCTCGCACAGTGACTTGATCAACATGATCAGCCAATGTGTTACCCCCTCTTAAAATGTGAAACTACTTCTAAAGAAGAGTTGCATAGATTAAACATTTTTTTCAATTTTGCTTCTATTAAAATGAAAATATTTCTATTTGATGCTGATCGTGTTGCAAATTTTTGTATCTTCCCTGACTGATCGTGAAAAATTGCATATGTTGCACAGTCGTTCGTTGTGGAGGCTGCATTTGTTTGGTTAGATTTGTCGGTACTTCAAAGCAATTTCTAAATTAGAAACCCTGCAGGAGGTGTGAAATTTTTTCTATCGATAGTTAGTGATCTAACCAAAGTGAACATTTAGAAGACAAAATCTAAGAAATTAATTCTTTTTAGAATATCTATCAAATTAATTTCAGTAAATTTAGACTTTATTGTTCAATATTTGGGTTGGAAAAAAATAATTGTTTCGAACAAAAAAATTATTCGAGAAAACATTTTTTTTTTTTTTGATAAAAAATTTGTAAAAAAAAAAAAAAAAATCCAAAAAAATAAAATGCCGAATTTTTTTTATTCAAACAAAAGTTATCCAAAAAAATGTTAATTTTTTTTTATATATATTTTTATAAATATAACTATTTATTAATAAAAAGTTGTATTTATAAAAAATATATTATAAAATATTTTACTAATTTATGCATGTCGAGCAAGTATTATATAAGAAATAACATACAAGAACTATTTGAGAACTGAAAGTACGGCAAAATATGAACGACAAATAAATATTTTGATTGAATTTTAGTTTGATGAACAGCATTCTTCAATATGACTAATATATATGTTGTATTTTATATTTTGGTTCATTAATATGATGAAACGTATTCATCACATACAGATTATCATATTGAAGAATACTTTTTCAACAGTTACCATGCGTTCATTATATTTATGATCGCATTCATAACATTGATGTCGTTAGTCAATAATATTATGAATGGTTCTTCAAATACAATGAATCATGGTTTGAAGAACGGAATTCATCAATATGATGTACATTTTTCTTCTGTGTGCATTATTAATAGTTTCTACTTTTCGATAACCAAGTAATTAATTTCTTATATTAGAAAAATGTTTTAGAAATATTCAACAACAAATGAAATACTATTTTTAATTTATACAATATCTTCTTGATTCTAATTAATACCTCATACTCAGTTTTTGGATATTGCTAAATATTTTGAGTGGGTCAACAATTCCCTGAAAATTGAAATAATGAACGGAAAACATTTTATTTTTCAAGATAGTCTCCTTTCAGTTTTTTACATCTTACCTTTTACGTCTAACATTTCTTCAATTTTTTGAGCTCCTTCATAATTACAATCAATATATTCTCGTGGCCCTCAAAATGTACGTTTGTTTCAGTGATAACCTTTCATTCTATCCAAATATTTTACCGCCGATCACTTGTTTGGGAACAGGAAATAATCGCAGGGGTTAAATCTGGAAAAGGGTACTTTTTTCTTCGCCAAATGCGGTCATTTTTTTTCATTAAAGCGACGTCGAATCGATCCAACAGCGCTGTATAATATCCACCGATGATTGTTTAACCATTTTCTCTAAAAATTGCCGTCATTATCTTGTTGGACCCACCTTTGTCTTTTTGTACTTCGATTTGACTGGATAAGTCCACTGTTTTCATTGTTCCTTGGTCTGTGGTCTCTGTTGTGATGAATCCAAGTTTCGTAAACGGTTAGAAAAAGGCGGACAAAGTTATTCGGATTGTGATTGTGATCTCCAAACACAAGTTTGAAGTTTTCAAACGAGTGCGTGTGTTGTCAATAGCTTTAAGCTTTTTCGTATCTAAGTAGCTA
Source organism: Dryomyza anilis (assembly GCA_951804985.1). NCBI lineage: Eukaryota > Metazoa > Arthropoda > Insecta > Diptera > Dryomyzidae > Dryomyza > Dryomyza anilis. The sequence goes on from OX638131.1 coordinate 30,714,348, forward strand.
TGCAAAAGTGATATCAGTTAGCCATGTGATAAGCCCTGTAGCCTCTTCAAGTTTGCGTTCCTTCACTCACTGATCATTCAATATCAAACCGTGGATTATATCTGACATGGTGACCTCAATTGGACGACCAGAACGTTTTTGACATTCAAAAAGTTAGTTTGATTTTAGGTGGCAACGCCATCTGTTTTAATTTGCAAGGACTGGTTGACGTCTCGCAAAAACTCTACAACTCATTACTGGGATGGCTTGGAAAAATCTATACGAAAAGTCAGAAAATCGCGTTTTGCATGGGAATTTAGCACCACCAATATTTTGACAAAATTCATATACATAGCGACTTAGGAAGAAGTGAATAAAGCTTCCCCCCCTCCAAATAAACAAAACATTCAAAATGTTATAACCTCCTAAGAGTAGAGTTTTTGAAAACGAAACAAAGCTACATATTTTAAATTCTAATCGTCACGTAGGAAATGGGTAGGATTGGACAAAGTCCCAAGTAGGAACTAACAACCGGCACAAGACTGACACATGCTTGTATCAACGCTTCTCAGGCCTGTGTCAACACTGTTATCCAGCCTCATTCCAAAACTATGTAAAGTCTGTAATTCAGGATCGTACCAAGACTTGTGTCCCACACTGACACCAAGGCTTGATTTCCAGGCTTGTACCAAGACTTGTGCCTCAGGCTTGAAACAAGACATATGCCTCAAACTTGCGACAATACTTGTAATACGCCTGTAGTTTCAGGCTATTGGGCATAATTTGTCAAGGGCATTGCATTCGTTCTTCACGTCTTTAGACTTGAGAGTCGAGTTTGTATATAAATAAATATGTTAGAGGTTAACAACCAATTTAACAGTAATAATTGCGTCAATTTTAAGACTTATTGTTCAGACAACTCCAAACAGTTTAGTTTATCAAATTTATGTTTTGACGTTTTAAAAATCGACTAAGTATTCTTTAACATGGAAACAACACAAAAATGTCACATTAGTAAACATGAATATACTCAAGTCAAAGTCGGTACACATGCTTTACTAGACATGGGACGAAAAGTTGTCGAGACGGAATTTTGAATTTCCTTCAGCATTTGGCGGCTTGGATAATTTGACAATTTTTGTATGTGGCTCAAGATTGTTTCAGCCTTGTGTCAATCTTGGTATTCTGAGGCCTGTGTAGAGTTTGAAAGGGAAAATTGTGCCAGACTTGTGTTTAACCGAAACTAACAAAACCTGTTTGGATTTTGGGAATGGCAAATGTGCCAGCCCTGTGTCTAGCTTGATATACCAAAATTTGTGTGGAGTCTGCGAGTGACGATTGTGCCAGGCTTGTGTCTAATAATAAACTTACGAGGCTTGTTTGACAAATGTACTAGGCTCGTGTCTAGCTTGATATATCAAGGCCTGTGTGGAGTCTGTGAGTGAAGATTGCTTGTGCCAAGCTTGTGTCTAACATAAACTAACAAGGCCTGTGTAAAGGCTGGGAGTGACGATTGTCCAGGCTTGTGTCTAATCTAAACTAACAAGACTTGTTTGAAATCTGGGAATGACATATGTGCCAGGCTTGTGTCTAGCTTGATATATTAAGGCCTTTGTGGAGTCTGTGAATAACGATTGTACAAGCCTTGTGTTTGGCTCGATATACCAAGCCTTGGTAGTCAAGTCTGTAACAAGCCTGGCACTATTGTTGTAGCCTGGAAATTCCTAACTGGGGTGCACTTCCCATATAACCAAATATTTAAAAATGATATAACTTCTGAGTAGAGTATATAAAAACTTCGTACGGACAAATAGTTTTTAATAATATTTCGAAATTTTACAAAAAAAAAATAAAAAATCTTTGAATAATAAAATACAAAATAAAAATTTTGATTTAAAAATGAATGTTATATAACATAAACCCCAATTTATTAGAAATGTATTGGACTGCGAGCCGAAAGGTCCCCGGTTCAAGCCTGGACTGGGGCTAACAACATCTTTTCATAGAAAACATTTTTCTATACCGCGCTACCTCTCGGCAGTAAATGTCAAACCTACGAGAGTAAAACATTGCCTATGAAAAGCTCTCATCCGCCGTTCGGTTTCGGCAATAAACTGTAGGTCCCACCACTTTGAGTACAAATATAACATGCACAGCTCAAAATGGTGAGAGAGCTCGGCCGAGAGTTCGGCCGAAGTTATAGGACTGTAGGCCAAACTATTATTATTATTAATAGAAATGTATATGAACATTTATAATGTTAAAATTTTTTATTTCAGTTACCAGAAATTAAAAATACCAAACTTTTTTTTTTAGAAAAACATTTTATTGTTTGCCAAAAATACAATAAAATTAAAAAAATAAAAACAGTGTAAAAAATTTTCATAAATACGCCAAAAAGAGAACCCCCTAAAATGACACAAAATGTAAAACAGATGCCAACCGAAACGTAATCAAAACATAAACGTCGCAAAGAATTATATTAAAAAAAAAACAAAGAGGAAAATTATGAAAACATAAACAAAAAAAGTGTAGTATAAGATAAAAAAAGTGTACGTGCAGCAGAAAAAGACGAACAACAAGAGCAACAACGGCAAACACCAGCAGCAACAGCTGCTGTTGCAACACAGTCATCGCGACAACGGCAACAAAAATACATTTCAACGTAGGGACGTTCAACCAAAATAAAATAATTACAAAAACAACAACATCATCCACCATCTTTAGTCTGCTGCTGCTGCATCCTCCTCACGCAAAGTGTCGCTTGCAACACTAAAAAAAAAATTAAAAAAAAACAAAAGAAATTCTAAAAATAAAATTAAAAATTAAGTATTAAAATTAAATTTAAAACGCACATCGAGGGTGAAATTCAGTAAAGATCACTCATAGCAACAACGTGTTTCCAAAAAAGAAAATTAAAATAAAATAATAAAAACAAATAATAGCAAAGAATCAGTTATAATTTGTAAGTGCAGGAAGTACCTACTACAACTAGTAGGTACTGCTGCTGCTGCCTTCGGTATACGCGGGAGTCGGTACTTGAACATCTCGAGGTCTCGGATCGATGAACGCGCCCGCTGAGTGAGTGAGTGACACGGAGGCATCACGGCACTACGGCTGAAATTTCTTTGTCGCCGCCTTTCGACAAATATCAATTAACACTGCGGAATAATAATAATATATTAAATCTTGATGTGTAGTAACTCATTCGATGGACGTGGGTTTTATGTGATTTTCATCGAGTGAAAATTTCGTATTTTTTACGCAGTCAATGATTAATTTTCTCGGAAAATACACAATATATACATAGCGTAATGCAGCAGAAAATGGCACGAATATTGACAAATAGTTGGATCTTGTTGGCGATCGTCGTTTTGGGGGAGTTGGTCAGCATTAGTGGTGCTATGAAAGGTAAGTTGTGGAAGAAGCATTAATTGAAATATAAGAAGATTAATTTCGTAAAATAATAGAATTTTAAGATTACTTATATTATGGGATTTGTAGCCGCGGTAGCTCAGTGGTTAGTGCGTTGGACTGCGAGCCGAAAGGTCCCCGGTTCAAGCCTGGACTGGGGCTAACAACATCTTTTCATAGAAACATTTTTCTATACCGCGCTACCTCTCGGCAGTAAATGGCAAACCTACGAGAGTAAAACCATTGCCTATGAAAAAGCTCTCACCCGCCGTTCGGATTCGGCAATAAACTGTAGGTCCCACCACTTTCAGTACAACTATAACACGCACAGCTCAAAATGGTGACAGAGCTCGGCCGAAGTTCTATACAGAACTGTAGCGCCAAACTATTATATTATTATATATTATGGGACTAAACTCGACTGAATTTATTGACTAAATTAAAACATGAAATCTAATTAAGTAAAAATTATCATTCCATCATTCGGTCCAATTCCTATCGGTTTTGTATGAAAATTTGTAAAAAAAAAACAAATTAAAACATGAAATCTAATTAAGTAAAAATTATCATTCCATCATTCGGTCCAATTCCTATCGGTTTTGTATGAAAATTTGTAAAAAAACTCAGTACAAAAAAAAACTCAGTACAAAAAACTCAGTACAAAAAAAAATCCATTAAGAGCCAATTTTTCAGTGCTAGTTTAAACGTAATTTAAACTTCGTTTAATTAATCTTCTCTTTTAATTAAACGACGTTTAATATTGTTCGCAGTTTTTCAGTGATAGTTTAAAATGTACATAGATCCAGTCAATAAATATGGCACCGCTGGCAAATGACAAAAAATTTCTTTCGATTTTGATTTGTATGTCATTCAAAAAGTAAATAAACAAAAAAATATATGAAATAAACAAAGATATTAAATAAATGTTTCAGAAAAATGTAATGATTATAATCGGAAATATTAGCAAAACAATGAGCACATATAGTGGAGACGTGAGGATTGTTTTTTTTTTATTAAAAAAAGTGCAAAAATCTAAAAATAAAGAACAACTTGCGATCCGACGGAGGAACAGAAAATAGCAAAAGTGTTGTGAGACAATTTTCTCTTTACCTCTTGAAAGTTTTATAAAGTGCAAAAATCTCCAAATAAAGTACTAAATGTAATCTGAAGCAACAGAAAATAGCAAAAGTGTTATGAGATAATTTTCTTTATATTCTCTTGAGAGTTTAAACGAAGTTTATCCCTTCAACATCGGTCGTTTAAACTAAGTTTGAACGACAAATGAAGTTCACTGAAAAATTCGATTCTGTCTTTAAACAAAGTTTAAACTACAAACGAAGTTCATGTTGAACTGAAAAACTGGCCCTAATTTAGCATGATTTTCCGATGTGTTTCAATATTCTAATCAAGACTTCACATAATACAAATATATGAAAATTATCTTGTATATTTTGTCTTTAAAATGTTCAAATTTGAGAATAATTATAATAATAGTTTGGCGCTACAGTCCTGTATAGGAACTTCCATTTGCCATTTACTGCCGAGAGGTAGCGTCGCATAGAAAATTGTTTTCTATGAAAAAGATGTTGGCAGTCGCACCATCGTCTTTTCACTCCAACGCACTAAGCAGACGAGCTAACCAGACACTGCTTCATTGAGAATAGTTCACATAATATCATAGAAGCATCGAATAGAAGATCTAGTTTGATATATATTATTAAAAAATTTATATTTAATTAAGAAAATAAAAGATTTTATGTACAATAAGGAAAAAGTGACGTAATAAAATTAAATAAAATTTATTTAAATTTGATTTAAATACTTTTGTAATAAAAAACGTGCTACTCCATACAAAAAATATTACGCGCGTATTTAATTTTTAATTAAATAAAAAAGAATTTAATTTTATTAAAAATTTCGAAAAAAGAAAAATAAAATAATAATTGTATCTCATATAAAGAACATTAGGTACATTCTTTATATGAAATAAATATTATTGTGTTTAAATTAAAATGTGTTAACTTTAATATAAAGTAATAAAAAGTATTTACTTTAAATTTTATTACATACGTAATAAATTTAAATAAAAAGCATTTACATCCAGTTTAAATAAAAAGTATTTAATTTAAATGCAAAAGACTACGGGTGAAAAACGTGTCGAAAATTATTTAAATTTATTACTTTTTTATTTAATTTTATTACTTTTTTCCCTCAGTGTAAAAATTAAAAAATATTTTTGTGTTTCGTTGGTCATAACTTTGATCAGATCCACCTCAATTTTTTTCAAAATATTAAATGAAGTACTCTTAAAAAATATCAGACTGAAACTTGAAATTTTTATGATATAAAAGTCATTAATTTATAGAAAAGCACGAACTTGTACATTTTCTTTGTAATAACTGAAGGATAGCTCGACTGGTTAGTGCATTGCCTAGTGGATTAGAAACGTTTTTCATTGACCAAAACTCTGTATCGGATTAGATTCCGCTGTATAAATAGCCAAAGTTGAATTTTTTATTCTTGTCTAATTTTAGTATATACAACATTTTTTTTTGTTATTTTTGACTACGAGATTATTACAGAGATTTGCGTATAAGTCGAATTTACCAAAAAAAAAACTGATAAAAATTAAAAAAAAAAATTCGACTTCTTAATTTTATATTTGGTTTAGTAAATATAAAATTGTTAAATCTTGAGATATTTAAAAACGGTTTTCAGTTTATGATTTATGTGTTAATTGTTTATAAAAGTGATTTCATGACAAAATGATTTCATGAAAATATGCATACATATTTAAAGTAAAGTCTTCATAAATTAAAATAATGCATGTTCATGTCTATATCTTTTAAAAAAACAAGATATTTTCTTAACTGAAATCGTTTTCTTTAGATCTTAATGTAAGCTTTTCATAAATAAAAGAATTTTAAAAATCGGATAACTTTAAATCAACTTTACTGATTTTTATCTCCATAACCATTAAAGATACAAAATTTTAAAAACTTAATTTTAAAACTTAAGTTCTCTCTGTACAACACTTTTTAAATTTTTAAAATCGGTTGAGTGGTTCCAAAAATACTGAATTTCACCCGATTTAAGGGCGTTTGGGCACACTGTTTACCGTTTGGATTCGGCATTTACCTTAGGCCTCACCAATTCGAGTACAAATATAATACGCACAGTTGAAATGGTGAATGAGCTCCGTCTAGGTTCTTCATAGCTGTATCACCAAACTATTATTATTAATATCTCAAAAGCTTTAGCAAATATTAAAAAAACTGAATGTGTGGTTTTGATTAGAATATTGGAGTACATAGCAAAATCATTCTAATACCCTGTTTTCACTGGGCCTCAAATGCGCGAAAAAAAGTGGGCGTTAAAAAAAGAGGAGTTAAAAAAAAAACTCCAGTCAAATTGTTAACTATGTTTAAATAATAACAAAGATATTTTAATACAATGCTGCTATCCATATTTTCGATATATTAATAGTTTCAAATTAACATCAAATGTCAAAAAAGTGTCAACTAAAATTACGTAAAACATAGTGTGAACAGTAACCATAAATTTTAAAATTATCCAAAAAATTTAAGTAATTTGGGCTTAAGATTGGCTTGAGACATAAGATCGTGAATCTTTTTTTTTTTTCGTCTGCTGCGTAATCAGTCTACAAACAGTCATAACTTTTCCGAATTCTTAAAATATTAAAAGGAATATTAAAATATTTGAAATTTAATTTGAAGTAGAATGTTAGGAACCACAGAACAACTGTTCAGGTATAGGCAAGTCTTAAATTTTCTGATAACTTTAAGTTTACCAGTACCAGAGCATTATATAATTTTATTTAGAGTACATTTTTATTATTTTTAAGGTATGAAATATGAAAGAGTTACCACTTTATATATTTTAAATTTTTATTTTTAGGGAAGAATGTTTTAGTTTAGGGTGTAGGACAAATATGGAGATGAAATAAAAATGATTTATTCCGTTTGATTTTTGACATTCTTAATTAGGATTCTCTGTTAAAAATAATAATGGTTCCAGTTCTAATTAATTTCTAATTGACCATTAACACAATTGCGTCGAAATCGTTCCGTATTAACGGAAATTAAAAACACTATGATTTACACATGAAATGAATTTTTAAATACGGCATTGAACAAAATCTATATATGCCACCTGAGAGCGGAAAAAAATGCGTAAAATGCGTAAATATGCACGAATAGACTTCACGTAAACGGGACGCAAACTCAGCATGTAAACGGGTCGTGTAAAAGGCATTTTATATGCAATATTACTGAACCACTGTATCCAACATGGTACATTTCACAATATATTAACATAATGCAAATATAAAACTTTATATGAATATAGTTATTCATACGATTATTTCAAATACAAAATATTTTAAAAATATATATCATAAAAAATACAATAATCCCAACATTTAATCGAAATAGAAATTAATGTATAAACTGATCATTGTATTTTCACTATGTCATAACCTGTGATTTTGATTAATATGACCAACATAATCTGGCCATAACCATTACTTTTATAATAGGCTAAATTTCTACTAAGAAAGTAAGGCATTGTAAATATATAGTTTTGAGTAGTCTACAGATCAATAAAGATCACATCTATTAAACGATAATCATAAACTTAATGGCTGCTGATTTAAAGTGATTCAAATTGAAAATGCTCATTGTGTCACCAGTAGAAATCAAAATAACCGAAATGTTTTAATAATACTTAAAGACTACACTTTTTTCTATATTGTTAAAACTCTATAAAATAATACAATGTATCACTCCGAATGCATTTTCTAATAAATCACTGTACATGACAATAAATACTATTATTAAGTTATGACATTTACTAGCAAAATGTAAATTTGAATTAAGTATTATTTGTAATTAAGCATTAATATCACAAATAAAATCTAATTGAACTATCACAATAAGCATCTGACCTACATAATTTACATATACTAAAAAACTAAAGAAAAAAAATGTGAACAACTAAAATAAATTGGCGCTTGTTTGGAAAATATCCATAATTACAAATTCAACGGATTTTATTCACTGGCTGCCTTATTTTATTATCTTACAAATGATCGGCGCACGATTGGCAACCAAAAACGACGCACACGACTTGCTGCCGTCGGCCGCCTGCAGTTGGATCGGTTCTTTGGTGACGATCATGTCCTCATTTTGGCGCTGTGCTCTGCCTTGCCGAGAACACTGGGCAACAAAATTGCAATGTCTCAAATTTGATACCCATAAAACATGCGCTAAATTGGGCTTGAACATGATCAATATCTATGATATTAAAATAGAATTAAATGTCAAAAGAAATACATTAAAACTTTGCAATGATCGTGTTGCATAGCATAATCTGTATATAGCATTAAAAAAGGAGAAGAAATAAATTTGCAAAACCCTTGGATCATCACGAGCAGTCTTTATTACTTGAAACCTTCCTTCACGTTACTTGTCGCCCTTTGCACCATGCGTCGACGACACTCAACGCATTTTTCACGCCTGACTTTTGACTTGGGGCGCCCTCTGTTGTCGTGATTCACTAAACATGCGGCGTGAATCGAGCGATCGACTGTGTCGCATGTTTGGTTTTTCAGCATATTTTTATTTTAATTTTATTTTTTTTTATTTTTGTAATTAATTTTGCGATTTTTTTTTTGTTGTATTTTTCTGTAAAATATATTTTTAATTTATTTTCTTGTCATGCTGTGTGCTGTACGTGGTGACGTCACATAGTGTCTTGCTACCGATCGTGTGCGAATGAATCATCATTTCCATCAGCGTGCGAACGGCACATTTTGCGCTTTTCTCTTGGCGGCTTTTCTATTTAAATTTTATTTTTAGTTTGTTTTTCCGATTTGATTTTATTTTTTCTTGTTTTGCTTTAATTTACGAGGTTTTTAACTTTTCATTATTGGGGTTGTTCTTTGTTTTTTTATTTGATTTGTTGTCTACACTGGCGGCGTTTTGGCACAATTTTCTGTAGCGTCACTGCAGCGTGTGGCATACAGTGGGTACTAAAAGTTTAGCGGCTTTTAATATATTAAATTTGGACGATGTAGTTGGCGTATTAACATTAACTATAATAAGACTTCGTCCTATATTATCGACGACAAATGCGAACTAAATGGAGAAAATCTTCATTCCTTATTTGTTTTATTCTTACCAACGACATTTTGATGATTTTTGATTAGAAACTATTATTAAACCATGAAAATGTATTAAATTTTGAATACCGTTTTAACAGAACGTTTCAAAACAAAACTAATTCTCCGCTAAAACTTTTCTCATAGACAATTTTTCTCAGACTGTGCTACCACGTAGAATTATTCCCCGTAGAGATTTTTCCAGTAGAAGTTTTAGTGTGGTCAGATTCGGTGTGGTGAATTTTGGTGTGGTGAGTTTTAGTGTGGTGAGTTTTAGTGTGGTGAATTTAAGTGTGGTGAGTTTAAGTGTAGTGATTTTTATTGTGGTGAGTTTTAGTGTGTTGATTTTGAGTGTGGTGAATTTTAGTGTGGTGAATTTAAGTGTGGTGAATTTTAGTGAGGTGAGTTTTAGTGCGGTGAATTTTAGTGCGGTGAATTTTAGTGTGGTGATTTTAGTGTGGTTGATTTTGTTTTTGTGTTTTTGCTTTTGTGTTTTGCTTTATTGGTTTTCTTTTGTGTTTTCGCTTTTGTTTTTTGCATTTACATTTTGCTTTTGTGTTTATGCTTTTGTTTTTGGCATTTATATTTATATGTATATTTTGCTTCTGTTTTTATGCTTTTGTTTTTGTGTAATTACTTTTGTTTTTGTGTTTTGCTTTAATTTTTGGGTTTTTGTTGTTCTGTTTTTTTGTTGTTTCGTTTTTTATTTTTGCTTTTGTTTTTGTCTTTGTGTGTTTTGCTTTTGCTCTTGTGTTTGGCTTTTGTGTTTTTGCTTTTATTTTTTTGTTTCTGCTTTTGTTCTTTGTTCTTTGTATTTGCTTTTGATTTTGTTTTTCCATCCTTTTTTATTTTTCTTTTTTGTGCTTGTACTTTTGTTTTTGTGTTTGATTTTTGTTTTTATGTTTTTGCTTTTGTATTTATGTTTTTGCTTTTGTATTTCAGATTTTTGTTTCATCTCTTTAGCTTGTGTATGTGCCAAGTTATGGCGTTTTGAAAGTTAAGGTTGTATGGGAAGTGCCACGCCTTTTTGTCCGATCCCGCCCATATATAGCCTAGACACTCTACGGACACCCAATATAGTATCCTGGTGCAAAATTTCAGTTAAATCGGTTCAGCTGTTTAGGCGTGGTGCTGGAACAAAAAGATAGACCGACAGACTGACAGACGGACCATGAGTTTTATATATATAGATAAAAACCGTCATCCCGTCCAAGTGAACCATGGACCACACAAAACGAGTGTATACACTGACGGTTCCAAGATGATCACAGGGACAGGGTGCGGTATCCATTCCGAAAAATTAAATATAGAAAAATCTATCATAATTAAGAACGAATGCTCGATATTTCAAGCAGAAATAGTATCAGAGGCAGCTATCTTAATCGCGATGAGGGCAATACCAAAAACTGATATCTTCAACGACATCTAAGCAACCATCAAAGCCTTACAGAATAGGAATATTAGATCGGAATTAGTCAGCCGTTGTCGCAGAGAGCTCAAGGTTCTCGATGAACAACACTGTTTAAAACTGTGCTGGGTACCAGGACATAACAATATTTCAGGAAATGAAAAAGCCGACGAACTGGAAAAGTTACGAGTAGAAAAGCAAACTGAAGAAACAGATAACACTGTAAAACCTTCTGTGACAGACTTCGAAATACGTATAACAAACAGACTCGAAGAAGAAATGACAAAAGATGGCACTCAAACTTATGCCTCGCTACAAAAAAAAAACAGTTGCGAAGGTTAGATGGGAAATTTTAAAGAAGGTGTTATTATGATAGTTAGGATTATCAAAGTTAAAGTCGGTCTAAGCCGACTATAAATACCCTACACATATGTGTGGTTACCATTCAAAGTGGTATATAGGTCACGAATATATTCGAATCCTGAAAATAACTACAAACTTTCCATCCCTGAAGAAATTTATTTCATTTGATACCCATATTTACAAATGGGTAGTTGTACCGAAATTCGATTTTTTTTTGGGAACCACAAGTCATTTCGTGGGAAAATATTTTTTAATTTATTTGAGCATGATGTCAATATATATTTGACCAAAAAAATTTACCTCAGCACGTATACAGTAAAATTGATTCGTAGATGTAAATTTTATTTGAGGTATTTGAACATAAGTGGTCGGTTCTCAGGTCACAATAGACCGATCATGCCAATTTTCTTGTTCAGACAGCTTAGATATATAAGTAATCTATAATTCATTGCTCTAGCTCTTCAACTTTTTCTGTAATCGTGATTTCAACAGACAGACAGAAGGACAGACGGACAGACAGACGGACAGACGGACATCGCTAAATCGACTCAGGAAGTCATGTTGATCAAGAATATATATACTTTTCCATACTGAATATACCCTTTCACTCTTAGTGTAGGGTATAAATACGGAACGACAAAAAAAAGGCTACAACAAGACTATATAAGAGCTTAAACAGACAGAACTTTGATTACTAGTAGGAATTATCACAGGACAGAAAATGGGTTTTAGAGGGGACGACCTATGTAGACGGTGCGTAATTCATCCGTGCATCTCGATGGATGACACTGGAAACGCGTCCATAGGACACCACATAGAGGGAACTCAATAGATTAACTCTGGTTTATGTGGTCGACAACTCACGATTGCACCACAAGAGATCTAGAGTCTAGCTTTGGTAGTTCTTTTTTGGTGTTCATATTATTTCCTTCGATGTCCCTGTGTTTTGTATGCCGTACCATTGCACTCAGTACAGTATATCGAACTTCATCTCCATCAAAGATGAGCGACAGTCGTTGGCAACTTTTGACGTTAGGGTCTCGTATATAATGGATTTGATAGGGACTTGACGGTCGATGAAAATACTAATATCATTTATAGATACTTAATTCCAAAAGCTATGTCTACGTTTGGCTGTTCATAGAAAATTACACATCCTACCTTACCATCTAGCTAGGGGCCTTCTGTGTTGAATACCAAAGAGTTTTCCTTTGTGATTGTGTTTTCTTATAAGTTTTTTTTTTAGAGTATATACTTGCCTTAAATCGACTATCGGAGATTGGAAGTCCGTATTTTTAGGACATGTACGTGGAACTAGGGATCATTATAAAAATTTGTGTAAACACAGTTTTAAAAGTCAAATAGTGTACGGTTCTTATTTGCATTTCAAATGCAGTGCATACACAGAAAAAAAAAACATCAATACTAACTACCAAATTCATCATATTGATACCACCGTTCATTAAATGACATATTGATGAATACATTCATTAAATATATGACTTATTCATACCATCGAACATCATATTGAAGAACGAAATATTCAATACAATGAATTTGAATCGTCGTATTGATGAATGTGTTCATAAAATTTATGAATATAATATTCAATATGATGAATATTGTTGTACTAATATTTTTTTTTAAATAAGTTAATTGATGGACATTTTTTTACGAATATTTAAAAAAAAAAATCTTTTTTTAGAAAATAATTTAAACGAGTTGGGAAAGTTCGGTCACATGGGTAAGTTCGGTCACATGGGGCGGATTTTTATAGTCGGTCGGGCCCGACTATGGAATACCCTACACCTTTGGTGGGGATATTAATTTGGGATATTCAAATGCATACCTTAATTTTAAAGTTTTTAATTATGCTGAACCCTCAGAATATTATTCACATATCAGAAATTTACGTGTTATATCCCCATAAATTAAAAAATTTATATAAAAATATAAAAAACTAAAAAAAAACATTTAAAAAATATAATTGGGCGGACCACGCCTATATTTAAAATTTTGAAAGGCTAATATTTCATAGATTTGATTTTAATAATTTACGGATCAAATTTCCACAATGAAAACCCGGGAAATAATGAAAAAAAAAGTGGGCGGATCACGCCCATTTTTGGACCACATATTTATAGGTGAATTCTAACAATACCTTTTAAATTTTATAACTATACCCTGAATACTTTTCGAGTTATTAGTTCCGAAAGAGTTATATAAAAGTGACTTGTATGGGAGGTGGGCGTGTCCGTTGACCGATTTGGCTCATTTTCAAACTCAGTTCCAACTTTTGGCTAAAATATATTCAGACGAAATTTCATCGCATTCCGATCAGTATTTCTCAAGTTATTCTGTATTCGGACGGCAAGACAGCAAGACAGCAAGACGGACAGACAGACGGACATATCTAAACGGACTCGGGTAGTGATGCTGATCAAGAATATATATACTTTTCCATACCGGACACGCCTCCTAAGGGGTGTTACAATATATGCACAAAGTTAATATACCCTGTACCTCATAGGTGTAGGGTATAAAAATAACAGACATTTTTTTTTCAAAAAAAAAATTATACGAGAAAAAATAAATTTTTGAAAAAAAATGTATCCGAAAAATTGTTGTTTTCGAAAAAAAAATTGTTTTCCAAAAAAAAAAAATTCAATTTTTTTTATTTTAAATGTAACTTTTTATTAATAAAAAGTTGTAATTATAAATACATATTTTATAAAACATTTTACTAATTTATGCTCGATGCAAGAATTATACAAGAAATAACATACAAGAACTACTTGAGAACTGAGAAGTACGGCAAAAAATGAACGAAAAGTAAATGTTTTATTGGAATTTGGTTTGATGAACAGCATTCTTCAATGTGAACTATAATATGTTGTATTTTATGTTCTTATTCATTAATATGATGAAATGAAATTCTTCACATACAGTTCATCATATTGAAGAACCCTTTTCGACAGTTACCATATTCATCATCGCTTTCATAATATTGATGACATCCCTAGTAGACATTTTGAAGTGATCATGTCATTATTTGAGATGATCGGAATATGACGAGGCCCATAATGTCCTTGTAACGCAGTTTTCTGATCATGACTACCCTCAGGCCGATGATCGGGCAATACCCCATTTTATTATTTACCCGACAATTGCCTTGTCAGAGCCCGAGCATAATAGGGTTTCTCTCATTAAATCTCGATCATTGCTTGATGTTAATTTCGTTATGAAGAACAAATAATGTACCTATGATCGGAAACATTGACTATTTAGATTATGTAAACCCTGGTATGGTAAGCATGATAAGGACATGCAAAGGTAATGATCATATTTTCTCTAATAGGGCTTACCCAACGAAAACCCAATCATTCTATATTTCGGTTCACTATGTAGATTATGTTCACAGTACATTGTGCGTGTGGTTATTTTATTCCTCACTTTTTTCTTGCAGCTTACTGGAATCTATATAAGACTACAGTTATATTTTTGAACCTTTCTTGCATGTTTGGTTTCCAAGATAATTCACAGTCCAGGATTAAACATATATTTTGCAGAGGTTAAGGCGTTACAGTCGTAACGCCTTAGGAAAAATGGAAAACATTTTTCTATACCGCTCTACTTCTCGAGCTCTCACCCTCGCCGTTTGGATTCGGCATTAAACTGTAGGTCCCACCACACACTGCTATAATGGTGAGAGAGCTCGGCCTAGGTTCCTCAAGATTGTAGCGAAAAAATATTATTTAATATTTTGTACAATCTTTGCATATAAGACTTACTTCTTCTAGGATTGGTGAGTCGATAGGAGAAATCTTACATTGCCTGGAGGATCGGTTGACACCCAAATCGCAGATTTTGGTATAGCTCTTATTATAATCAATGATTATAATCATAGACTATTTGAAAATGCTATTTCTAAAGACTATTTGAAAATTCTATCTCTAAAGTTTAAAGTTTAATTGCGATTATATTTAATGTGTTTCTTATCTTATAGTTTAATCTTCATTTATACTGCTACACCTTATTTTTAAACGTATCACTCTCCTTCTCATAAAGTTTATGAGGATAATCATAGCAATGATCGTAAAACTTTAATGCTTTTGAATTTTATTTCTATAGTCTTGTGGGAATTTAATAATATTGTGACAAAATCAAAAATGTTTTTAAAGATTATAAAGATGCTGATATTTTCCACGCTATTCGATGGTTTATTTTTGATTAGTTCAAATGCCATACATAGTTTGCGGTATTTAATTATTGTGCGTCACTGCATTTTATTTTTATTGTAATTTTATTGCCATTTTCTGGCAACACAGCCCATAATGTGCCTTGTAATTGTCGTTTCCACGGAAAATTTGTATTTCCGCAGAAAACTTGATGATCACACTAATAGATTTTTTTTTTCATGCAACGACTGTCAGCAAAATAAGAAAACGTATAATGTGGGTGAGACTATTCATTTTTTTTTTTTCATTTTTGTTTTTACAGCAAAATTATAGATTTTTTTATTTTTAAATAAATGTTTCATTCTACAAGTGTTTTGCGCCCCAATTTGATGTAGTCCAATTTCATTTGTGAAACCGCACAGCAGCTGTTTCAAACACTTCAACACGACAAAACAAACATTTGCCAGACACAATTTGAAGCCAATTAGCATTATGCTCCATAAGGAAATGACCCACATCTTGGCGTGAACACATAACATTCACACATTGTGCCAAAAATAACAATACAATATTTCAAAAATTACATAAAATTAACATAATACGCACAACATTTGTTCACTCAACAAAAAATGTGTAAAATTTTCAACATTTTTGTTACACTTTTTGTTTGGAAAAATAAATAGAATTTGCATAAATAACCCAAATACAGCAGTCAACAAAAATAAATAACATTTGGAAAATACAACAAACCACACGCGGATCACCGTCTTTGGTGATCGCCGTAAAAATCGGCAACAGATGTTGTTGTGTCTGGTCTGGATTGTTGTCTGATTTGGTCGCTGGCTTTCTGGAAAGTCGTATAATTTATGTACAATGTCTAAAAATTGTGCACAGAACACGTTTTAGTGAATTGTATCACGAAGTATATGAGTCTGGCTGGCTGCAGGACTTGAGTGTGGACATTTGTTAAATAGATTTGGCGGAATTTTTGACATTGACAAAGGAATTGCTTTAAATAGATTAAATGAAAGGACTGTTCAGTGTTCCCACTGAATAACTATTTATATGCGATAAACAATTTGGCGATAATTTTAAATACTGTAAGAGTATCAGAATGATGTAAATGTGAAAATTTTTATTTTCTTAATATTTTAAAATTCTTTATAATTTTACTCTAAAATATAAATTTCTTGAACAAATAACACGAATTAATTAATATCAACAACATACAGCAACAATATTGAAAGCAAAACCGATGCGTTACTCAAATGCATTCGTTCTACAGATCTTCGGTACCACTCGTCATTCTAGCAACAAAAAACAGGCAAAACTGCAACATATACGACTGATGGTTGTCTGGCGCGCTTGACTACCAACTCCCGACGTTTCTGACGGCATGAGTTCGAACCCCAACCAAACCGAATTCGTATATGGGCCATTCCACACCAAATCGGCCAAAAAAAGTAAAATTTGAGATTTTACCTTTTCGATTTCAATAAAATTTAGGCAACTGATAAAGGGTACTCAGATATGTACTGACCATTTTTTTTTTTAGTTTTTCGTCAACTACTTCCAGAGATACAGTGGCTCAAGGTTACAAAAAATGGGCCAAAAATCACTTTTGTGTGGTGGTTCATATTTAAATATCTCTTAAACTAAAAAAATAAGTTGTAACTTCTAAACATGAACATGTGGCCCGTGGTCATTATCCTTGCACTTCAAAATAGATGTCCTTAAAATTAATTCTAGCAAAATATGTGATTTTTTTCAGAATTTTAAAAAGGGTACTTTTTAAGGACATCAATTTTGAAGTGCAAGGATAATTACCACGGGCCTCATGTTCAAGTTTAGAAGTTACAACTTAATTGGTATAAAAGCTTCTATTTAAAATGAGCCATCAACGGAGTTTCTATCATTTCTACTATAATAGATATTGAAATATGAACAATCATAGAAAAGTGATTCTATCCCATTTTTTGAAACTTTGAACCACTGTATCTCTGAAATTAGTGGGCGTAAAAAATAAAAAAAATTGATCAATGCATATCTTGATACCCTTTATCAGTTGCACAAATTTCATTGAAATCGAAGAAGGTGAGTTCCAACCGTTGGTCGATTTGGTGTGGAATGGCCCATATACGAATTATTTGTTGTTATCAATACGTCACACGGTGAACAAAAAAAACACTTTTTTTGAACAAAATTATATAACTTTAAAACAAATCAGTGAATTTCGATGATTTTTTTTAACTAATAAAAAAATATCAAGGTATAATTATGCTTTACAAAATGTCATCTATTGATTCACAAAAGTTATGTAAAAATTTGTGGACATTTTTGACATGTGGTTTTTTAAAATCTGGAGCCGATATCGGTTATTTATTTTTTATTTTTGACCACATTGATTGTGATTCGAAAAAAGTTAATGAGAATGAAGGATATCGCTTGCAGTCCTTGAAATAAATTTACAAAAAAGGCACAAATGTATTTAATTAGAATAAAAATGGTAGAGTTTGCTAAGTAATTTCTCCTAATTCGGGATGATATTTGTTTTATTTTTTTATTACATTGATTGTGATAAGAAAAAAGTTAGTGTGAATGAAGATATGTCTAGGTTTAATTGATATAAAATTGTTAACATAACTAATATATCTCAAGTTGAAAATTTTGACTTGAAATTTTACGAAATATGGATGAATTAAAGGAATTTTGTTATGATATATATTTTACACACACCAGGGATATAAATTTGTATGAATATAAACTTTGTATTTCACTACACTAGTATTTTGCATTTCACGACTGGTAGTATTTCACTACAATTTTCTTGTAAACCGGGGCAAACCGGAAGCTACTTTTTCTTCAGAAGATGTATTTTGTAAAAGCCCAAATACTATTTTAAGGATTTGAGAAGATATGCAAGGATATTTTAGTTATGTTCTAATATGTATTTTCATAAAGTTATGTATGGAATTGTTACAGATTATTCATAGTGGGTTTTTTATTTATGTTATAGTTTTAAAAAAATTGAAAATTAAATTTAAAAATATATAGTTTTGTTCATTTTGTTCATTGTTCGTCACACACACATTTGTTGTTGTTTTTTAAAAACCTTCATAATTAATATTTTTAATATAAATATTATAGAAATCAACAAAATTAATATTTGTAGCAAATGTTCATTTATTAAATTGTATTGTGGAACAGTTTTAATTGATTTAAATCAAAAATAAAGTTCAACATAAATTATAAATAAATATTACGCGAAGTCAGAACGTGCGCGTAAATTTATGTTTTTACGAGAGTAGAAATTTATGCGTTTGAAATGAATACCCCCATTGAAAAATTGCAGTTTCTTTCCTATCCTTTGTGTTTAACATATTTTTATTTGAATATTTTATTTTATTAGAATAATTTGGTACGTAATTTTATTATAAAAGTTTTTCGGAACGTCTCGATCATAATATAATAATATAATTTTCAATCAGGATTTTATCAAGTGTCAAAGTTTAAATATTTAATTATATTTCACTTTTAAATAAATAATATTAAAATACCTTTAAAACTGCAACCTGACATTGCGATGTCCATTGTTAAATAATAGGTGACAGCAAAAATCATCACGTCTTTTGAGAGAGTTACGCACTTCTTAGTAAATATATTTTTATTAAAACAAATGTTTTTTTTATAAATCAGAAACTCGCGATATTTTTTTGGTGCTCCTCTACAGAAGATTAGATCATATTTTTAGGAGTGCCACTGCAAAAACACAATCCTTACATAATAAACACGCATTTCCCGCACACTTTTACTAACACATTAACATTTTACACAGCACAGGCAAAATTCGCGGAGCCACAATTCGCGGAGTCTCAATTCGCGGAGTCTCAAATTCACGGAGCCTCAAATTCGCAGAGCCACAAATTCGCGGAACTGTTCGAGGTGCTTCATTGGAATCGCAGCACATAGTAATAAACAATTATAAACGTTAACTTTAGATATTCTTAAAACAAAACCCGCACTATTTAACACAATTATTCACCACAACACAAGGGAAACTTATTTCACTTTCACTAAAGTCCAAAACACATGTACTGCTATATTCCATATATTCCGAAGATCTTTTCAATGCACATTTGCATATTTTCTGCATTTTCAATAACAAATTTATAATTAACACACAAAATTTTACAAATTAAAACCAACTCAAACTGCAACTGACATTACTGACGTCACTGATAACAACAGAAACACACAACCCAGAGGACAAACTTGCTGTGTAGGTGGCCACCCTGCAGAAGAGGTTATGCTGAAAAATAAAAGTATTGAAAAGTAAAATATTGAAAGTAAATTAAAAATTTAAAACAAATATTTATAAATATGTAATAGATTATTCAAATGTAAACCAAAATATAAAGAGTAGAATATGAATTAATAAATTACATGAAATTAAAATCGTAAATATAATGAATAGGTTAATAAAAAATATATTAAAATTAAAGAGAAAAATATAAAAAAGAAAGGTTGAGCAAGAAACCAAATAATGATCAAAAAAAACAAATTAGTAGAGGAGCATGGCTCATTCAATAATGATTTATTTTTCATTTTTCGTTAAAATTTAATTTTTTTACAGAAATTGATATTTTATCTATTAATGTTCTATTGTATCTTAATTATGATATATAATAGAGTAGTTGCCTTTAGTTACATTTTCTTCACCAAAATTTATTTTAAATAAGTAACCAGTTAACCGTAAGCTATTTTAAAAGTAAACTTTTTCAAAAATATCAAAAAAAACGAAGAAATTTAAACTTTTCCGAATTGGTGAACAAGATGCATATTATAGCATTTTTTAAAAATATGTGTTTTACTTCTTTTGTGTTTTTACAACCGAATTTAAACCCAAATTTGTCTAAAAAAATGTTAATATTTTTTTATGAATTTCTAATCTCTTGACACCATTTTACATCAAACCCTACCATTGTACGCCATAAAAAGAACTTGTATTTAGATGTCTAAATAAAGTTTTGTCTAGAAACTGATATTTAATGAAATATTACTAGAGTAACCCGGAGTCCTGATATTTTTTAGTATCTGCACAGAAAAAAATACAGCAATCAAAATTAATTGCACTCATTCATTGGTCTAGCAATGATATTTTTTCCTATTTTTAAATAAACAATGTTATTTGTGTCCAAAAATATACCAGTAAACGATTTTGCTTAAGTGACAAAGAATTTTGTTGGTACGTCGACGTTTTAAGAGTATTTTGTTTATTTTGACAGTAAATTTATTATTATTTTTTAGTTTATTAAAAAAGAATATTATAAATTCTTGTGAAAGTATATAACAAATATATTTTTCTGATGATGAAGCATAATTAAATATGCAACTATTTTCATCATCAGCATTTTTAACGATAAAACTCTATAAGTGTTGTTTTTTGTTATTTCTTAATTTCTCTAATTTTCGAATGGCATTTGTCAGCCATTATAAATTGAGAAAAATTAGTTGTTTGTGAAATTTGTGAAATATTGACTATAATGTAAAAATGGATCATATTAAACAAATTAATTATATTAAACTAGGTTTAAAATAGTACTGAAAAAGAGCAATTTATTTCGAAAATTAAATTTAACCATTTAAAGAAATTTATAAACAAATGTGCAGTTGTATATATATTTTCGATTTTTTTTTTAATTTTGGTCATTTTTGTACTATATTTTTGTCATTGATGTTTTAAGTTTCGAAATTTTAAATTTTCAATATTCGCAATCTTTAAAATACTGAAAACAATATTTTTTCAACTATTAAGGGGCATGTCAAATTTGCAGGTCTTACATTAATTTAAAATTTATTCTTTATTTAAAAACATAACGTCAGATACATTCAAAAACTGTTAAAGGAATTTATCTAGATCTGGAAATTGTATATAATAAATTGTGTTTATTAGAAGCCAAATTATGATCTCTCACATGATTGGATTATAGAGGTATGTTCCAGTTTTCGATCGAATCCGATTTTACCTGCAAAATTCTAAAAAAACGATTTTGATCTTATTTTCCAAACGAATTGAAAGCGTTGAAGGCAAAGCATGCTGTTTAAATTAATTTCAAAGATATCGAATCCAAAAGTAAAAACGTTTGTTTTAAAATTTTCATATGAAATTCGATCAAAAGTTGGAATATACCCCTATATTCCAATCCTTAAAAATGTAAAAAATGTAACAGATTCTAATTAGAAATTCCCCGCCAAATGTGGACCATTCTCCAATTACCAACAAAGACTAAAATTCCCCACAAATTGGGGAATTCCTCTTCAGTGGCATCACTGAAATTTACACACCACGCACTGTAATAGCGACCACGCACTGCTATACCATCAACACGGTTAGCGAATACACATAGCTGTTGCCAGCAAATGTGATTGCTAATATGAAGATGTGTACGCTAATAAAATTAATAATTTAGTCGACGCAGTTTTATCAAACATTTAATTCTTTTTTCTGTGTGATTTTCTTTTAAATATTTAAGATTTGTCACACATAATTTATAAAACCAACAAGAAATAAAAGCTATAACTTCTAACCATTGTGACAACTCTATAAAAAGAGACTACAATATTTAAAGCTCAATTTATATCTACACTGAATCTTTTCATGCTATTTATATAAAGTGCGAAAGTTCTGATATTAATAGTCTTTTCTAAAATGGTCAGAAGATCTCCGATTCTGTCAATATAATTTAAAGTTTTCCTTAAATGAATCACAATTCTAAATTGTAATTTTCTTGTGCTGTAACAATAAAACAAATTTTTGATTTTTAATACGAAACCCTTTTCAGTTTATTTAATTAAATTGACTTTTAGGCACAAAAGAACGAACTATAAAAACTAATATATGTTTATTTTATAAATTTTTGAATAGTTGAATTATGTCACTTCATAAACAACATGGGAACAAATCTGTATATTTACAAAATACGATCATGTTATATTTGGACGGAAATCTCTCAAAGCACTACATCCGCAACCGAATGCAGCATTATGCAGTCGTCTAAATCCACACAAATTAACTTGATTTAGTTGTTTTTGAAAAAAAGTTCAAATATATATTCTTTTTGATTTTGCTGTTCACCACTAATTTATTTGAATCACTGCGCGACAGATGCCTACAGTCAAATTTATATGTAGCAAAAGATTTAGGCATAAATATGAGTTTGAGTTTTTTTTTTGGTCGCTATTACCCCATCGATCTTGCTGTCAGCCATGTCTGATAGGACTGTCATGAGTGTGCACACGCACTGACTAATCGCAAAGTTGAGTCCATTGAACGTCCAATTATAAATGTCTAATATTTCTAACAGGTAATTAAGCGCTGGTCAAGAGGCTTATGAACATATGGTGGAAATTTAAACAAAAATATACAAAAATTATTATGATTATTGATTTTTATTGCTGCTAACTAAGAACCACTGAACTTGGGATCAGATTATTTAAGAAAATCTCATTTCTTTAATTGTAGTTTCTCTCTTTGGTGATGGCTACATTACGATGCCGCTGCAGGAGGCCAAAATGTCGACGAACATACGCGTCAAGTTTCGCACACAGCAGGAGAACGCCTTCGTTTTCTTGGCGGCCGGACGCACCGACTACTGTCTGATGCGTCTCGAGGCGGGCGCCGTGAGTTTTACCTATAAAATCGAACGCGATGTAGTGCAGGTAAATGGAATAAGTAATATTATATTTTTGTTTAATAGATTTATAAAATATTTTTTGTATTCTTCTACTTGCAGCTGCGTTCGCCAAAGAAACAAAAACTCAATGATTTGGAATGGCATGATGTCGCGGTGCAACGTTACGAAAACAACATTACTTTGCAAGTGGATGGTAATATCATTAGAAAGACACTGCCATCGGAAATGTCGGCGCTTAATGTACATTTCGGCACTTTTCTGGGAGGTGTCGGTGATTATACGGCAGACTTTCTGAACGATGTGATCGGTTTTCGCGGTTGTATATCGGACGTAAGTTTCGGAATTTTTAGTATGGAATTTTTTGATATTCAACAAATAATAATCTTCCTCCATAGGTTTTCTATAATAACATCAATATTATTAAACGCGCTAAAGAGGGCACCGGTCATGCCACCAGTATTGGTGTCACTTGGATGTGCAGTAACGAGTTTGATGCTACTCTTAAGGAGAGCATTAGTTTTCTCAACGAAGACTCATTCGCTCTGATGGCCAAGGAGTCTTATGCGGTTGGAGAATCGTAAGTAGTTCATATGCTGCTTTTATTTCCATTTATTTTCTTGAATATCCTAGATAGCAAAATGCTCGCATTATGCGCGCACTGTGAGCGTGCGCGCAGAGTAGCAAACGTGTGCACGCAATTGAGACTGAATACACTCGCATCAGTAAGACGCAATTATGAGTCAGTAGCGTGAGACGCAAATGCGCCTCAATATAGTCGCACGAGTGCGAGCAAAATGTCTGAGCCGCGTATGAGCCTCATATAGCTTACACGAGTGCTGAACAAATAGTGTGCGTCGCATTTGAGACTTTATATAGTTGCACGTTTTGTGATTTTTGTGTGCTCGCACTATGCTCGCACTACACACTCTGATCTCACTTCGCAATCATGTCGTGCGCCCGCACTAATGCGAGTTTTGTGATTTTTTGTGTTCGCACACTACTCTCACTACGCATGTTGTGTGCACGCACTACGTGTGCTCATATAGCATGCACGACATGAGCCCGCACAACATGATTTTTAGTGCGACACTCGTTTGCTATCTGGGTATTAACATTAAAAATTATAGTTGTGTTCCTCTGCTTTTTGCTTATAAGTTCATCGTCCCACTTATAAATTATCTCTTTCTTTTTATTGAACTATCTAGACTCGTCTTTCAATTTCGCACCATGGAAGAAACGGGCGTGCTCTTCTTCAACGGCGGCTATGATTTTATACTACTGGAAATCGAGGATCAACATCTTCAGCTCACTTTCAATAAAGCAGGCAGCATCGTGCAATTCGCCAGCAATGCATCTATTGCCGATGGCAAATGGCATCATGTCCTTTTGCGCTATAATGCTGCCATGGCAGAGTTAATACTCGACGATGTCGTCCATCGTGATACACATGCCAACGATACAAAGACGACCATTAATTTGGAGAAAAGTGTCTTCTTCGGTGGTGTTCAAGAGGATATGCGACGTCGTCTACTTAATAAGGGTCTACGCATTAACGATCTCAGTTTCAAGGGCTGTATGCGTGACATACATGTGAATAATTTACCACTGGGATTTCCCCAAATGAAAGTCTCACATCGTCTGGCCATAGACTGTGTCTGGAAGTATCAATGTGTCGAGGAGAACCCGTGCCTGAATAGTGGCATGTGTAATCAGTATGGCGTCGATGAGTTTATTTGCTATTGCTCTCAATCTTATTGCATGAAAGCAGATTTTCAGGGACCATTTAAGGTGAGCTTTTGGCTGAATACTTTCCAGAATGCAAATTTGTATTAACTCTTTTATTTCAAATACAGATCTTTACCGAAACTAGTCCTGAGACTGAGTTACTCTACGTTTCCCCTATGCAACTGTTAGAGGGTGGCACTGTTTTTCTCTCACCACACTTTATCGATGTTCTCATCGAACTGCGTAAATACCCAAGTCTAACCGATTCATCTATTGCTTTTCACGTCGTACAACAACCAAAATTTGGCCAACTTTTGCAATATTCAACGGAACGTAATAACTTTGTCAAAAGTCGTACATTCAACATGGTAGATTTGTCTACCGACAAAGTAAAATATGTACATAACGGCATGGAGAATTTCAATGATCATGCCACAATCGATATGCAGATCTATGGCGATTTACACAAGGTACCGGAGAATATTATCGGCAAGCATCGTTTTCTGCTGCATGCCAATGTAACACCCGTTAATGATCCGCCACAATTACAAATACCCAGCCACAAGATATTGCGTGTCATTGAGGGTATTGAGAAAGTACTTGATGTAGATCTTTTCACCATCGACGATCCAGATAGTGCCACCAATGCACTTATCTACACTATACTACCGTCCACGAATCCGCAAGAGGCTTTTGGACGTTTTATTGTGAATGGCATTTCAACTATGACCTTTTCGCAGGCAGATGTTAATGTTGGAAAAGTTACCTACTTATATAACTCTACTACAACGGAGGCCTTTAGTTACCAGGTGCTATTACATGTATCAGATGGTATTGAGACGAGTGATACTGTGTATTTGCCTGTTTCTGTACATCCATTAGAGTTACGTTTGGTTAACAATACTGGACTGATTATGATACATAAGTCCTCATTGTTTATAACACCTTCAAATCTGTCGATTGGTACCAATTCGGCTGGTGAAAATATTGATATACGTTATGAGATAGTTAAGCCCGCGCAATATGGTGCCATTCAACGTTTGCGACAAGTCGATTCTTCTTGGGTCAATGTAGATTGGTTTAGCGATAGTCAGCTGTTGCTGGGTCACATACGCTACGTGCACAATCACGAATTTCCTTGGCAGGATGAATTCAAGGTGATTTTCATTAGCTTATCTTTTCTCTTTTCAGTACTTATAACTTTGATTCTTTTTCCAGTTTATTGCCTCCTATGGTTTTGTGACTACGCAAACTTTTGACTTTCGCATCACGTTCACGCGCTTGAGAATTAACTCACGTAAACCTGCATCTGTAGCTATTAATGGCAGTCGCGAGTTTATACTTACCAACGAAGTTTTATCCTACGAAACAGTGCCACTTGGCACATTTCCCCGCAATATCATCTACAAAATAACTAAACCTACAAAGTACGGCTCAATATATGTGGATGGACATCGCAAGTTTGCAAAGGTTTCTTCGATACTTTAAAACAAATTACTTTTATATACGATTTTTGTCTTTTAGGAAATGGACTCTTTCACTCAGCTGGATATTGACAAAAATCGCATACGTTATAAAACTCATCATAGCTCTTACTCCAGTTTCAGTGACAATTTAGAATTTATTGTCTCTGTTGCCGAGTGCGATGATGTTGTGGGCAAACTAAAGATACTCTTCACACCCTTGGAATCGCTTATACAAAAACTCTCCTATCAGACCCGCGAAACTTTGCAGGTGCAGGAAGGTGAACGTGCTCTAATAAGTAAGAGTAACTTCGAAATACGTTTTAATATATATGAGAGTCTACGCTTTGTGGTGACCAATCCACCAGAATATGGCACTTTATGTCGTTACGATGAACAAGCCACAAAAGTTATACCGATTACAGAGTTTTCACTCGAGCAACTCTTTCTCAATGATATTTATTATTGTCATGATGACACCGAGTCTACGTCGGATACCTTCGATCTACTAATACTCTCCAGTGATGAAACTGATTTACAATTCGTCTCCGACATAGATGTGCGCATTAAACTTATCAATGATAATGCGCCGTATCGTATGTCGGAACGAATATTTCATGTGGTACGCGGTGGTATTCGTACACTTAATCCAGATGTTTTACAATACGTGGATGCCGATGTGAATACGAACCGTTCAGACATACATTTTATACATGTTTCCTGCACAAATGGCGCTCTCCTAAAGTCGGGCATGTACGCTGATAGTTTCAGTCAGGATGATATAAATAATCGGCGCATTACATTCCAACATACTGGTCCTGATGTGGGCACTGCTTCATTTATAGTCACAGATCGTCAGCATGAGGTGACCGGTATATTGGAGGTACATGCCTCAGATCCATTTGTATCTATGTTGCCCACCAATGCTTCTATAGTGCAAGAGGGAAAATTTGTTATATTACGCAATAAGGATTTTGTATTGGAAACAAATTTAGACATGAAATTGGATGAGATTCATTATGAGGTTATAAAACCGCTTTCATACGGCATAATAAAGTATTTGGGTAGACCAAAAGGTGCAAACGATTCTACACTTCTGCAGCATAAGTCTTCAAATTTAACTTCATTGACAAACTTTACACACTTGGATATTGAACGAGATCGGCTGGTCTACTGGAATACAGAAATTGCCTCCATGGACAAAATACGGTAACTTAAAAATTTTTGCAGAATTTTTTTTAGTATGGTTTTTAATACAAAATTCTGTAGCTATCGAGTGCATATAAAGAATATTACTGCAGAGGGAGAGGTTATGTTTCGCATATATCCATCGGCATATTGGGAGCCACTTCAAATTAAAAAGAATCAAACATTGTACGTAGAGGAATCCACAAGTGTTCTGATATCGAGAGATATACTCGAGGTTAGTTAAAATATTTTTAAATTTTTACATTTTAACCAAATAGTCTTCTATTTTATAGGTTGTTCATCCAAATATCTCACCAGGTGACATCACGTTTTTGGTTACATCCTCGCCTTTACACGGCTATCTTGAAATGCAGTCAATGTCATTTGACGATGAGTACAATTGCAAGGTTTTCGATCAGTCTGCCATAAATTCAGAGAAAATGTTTTACATTCAAGCTGGTGTCAATCAATCCATGGACTATTTTTTCTTTGATGCTACCAACGGCATCACATGGTTGCGTAATTTAATGCTAAAAATTATCATTATTCCGGAGAAGTTATATATGCGCAGCAATATTGTCTCTGTGGTTGAGGGTAAAACTGCACAGCTCAGTGGCGCCGATATACAACCCTTTTCGGAATACTATCGCGGCAAGATGTTGGAATATATTGTTACTATTGCGCCTACTTCTGGATTTATCATGGCTGCAAATTCAAAAGTAAAGCGCTTTACACAAAAACAATTGGATCAGGGCAGTATACAATATATACACAACGGCAATGAAAACGCAACGGATACCATGACTTTGATGGCCACTGCCAGAAATAAGGAGAGTGTTCCTTTTGTACTGGAATTCTCCATTATACCAGTAAACGATGAGCAACCAAATGTTGTGACAAATACGGGTCTGCAAGTCTGGAACGGTGGACGCTATATTATAAAGAATACTGATCTAAGTAAGTATACTTTTTATATAATTGATCGTCAACTTATTCTAATATCTGCATTATACAGTGGCTCAAGATTACGATACTCCACCCTTGAATCTGACATTCGTAATAAACCATATATATGGCGGTTATTTGGCTCTCAAAGCGGAACCCAAACACAAAATCCATCAATTCACACAAGCTCAAATAAATAACGAACAGATTTATTTCATACACGACGCCAATTCGCGACGCAATGAAATGTCTTTCCATGTTACGGATGGTCTCTTCAATACAACCGAACAGTTGCTTAATATAGCTATTAAACCGGTGGAAATAATTACCGAACATAACGAGAATTTGCACGTGTTTCCATTAACAAAGAAACAGATTTTACGCGATCATTTGCATTACAAGTGTTCTGATGAGGAACGCGAGATACGCTACAACATTACAATACCACCGAATCTGGGTCGCATTATTAACGAATACATGGAGAATGGCTACGGCAAGGAGGTTAGCGAATTCACACAGCAAGATGTTGACAATGGACATATATTCTACGAACACACAGCTGTTATTATGGAATTTCGCATTAATGATTCCTTTTACTTTGATGTGGTAGCGGAGAAGAGTGATCGTTTGTTTGATCAAAAATTCAATATAGAAATATCGGTGTCTTCTGGTGGTCTTCTACGTTTCTTGCCTGTCTCCAAGCTGCACGTGGATGAAGGCGCTTCAGTGCCTATAAAATTAGATTTTACAAAAATCTTAGATTATCTCAAGACACGAGCGGGCATCAATAATCCAGAGTTGTATATTGAAGCATCGAAGAAACCTAGTTATGGACGCATCGGTTTGGGACATGAGTTCAAGGCAATGCAAAAATTTCATCCAAGTGATTTTTTCACAAAGAAAGTCTATTATGTGCACGATCACTCGGATACGCTGGAGGATACTATACTGATGTCGGTGTATTTGGAGCAAGGGTAAGTCTCTGAGTTTTTAACAATATAAGGCAATGTTCTTATATCTCTTCTCTTATAGAAATATATTCCTGTGCAACCTAACTATACCGGTTTCCATCAATCCCATCAATGATCAACCATTCTCTCTGAAGACGCATTTGCCACAGATGACTGTAGTCGAGGGAGAGAATCGCACCATAACACGTAATCAGTTGCTGACCGAGGACAAAGATACACCACCCGAGGAGATCGTCTATGATGTTATGAGTGGCCCCACGCTGGGTGTTATCAAGAAAATTGCCACTGATGGACGTGCTGAAGATCTGCTCGCCTACTCGAACCAATTTACGCAGGCTGACATCAACAATGATCGCATAGTATATGTGCATTTTGGAACGCCACAGTCTACAACATTCTGTTTTACCGTCTCCGATGGTCAGTTTAATCCAGCCTACGAGATATTCTCCATAAAAGTAGCGCCTATCACACTGCAACCGGCAGAACAACAGAATCCAGTTAGTGTTCAACAAGGTGCGACTACATCCGCTATGAAGTTAGATCATATTGGTCTACGTACGAATGTGCAACCGGAACGTCTTTCGTACAACATCACCAATTCACCGCTCTATGGTATTATTGTGCTGAAACATCAGCCAACATTGCGTTTTTCGCAGCATCAACTGGAGACCGTGCAGATCAATTACATGCAAACGGATTTGAATCGTTCGAACGATACTTTCCAGGTTAACGCCTATGTGCCGGGTACTAATTATGGTGCCACTGTCGACGTTTTAGTTATAGTTGAGCCAGTCATCAAGATTAACGACTTTTCGATGTCTGCGGTGGAAGGCGGAAAAGTGCGTCTCACATCAGCGCTTGTTACCGATAATCCACTCTCGTTAAAACTCAACAAATTCAATCCGAAATTCATCATCACACGTATGCCCACTACCGGTCAGATACGCAAGATCATACGCAGCACAGGACTCGCAGCAGATACGCAGCATGAACGCTCCACCAGCAGTTTTTCGTACAAGGAGCTGCGTAGTGGTGTCGTTTATTTTGTGCTCAATGAAGCGGTGGAGAATACCGTAGAGGATGCGGACAGTTTTGACTATCAGTTGCTCATCAAGACGGTACAACCGGCGCAGTCAAGCGTGCAGATTGAATATCGCTCGCATGTTGATGAAAGCACAGATGTTACCATGGCCAACAATTCTTTCGCCGTCAACTACATAGCCATTGTGTGCGCATTCATTATTTTGTTCATCTGCGTGCTAATTGTGATGTTGGTGCTGAAATTCCGTTTTCTGAAGCGTCACAA
This sequence comes from Dryomyza anilis, assembly GCA_951804985.1. Taxonomy (NCBI): domain Eukaryota; kingdom Metazoa; phylum Arthropoda; class Insecta; order Diptera; family Dryomyzidae; genus Dryomyza; species Dryomyza anilis. The sequence goes on from OX638131.1 coordinate 30,745,163, forward strand.
AGCTGACATCTCCAAGGATCAACCGCCGGCGCTACCGTGTCCACCCGATTTGACATCGGTAAGTCCACAGCATCATCATCACCACCATCATCATCACTATGCCAGCTCCGATGCTGATTCGGTGCCAGCCACTGCAGCCTCCACGCCGTTGCCGGGCTTCAGCAATATACCACATTGCAAAATAATACCCGTCGAATCGTATAAACACGACTTTCCCGACTACGACCCTGACGAAGATGAGACCGACGATCAGTGTGATGCGCAACAGATGATGTTGCCCGCACGCTATAATCCCTATCACATGGACACGGATAATTGGAGTTCATCCTGTGACATGGCCAACGATTTTGCTGGTTATTCGACAGTGCCGCAAAGTTCGGCGCCGACCGCTACGCCACCATCGGCGCCAGCCAGTAATCCGTTATTGCGCCGAAATCAGTATTGGGTTTAAAGTTGTTCGAATGGGGAGGGGGTACAGAGTGCCTTAGAGTTTGTAGTACATAAGTTATCTTTTATTTATTAACTATACAATGGCGGTGCACATATTGTTTTGGTTTAATTCGAGAACGCGAGTTTTCTTTTTCGAAATCGATGTCGAAATTTTTGTAGCTTTAATACGAGCATTTTTAAGAGTTTTAAAATGGACTTATTAGTTATGTAGTTTTGAATTAAAATATGCAATTTTTGATTTTGTGGGATTTTAATACGATATTAAATAGATAAAGATTTCAGGATTTAATTTAAATAATACAGTTTTTAGAACACTAAATTTCGAATTTTATTTTGGTAGATTATTTCTTAAACTGTTTTATATCAATATTATTCAATTTTATTTTCATATACCCTTCTGGAAAATTCTATCGATTGCTCTATATCCGCACACTTTCTTATATTGGTAATTGTGAGGTTTCAATTGAGCCGTTTCTATGACAACGTCGTAGATGTCGTCGTAGACGTCCAAAATGTCAGCACTAAAGCAGTTGATAAAATATTCATGTAGGTAATTTAATGACATATGAAAATCCCTCAATCGTTACGTTTAGTATTATATATTCGTTATTAAATTTTTGATATTGCTAAAGTACGATAATCTTAAGTTTAAGTTAATGTGCTGTTTTATTGTAGTTGTACTTATGGAGGTTTGTCTATTAAAAATCATAAATCTTGCCATACCGATATTTAATGTAATTTAAGTTTTAGTAATAACTATTTATAAATGACAATAAATATAAAAAATACTTAATACAACACTGCTATTTGTTTTCTTTCATCATAATGTAACCCATTTTGTTCGTCGATGTCAAAGATTCAGGGGGCCATTCTATGACTTAAAAAAATAAGAAAATATTAAATATAAATAATGTCTAATTTCAATAACCAAATCATAACACACGCCACTGTTTATTGAACAGTTTAAAATCACTGTAATTGGTTAGAAAGTACTGGGAATGAACTGGTCTATCATTATAAATTACAAAATCAATAACAAAATTTGGAGAAAATCAATGACAAAGTAAAAATTGTATTTTTATTTTTTTAAAGATAACTTTTAAAAAAGGAAGAAGTCATAAAGTATTTAGATGTGATACACCATTGGAAAGGTAATTTAATTGCCGAAATCACAAGTGAAATACTGATATTCATTTATCAACAGATTATACTTAATAACTTATTTTTTTTACTAGGTTTTGTCAGTAATAAGCATTTCTTAAACACCCTGTATCTTAAACTGGGTACACAATTATACATTTTATTAATATATATTTTCTTAATTTTTTAATTCATAAAATGACCCCCTGAATTCATGAAATCGATGAACCAAACACCCTGTATATTACTATTCGACTTAGTGTTACATGTGGAAACTAAATCAGTAAGTAATAATCATGATTATATGTTGTCATCGCGAGACAAATATTTTTAAAATCAGTTGGTACTTGAGATGGGTAGTTTACTTCTTTCCTGAAATTTATTGCTCTATGAGTTATATGTGCTAAGATGGGCGGAACATAAACCGAACATTGAACGATCACACCCATTTTACCAATACCAGACAGTGTAGGATATAAGTAATCTATAAACTACGTTTCATTCCCTAGTAGAAATTTTGGTAGGACCATGGTCATGAAGTGATCATGTCATTATTTGAGATGATCGGTATATGACGAGGCCCATAATGTCCTTGTAACGCAGTGTCCTGATCATGTATTGACCTCAGGCCATGATCATGTACTGATCGGGCAATTCCCCATTTTAATATTTACCCGACAATTGTCTTGTCTGAGCCCCAGCATAACAGGGTTTCTCTCATAAATCTCGATCATTGCCTGATGCTAATTTCATTATCAGGAACAAATAATGTAGCTATGATCGGGAACATTGACTGTTTAGATAATGTAAACTCTGCTATGGTAAGCATGATAAGGGCATGCAAAGGCAATGATCATATTTTCTCTAATAGGGATTACCCAACGAAAACCCGATCATTTCCCGATGGCGCATAGGGCAAATTTCAGGGTTAATCTAGCTTTTCACGTGTTCCTGTAATCGTAATTTCAATAGACAGGCGGCCTTTCCTAAATCAATTCAGGAGGTCACTACGATCATGAATATACCCAGTCTGTCATGTCTCGGAGCTCTTTGATGATCGAAGTTTTCTCGAATTAACTGTATAAAAAATTTGATCTCGTTGCTTTAGCACTACTAATTTTTAATATTTTTCGTACTATAAAATTTAAGGAAAAATAACGATATTTAAATATTTATCACATCGATATCGCAATGTTTTTCGAAACACTCTCAATTTTCGATGCGATATCGAAACAGAATCGTTTTTTCTCGTATTGAATAAACTTCATTATCTCGTTACGATACACACAAACAAAAAAAAAAGGATTGTTTACGAATTTTTTGCCATAACAATCAAATGTTTGCAGTGAGTACTTATTTTTTTTTACTAAATAATTATATAAAATTAGCCATAAATTATGACTGTTTCCTGCAAATACTTCAAATAATTGTTTATTTGTACCATATAGTAATTTCTATGTCGTAAAAACTTTAATTGTTTTCATAAAACACTTCATAAGTGTTCAATTAATTATTCAACCGAAACACCTTCTTTACTGCATTTGTTTGTGATAAATGGTATAATTTAGTTAGCGTTTGGAAGAAGCAGTTGCTTCAAGTAATAATTATTTGAATTGTTTGCACGAAACACTTGTTTGCGAGGAAATATTTGACCGAGTATTTCCGTAAGCAATCATGTGCATGTGTCTGTGTGGAATGTGGTTTCAGTTTGCAAGCTGTAGAAGCATTTATGGGAAACACTTTTGTGTAAGCAAAAGTGTTTGCAGCAAAAGAGATGAATACTTATATAGTTTGATGCAACTAATACATGTGTTTGCGAGTACTAATTTAAGCATTTGCTACAAATCATTTAAATTGGTTGTTGCAAATAATATTTCAAATACTTCAAGTATTTGTTTGCACAAAAGAATATATTTTTAGTGTGTAGATCTTAGAACCAATTGTAGTATTATATAGATACAATATCGTAATCAAGAGACAGTTTCGAAACGTTATAGAATCGAATGAAAAACTGGGTATCTACTTTTCCATTATATGCATATTCTGGCTGTTACAAATGGATGACCAAAGTGAATATACCGTTTCAATTTTAGTGTAGAGTATAGAATCGGTCTAAACTCTGCTAAAATAAATAAGTATTTGTTTAATTGTTTTTTAAATTAATCAATAATACGCTTAATATATTAAAACTTTCCATTATCTCCACTCAATTAAATTCTTTGTAACTATGAAATTTAAAAAATTTATTTTACTTAACACATATTTAATTTTATATATTTAATATCATTGCGTAATAAACTTCTAATTGATTGCTTAACTTATTAAGTACATGTTTGTTTAAAACTAAGAGTTATTATAATGTTTTATATAAATATCACTCGTATGTATGGACGTGATGTTTTACAAATTTGATTTTAAAAAAATTCAATCGATTTTTATGTATGTTTTTCATGCATTTAGCATTAACTTAGAAGATAACTTTACGTTAATATATACTGAATAGTTGTCGAAAGAAACGATTTTGAAATACCAATTTAACTGTAAGAAGGTGAAGTGTAAATTGCACGATAATGGTTAACGCTGTATTATCGACCACTTCGAAAAATTCAGTAATTAAGTCGAATTCGCACATAACCTAAACTAAGTTTGTCGGTAATGAAGTTGTGTATTTAGGATTAAGGGTGTTTGCGAGTTCGACTAAATTGCTGACTAAACTAAATTGTACGGGTTTTCATTCGATCGCTATTCTGTAACCGGTAATTGTTAAATACCGTAATAAATCGATTATCATATGTCTGTTTGCCGTCATCCAATTTAGTTCAATTTAGTATGCTCGAAAATTTACTAAATTGAAAAGTTGAACACTGTAAAGGGTTTTTCAACAGGGACGCTACAAAAGTAGCGCGACAGGGACAGCAAACGACGCCACATTTCTTGCCGCTCTTTTGACATTTCTCTTCAGTAAGGTTTGCCATTTTATGATGGAAAGATATGCCATCATGAAATGGCAAACCTTACTGAAGAGAAATGTCAAAAGAGCGGCAAGAAATATGGCGTCGTTTGCTGTCCCTGTTGTTCTACTTTTGTAGCGTCCCTGTTGAAAAACCTTTAAAAAAAACTTTTGTAGCGCTCTTATTGAAAAACCCTTTATTACCGACAAAATTCAATTTAGCTTCAATTTTAGGAATATTTTCGAGCAGTCTAAGTTAAACTAAATTGAATGTCAGCTAACAAACAGATGATAATTGGACTAATTCCTGACTGAATAACGATCAATTGATAAATATAGTCTTCCAATTTAGATAAACTAGCACACAACCTAAGTTAAAATAGATCACAGGCATGTTTTGAAACTAACTTTCCATCTAAATGAAATATAATAAAAATACAAAACAATTTTCAGTTATTAAATTTAAAATTGAGTTATATTTTGAATAATAGTTTACTTTCAAACTACTTGGATTCGATTTCTTGAATGAATTTAAATCATTAAAGTTAGTTTTAATAAAAATGGAAATCCAATTTGTGTTTTGCGATAACGAATTTAGAATTGTTTGAATGTTCGATAAAAATTGGATCGATAGCTGATATATGATTCTCTTTTTAAAGGCTCAAATATGCTATTCTAAAAATTGAATATCGATTAAAAGCTAGATTAATATTGTTTTTCACATAAGTTTTGGAAAATTTAGTTTTTTATTATTACTGGATCGACGAAAGCTATGTCATTTCGATATCCGAACAAATTCTGGCAGATTTCAAACTGACAAATAATTGTTTATGGTATCTTCTATATATTGAATTTAGATTTGTTCAAAAACAATGTTATCTGTTTTGGATTTAGTAACCAAAAAAGTACAATCAAAAAAAGATTTCCCAATCGGTTCATTTCGACTACTACTACTACTCAGTACAATGGGACGTTGATGATAATGATGTGAATACTTTTGAGAACTGTATTCAGAAAACTTGCGTACCGCGTGGTGTCTCTGAGACCGGCGTCAACGCCATCGCCTGATTGTCATACGTGTACTCGCCGGGTACCGTCGATGGCGTCGTCGAGGTGCTATTTTCCGCAGGATAACGTACGCTGACCGGTGTAGTCATGGTCATCACAGAACCTTCTGCGCCTGTAATAAAAATAAAATGTTAATTTATGATTTTATTATTTCCGAATTGAAGGACATGCTAAATTTCAGTTTTACAGCATTCTTCAAAAAAAATTAACTATTTGACTTTGACAGTTAAATTTTGCTGTATTTAAATGCGTTCGTTTCTCTTACCTGTCACACTGTAAATCTGTGAAGGCGCTCGCTCAATCTCATTAACTGTCATGACATTGCGTATCGTCATCGCACCACCATCAGCAACACCGGCGCCAACACCGTTCGGATCCTTGCCGTTACCTGCTTGCATCGCATGTAGTTTCTTGGGTCGCAGCCGTTTCAGAATTTGTGTGATGCACCGTTTATGTCGCATCCAGCGCAGACATTTGTAGGCATAGCGAATCGCAATGAGTGCAAGCAGCACAACCAGTAATATTAGGATGAGATGCTGTTGCGTTTGGATGGCATGTATTTCGGCCTTGAGTGGATCGATCTTGTAGTATTCTGTGATTGTGTTTTTGTATTAGCAAAAGTAAAGACGCAAGAAGATTAATTATATTTTGTTAAAAGTCAGTTAAGTAATTGATAAAAACGTATTAAGTTTATATATTAAGTGATTATGGTACATGAATGAATTTAAAACAAACAATTTACAAAAACTATCAAATAATAGAAATTATACGATCATCAGCCCAATCTTAAAAACATTTTATTCCTGTTGGAGTAAACATGCACTACGAAGGTACTTTGTGCAAATTCGGTATAAAAATGGACGTACTGAACTTTTAAATAACTCTATCCCAAGAAACCATAATATGATACTGGTAAACAGAACCGATTCGTCCTAAATTTTGAAATCAAAACCGTAACCGAAACGTGGGTCGACACTTCGAAAAGGGATCATCACAATGTATGAGTTCGAAATACCTATAAATCTCATCAGACATTTCAGGAAGACCCTAAGCAGCGCAGGATCCAAAGGTCCTGCAAATGCTGGCCTGTTCTTGTATAATACTTAGAAGCCATGACAATATGTCCTACGGCGGCAATGAAAGTTCTCCTCGAATTGACACCACTACTCCTGTTCTTGCCGGGAGTGGTAAAGAGGGCACTCCATCGCATAGCAAACGAAGGTTTTGGAGGATGCTAGCCTGTTCTTCACCCTGCAAATGCTAGCCTGTTCTTGTATAACAGAAACCATGACAACATGTCCTTCGGCGGCGATGGAAGTTCTCCTAGAATTGACACCACTACACCTGTTCCTGCAGGGAGTGGTAAAGGAAGCACTCCATCGCATTGCAAACGAAGGTTTTGAAGGACGTATGAAAGCCTGTCTTCTGACTCGACTGTTTCCCACGCTACCAACTCCAATGGACCATAAAACGAAGAGATTCAACTTCGTGAAAAACTTCAAGAGGAAACGCAGCACAAAACAATATAGAAAAACATATCTGTCACATATGAAATACACAAGAACATGATGGTTCATTAACAGATGAAGGAGCAGGAGTGTATGAGCCTAGAACCAAATACTTCGAAGCTATGCGGAAATACACCAGCATCTTCCAAGCGGAAATATACGCAATAAAAGATGCATCCAGTTCAATCTGGACATAAGTTATATTAATAAAAGTATAGAAATCCGGACAGTCATAAAGCCAGACAGCCAGGCAGTCATAATAGCACTAGATCAAAGCAAAATTAGTATGGGAATGTTTAAGTAATATAACTGAACTTCGCATAGCGTTACCATACTCCGGGTTCCTGGCCACAAGAGATTGGAGGCAATGAAGAAGCTGACAAACTTGCAAGGAAATGAGCAGTCACAAAACTGATAGGTCCCGAAAATTTTCTGGAATCGTCGACAGTATTGTAACCAAAGTTATTACGAGAAGACATATCTAACACTAGAGAAGAACTATGGTTGGGGCACGAAACAATGCGTTAATCAAAGAAATTCATTGGGTCCTATGAACTGAGAAGATTTTAAATCTTCATTAAGTTTTCAAAGGAAAATTTGAGAATTCTAACGGGACACCGTCGGCTTCGTAAACAACTGACTAGGATGCGTATACAAACGGACGATACATGTAAATTCTGTCTAGAAGGCAAAGAAGTTACAGAACACATTTGAAAAATATGTCCAGCGCTTATGCGTAAAATAATGCAAATAATTGACAATCTAGTCCGAGCGATATTAGAATGATGAAACCTAACCACATAATCAAATTCATAACATTATATAGAACAACTATCAGAAGCAGAACGCTAATAAATAGTATAGGTAGATGCCACAGCTGAGAATCAAGCTGGTGATATCAAGCGGGGCACAAAAGATCTATTCAGGTCGCAGTGCATTAACCCGAAGCAATAATAAAAAAACTGAATATACCCTTTCACTCTTAGTGTAGTATATAACGCAGTGTACTAACGCAGGATTCTGAAAATAGGAAAAGATCTGTCCAAACCCTACCCATTTTTGGCGACATTTTTAAACTTTTAATGCAGAAAATTTTTCAAACAGGTGAACTCAAACAGTCAAAGTGGTACTATTTATAGCAACATGTTTATGCTGTTCGCATATGCCGATAATACTGTTGTCATCATTGGCAGAAACACACGAGCAGTCACTAAAGCAGATTTGAGAAAAAGTCGTGTCGAATGAGTTTAGCGGTAAACAAGGACAAACCGGAGTACCTTGTGTCAATGATCAAAAAAGAGTTCTTGTGTCATGAAAAGAAAGCAAATATTGACACCCACAAGTTCAATATTTTGATCCAGTATCAACAACAATAACGATGTCAGTCTGGACATTAAACGTAGAGTAACTCTTGTAGCCGCGGTAGCTCAAAGGTCCCCGGTTCAAGGTCCCCGGTTCAAGCCTGGACTGGGGCTAACAACATCTTTTCATAGAAAACATTTTTCTATACCGCGCTACCACTCATCAGTAAATGGCAAACCTACGAGAGTAAAATATTGCCTTTGAAAAGCTCTCACACGCCGTTTGGATTCGGCAATAAACTGTAGGTCCCACCACTTTGAGTACAAATATAACACGCACAGCTCAAAATGGTGAGAGAGTCCTATACAGGACTGTAGCGCCAAACTATTATATTATATATATATATATTTATAACTCTTGTCAACAGGTGCTACTTTGGGATCAGTATGTCATTGAAAAGTAGAGCCCTCATTCGTTGGAAACAGTCCACAGGTCACTCATCAAGCCTACTTTACTCTATTGTGCAGAAACCTTGACCAATGTGGAGTAACCGGAGCATTTGATAAAATGTAAGTAAAATATTTGCTAACTAATATCAATTCGGGATGTACCATGAGCTGTACGAGCTATTAGAAGACTATGAACAAAAATTCAGATACTTCGTTGGCTAGATTATGTCGAAAGAACTGATGAAACCCTCCAGCCAAGAAGGTACTTAAACGAGACTCGAATGTGTGTCTCTAGAAGAGAACGTCCAAATCTGTGTTGAGGACAACCTAAACATGTTTGGTATTTCCAACTGGCATCAGCGCACATTTTATCAGCGAACGAAACCGACACACGTTTCTAAGGGTCATTTAAGTTAGTAAACGATATTCGTATAAAAGTCCTCATTTGCGAAAAGTGGGTTGTGTTGAGTTTATCTCAGTATATTTTTAAAACTCAAGTTTAAGGTTGTGTCTTATTTGTATTTGTATTTGTTTGGTTTAAATTAAATAATATATATCTTTATCGCCTTTAAAACATGCTTTGTTCAAGAATCTATCTATCATATATCTATTTATTTAATTATTTATCTAGCTATCTTTCTATCTATCCATATATCTATCTACCTTTAACATATCTATCTATTTTATTAAGTCATTTCACTGGTGCTCAAAAGAAGCATTTCCGAAAGTGGTTGGCTTAACCCCGGTTTTCCCTATTTATTTGACACCAAGTCGGTTAAATGTAAACTTCTCGTAGTGCTTTATTTAAACTTAATCAATGAATTAACGAAAACGTTGAAGACGTGTTAAGAATATACTTCATGGCTACGGTTTTCCGATTAATAAACTTGCTGAAACTAGAACAATTAAAACTGTTAGCAAATAGAGCGGAACGTTAAAACGTCCAAAGTTGATTTGAAGTTTCTATAAACGTCATATTACATTAAATACCATTTTTCAAATTGAAAACAAAGTATTTACTAGGAAGAGTTATTATTAATAATGATTATAACTGAAATGTACATTAGTCATTACACATACTCTGTGCATTTGTAAAAATACAATATATTGTTAACAAAACAAAAATGCACTTATGGAAGAAAAAAAAAATAACAAATTGTAGACAATGAGGTATGTTAGCAACAGGTTTGCTGACCCATTGTTGTAGTGATGTAATTCATTAGAAATTTGCAAAATTATTGAATTTGTTTTTTTTAGCAATTAATAGAATATTTACCTGAACATTGACGGACGCACGTATCCACATGATAGTTATGACTGACCGGATCGCAAATATTCGCGCACTGATCGCAACTTTCCAGAAAGGTGGAGCAAAACTCATCGACGGCATGGCAGATCTTACCATGACAGTCCTTAGTGCTCGATGTCAGGGAGGAGGCGCCAAGTGTCGCCGCATTGATAAAATGCGGCAGTAATAATGTTGGTGCCAGCATCATAGTCAATGAATGCATCGCGAAAGCGGTTTTGTTTGCAGTAGCAATTTCTTGTTTAGCAGGTGATCGTGCGATGAGTCGTTAGCAGCTTCCGGCTAACTAATTATTTGCTTTAGAGCTTTTTTGTTCCTTATTATTTTTATGATTATGATTTATTTGCTTGCACTCGTAGGCAAACGATCATTTAAAAAGATACTCTTCACTTGAATGATGATAACAACAAAAACAACACCACGCATCGATGATGATTCATAATCACTCGCAGAGACCAAGTTACCAAAACAACTCTTTTGCCGTGCCGCTGTCGCCACTTCAGATTTCACCTCTTCCGCTGCTACACTGCTTCTTCTTCACTACTTCGAAGCGGCTCGAAGAAGAAAAAAAACGGCTTAAACCAGCTTCAAATAAAAACAAACAAGCCAAGCGCACGCACAGCTTTCGTTCGGCTATCAAAACAAGTTTCGTAAAACGAGCTAAAACGACGTAGATACTTTGTGCATCCGCGAGATACAATTATGTATTTTTAGTATCTTTTAGTGTATTTTAGCAATATTTTTGTAATTTATTCAGCAATTTGCATTCTCTATGACGTATTTATTAAGTTAGTATGTTTAAATTTATTATATTTGTTTTATTTTTTTAAGCTATAACACACAATGCAATCTTCACTCAGCCAGCACCTCGTTGTTTTGACTCCGCTTCGAGCCACACTCACTGCGATACTACCAACTTTTAATGACTCCCAATACGATACGTAGTAAACGCCTTTACTATGCTCTTTCACTCGTTCTCTTCTTCGGCTGTGGAGTGTGTTTTTTGATCTTTCTCATCTTCGTTTTATCTACGATCGTATAACGTTCTTCAGGTGTTTTTCAGCACCTTTAGCTGTACGTTTTCTAGTTGACTTTGCCATAGATCGTGATTTGCTTTATAGCTGTGTACCAAGAGTAAAACGTTTCTGTGAGATACATTCTAGAGTTATACTCAAAACGATCAATTGTGACGTGCGCTATACACATTGTTGTAAGTGTTTACCTGCTTTGTGACTTACCTGATCATAAATATTACAGTCTGTCTGAATTTGAGTCCGTTGAATTGGTTTTTGCGTAGGCGCAGCTTAGGTTGTCGCTCTTTTTATTAATTTACAGATAATTTTACACTTCACAGACATATTTTTCACTTAGCAGATACTTTTATCAACGCAAGTACTTTTCATTATAGATATCATTATGCATATTATAGAAGTTTTTCATAATAATATGATTTTCTGTGGTTTATAATTGAATATAATGTTTGCAGATATTTTTCAAATTGTTCATTTTACATTTTCCAATATAGGATTATAATATAATAATTTTTGTAGAGTAATAATTTATGCTTGAATATTTTATAAATACTCTTTGCAAAAATGGAATATTTCAAAAAATTTAGTTTTTCAAGTTTGCCCAAAACCTATACTAACTGACATTTTATTGACTTTAGTTAATAAAAACACCACAAAGTTGAGCTGTTTTGTATAACTCAACCGTGTATTTACTCTATACAAACGTTAAAACCCTATCTCAAATTAAAACCAGTTTTCAGATGACTGAGTAAACATTTGAGTTAACTCTTGAACAGTTTGGCAGGCTATATTTTACTCAAAGCAATTTAAACTGTTATAGTATACTTCATTATTGCATTTATAGTAAAATCGACCGTTTTGTATGCACTACAATTTCAGTGTTTTTATACAGTTTGACATATGTTTTCAATACATGTGCTAAAAAGTAGGCTTACCAGAATAACCTATGGATAAAAGATAACAAAAGCAGTTTTTATTCACTATTCGTTTTGTTGGCTCAGTTGTTTGTGAGCTGGACTATGAGCCGGAAGATCCCGGGTTCATACCACGCACTGCACTGTCTTTCACCAAAGATACTTTGATCCAAATGCGTAGCTCAGAGCCAGCTCATGTCTCGACAAAAATTGACTTGATAACTAGCGCGAAATACAGAAAACAATATTTGCCAGTACTGTCGAGGAATTGGTAATAGCAAAAATAATGTTGGTTCGGAACTGGGCCTATATGTTGTCCCTAATGACAAACGAAAGGCTTCCACTAATAGTATAAATTCTGAAACTCAGTCAGACTTATTCTGGAATCAATACCATGTTAGCAAGTCTGTTCATTAGTCTTTCACACAACGTTTCTTCAAATTTAGTTTTTATATTGAAATGAAATCATGAATTCTGTGGAGAATTCTTTCAAAACTCTTTTTATGGTGCTGTATGGACGAGGAAGAGGAAACCACTCTGCACATCCTCTGTACATGCCCATTCCTTTTGAACAAAAGGAACAAATGTTTCGGTTATCACTTGCTAGGAAACCTGAACGACATAAAACATATACTTAGCTTTGTCAAAAGTGCAAATTGGAGTAATAGGAAATAGAGCCCTGGTATAACAATGGACCTCTTTTGGTCTAAGTGTTCATTTGGCAGTCATTACAACCTAACGTATGTACTAGTGTTTTTTTTTATTTACAGAAATTATATACGTACTGTTCGATCTTTCGAGTAAAGCTCGATAAATTTGTATGGTCAGTCCGAAGCTGGATACTAGTAATAACCAGTGTTGCCATTACCCAACGGCCAAATATGGCTAAAATTTCTCAAAAAATGTTTAAAAATGGCGAAATTTTATTTTATGTAATACAAAACACCGGATTAGAAACTCTTCGATTAAGTGCCTCATTTTTTGAATAATTTAGCGGATTGGGCACTTAAATAATCCTGTTTAAGTTTCCTGAAATACTTTAATATTCAATTGTTAACCACTTTAATGCAAATACCATCTATTCGGGATCCATGTCGAAACTTCAAAATGTTGATCTTTTTATGCAATTTCAGTGAAAACATTTTGATTTAATAAAAAAAGGGACATTTCTAATCTACCTATTTTACAAATGATATCATGTTTAAAAAAGGACACAGTTTATTCTTTTGAAAATATTCAGCCTTTTTGTCTAATTTCTTTCTTTCATTAATGGATTTTAATACTCACAAAAAATACCTTTTAACTGCGATTTTTTACCTCTTTGTACTTTTACATACTCCGAACCAGTCATTTTTTCCATATTTGTTGTGTTTAACTAAAATATATATATTTTAATTCAGTTTTAATAAAGTATTTAACTAAGTATGAATTGTGTAATTGTGAATATTCGCCGCTTGCAAATCAAAATTCAGTAAAAAAAATAGCTAAAATAAAAAAGTGGCTAAATTTCCGTCTAATAGTATTTTCAGAATTTAATATCTAAAAAATTCCGAAAATGGCTAAATCTTGCCATAAAATGTCTGCTTTGGCAACACTGGTAGTAACAGCTCAATACCTGGATCAGTTATGATTTACAAAAAACTGCGTCTGATCTCCAACGATGAGTTTGAGATATTACAAACTAGACATCGGGAACTTTCTGTGTTATCCCCAGTCTGCCATGTCTTGGAGAACTTCGAACCATGGAAACTCTCTCCAACTAACTTTGATAATAAAATTCGTTCTCGTAAGTTTATCGCTTCTAATTTTTTGAATTTCTCGTACATTCGAATTCTGTTTAAACATTTATCATATCGATATCGCAATATTTTTCGAAGCAATCTCGAACATTGATTATTTTTTTTTCTTTGATATCGTCCCTATTTTAATAAAACTCATACAATATTTTCAACATTCTACAACATTTTTATACATAACTTCTGAACCCGTGATTTTACCACTCTAGTAAAATCTTATATAATAGATGAAATGTCAACCTGAACATATATTAATTTAAAATTTTTAAAAAGGTTGCTTTTTTGAGATATGTCCTTTTGAAATATACTTTGTTTAAAACTGACCACTATTAAAGCAACATGGTACGGATATTGTAAGACACCTTTTTTTGAAATTTTATTATTTTTAAAATGAAACTTTTGTGTTTTATTTTGGTTCACTACAGCTTAAGTTACGTTCAATTGATTAACATCACTTTTATAGAATTTTTCAAATTTTAAAGCACCAAATCTCTAAAACCACACAATCTGGGTAGCTGAAATATGGCCAATATTTTAATTTTAAGTTGTTTCATAGTACTTCCAAATTTAATTAGATTCTGAGATGGTGCTGCCAATCACTCGGTTGATTTGATATGGAATGACTCAAATCTAACTTTTATTTTTTTATTATTTATATTTATTGCAAGACGAAAGTTAAATTTCCGTTCTCAAACAACCCTGTTTTTTCTATTTCTCGTAAAACAGTGCTGCTCAAACTGTGACCGGCATAATTGGTTACACCAACATTTTTATTCCAAACTCAACAATAAAACACTATACCATCGCTCTCACTCGCACACATTCGTTTCCACAACGAACGCATTCCACGAATGTTTTTGTTGGCATTCGTTGACTGAACGGCTGTTGAATGAGTTGAAAACTCGCGCGTTGCGTTGCGGTGCCCGGTTCGTGTGTGTTTGTTGTTAGTTCGTTTCTGCCATCCTTCGTGCGTTGCATCCGTGCATTCCACCGTTCGTTTGCCGTGTATCTTGTATCTGGCAGATACAAATTGTATCCGCAGCGTATGCAGCTGCAATACTGTTCTATTTGTGCTGCATTTCGATTTATTGTTTAATTTTGGACACTTTTCCAAAAGTATTTTTTAATTCCCGCACTTGAGTGGAGAGGCACACACATACCGCCGGCTCTTATATTTAATAATAAAACAAGCAACGATACGTGCCGCTGCGTTAATGCCTAATGTTGCATTAAATTCTACGACAACAGTGTAGTGGATAAAAGAAAAAGGGCTAAAGTGTATTCAAGTGAAAAATCTAATATAAATGTGTAAGAAATTTGATGTAATAACGAACATAAATGGTGAAATTACACATAATTCCCAAGTAATGCGCAATTAACATAGAAAATATAGCGATAAAAAAATTATAAAAACAACATTGAAAACATAACACTAAGCCATGCACTCAAGTTGAGATACATTTAATATTTTTCACATTGTTTTCTGTTTTTTTTTTTTTTTTTACCTGGAAGCTCTCAAGTATCTGTTGGATGCAATGAGTACGCTGAGCTGAGCTGTATACGAACGTCAATTATTTGGTTGTTATTGTTGTTGGTGTTTTTGTTTCAACAAGTTTCTGTTTGCAGCTTGAATATTCTAAATACTCGAGAGCTGCTTGTTTAACCTTCGCTTCACTTGTGCAAAATCGACCACAACGCAGTTTTGTATCTCGTCGATACTTTGTTATATTTTTAAATTGTGAATTTTTACTGCTTAAGGTTTTTTTGCATACAAAATGAACAAATTTACGAAACCGGAATCGCTGCCGAAGAGCGGACATGTCACCGAAGGTAAGTTTAAATACAAAACGTTTATCTGCAATTTTGTTTTGGTATCTGTGCGATACATTAGGTCAGTTTCCAATAACACTAATTGTGCGATCGATATTTTTGCATATGCAATAGGTTCAATAGATAGTTCAATGTTTGTTGTTAACAGTAGTTGTGCATTGATATTTTAACCCATTAATACTATACATAAATTAATTGGTATAAAGGAACTAGTTAGAGCTATGTGTCATGGTCAGTTAGAGGCAGGATTCGAATCAAATATAATTTAGTGATCATAGAGTATCAGCCTAGGGCGAGTAGTTAGCGGGTAAAAAGTAAGCAACTCTATAAAGTCGAAATAAATGCACAGAAATGACTTTGGAAAATTGGGTGAGCAAAAAAACGGAAATACCTTAGATGCCTAATAGCCTTAGGTGCCATCTACCTTACAAGAATATATTTACATGGGTAGGATTACTTAATTGTGCTGCAGGTATGATTTCATGGCTTAGGTATTCAAATACCAACATCGCTGTTAGAGGATTCCAAACCACATGAAATGTGAAATTTTTTGGTGGAAAATCATAAAAGAAAACATTTTTATTCGAAAATATGACGAAAAATACTGTGTTTTAACAGATAAAAAAAATACCATGTAAATACCCCAAATATTCCCTGTGTAAAGTTTCATAGTCTATGCCGACTATAAATACCCTACACATATGTGTGGTTACCAGTCAAAGTGGTATATAGGTCACAAGGGTATACGAATCCTGAAAATAACTACAAACTTTCAATCGCTGAAGAATTTCCATTCATTTGATACCCATATTTGAAAATGGGTAGGTGTACCGAATTTCTATTTTTTTTTGTAACCACAAGTCGTTTCGCTGGAAAACATTATTTTCATGTATTTGAGCATGAGTCAATATATATTTGATCAAAAAAAGTTTACCTAAGCACGTATACAGTAATATTGATCTGTAGATATTCATTTCATATGAGGTATTTGAACATAAGTAGTCGGTTCTCAGGTCACAATAGACCGAACATGCCAATTGTCCAGACAGCTTAGATATATAAGTAAGCTAAATCTAAAGTTTCATTGTTCTATCTCTTCTACTTTTTCTGTAATCGTGATTTCAACAGACAGACAGACAGACAGAGGGACAGACAGACGGACAGACAGACAGACAGACAGACGGACATCGTTAAATCGTCTCAGGAGGTCATGCTGATCAAGAATATATATATATACTTTTCCATACCGGAGATGCTTCCTTCTCACTGTTACAAACGGCGTTCCAAACTGAATATACCCTTTCACTCTTAGTGTAGGGTATAAAAAATGTACATCATATTGATGAATTCCGTTCTTCAAACCATGATTCATTGTGTTGAAGAACCGTTCAAAATATTAATGACAAACGACATCAATGTTATGAATGCGATCATAAATGATGAACGCTGTCGAAAAAGTATTCCTCCATATGATACATTGTATGTGAAGAATGCGTTTTATCATATTAATGAACAAAAACATAAAATACAACATATATATTCTTCATTGAAGAATGCTAAACTAAACCAAATTTCAATCAAAATATTTTTTTAGGGATATTTTTTAAAAAATTCGTAAAAAAATAATATTTTAAATTATTCATATATATTATGATTATATTCATCAATATGATGATTCAAACTAGAGATGGGCGCATGCCGTGCTTTTTTCGTGTGACGCCCGCAAATCTGAATTCGTGCCTGCAAATCTCCATGCGTGCTAGTTGATATCGTGCCCGTGCCTCCAAAATCAGGCACGCGCCCATTAAAGATTTTTTCTATAGTTTCTACCCCATTTCAAAAAAAAACCTTACTTCCAGCTTCAGAAAATAACAATTTCGTTGTATTTTAACCTTTTCTTTAAAATCTTTTGCTTTAGTTTTACTTATGGATTTAAAAGAATAAAAAGTATCAAACTTAACTTTTGAATTATTTATTAAAGGGACTAAAACCCCCATTGAAACATCTGTTCCGGTTTCAACCAAAAAATTAAATGGGTTTCGATTCCGGTTCCATACTTTTTTTAATAACGGTTCCGATTCCGGTTCTTTGCGTTCCCCCACAGGGACCATAATATTTTTCCAGAAACAATATATACGTTCCGATTTCAGTTACGGTTCAACACATTGTTAATATCGATTCTGGTTCCAAAAATCTCAACAGTTCCGGTTTTATTTTTAATGTTTCGCCTGCTTTTTTATATTTTCCGTGGCTTTTTCGTGTTTTTCCGTGTTTTTCATGTTTCTTCATGTCTTTTAAAATCACGTGTTTTATCGTGCTTCTCGTGCGTGTCACCTATCGGCGTGCCCGTGTCATCAAAAACAGGCACGCGCCCATCTCTAATTCAAACATTGTATTGAATATATCGTTCCTCACTATGATGTTCGATAGTATGAATAAGTTCATATATATAATGAATGCATCCATTAATATGTTAATTAATGAACGATGGTATCAATATGATGAATCTGATATTTGGTAGAAAAATTCATAATATTTATGAATAAATTCATCATATTGATGAATTTTTTTCTGTGTACCATGTAAGTTCAATTTGACGGTTTATATCTCTATTATATTTCTATATATATTTGCATTCTAAAGATTTTTTTTTGTTACTACAAACTACAACATTTAAACTTTACGACTTTCCCATACATAATTTAACTACATTTGTATTGAAAAGAACTACATTTTGTATTTATTTAAACGTTAATCAATATGTAAATAATTGTAAAGAATACTACATATGTACTAATTTCACTTCATTCTGATGTTAATGGTCTTCCTTCGAAATGATTTGTTGAATGCACCCCCGCCCCTTTTTGGCGGTGTTTTAGGAACGTGTGCATTTACGTAGTCGAATCTATACTTTAGCATGCGCCCTACCTTTTCTCGATAATCTGCATAAACTGATTGTCTATCCCAACCTGGAGTAGCTGTCCTTTGTCATCTCGTTAATCCGGCATACCTTACTTTTTACGGATTTCAGACCCTCATTTTGATTATCAAGAATGTTTATTAGTTTACTGGTATCTTTTTCTACGCTTCTGGGGAAATATATCTTGATGTGGTGCATGTGTGGTATATCATCACCCAGACATCACAACAAATCTTCCCCATCCATGTCTTTTGCCACCAGTCGCCTGTTTTAGAAGGTTGCAATCTCTTGGTCGAAACATTCTACAATCAGTTTTTCTGGCTTGAAGAATATGAGCTCGAACTTCAGTTTGCACTTCCATACAAGATACAGTTCATCGCCTCTAGACATTTTTCCGCTTTTATAATTTCTGGTTTTTCGTCTGATATACGGTCTTTGCTGCCTTGGGTGATTGTATTTTGTTTTTCTTCCTCGAAGCCTGGGGACTATCTTCATTGAGTCCGCCATTTCAGTTTTCAGTTTTGGTTTTCCTATCTATCTGGAACTTGTTTTAATTAAAAGACCATGGCATTGTACCTTACATTGTACTACTAAGAGAGGCTCCGTTCTACTACAGTCCTTTACTGCATAGTCCAGGACACGGTTTGCTTTACAACGTGGACTAGGAATGTATAAGACTATAACGATTCTACATTAGATAATAATCGTACATATGTCGTCCATTTTTGTCAGAATATGCTAGTCAGCTTTCAGCATCGACATGACGTAACTTTGTTTGTTCTCAGCAGCCACCATTTGGATGTCATAGTCGCTCTTTCACTTTACCCTTGCATTTACGGGACATATTCCTATTGCCAGATGTAATCTTCTACTCCTCCTACTTTGCGTTGAGTAACTGACCGTCTAATTTAATAGATAGAGACTTTAATAGGGATACAGCTTTTGTATCTTAAAGTAAAATTCGAATAAAACTGCAAAAATTTAATATACAAAACAATTATTTTAGACGATGTACGGTGTTTTTATACTAACATATTCAAAAACATTATTTTGGTTTTACTATTATAACAAAAAGATACATTTGAGGATAACATAAAATATATAATCTAAAGAGTACTAAAATCAAACTTTACCTATCTGCATTTTTTATGCTATAGATACTAATGTATCTATTAGATAGATTTACTTTAAACTTGTGTTAACATGAAATATCGTGTATCTACGTGTGCTCCGCTACATCTTGTGGTAGCTATAAAATATATTCAAAATAAAAATCATTTCCATACATAAAATTCTCAATATGCCTCTTTGTTCCATAACATCCGCAACTGTTGAAATATATATTTTTAAAACTTGTAAATAGTTTGCGCCATTTGAGAAACAAGTTAATCTGCAGTTTGATGTTGTTTTTTTTTTTGTTCGGTGGTATTATTTTGTTGTTCTTATTTCTGGTGCTATGTTTGTGGTAAATGTGGCTCCAACACTGAATCATCATGGAAAAGAAGAAGGGTCTGTCAGATTGCCCGCACGCCCTGCCTGCCTTTATGTCAGTCATTCAGTCAGTCAGTCAAACGTCAGCCGCCGCATGTTTTTCATTATAAACTGACTGTGGACGTCGTTGCAATGTGCAACAAAAAGCAACGAAAACATCAGCAACGAACAATAATTCAGCTGCTCCATGAATGTATCCAAAAGAACGGCGACGGACTGACAGACGGACGGACGAGTTGCTGCTGCCGGCACGGCACGCATGCTTTGGAGCCAATCAAGCATTTGTTGCTGGTGCTGCCGCAAAACTGTTGCTGCCGCTTGTTGCATTATTTTCGAGTAAATTTTATGCACAAAAAGAAAATTTTTAATTTTTGTTTAAAAATAGATTTTTCGCATGTTGAGTACACTGTAGCTGCCAAAGTAGCTGCTGGCGTGTTGCAGATGTTGTTTTTTTTATTTTTTAATTTAAAACAACACCATTTAATCGTATATTAAACGAGTTGCACTCAAGGCCCCACCACGCCACTGCCTAATGCCAACAAATGGAAAGTCAACTGCATGCTTTTCTCATCTTTTTGAAGTTCAAAATACTACGTATCTGATGTGTTTGTTTTGGCTGCAGATACTTTCATGTTGACTGGGCGCTGTTTTGTGTAAAGTTTTTTTTTTTTGTTTTTCTACCATTGTTGTTGGTAGTTGTTGCTGATAGTGCGGCGAACTTTCGTTGAATTTGGTTAAAAAAAATAAATACATTATGTTGTATTATTATTGTTGAGAAAGTTTCACTTTTAGTTTGTTGCTTTGTTTCATTATTTTTGCTACATTTGGTTATATTGTATCTGGCAGATGCAATTTTTTGATAACTGTATCTTTTGTGTGAATATGTATGGTAATAAAATGGCAAATATGTTTTTTCAATTAATTAACATGTATATATTATTTAGTTACATGTGATCATCTGCAGATACGCAGAAATTAATTGAGATACTAAAACAAGATACAATGGCAATATGTGAATCCAAAGAAAACAAAATATCTATCAATAGCTGCATTCAACTTTTAAAATACCTACTTGAAATTTGGCACAAACATATAAAAAAAAAAATAAAAAAAATAAAGGATTTTTTCAGAATTTTAAAAAGGGTACTTTTTAAAGACATCAAATTAGACGTAGAAGAATTCATTATTCATGTTTAAGATAAAAAATTATATTAGCTTAACAATGAGACATCAACGGAGTTTCGAGCATTTCTAGTTCAAGATATATTTCAATACAAAAGTGATTTTAGGTCCACTGTAAAAAGACATTCAATACATACAATATGATCATATAAGTCTTTAAGTACTGGAAAAATTTTAATATTTTTGAAAATATATAAAGTATTTTAAGACTGTATTAATTTTTATCGACCTCTTTTAAATATTAAGTTCCTTGTTTTACGAGCTCAAGGTCCAATTAAATATACTCTTTATTTGTATTTTAATTTTTATTACGTCCAATATTTCGGACTTCGTCGAAAGCTAATATATAAGACTTAATATATAATCAACAAAAAGGAACGTCGATGGGATTCCCAGCATCTCCAGTAATAGCTGACATCATCATGGAAGAATTATTAGACAAATCATTAAACGCACTAGAGACATAACCAAGATTAGTAACAACATATGTAGACGACCTTTTCGCGATAATAAAACTGGACAATATAGACGATACTTTAAGAACATTGAAATCATTTCATCGAAACATAAAATTCACAATAGAAGAGGAGTCTAATGGAAAATTACCATATTTGGACACATTAGTAATACGAAAAGTAAACCATTTAACACTTGACTGGTACTAGAACCCACCACATCAGGACGATTAATTAATATCAACTCAAGACACCCAAAGAGGATAATATTCAACATGGCGTATAATTTTATTAGAAGGATTTTAGAAATAAGTAACAATGAGTTTCACAATGACAACATCAAAAAGATCAGGACAATATTAAAAAAAAAAATTGGATTCCTCAAAAAGACAATAAAGAATTTAATTGACAATTATTATAAACACAACCATAGACCACGGAATGACAAAGAGCCGAAGATATACAAATCAATAACAAATATAAATGGACTATTGGAGAGGATTATAAAATCAGACATATACGACGAAGATAAATATCGAATAGCATTAAAGACAAATAACACATTACAACAAATATACAGATATATAAAAACCAGGACAGACAATTTTGATAAAGCCTAGCCAGTGAAGCCGCTGGATCTTGATGCGCTTGACTATGTCAATGTCGTCGAATAACTCGTACAGCTCATGGTTCATCCTGATTCGAAACTCGTTAGCAAAGCAGATAGGGCCAAAGATTTTACGGAGAATCTTTATCTCGAACGCTCCCAGTACTCTCTCATCGGTGGAGGCCAATGTCCATGTTTCTGCACCATAAAGTAGGACGGGCATGATGAGTGACTTGTAGAGCGTTATTTTTGTCCGGCGAGAGAGGGCTCTACTTTTCAATTGCCTACTGAGCCCAAAGTAGCACCTGTTGGCTAGAGTTATTCTCCGTTTAATCTTCAGGCTGACGTCGTTGTTGCTGTTGATGCTGGATCCCAAATAGACGAAGTCCTTTACAATGTCGAACTTGTGGGTGTCAAAATCAGCTTTTTGTCCAAGACGCACGGACTCATTTCTGCTTGTTGACACAAGGAACTTCGTCTTGTCCTCGTTCACCACTAGACCCATTCGACGCGACTCTTTCTCCAATCTGGAGAATGCTGCGCTGACTGCTCGTGTGCTCCTGCCAATGATATCAATATCATCGGCATATGCGAGCAGCATGACACTTTTGTTGAGGATAGTGCCGCTTTGACGGAGTTCGGCAGCTCGAACTATTTTCTCCATCAATAAATTAAAAAAGTCGCACGATAGTGAGTCACCCTGCCTGTAACCTCGCTCGGTATGAAATGGCTCGGAGAGGTATTTTCCTATTCTCACTGAGCAACGTGTGTTGCTCAGGGTCATCCTGCAAAGCCTTATAAGTTTCGCAGGTATACCGAACTCAGACATTGCGGCGTATAATCGTTCCGTTATCGGAGTGTCGAAGGCGGCTTTATAGTCGACTAATAGGTGGTACGTGTCGATCTGCATTTATTATATATATTAACAAATTATTCAATACAATGAATTTGAAATGTCATATTGATGAATTTGTTCATAATATTTTTTCAAAAAATATATATATTTGAAAAAGTTATATTTTTCAAATATATATATTTTTTTTAATAAAAGTAGTAATTATAATAAATATAGTATAAAACATTTTACTAATTTATGCATGTCGAGCAAGCATTATATAAGAAATAACATACAAGAACTACTTGAGAACTACTACAAGAACTACTTGAGTACGGCAAAAAATGAACGAAAATGAAATATTTTGATAGAAATTTGGTTAAATGAACAGCGTTCTTCAATATGATGAAAATATATGTTGTATTTTATATTTTGGATCATTAGTATGATGAAACGTATTCTTCACATACAGTTCATCATATTGAAGAACGCTTTTTCGACAGTTACCAAGCGTTCTTCATATTAATGATGGCATTCCTAACATTAATGGCGTTAGTCATTAATATTATGAATGGTTCTTCAATACAATGAATCATGGGTTGAAGAACGGAATTCATCAATATGATGTACATTTTTTTTCTGTGTATATAGAATTCGATGCAAAGGTGATGCGTCCAATATATATAATAAAACATATGTTTGGACGACAAAGAACGAATTTAGAACAAGAATTTCTTCGCATAAATCTGATCACAAAACGCAAGGGAAACCGATAGAGCAGAAAACAGCACTAGTCGCTCACTGTGGAAAACTCGGACACTCTTCAGACTTCGAAAACGTCAACGTTTTGCAACAGGATCCGAACTACTTCCGAAGGTACACTCTGGAAATTATCCACATAATTAATACACCGCACGAAGAAAAACTAAACTACAAAACGGACACGGAGAAATGCGCACATATATACAGACACTTAGGGCCAGTTTTTCAGTGGTAGTTTAAACTTAGTTTAAACTATGTTTACTTAAATGTCTCACGTAGTTTAACTATTCGATAAGTTTTTCAATGAAAGTTTAATTTTCATTCAGATTAGTTCTTAATATATGGCAGCAGCGCACCCAGAAAAAAATACTACATAAATAATAGTTTTTTTTTTACTATTAACGAGTTGGGAAAGTTAGGTCACATGGGGAAAATTTTTATAGTCTGCCGGGCCCGACTATGAAATACCCTACACCTTTGGTGGGGATATTAATGTGGAGTATTTAATTGCATACCTTAATTTTAATGTTTTTGATTATGCTGAACTTCTCCACCATAGAATATTATTCACATATCAGAAATTTACGTCTTATATTTCCATAACTTAAAAAATTGATATAAAAGTATAAAAAACTAATAAAAAAAATAGAAACATATAATTGGGCGGACAACGTCTATATTTAAAATTTTGTAAGGCTAATACTTCATAGATTTGATTTTAATAATTTACGGATCAAATTTCCACTATGAAAACCGGGGAAATAATGAAAAAAAAAATGTGGGCGGTTCAAGCCCATTTTTGGACCACATATTTTTAGGTGAATTCTAACAATACCTTTTAATTTTTATAACTATATCTTGAATACTTTTCGATTGATTAGTTCCTAAAGAGTTATATAAAGGTGACTTGTATGGGAGGTGGGCGTGTCCGTTGACCGATTTAGCTCATTTTCAAACTTATTTCCTACTTTTGGCTAAAATATATTGAGACGAAATTTCATTGCATTCTGATCAATATTTCTCAAATTTTTCTGTATTCAGACAGCAAGACGGACAGACAGACAGCAAGACGAACAGACGGACATGGCTATACGGACCCGGATTGTGATGCTGTTCAAGAATATATATACTTTTCCATACCGGACACGCCTCCTAAGGAGCGTTACAATATATGCACAAAGTTAATATACCCTGTACCTCATAGGTGTAGGGTATAAAAATAGTCAATAGGATAAATTATTATTTTAATAGGAAAATACCATTAAATACTAGAAAATACCATGACATTGCCATTGAGTTTGTATAAAAAGATTTATTTTTTGTATACTATTAAATCAATAATTGTCTTATTGACCAAATTTAATGGGATTTTAGGGAATTTTTTTCTGGGTGCGCCTAATATCAACGTATTGTGAATAGCATTTAATAAGAAGAAGAGGATTATTTTTCTCATTTGGAATTTAAGTTGCAAGAATGACGAAATAAAGAGTATTTTTAATTGGACCTTGAGTCCGCAAAACAAAAAACTTAGTATTTTAAGACTCTTAAAAGAAAATGTTTTAGGTTATCTTTTATGAGAAATCAACGAGATAGAACTTTTTTATCGAAGTTATCCGAGACATCGAAGGTCTTCGAGACATGGCAGACTGGGTTTAACAACAATTTTTCTTTTAATTGTTATTTAAAAGTTTTGTCAAATTTACTAACATGTTTCCATCTGCTAAGTTCATTGCATACACCCAGAAAAAAATACTATATAAATAATAGTTTTTTACTATTAAAAATATTCAATAGGATAAATTATTATTTTAATCGGAAAATACCATTAAATACTAGAAAATACCATGACATTGCCATTGAGTTTATATGAAAATTTTTATTTTTTGTATACTATTAAATCAATAATTGTCCTATTGACCAATTTTAATGGGATTTGAGGGAATTTTTTTCTGGGTGGATCTATAGCTAATATTATCCGAAACAAAAATTGTATCTTTACCACAGCAATAAAAGTATCTTTCTTATATTCTTGAATGTATCTTTTTTTTTGTTTTGGACAAATTCCGCAAATCCTGTTGAAGCTGCGCTGATGACGCATAATTCTTTTAGTCTGTATTCTTTATTTGCGTACGACATATATATTTTTTTGTCACTGATTTTGGGAACGCAAATCACGCTGAAATCGTGACGCACGGCTATAACGGTTAGCACCTCGTTACGCCACCATGCATTCTTTTTATTTTGTACATATGTAACTCCATGACTTGTCATTAACTGTTTTTTTTATTTTGGTTATTTTATATTTATTGTTTTATTTGCCATGTTTGTTTTTACCTTTTCCGTTTGAAACTCTTCCCCCAAACCCCATTTGTATTTCGATTTCTCCATTTGACAGCAATCTTAACACAAACTTAATGCATTTTGCTATATAAACGTGAAAACAATTTTGAGGTATCTTTTTTTAATCATTCTAAACATATTGAGTTTCAATTTCAAGCTCAATGCGCGTTTTAAACTTTACTCAATACTCTTATCTCGGTAGTTAAAATATTTATGTGATGATTTTTTTTTTTTGTTTATTTTGTTGGCGCGTTGTAAATTGACTTTGCTCACATTTCCAAGATTACAATTCGAAAACGACAAAAACAATAAATATTTTTGTTTTCAATTATTCGATAAATATAACGAAAGTATGTGGGGGCATGTGTGAGTTACGTGATTAATTTAGTAAATATTTTGAATTTTATGATTTGGAAAAACAAAGTAAGAGGTATAATGGAACTATAGTCCTAGTTTGATATATAATATATATTTTTGTTTAAATATGAAAAACATTTATGTTATGCAATAAATAATAGGTACACCTTAAAATTTATATTTTTTGCGTTATACTGGTCATAACTTTGGTCATATCAATCCAAAATTCATTGAGTTTATTTTCAAATATTAGCTGAAGTATTCTCAAAGTAATACAAAAGAAATCAAATCGAAAACTCAAAGCTACAAAAAGTTAGCGACCAAAATATATCGAAATACACAAGTAATTCTATATATTTGTTTTACGTAATAACTCAATAACTTTGGGCAATATCAACAAAATTAGTATGAGGTTTTGATTAGAAACTTAAAGTCCATCGGATATATAAATAAAAAATGCATTCATTAGTGTATTATTTACTTTATATAATAGTTTGACACTACAGCTCTATAAGAACTTAGGTCGAGCTCTCTCACCATTTTGAGCTGTGCGTGTTATATTTGTACTCAAAGTGGTGGGTCCTACAGTTTATTGCCGAATCCGAACGGCGGGTGAGAGCTTTTCATAGGCAAGGTTTGCCATTTACTGACGAGAGGTAGCGCGGTATAGAAAAAATGTTTCTATGAAAAGATGTTGTTAGCCCCAGTCCAGGCATGAACCGGGGACCTTTCGGCTCGTAGTCCAACGCACTAACCACTGAGCTACCACGACTTTAAACTTGAATTATTTGCATAATGTTCTTCAAGTATAAAAAGTCGAATTCTAATTATTGAAATATAATGTATTAAGATTAAAACCACAAATTGTATATAATAGAAAATAATTATGTTAAAGTAATACTCACCAACTAGGTACATTTTAAACATTGTAAATATAATATTGTTTTTGCAGACTATAGGTCTTGTCAGATACAAAGTGCTAAGTACTGGGGATTGAAACAAACAACAATTGACAAAAACAAAAAGTTGTTGGCTGACCGTACAGCTGTTTCCGAAGCTGCCAAGCATGATTGCTGCAATGCGACAACAACGTTTGACAAGCATAATGTTGGTGCAATTTTTGCATGTTTTGTCTGGTTGTTTTGTGCATGAACAAAATTCGCATTTAGTTCATTGCACAAAATGATCTTATATGCTCTGCTATGCAGAAATTGTGCAGAAGACCGCTGATGAGGGAGCTTGGCAGCTTCAGAAACAGTCAGCCAAAAATTTTTAGTTTTTGTCAATTGTTGTTTGTTTCAATCCCCAGTACATAGCACTTTGCATCTGGCAAGACCTTGAGCACGCAAAAACAAAATTTTTGCAATAATTCTATTTTAGGTCGAAAAACAAAGAACAATTTTAATTGTAAATACAGTTTCTGAAAACTTTTCTGGATGAATAATCAAAGTTTTCATTTTTATAAACTGTCCCAAAATATTGTTTATAACGGTTTCGTTTTTTGATATTATATATGGTTTTATGTTTCTTTCAAAAGGTGCTTACACTACACAACTTTTTGACAGGCTAAAATAGTTTATTTTGTATTATTGCTTAAAATTATAGTTTTCAAAACAATTTTTGGTATTTCATATTTTTAATATTCTTTTTTTAAATTTTGAAACCATGCCAGTTCCATTTTTGTTTGTAATAAGAAAAAAAAACATTAGTTAAAACCACATCATATATTTTGAAACAAGCTGTAGAAACCGTAAAAAGGTTTTTTAACACCGGAAAAGCAAAGAAAGACGACAAAGTCCAAAATGCAAAACGCGGATTCAAGAGCATGACAGAAACCACAAAAATACGGCTTAGAATTACAATAAAAAATAAATAAAAACAAAATAAAATAAACAAAATGTGAGAAAAGAAGAGTAAATATAAAGAATATAAAAAATAAATAAAAACAAAAAAAAAATTTGCTCGCAAAATCAGCAGAACTCAAAACATAAACAGAAACTGATTAACTTGGCCAAGAACAAAGCGGAGCAGACGAAGTTAAGTGGTTGGCGAAGCAGTGCAGTAGAGCCGAAAGTGACAAAAGCAGCGGTCGTTGCGAATAAGAGGCCGCAATAAAGTGAAAAAACAAACAAAATAAACCAGAACAAAGAATGCAAAAAATTAAAATAAAAAAAAAATGTTTGAGCTGAGAAATAAATTGTAAACTAGATACAAGAACGGGAGCTCGATAGAGAACAAAATGCAGTGAATTCTAAAAAATTAATAAAAACTACACTAGTATATAGAACAAGAAAAAAATCCTACTAATAAACATATATTATTTCTTTATAATTTGAGGATGCCGATTTTGACTAAACTCTACACACAGAATAGAGATTTGTTGTGCCAACCAACTCTCTGCCCAACCAACTCTTTGCCTAACCAACATATTCGGTTCTCCTAACCGCTTAGTAGGTTGTTATTGTCAAAATAAAAAGAGTTGTTGTTTGTACTGCAACCAATATCGAACAGTTTTAGAACAATTCAGTAAAGATTTAAAGGAATTAGGAGTGTGTATAGACTAATATTTCGAGTGTATAGGTTCTTCCGCCAGAAAATTCGTAAACCATTCGATTTAATCGAATGAAGTTAGTTGGTGCAACTAACTTTTTCATTTTTCCCACCTCATGTCAAAAGATGATTTTTTGAGTAGGTATTCCAATGCCGGATTTTTGAAAATTCGTTATCTCGAGATCCTGGAGAAAAATCAGCTCTTAAAATCCCTAAATGAAATAAAAATAACGTACAGATAAAATAAAACCTATTAAATTCAAAACTTGCAGCCATTAGAATATTTTACTTATTTTTTTAAAAGACTTTGATGATAAATATTTGTTATCATGCTATAATACCGCTAAACATTACCTTTTTGTTATATTTCAATAATTCAGGACTAATAATTTAAAAATGATTTGAGATTGGAACCCCACTACACTTTCAGTTCGTTCCTCGTTTAGTAATATGTATCGAAATTTATGTTTTCTCTGCTACTTTTTACAAAAAAAAAATACATTCCTTTACATAACTAGTTTTTAAAAAAACTTTAAACGGTATTTTCCCTTTAATTATCAAGACTAATTTAAATATACCACTGAATGCTACTATTTTGATAAGTCTTTGAGATATTTGGATCTAAACTAGTAAAATTTGTTTACTGTTTATGGTTGCATTTAGAATCTAATGCTAAAGAAGAAAGTGATTTTTAATTATCCAGAGCATAGCCCAAAGTAACGATCTAAATTAATAATATTTTTCCATCGTTTCTACTTCTTAATACTTCTTAACATACGCCCTATCAAAACAGTCTTCGTTTGAAATGTTGTTAAAAAATGTTCTTGAAAAATAAAAAATTTAAGAGTATAGATCCAAATATTTTTAAGACGTAGATGAATATTAGTAGTCATTAGTATACTTAAATTAGTCCTGAAAATTAAAAGACAAATTGCGTTTAACATTTTTTTGCAAACTATTTTTTATATCAATAATTACGATTGTAATTTTTATAAAAACGTTAAGTAATATGAATTGTATAGTATTGATTTATAGGATCGTGTGATAATCAGTTATAAATCAGTAATCATGTATAAAATAAAAATATATAGAAAAATATTGGATATAATAGCCGCGGTAGCTCAGTGGTTAGTGCGTTGGACTGCGAGCCGAAAAGTCCCCGGTTCAAGCCTGGACTTGGGGCTAACAACATCTTTTCATAGAAACATTTTTCTATACCGCGCTACCTCTCGGCAGTAAATGGCAAACCTACGAGAGTAAAACATTGCCTATGAAAAGCTATGTAGGTCCCACCACTTTGAGTACAAAGAATATAACACGCACAGCTCAAAATGGTGAGAGAGCTCGGCCTAAGTTCTCATAGGGCTGCAGTGCCAAACTATTATTATTATTTATAAAAAAATTAAAGAAAATAAAATTAAAATTAAAAAATCAAATTTAAAAGCAATTTTATGCATTTGCATGTCGACCACTGTGCACGGTGGGTACCGGCACTGTGCACGGACAGATTACAATCGAGCAGACGAACGGACGGACATACATACATGCAATTTGTATGCAGTTCGCCGTAATGGTTGCGGCCAGTAGATTCTCACGAAAATCGTTGAAATGAAAAGTGAAAAGAAAATTGCATAAATTCCAATGGCAGCATAAAAGACAACAACAATATAAAATATGCAACAATAAAAACAACAACAGTAATTTGAAATACAAGAACCACAACAACAAAAACCAGGTTTCCAACATATGGACTTGGCAGCCATAGAGTTGATCGAGCCGCAGCCCAAAGGCATTAAATGGGCAGCCCGCAGTTGGTAGCAGCAGCCATAAAATAAAATAACCCGGAAATTCTTGTTTTTTGTTTTACTATTTTTCCATATTTTTTTTATCTTGTTTTTAATTTTTTTTTTTAATATTTTTTCACTGTATTTTTGTGTTTTTTTTTGTATTTTGTAACATAAGAAATCAATGAACTATCGCGCGATAAATTAATGTGATATAATAACAGGTTATAGAAAATTGAAAAACATAAAAAATAAATATTACATGTGGAAAAATCGCTCAAAAGAAAATATTTAAAAAAATTTAACCGCCAAAACAGTCGCTGTCTAAGCATTTCCATTACATTTGCCACCAGTCATCTCTTTCTAATGCCATTGACGTTATCGGTCTCTTTTTCAAAACGCCAAATGCATGCATTTAAAGTGCAATGCCTGCAAAACGTGCCTGACGTGCTAAATGTGGATTTTTGTGCCTGATAATGAGTGGCTCAGCAATTTTTACACAAGTTTTTCACATAACTAACTTTCGAATTTCCGATAGGTCTTTATTTGTCAAGACGACACCGCAACGAAAAAGTGCATAATCATAATAATAACTGTATAATATTTTTAATAATAATAATAGTTAAAATATACAAAGTAAATTATATATTCGATAACATAAAACGGTAAACATATTATTTCCGGATTTGTGATGATAAATTTTCTATTATTATGATTTTGACTTCATTTATCACTATGTTCATTTTTCTTGAATTTCCCTATTCACGCTACTGAACACGGTTTTTCCTATGGGCATCAATTCTATATAACTCGCTGCATACTCAGTTTGTTCCTATTACGTAATATTTTTAAGAAAATTACAATACTTATGAAAAGTTCTTTTCATCCACTACTTAGAATAAAAAAATATAGTACTTTTGGAAAAAAATTTTACAAAAAGTTTTAACGCATTTTTGCTTTTAATTGTCAAGACTGAGAAAATCATGATATTTTGAGAAATTTTTTCAAATATTTTTTAGTATTTAGGATCTAATGATAGCAAGCAAATATTTTTTGTTTATTCAGAGCATAGTCCAAACTAACTTTCAAAATTACAAATTTTTTCTATAAGGTATACTTTTAAAATATGCCCTCAGAACATAATTTTCGTACCTCTCAGTTTATAATAAAAAGCTAGTTTTGCATGTAATCTGATAATATTTAAAGTATCCTATCTACATCCTATCTACATATATCTACATATATACGGCCTAAGATGGAATTCAAATTACTCATTTGGGCAGGGGCTTCAAAATCCTCCTTGGAGTTCCTGGGCCGATTTCAACAACGTGCGATTTATTTAATAGGGAATAAAATTATTTCATCGTCCATTGGTTTTCTTGAGCACCGAAAGACCATTGGGTGTGAAGCCTGTCTTATATGAGCAAATCCATAAAACTTTTAACCTTTGGTTTTTATCTTTTATATTTTAATTGAATAAATTAATAAATCCCAATCATTTTTGAGTTCATAAGTTGCTCTGTCGGTTTGCTACATGTGGCCAAAGCAGGGCTGGGAAAAATCCAGATATTAAAAAAAAAAATCCACTCGACCGGCTTTTTTTGGTTTATATTCAATTTTGTTAGATTTTATTGGATTTTTTATAAATAAGATAATTTCAATAGGATTTTTCGGTTTTTAAAGTTATTCTTTCCCACAATTTCGCTGACGATAACTGCTGTATAACCTTTGGTTAAAACATACTTTGTTGAAAAATTTCACCGCCATGGATCTGAAGTCGTTTTCTTCCATATACTGAATTAATCATATTTTTTTTTTACAAATTAACCAACGCTCAGGGAATGCCCCCTATTCATGCAAAGCACAGTGTTGATCGTAAGAAGGGTTGATAGGTTAAAAGGAGGGTGGAAAGATAGAATTAATAATAATAGTTTGGCACTACAGTCCTATAAGAACTTAGGCCGAGCTCTCTCACCATTTTGAGCTGTGCGTGTTACATTTGAACTCAAAGTGGTGGGACCTACAGTTTATTGCCGAATCCGAACGGCGGGTGAGTGCTTTTTCATAGGCAATGTTGTACTCTCGTATGTTTGCCATTTACTGTCGAGAGGTAGCGCGGTATAGAAAAATGTTTCTATGAAAAGATGTTGTTAGCCCCAGTCCAGACTTGAACCGGGGACCTTTCGGCACGTGGTCCAACGCACTAACCACTGAGCTACCGCGGCTACGTAGAAGATAGAATTGACTTGAATTAATCCCAAAGTTTCGGAGACTACATCCAGCTATTTATATCATTAAATTATTTTGATCTACACAAAGGCCAATGTTGGCTAATATTATATATGAATCATTTCATTATCAATTTCTCCAGAGATTTCATCCAGCAGTGGTACTAATAATTATTTTCTATATTATATTAAATTCTTAAATTTAAAAAAAATAAATCGTATTATGAAAACCATAAATATATTTCTAAAGTTATAATTCGAAAAATGTACAAAAATCAATAAAATCCAAAAAATAAATCCAAAAATCGTGGATTATTTAAGTGGATAAAATCCACAAAAATCCGGATGGAATGGATAGCCCAGCCCACGGATGGAACATAGTAAGAAAAACATCAAAAATACCGATGATACGCGCAGGTTTTGTGTCGTTCTAATCATCACTATTGCTACGGCTTGCAAGATATCGCTACTATTTTAATACAATCGCTAGCTAATACCCGAATACAAAAATATATGTCCCATCCGTGTGCAATATTCCAAAAGAAATTTGGAAAATAAGAGCACTTTAAATGTGAATTTAGTCTTAATTGTACAAAAAATCACCATTTCCTCAAAATAAATTCTAATATATCATTTCAATTTGGTCGGATTAAACTTTATTTGATACATTATGTTATATTTTATCATCAAAAAATAATTTCTCATCATAATTTATAATATAAGAGAATCTATTCCGCGGTATGTGCGCTGAAAATCCAAAAAATTACAATTTTGCACCTATTATCAAACGTGTGAAGAGCGGATTTTGAGGAATTGTTGGTTTTATTTTTTGTATTGCAACGTAATATCAATGATTTTAGGTATGTCACTTGAATATGCACCTAGTATCAAAAATACAGGAGCACTTTGAAATTCAAAATTCGTCTTGAATGCTTAAAATATCACAATTTCTTCAAAATAATTTTTCCTTATAAACTTAATAATATAATACAAATTAACCACCCCTAAGCGCTGGTTAATTTGTAAAAAAAAGCTTAGAACCGATGCAAAAAATGTATTAATTTTGAACGTTAGTTTGGATTATTGTATACAAAAATTCTGACATTTTCATGAATATTTGGGCATATTTCTGTTACGACACGAAGATGTATGAAAGATTATAGGAAGTGTTTAGCAAGTTTTTAAACTTTGAGAAATTTAAGGTAGATTCCCGGCATCTTTTGTATATATGAAGAATATATGCAAATTTCCATACAAACTCTGTCTGTCTGCTGGAGAACTTTTAAACAAAATATTACTAAACTATCGTAAGAAAAGTATTGTGTCAATTTCAGAAATATTTTGGATGTAAAGAAAATAATTGTGTCAATTTCAGAAATATTTTGGATTTATTTCCGGAAGAAAAAAAACAGGTATATGGAAGATTTTAGGAAGTGTATAGTAGACTCGGCTTTATTTGTATGGAGAGAAAAAATCTTCTTTGATTTAAGTTGTATACTCACATTTTGTTCATTTATACGAAAGATTAATTTGATCAACATTTTAAATCGATTAATAATAATATAATAATAATAGTTTGGCACTACAGTCCTATAAGAACTTAGGCCGAGCTCTTTCACCATTTTGAGCTATGCGTGTTGTATTTATACTCAAAGTGGTGGGACCTACAGTTTATTGCCGAATCCGAACGGAGGGTGAGAGCTTTTCATAGGCAATGTTTTACTCTCGTAGGTTTGCCATTTACTGCCGAGAGGTAGCGCGGTATAGAAAAATGTTTCTATGAAAAGATGTTGTTAGTCCAGGCTTGAACCGGGGACCTTTCGGCTCGCAGTCCAACGCACTACTAAGCTACCGCGGCTACAATCGATTGGATAATGGTAATCTGATCCTTATGAATACTTCACTTATCATTATGAATATAAATATTAATGTATTGAAAAACTAAATATGCATGGTTATGGCGTTTATTCTTCTAAACAAATTACCGATTTCAGACTTTTTATCAAGGATATTCAAGGATATACAAGAATAATGGACAAAGCTATAAAATTTATTTTTTTCTTCTGACACAACCTGTACATGAATTACATAATATTTGATTATGAAAATTATAGATGTTATGCAATATGCTTTTGATTGGTCATAACTAAGGTCAGATCAATCTGAATTTCATATGGTTTACTTCAAAATGTTCGATGAAATATTCCTAATGGATTACAAAAAAAAAAATGTGATCGAATACTTAAATCTGTAAAAAGTTAAAGACTAAAATATGTAAGTAAAGACGAGAATTGTCATATATATATATCACAAACTTAGGCAATCTGAAAAAACTGAGTATGATGTAGTGATCGGAAAAAAATACTATATAAATAATAGTTTTTTTACTATTAATAATAATCAATAGGATAAATTATTATTTTAATCGGAAAATACCATTAAATACTAGAAAATACCATTACATTGCCATTGAGTTTATATGAAAAGATTTATTTTTTGTATACTATTAAATCAATAATTGTCCTATTGACAATTTTTATTGCGATTTGATTTTTAGATCGCGAATAATTTGTTTTGTTGTGCTGTGTTATTGTTTTAAATAATCAAAATATATTGTTTAATCAATTAATCAGTATTTGATTAACCAAACCATTTGATTAATCAAAATTACAAAAAAAAACTATTAATTTGATGGTATATTTTTTGTTTGTAGTTCTTTTAATAATTTAATTCTCCCAGTGCAATATTTTCTATGCAACTTCAATGAAAGTGGTTAAACCTGCGTCAAGGCTGTTTCTGGCACTGCATTCAACAGGTTTTTCGATGATGATGACTGCCACAATGTACCGCAGTTTGAGTCGCTTCTTTTGTTGTGGCCTGCCATCAAAGTCAATTGCACCGCTGTCGTAGCCGCTGTCGCCGTCAGTACCACCACCAACGATACGTTTGACAACGCAAGTCATGATCTTGATATTATTCTTCTTCTTTTTCATGTTTATCTATTTTTCGTTTTTAATTTTTCACTGCAATAAATGTCAATGAACACGGCTCATTTTGCAGCAGATGCCTCACTCAGTCAGCAGCAGCCTTTTGATGACTGGCTTGCGGTCAAAACAAGTGTCGCAAGTTCGGTTGGTAGCAGCAGCTGCGGCGGCTTCTTCGGTTTCTCTTGATGATTTTAAAATATTAGGTTTTATCTTAATATCTGCAACTACAGATGTGAGGGTTGCATATGTAGTACAAGTTGCTGCTGTTGTAATTTTTTTATTTCAAAAACTTTTAGGAAAATTCAACAGAAAACAAAACAATATTATTTACCCTAGTAGAAAGGTCCCCTTTGGGGTAGACATGATGATGACCTGATCATTGCGTTCGAAAATGATTTTAAATTCGTTTTTTAAATACTGAATTGTGACAGAATTAAGACCGATTACAATTTTTATAATCCGATTTTTTGAGATTTCATTAAATAGAATCCAGAAAACGTACTAAACTGATTATACATTTTAATCCTGAACTAATCATAAATAGAGGCGTATATTATATGTATTTCCTCTTGATTAAAAAGGAAATTTCGAGAACAAACCCTTTTTTTATTTTTCATAAAACTTAAAATTTTTTTTATAGTTGGAAAACGATAAACGTGAAAATTATGAAGTAACCTAATATTTTTTTAATTATAAAGAAATAAGGAAATAAAGAAAGAAAGAAAGAAAGAAAGAAAGAAAGAAAGAAAGAAAGAAAGAAAGAAAGAAAGAAAGAAAGAAAGAAAGAAAGAAAGAAAGAAATAAAGAAATAAAGAAATAAAGAAATAAAGAAATAAAGAAATAAAGAAATAAAGAAATAAAGAAATAAAGAAATAAAGAAATAAAGAAATAAAGAAATAAAGAAATAAAGAAATAAAGAAATAAAGAAATAAAGAAATAAAGAAATAAAGAAATAAAGAAATAAAGAAATAAAGAAATAAAGAAATAAAGAAATAAAGAAATAAAGAAATAAAGAAATAAAGAAATAAAGAAATAAAGAAATAAAGAAATAAAGAAATAAAGAAATAAAGAAATAAAGAAATAAAGAAATAAAGAAATAAAGAAATAAAGAAATAAAGAAATAAAGAAATAAAGAAATAAAGAAATAAAGAAATAAAGAAATAAAGAAATAAAGAAATAAAGAAATAAAGAAATAAAGAAATAAAGAAATAAAGAAATAAAGAAATAAAGAAATAAAGAAATAAAGAAATAAAGAAATAAAGAAATAAAGAAATAAAGAAATAAAGAAATAAAGAAATAAAGAAATAAAGAAATAAAGAAATAAAGATATAAAGAAATAAAGAAATAAAGAAATAAAGAAATAAAGAAATATAGAAATAAAGAAATAAAGAAATAAAGAAATAAAGAAATAAAGAAATAAAGAAATAAAGAAATAAAGAAATAAAGAAATAAAGAAATAAAGAAATAAAGAAATAACGAAATAACGAAATAACGAAATAACGAAATAAAGAAATAAAGAAATAAAGAAATAAAGAAATAAAAAAATAAAGAAATAAAGAAGTAAAGAAATAAAGAAATAAAGAAATAAAGAAATAAAGAAATAAAGAAATAAAGAAATAATGAAATAAATAAATAAAGAAAAAGAAATCAAAGTTAAGACCCACTAAAAATAAAATTCATAATACGATTCCCATGCCTAATTTTAGTAACTTTATTTAATAATCTTTCGAAATATTTAAAAAAGTAAAACTAAATGAACTTTTACAAAATATATATATATATATATATATATTTTTTTTTTTCAATCACAAAATATAAAAACACTAATGGTTCATTGAAAACTACCACCATTTACACATTTTTAATAACTTAATAATGTGAAAATTTAAAAATCATTAAACACCACGGCATTGTATTTTTAGAGATTAATTAGCTGATTTAATTAGTTTCAATTATTCGTGACCACCAACACACAACATGCAACAGCAAATTAACGCTCAATTAAATTATTAAAAACTCATCTGTTTTCGAAAATAAAACACAGCGCTTTCATTAACCTATTTTTCATGCCAGTTCACTTAATACTGTTACTAAATTAGAAGCCAGAAGTCAGACTCCAATTACGACTTTAACTCCGACTAACAAAAGTCTATGGAGTCGTCTTGGATATTTTTTTGGCTAAAGACTGGTAGAGATCATTTTGATGGGATTACTCATCACGTATGTTGCGCATTTAAAATGTGGAGAGTGAAAAGTTCAAAGATCGGCGCATATTTATTGCCAGTTAACGACAATCAGGGAAGAAGAATGCTATAAAATATTCACATTAATAGAAAGGCATAAAAATTGTTGAAAAATATACATTTTCCAAGAAATATTACTTTACGATCAGGGAAGGAGAATGCTATAAAATACTCACATTAATAGAAAGACATAATAAATGTTGAAAAATAAATATCTTCCACTTTACGCAATGAAACAAATGTTTACAGCAAACACACTATAGTTCTTATTAACATAAATAATGGTTCAAATAATTTCCTATCCACTATACTACGATTCGGAGCCTTTAGATTCCGTGAACAATTCTTAGAGTGTACGAAATGTTAAATTGATCAAGATCTATAAAATATGCCGCATATTAAATTTTTAATTTATTTCATAATTTTAATATTATTTAAGAGATTCTCGGTTTTGGTATTTGGTATACTTCTAATATATTCGTGAATTGATAAAACAGGAATAAAACAGTATGACTTCGACGACATATCGTCACTATCATGCCAAAGGGGCGAATGTGTAATTTTTGACATTTGCGTTTTTTACATTTTTGAATGTAGTTTTTCCTCAAGTATACTGTGCCAAAATTGTATGTGGTTGTGTTGGATTCTAGCCACAAAAGACAAAACCAAAAGGGCGAATGTTTTTATACCAAAAGGGCGAATCTTTTCTTTTTGTTTTTTTGCCATAACTTTATTGGTATACGATGAAATAGTGATGTGAATGCATTATTTGTTTGTTTTTAAAGCACCTATTGATCATCATCATTATTTCAAAATATTTTTTGTATTTTTATCATTTGCAAGAAAAATGTTGGCAACATTTTTTTTTAATAATAATGCCAATCGATAGGTACTTTATAATCAAAGAATTAATTCCTTTATATAACTATTTTAGCTTGCACCAATAAAGAGTTATAGCAACGAATACGAAAAGATTCGCCCTTGTGCCATGACAAGATTTTCAATTTTTCCAATAACTCTTTACTGGTGCAAGATAAAATAGTGGTGTAAAGGTATTAATTGTTTGTTTTTAAAGTACCTATCGATTGGCATCATTATTTAAAAATATTTTGACAAACATTTTTCCTGCTAATGGCAAATTAATATTTGACTCCAGCTTAAGTGTCAGATTAGGTTTAATTATAATAAAAAAAGTTTAAATATTTTATTTTAAATAAATAATATTAAAATACCTTTAAAACTGCAACCAGAACATTGTCATATCCCTTATTAAATAAGGCAACTGCAAAAATCAACGCCTCTTTTGAGAGCGACACGCATTTCTTAGTAAATATATTTTTATTAAAACAAATGTTTTTTATAAATCAGAAACCCGGTATATTGTTCCGATGCTCCTTTACAGAAGATTACACCATATTTTTACGAATGCCAATGCAAAAACACAATCCTAGCATGATAAACACGCACTTTTCCGCACACTTTTACTAACACATTTACATTTTACACAGCAAAGGCAAAATTCGCGGAGTCTCAAATTCGCGGAGCCACAAATCGCGGAGTCTCGAATTCGCGGAGCCTCAAATTCGCGGAGCCACAAATTCGCGGAGCCACATATTCGCGGAACTTTCGAGGTGCTTCATTGGAATATTTTTCGCAGCACATTGTAATAAACAATTATAAACGTTAACTTTAGATATTCTTAAAACAAAATCCGCACTATTTAACACAATTATTAATCAAAACACAAGGGAAACTAATTTCACTTTCACTAAAGTCCAAAACACATGTACTGATATATTGCATATATTCCGAAGTTCTTTTCGATGTACATTTGCATATTTTCTGCATTTTCAATAGCAAATTTATAATTAACACACAAAAATTTACAAATTAAAAGCAACTCAAACTGCAACTGACGTCTCTGATAACAACAGAAACAAACAACCCAGTGTGCAAACTTGCTGTGTAGGTGGCCACCCTGCAGAAGAGGTTATTCTGAAAAAGAAAAGTATTAATAAGTAAAAGATTAAAAGTAAATTAACAATTTAAAACAAACATTTATAAATATGTAATAGATCATTAAATTGTAAACCCAAAATGTAAAGAGTAGAATATGAATTAATAAATTACATGAAATAAAAATTGCAAATATAATTAATAGGTTAATAAAATAAATATTCACATTAAAGTGAAAAATATAAAAAAGAAAGGTTGAGTATTAAAAACAAAATAATGTTTAAGTTGTATTTCTTACCAACCAACATTTATTTCAAATAAGTAACCAGCAAGCTATGATATGGGATTAATTTTAAAAATAAACTTTTTAAAACATAACAAGTAACAAAGTCTATACTTTTCCAAATGAGTACAAGATTGAGTACAAGTTGCCTTGTACTCAATCAGCATTTTTAAAAAAATATGTGTTTCACTTATTTTTGTGGCAATTACAACCTATTTTTAATCCAAATTTACCCAAACAAAAATGTTAACAGATCTCTAAATAAAGTTTGGTCTAGAAACTGATATTTAATGAAATATTACTAGTATAATCCTGGAATCCTGAATCTTTTAGTATCTGCACAGAAAAAAATAATCGACGTAAATACAGCAATCAAAATTAATTGGTATGGTCGACGTTTTAAAAGTATTTTTTAATTTTTGCAGTATATTTATAATTATTTTTTGTTTATTAAAAAAGAATATTATAAATTCTTGTGAAAGTATAATTAAAAAAGGGCTCTCCCAAACACAATTTTGCAGGCATTACGGCGAGTTTACACGATAAAGAAAATAGCTAGAAATAGACCAAAAAATCTCATAGAGCTGTGTAAATACTACATAGAGCTCCACGTACGGATCTCTACGGTAGATTTTTTTCTCTATCTCTAGCTAATTTCTCTATAGTCTTTACATATATCTTTGGTGCTTTATGGAAACAAAAGTATTATTGCATTGCCAAACATTATTACAATAACAGCCAAACATAATTTTGTTTTCGTATGTCTAATTACGATTTTTTTAAATAAAACAAGTTTGAAATTGATGAGATTTGATAATTGATCAAAAAAGTACAATCAATGGTGCACATCTGGAAGTTGAGAAAAAAATGCCCAAAAATTGACCTCTTTTTAGCCCAAAAAAGAGTTATTTTTGCTTCATATCTCAGGTCCTCTTAAAGAAATTTTGAAAATTGGTATGAACAAATAATTTGTCTTCTGTTATAGATGTTTTGGATAAAATAAAAATAAGTCTAACGTTATATTCAACGCTTACTAACCAATAGAATCCTCAAAAACGTGGTTTTTCTTTTTTGTCGAATATCATTGAAACTGGACGTGTGGGGAAAAAAGTGATAACGCCATTATAGTCCAAATAGCCAGTTAGTCCAAATCCATAAAAATTGTAACTTTTATTTCTGGTGGTAAAATGGGTGCGCACAGTGTATTCTTCAAGAGATTTTTGGTTTTGATATAACATATTAGTAATCTATATTCGTCAATTGATAAAACAGCACCTAAAACAGATGTCGTATTCACAGCTTCATGGTATTGGTACGACATTGTATGAATACGACAGTATGGCAATTAACTGTGAGCATCACTGCTTGTTTGGAAAGAAAGACGAATAAATTAGTATTTTGTGTGCACTTTTATTATTAAAATTTTACAATTTTTCTTCCTTCACAAAATACGACACCAAAAACATGTCTCAGGGCTACTCACAAATACAATACTCTTGTGTTATTGTATCGTATATATACTACATGATACGAATACCATACTAAAATACGACGAACTGTGAATACGCTAAGTATGACA
Source organism: Dryomyza anilis (assembly GCA_951804985.1). NCBI lineage: Eukaryota > Metazoa > Arthropoda > Insecta > Diptera > Dryomyzidae > Dryomyza > Dryomyza anilis. The sequence continues at coordinate 30,787,466 of OX638131.1, forward strand.
CTGATATTGCTACTACTATTATAGTAAATTTGAATATCATATGTTCACCAATAATATGTTTGAAACACATAGTTTGAACAAAATTTTCCAGTCACTCTCATATTAAAATAATAAATACCACATCAAAACGTATATGTGAATAATAAAAATGAAATTAAAAAGTTATCTGCTCTTTTTTAATCTCTTAAATTCGATCGTGCCGATGCGCATTAAATACTTTTGATGGTTATGTGCCGAAGATCGATTTGAAATTGCATCAGAATGATCAGTGGTATAATTCAAAAAATGCTGCCTCATGCTGTCGCCGAATTCAATGGAATTACGTTGTTTGATTTACCATGAAATTAATGCGTGAGTGAGGAATAGTCGGAAATGACTCAGCGCTCAACGGATACAATATCCATTTGATGATCTTCACGTATTTGACACGCACTCGTCTTCACTTGTGATCGTGTGTTAATAATGAAAGTGCTTATAAATAATCAGCAGAAAAAAAAAGATTATTTAACATGATTCTTGATTCGATACTTCAAGAGGCAGTTGTATAAATATTTGTTGAAAGTATTTGGGTGGCTTTAATTGAGCACTGATCGATCAGTGATCGATAGCAATGGTACTACGATAATTTAACTCAAGTGCTAATAAATACTTTGAAGTTTCCTCTACGAGTCTGTTCTTCATTCTAAGATTTACTTTTCTTTGTTGTTTTGTTTATAAATTAACTTTTTCATATTTCTTTTTTTTTTTTGGTAATTTGATATTCTGCTTATCTTTTGTTTGTCTGTTAGCTCTTTATTGGGCACTCATCGTATGTTTGTGCCTGGAATAAATTATTTCTTTGATTGATTTGCTTATTGCTGGCTCAGCACTATTGATTGTGTGTGTGTTTTTGGCTTATTACCATCGTCTGTCTGACTGTCGGTCTGTCTGTCTCCGCTCTTTGACAGACAGCTGCCTGTGTGGAATATGTGATTAGGCCCATCACGCAGCTGTTTTACGGAGATTTTCCCGTAAATATTACAAAATACGTCCATAATTCAGAGATAATTTATATTGTGCTCATTATTTAGGAGTGAAAATTGTCGAGGAAATGTTTATTTTTTACTTAAAAACCATATGTTGCCATGTTTGCTGAATTGCTGGGTATTTTAATTGTTTTCGAAAACAAATATTATAATTTGTAGTTGCAAAATATTACACAGTTTGAGTGTTTTTACCTGCTCTGCTAAGTTTACATATGGTTTTGTAATGGAACCAATTGAATGACATATTAGTTATTCTCGATTATGATATTACCAGATTTAATAATAATATTTACATCAATTTATAATTTACTACACCCAGACAAAATTTCCCTCAAATCCCATTAAAATTGGTCAATAGGACAATTATTGATTTAATAGTATACAAAAAATAAATCTTTTCATATAAACTCAATTGCAATGTCATGGTATTTTATAGTATTTAATGGTATTTTCCGATTAAAATAATAATTTATCCTATTGACTATTTTTAATAGTAAAAAAATATTATTTATATAGTATTTTTTTCTGGGTGTAATACCATAGATCTTAAAAGAAAATAATACATACTACTATGATCAAAAACAAACGAGAATTTGTCCAAAAATATGAAAATTCTTTTTTGATTCATCCCCTTCAAAGTAATTCCTGAAAAATGAGAATTCTTTAATTATTTATTCCCTTCAAAGTAATTCCCAAAAAATTAAAATTCTTTATTCAAAGTAATTGCATTTATACCAACATTTTTCCAATCTTCGAAACAGTTGTTAATTTCGATTTCCGAGAAAGCCTTCAATGCCATATTCGATAAAGGTTTTATCTCTTTAGGCGGTCTTTTGAGTTTATTATAAAGCCAGAAGTCCCAAAGTGATATATCTGGCAATTACGGTGGTTGTGGAACGGTAATTTTGGTCGAATTTTTGGTGCAATAATCACTTAGAAACAATGGAGTGTGAGATGGATTATCATGGGCGGACAGCTCGTCCTTAATTAAAATCGAAGAAAATACATTTTTGACTAACCTTTTGCACCAAATTATTTTATCCTCTATTGATTTTCTTGAGCATCGAAGAACCATGTGGAAGCCTATTTTAGGTATTACAACTGAAAGTGTTCGGAGGTAGAGATGGGCGTGGCCGTGTTTTTTTCGTGTCACGCCCGAATATCTGAGTTCGTGCATGCAAATCTCTGTGCGTGCTAGTTGTTGTCGTGCCCGTTCGTGTCCGTGCCTCTAAAATCGCCCATTTTCGTGGTATTTTAATAAGGGACAAACACACTTTTTTAATAACGTTTCCGATTCCGATTCTTTGCGGTCCCCGACAGGTTACGGTTCCGGAGGGGTTCCGATTCAGAGAATAAAACAGTACCAAAGTTAATTTTTGAATTATTTATAATAAGGGACCGTAAAGAACCGTTACCCATTTAAAAAAATGTGTGGAACCGGCACCGATATTACAAGCATTTTATTCCCTCTCTGGGACCGCAAAGAATTGAAATTGTAACCGGAACCATTTCGTCATTCAAAAAATGTGTGGAACCGGAATCGGAACCCATATAATTTTGAAACCGGAATCGGGAACGCTATTTTAAAAATCTTGGAGCCAGAACCTTTTTGCCTAGTTTTTCATGTGATTCAGTGCTTTTTTCGTGTTTTGTCCGTGCTTCTTCGTGTCTTTATATCCCGTGTTTTCTCGTGCTTCTTGTGTGTGCCTTTAAATATAGTCGTTGAGTTCGTGCGTGTCATCTATCGGTGTGCGTGTCCGTGCCATCACAAACAGGCACAGCCCATCTCTATTCAGGGGTAATAAATCACTTAATTCCCCAAGGTTTTATGATAATTTTCAAATTTATGATAATTTTGTGGTAATTTTCAAATGCTATGGGAATTTTTGTGGTAATTTGCATGTGCTGTGGAAATTAAATCAACCAAAATTACCACGTGGGAATTTTTAATAAGTCGTATGGGAAAAAGGTATTTTATTTTATTTTTCGGGGGAATTATGGTTGGCAACTATGCGACAGACAGACACACTAACAAACAGATGGAGATAACAGACAGCCAACGCAAAACAAAACACAATTGCGAATATTACTGACAAAGCAAAATTCTCCAAATTTAACGAAGAAATCATTTTTTTATCTAAGAATTTAGCTTATGCATACCAAGAATAATTACACTTAGTCGTGTATCTTTAAGAAGGGCATATAATAATAAAATTAATTCTAAGTATATTTTTATAAAAAATACTAACTTTTTAAATTATTTATATTTTTTAGTGTGTAAAGAGTGGCTGGTGCGTGAAGATGGAGCGCTCGCCTACAAGCTGCAATCTCAAGAGAGTAAGTTTTTTATTAATTTATTTAAAAAAAAGTTTTAATTACTTTCCCGTTCATAGTAAACGACTTTTATAAGGGTAATCGCTTTCGGAATGCCGTCGTACGTGAGGACTTTCCGACGGCGTTGCACGAACAAATCAAAGAGAAAGAGAACGCTGCCAAACATGCAGAGTTCTATCGGAGACAACTGACAGAACAGTGAGTAATTTTTGTACTGTCAAATTTCAAATGATAATTATCAATTATCCTACCAGGGAAGCGCATGATAAATGCATAGCCAAAGAGATCGCAGACAAGCTGGAACGCGATCTGCAGGAGCAGCAGCAACGTGAGCTACACGACAGCGAAATAATGGCACAACAAATGCAGGTTGGTGCAATAGAGAGCGAGAGTGTGACAGTTCCTCTGACATTAAAGACAATTTATGAATTTTTCAATTTATAGGAAATCTACGTGAATCTACCGCCGCCACCACCACCGGTGGGACGTGAAAAATCACGACCGCCACCACGTCCGGCCAAAGCCAACATTTTTCAACAACAAAATGCAAATGAGCCAACGAACCCATCATCGTCATCATCATCATCAAGAGTGCGACATCATCAACAGCAGCAACATCATTCACAACATTTGAGCAACAACAACCATCATCAACAACAACAACTGCCAAATTCTATGCTCAACACTGCCAATAACAACAATCTATTGGTGAGTGATGAGTGCGCACCGGTTTCACCACTACAACAACAACAAAATTTCAATCAATTCGTGGAACGTTCCAATCGCACGGGACGCACACCACCTGCCTTAACCAATGACAATTTTCATCAATTTCAACAGCAACAACAACAACATCGTCATCATCAACTCACCACACAGAGCTCATCGTTGTCATCAACTTCATCGACATCTTCATCATCAGCATCAGCCGCCGCCACCGTCGCCGCCGCTTCACGACGCAATGTATTTGATTCGCTATCTTCACCAATTTCACCATTTGCACCGAACTCATTGAATTCACCACGTTCACCAATTTCACCCACTTTTGCACCGCATGCTTTAGCACATAATCCACCACCCAATACACCACAATCACCACTTGCAACAACACTTACACCACAACAACAACCGCAAATACAGCACTCATCACTGCAACACTCTTCAGTTGAAGAGTTGGTTGAGTACTCAGATGTTGCCGACAGCATACGCCGTTATGACATCGCGCATGATTTGCCCGACGCTGCAACCCTTGGCGCCAACAAAAAGTCACCAACACACCAACACTCACCACTGCACACAACATACAACATCACCAACAATTTGTACTCTTCGACCTCTAATGAGAATTTGCTCAGAGCCGATCATAAATTTCAGAAATTATCACCGGAGAAATACGATCAACTGGTGGGCAATGGCGATCTGGATGTAGCACCAACAGCGGCTACGGTGGAGCGTCACATGCAGCAACATGCCGACGACATTGAGCTATATGTGGATCCATGCGACTATGCGAGTCTGAAGGAGATCGGGCTGCCGATGGCCGAGATCAAGGAGATGAGCAAGAAGATCAAGCAGGAGCAAAAGGATGAGGTGAGTAGTGAAAGAAGTAATAGACTTGGAGTAGTCAAAATTATTATTTTTAAACTGCAATAAATGGAATCTAATTCTAAGGCATATTTCCGACAGAGTTAGGGCAGGAATAGGGCAGAAAATAAAACTCTGCTTTTGTCTTATTACTTTTTTAATGTTTCTCTTTATATTAAAGTTTCTCTTTATATTAATATTATATTTCTCTTCTAGTTGCTCGCTCGACGTCTGCAGGAGATGGAGTCACACGATGGCCTATCGCAAGAGGATCGCGATCGTTTGCTGGCAATCGAAGCGCAGGACAAAGAGTTGGCAAAAATGCTGCAGGAGAGAGTAAGTACAAAGATAAAACTTTTTTTGGCATGTAGCTGGAAGAACGAAAAAGTTAGTTGCAACAAACTACTTCATTCGGTTAAAAGCTAATTTCTACTAATTGGTTGATGGAACTGCATTTGAATGTTATCATATACAAATTGTTATAAAACTGTTATACAATGGTTGTCGTCCCAACTCAGTTTTGGTTATCCGAACCGACTTAACAGTTGAGAGAGAGTATCGAATAAGATGGTCCATAAATAAGTTGGTTGAGGCAACCAATTTATATTCTGTGTGTAGTTTGTCAACGTTTTCATGTATATTTTTTATTATTTCTTCCAGGAAAAAGCCAAAGCAAAGCGCGCTAAAGAAAAGGCTCGCCTACGCAAAAGTCAACAAAAGGACTCGAGTCTTATGTCCTGCGCCAGCAATTCAAATGGCCTACACTGTGGACCGTTGCTGCCGCTGCCACAAGACTGCATGTCCTCGTCCAAGCACTCAAGTGGCAATGCTGCACCTCCTATGACAGCACCAGCTGCAGCAACTCAGTCGCATTCCGATGATTTGTTCGATGACATGGAGGCCTATTCGAATCCCATTGATATCATTAATCAACAACGTCTGCAAAATGGTGGTGGAGGCGCCACTGGTGGGTCTATTAATGGCGGTAGTCTCACACGTTCCATACAACAACAGGAGTTTGAGGAAACACACGAAGACGACATCTATACATTGCCAGTGGACAGTTGTCGACCGGGTCAGCGGCCGGCTTCATTGAATATTGGACCCGAGGCCGGTTACGTGTCGTCGCAGCATAACTCAATGACTAGGTACGATATATTCTAATTCGGAATAACACTAAACGGAATATTTTAAGTATTCCATTAATTTAAATGTATACAAATCATTTAAGCAATTATAAATTCATTGCTTTATTTCACAGATCTGAGAATTATTCGCTGGAATCGCATGATTCTTTAAACGGCCACGATATATCGCCGCGCATGAATTACACCAAAAACCCATCTTTTGGTATATATGTATTTTGCAAACCTATCCAAAAACAACATTTTTCACTAACATTAAATTTTATTTAATCGCAGATCAAAGTTCGAGTCCCACGCCCCCTTACATGCCGATACAAGGTACTAGACGTTCGAATTCGAACGAGGAACGCAAAAAGAAGTCACGCGACAAATGTACACATCAATAAAGAGTGACCTCGTCAAATCAGCGGCATCATGACAAATAATAATTGTAGTTTTAAGTGATAAAAAACCGAGTTCATAAACAAAATATTCAAAATATTAAAAAAAAAACAATTGTATTAGCCTTTTAAGCCTTATTATTGCATATTTATCATATGACATATGTTTATTGTTACTGCATACATACATATATACGTATATAACGACATACTTACATACAAACATATTTATGGTCACACCAGATCACAACATATACATATAACTATAGTTATCAAAATGAAAAAACAAAATCAAAATGTTGAATATCAAAATAGCTTGTTAAGAAAAAAACGTATTTAATAAATGGTTCTATTGTAAAAAATATATATATATTTCATTTTTTTATGCTTATTATAGTAACATTTTATTCAAATCAACATAAACAAGAATTTTTCAGACAACATTTATATAATAAATAAACAAAATTATCAATATTAACAAACCAAACTAATTATCCTAGGAATACACAAACATACACAAGATTTTTTTTATTTTATCGATTATATAAATTATCTGTCCTACATTCATTTTGGTGGAGTACAATTTGCAGTAATTCTTGGTTACATTTGTAGCTCTGATTCTGAGCTACAAATGTCTTATCATCTAAAATTTCCCTTCATCTAAAATTGACATAACGTATTTCAAACGTCTCGTTCGCTCTTTAAATCAATCATTTGTTTAATATTTTTGCTTTGCCAATTTTTCTTATGTCGTTTGATTTACTCAACGTTTTTTTACTTTTATAACTAATTTCATAACTTTTAATAAGTTACTTTATTTCTTAAATATTTGGGAACCACTGGATGAATTTTAATCACGTATATTTGTTACCTGGGTTTCTATGAATATAACAGTTTATTTTAGTGAAATCGGTCCATTTATTTAAAAGTTATTGCATATTAATCATCAATAGTGTTCAATGGCTTTAACGTAGGACGTATGCGTAAAATTTTCAGACTCTAAACATTTTGGAGATATTGAAGATTAATTATATAGGTTACTTATGTTCCAAAATTTGTGAAAATCTCATAGAAAAGTATGATATGATATAATAAAAATATTACATTCTATGAATACGCCCTGTAAACATTGATCTATTTTTAATTGCATTACATATATGAGATCAGTATCCATCCAAGATACTTTGTTTAAAATTTCATAGATTTCTGACAACTCCTTATAGTTTTTTTCCGCTGTTTGTATGAAGCCGAACCACTGTGCGCCGTTTGTAATACACGTAACGATGCTTATCCCGTGTGTGTATCTATATTTTTGATCAGCATGATCTCCTATATCGATTAAGCGATATCCTTCTGATTATTGAAATTACGAGTATAGGAAAAATAGAATCAGACTCTTAAAATCAAACTCTTAATTTAGATTAGTTTCTTATAAACCTACGCTGTCTGATATGGAAAATGGTCATGATCTGTCGATTCTGACCTGTCAATCGAAAACTTATGTTCAAATACATCATATAACACTGACATCTACGGGTATAAGTACCTACCCAATCAAACATATGGGTAATCCTCTAACATAATATTATTTCATGATTGCAAGTTTGTAGTTATTTTCAGAATTCATAAACACTGGGGACCTCTGGAACATTTGAAAAGGTAATCGCACACATTATCAGATATGTGTAGGGTACATAACTTTCATAATTCTTACTAACACCAATATCCCCTGTGACCTATCTGCCTTGCTGATTCAAATTTGGCACCAGTTTTTGAGATATAGCTAATATTGGCATAAGTGTAAATAAAATATTTATAAATAATAAAAAATACATTTTTACATAAAAGTTAATTTCAGTTCATAATGCCTGGTTTTCACTGTGTCATATTTGTTTTCTATACATTGTGATTGCGTTGATGAAATTGTCCAAAATTAAAATGTTTATTATCCATGTCAATTGAAATCAATCATATCGAAAAACAACAAATTTGAAAAATTTTCGAACATGAAACTGACACAAAATGACCGAGCATAAATATTAAATTCCCAATAAACATAGTTTCGATTGTTTATAATTGCGATAACGTTTTGAATTCGTAACGATATCGTAAAATTTCTATATAATCAATATTGAATTATTTATTATTTTATTAAAAAGTTGTTCAATGATACAATTTAATAAATTTTAAAATTGGAAGAAATTTCGCAAATTATAGAAACTTTTTAAATTTAGTTAGAATGGAATATTTTTTTGCTGGATCAATATACTAATTTTAAATGCCAAACTAATTAAACAATTTTAATGTTGTGGATGCTATAGAATGCTTGGTGCACTGTTCCATGAAAAATAATTTCAAAGAAAATTAATTTAAATAGTTTCGAAATTGAATAAACTTTTTGAATTTGTTTCGATATCGAAATTGAATAATTTTTCGAATTTGTTTTGATATCGAAATTGAATCTATTTTCGAATTCGTTTCGATATCGAAATTGAATCAATTTTCGAATTCGTTTCGATATCGAAAATTCATACAATTTCGTTAACGATAGAACCATTTTTATCGGGAACACTATCATTCTCGAATCGTTAACGATAGTCCCAAACTAGGTAAACAATTTTAATGTTGTGGATGCTATAGAAGGCTTGGATAATTTCAAGGAAAATTAATTTAAATAGTTTCGAAATTGAATAAACTTTTCGAATTCGTTTCGATATCGAAAATTCATACAATTTCGTTAACGATAGAACCATTTTTATTGAGAACACTATCATTCTCGAATCATTAATGATAATCGAAAACGATAATAATGTTCGATTAAACAATATCGTTTCGAATTCGTTTCGATATCGTTTGGTATGCTGGGTTATTATAAAATTGTCGCACTCGTATGCCACATCCAGTCTCACCCTCTTTAATTACTTATATTTTAGGACCAAGCAGTTCAATTGTTTTTTTCTCTTTTACTAAATTTAGAGCGTAATTGGCTCTACGTCGTTGTGGAAGTCATAGACATAAAAACGTTCAAACTCACCTGATAAATATTTTTCATTTATAAACAGATTTATTAGACACTAATTTGAATTCACTTTTAACTTTATTGAAAATGCTTCACTGGAACAAACATGCATTAAATTTAACATAATTTCAATTAAATTTTTTTATTCACACTTTATAAGAATCTTTCTAAACGAATTTTTACGATTTTTTAAATTAATTAATATTTAAAACACTTTCTTGTTATATACTGCTTCTTGTTTACTATTTATTAAACTAATTATTATAAAATGATTAACATTTAATTCAATTGCACGCGTTTATTGCAAAAACAAATACAACAATAAATAAATACAACCAAACGAAATGAAGACACGCACTAACCTAAATTCAGCTAAGAGACGTGAGTAGGATGGGAGCGCACGTTGTTGTTATTGTTATTGATGCACATGAACAACGGTAAATGATGAGCATAAGCAGTGTTTTCATTCTATTCCGATCGAAGTAGATCTACTCCATTTCATTTGTATTTTTTAAATCTACTCCTCTACTCTGGTTGTAGCATTTTCAACTGGGAACCGAACAATTCATCGAATTACAACTCATCGAACACAATTCATCGTATGCACAATTCATCGTATGCACAAGTCATCGTATGCACAATTCATCGTATGCACAATTCATAGTATCACAATTCATCATATCACAACTCATCGTATGTACAATTAATCGTATGTACAATTCATCGTATGCAATTTCATCGTATACACAATTCATCGTATGCACAATTCAACGTATGCACAATTCATCCTTATAATTATGATCAATTATCTGTAAATAAATATAATATTTTTGCTAATGTCTTTAAATTGTAAAAGTTATAATTAAATTTACGTTTGTATTAACTTTTATAAATAAAATTTTGTAAAGACCAGGTAATTCATTGGATGTTCCAGATACACCCGATCTCTAGAATAGACAACCTTGCATACATCAGTATAATAGAAAATCCATAAAATAAGGAATAAATAAAATGTGAAAATTAACATATCTTTTAATTTACTTGAATCTAATACACTAATGTATATTTCTTCTTCCTTTCCATCAAATTTAATTGTATATTTAATTTTATACTCCTTTTACATCAAATCTACTCCATTTTGGAATATTTTCAATACTACTCCCTTTTACTCAATTCTACAATCTACTCCCTTTGCATTGGCGAAAAGTGTAAACACTAACCATAAGTACACCCAGAAAAAAATTCCCTCAAATCCTATTAAAATTGGTCAATAGGACAATTATTGATTTAATAGTATACAAAAAATAAATCTTTTCATATAAACTCAATCGCAATGTCATGGTATTTTCTAGTATTTAATGGTATTTTCCGATTAAAATAATAATTTATCCTATTGACAATTTTTAATAGTAAATTACTATTATTTATAAAGTATTTTTTTCTGGGTGTAATAGGAGTGAGAAATGGTTCTTAAATTGCATTTTTTTGCTTTTTGTTGCTCAACATATTTAAAATGTACCAAAAAATGTAACTCATTATAAAATAATTAAAAAGTTTATTAAACCTTTAAAGTTTGAATAGTAAATGTTTCTATTAAAACTATACATATTTTTACTAAACAGATAATATAAAAACATATGCATACCTACAAAAAATTATACTCGTTAAATTGAAATGATGTTGAAATTTAGAATTTAGAATAAGGTAAAACACCAAATTCAGTCATATTTTTTTTTTTAATCATAAGAAAAATATAATTTATAATAGATTTTCCTATTTATCGTGTTTTATAGTAAAAATAATTGTGGCTCATTCGCTGATTTTTAATAGTTTTCAAATTGGCATCACAAAATGCCCAGTACGAATAATTGACGATCAAATTTAAAAATATATGTTATTTGCGAATACGTCCATTTTTAGGGCACGTTCTTACAGATAAATTTCTATAATTATCTTTAAATTTGATATTCGATATACGAGTTCCTAAAAAGAAAACCCATATCTTGTATGGGAGGTAGGCATTTCCGTCTACTGATTTAACTCATTTTCGAACATATTAATAAATTTTTACTAAAACATATTCATACTAAATTTCATTGCATTTAGATCATTATTTTTTAAGTTATCGTGTATACAGGCGGACATGGCTTAATCGACTAGGAAAATTATGCTAATCATGAAAATATATAATTTTTCATACAGGTTCCTAAGAGAAGTTACAATATCCTCACAAGACGTTACAATTTCCTCCTGTACTCAATTGGAGTAGGGTATATATATTTTGCTTTTTTTAATTCCTGGGTTGTAAGGTTTTTTTTTATTATTAACCGATTTTTAAATTTAAATTTTTAGTAATATTTAAAAATTATTTGTAAAATTTAAAATTTTTAGTAAAATTTAAAATTTTTAGTTAAATTTAAAGTATTTAGTGATTTATTAAAATATTTGAATTACTGTGATTTTAATAAAATTTCAATTTAGTAATATTTAAAAATTGTTTGTAAATTTTAAAATTTCAAGTCAAATTTAAAATTTTTAGTAAATTTTAAAGTATTTAATAATTTAGCAAGATATTTTAATTATTTTGAATTTTAATAAAATTTCAATTATTAAATTGTTAGTGATAATTTGAAAATTTTAGCGTATATTTGAATTTTAGAGCAACAACAAATGCAACATAAAAGAAAATTTCTCACCCCCATTACTTATGCTCATCATTAACCGTTGTTCATGTGCATCAACAACACTAACAACAACGTGCGCTCCCATCTCATCCCACTCACTTCTCTTTCTTTACAACATTCAGTTTAGTGCGTGTCTTCATTTCGTTTGGTTGTGAAAAAAATGTTCTTAATTTGTAAAATCTGATTGCGATTAAATTAAATGTTTAAAAATATCGTAATATGTTTAAAAAATAGTCAATAAATAGTAGCATATAGTTATTCAAGTGTTTTTATTATTAATTAACAAAAACATCGTGTAGAAAGTGTGCAAAAAAGTGAATTGAAAATGTGTTGAACTTCATGCATGTTTATGCAAGTGAAGCCTTTGCAATAAAGTGGAAATTTAATGAAAATTTGAACCTAATAAGAACATATTTTATTAATATATTTAAATATAATATGTATTTCTTAAAATCTTATTATGAAACAACAAATAAATCTAACAGGTGAGTTTCACAGTTTATTAAGTCTATATCTTCCAAGCTCTGTTCAAAATAGTCACATTTTAGTTCGATTTAAATATTTAATTCTTTATTAATTATTCAAAATAAAGGTTCTGAATAGATTGTTGCTTAGTGCATAGTTAGTTAGTTATTTATAAATATTAATATTCAACAATTTCATCCATTATTAAATATATAAAAAATAATTTACATATTTTTCATTTTTATGGTGAACTATTTTACTTTTATTTATTTTGTAATTTAGTAACAGATTTTAAACATATTCGCCATTAAAAGTATTTCCCTTTTTAAGTTTTTGTGAAATTTGTCGCATTTTTGGTCGCCTTGAGACATAAAAACATTAAAGTATTTTTATATCCTACATCTATGAGCTACATAGTATTTTAAGTTTGTGCATATATATTATATCGCCCCTTAGGAGGAGTGACCGGTATGGAAAAGTATATATATTCTTGATCGTATGTCTGTCTGTCCGTCTTGCTGTCCGAATACACAAAAACTTGAGCAATAATGGTCAGAATGCGATGAAATTTGGTTTTAATTTGTTTTAGACAAAAGTAAGATCTGAGTATGGAAATGAGCCAAACCAGTCAACGGGCACACTCACCTCCCATACAAGTAGAACTCTTCAAAAATCAATAACCCGAAAAGTATTCAAGATTTAATTATAAAATTTTAAACGGAGTCCGTGTAGCCATATCCGTCCGTCTGTCCGTCATGCTATCCGAATACACAAAAACTGGAGAAATTCTGGTCAGAATGCGATGAAATTTGGTTTTAATTTGTTTTAAGCAAAAGTAGGATCTATATATGGAAATAAGCCAAATCGGTCAACGGACACGCTCACCTTCCATACAAGTACATCTCTTTAGGAATCAATAACCCGAAAAGGATTCAAGATATAATTATAAAATTTAAAACCGAGTTCGTTTAGCCATGTCCGTATGTCTGTCTGTCCGTCCTGCTGCCCGAATACATAAAAACTTAAGAAATACTGTTCAGAATGCGATGAAATTTGGTGTCAATTTGGCTTAGACACAATTAGGATCTGAATATGGAAATGAGCCAAATCGGTTAACGGAATCGTCCACCTCCCATACAAGTCACATTTATATAACTCTTTAGTAATCAATAACTCGAAAAGTATTCAAGATATATTCATAAAATTTAAAAAGTATGTTAGGAATTCATCTAAAAATATGTGTTCCAAAAATTAGGCTGATTCATCCGTCCACATTCTTTTTTTCATTATTTCTCGGTTTTTCATAGTGGAAATTATTTAAAACTAATCTATAAATTATTAGCATTACAAATCAGCATTTAAGTTTTAAAAATAGACGTGCTCCGTCCATTTTTATTTTTCAAAATTTTTTGATTCTGTTTTTACTTTTATGTCAATTGTTGGGGTTAAGCGGTTAAAGATGAAAATTTCTGATATGTGAATAATATACTCAGTTTGAAGTTAACAGCATAATTAAGAACTATACGATTTAGCTATATAATTAAATATCATACATTAATATTCCATTTAGGGATTAATATCCCATTAGTAGGGCCCGATCGACTTTAAATCCAGCCCGTGTGACTTAATTTTTCCCACTCGTTATTATTTACATATTTTGGAAACTGGTGAATTAAATGATGTACAACTCTTCAATATTTTTAACACATTTAAAAGAAAAAGCTTGACTTTTGTATTAAATCTTGAATGTTGCTGTGCAAAATAATAGTAGTGCTACCGAATATGTTACAAAATCGATTTTTTTTTTCTAAAATTACTGAATTTAAAGCTTGTGAGACTAATTAGAACCAAATTGAAAAATACTTTTAATTCATTGTGTTGATTTAATTTAAAAAAAGAACCTATAGAACGTACTAGAAAAATATCTTTAAAAAACCTAAAACTTGTTTCCTGTCAAAAGTAAGGCTTTAAAATTTTTTTAAACTTATTAATTATAACAAAGATTATGCAAAAAAACATGAATCTCCTGACTTAACTTAAAAATATATCAAAAATTCACTGTTTTTCATTTGTTTCATGATTTTAGTAACATATTCTGTGACAGACATCAAAGTAAATAAAAGTCTAAGTAAGAATATCGATAGATTAACAATTAGAGAACGACTCATAGAAGATTTTTTTATTGTGAGAAGATTACGAATAAATTTTTTAAAATGTGTTCAAAATAATGAAGAATTGTACGTCATCTTAATCACTAATTTCCAATATATAAGTGATAGAAATACTTTGTTGTTCTGTCGCGATCAGAAATACGATAACATAATTATTAGGTGGCCACTACTATTTTTATGCATACAGGTGTATATCATCGATTTACACCAAAAAATGATAGTACTGCAATACAAATAATTCCGTTTATTCACTCGTCTCTCTTAAAATCCCATTCCAGAATCATTTTTAAGGTTTTATTTGTATGGCAGAATCCGTCCATTCTTAGAGAAAAGCTAGTCCATTGTAATATTTATTGATATACCATTTTTTAAAAATAGGGTTTTCTAAAAAGTTAAGTTTAGATTACGGAAGATTATGATTGAGTCAATTTTTGCTGGCATCTAAAGCACCCTTTTTCTGCTATGTTGTACCACGCAGCTATGTTTCACAGTAGATCCTATACAAAATACAAAAAGACTAAATTATTGTTTTATAAATTATTAATAAAACATTTTTAAATACAAATAAAATACATATACTTCACAACAATAACAAAAAAAATAAATAAAACGTTGGCAAGTAGTTTAATCACTTAACAATAACAGTTTTATATTTGGGAAAAACATGAAAGTTTGCGGCCAATACCGGAGATCAAAACTTGTGAAACTGATGTGAAAAGTCACAAGTTAGGGTCTCAGGGAATCAGCCAAACAAACATTTTACAATAAACGCAACACTAACACTTAACAACAACAAAGAAAAACACCACTTCTTAAATTATAAACACGTTTTTTTTATTGAGAACATGTAACACAAAACTTTATAAAACACTGATATACAATATAGCACTTCTTAACACCAAAGATATCATATGCACTTCACTCACATACTCACAAAAAAATATATATTGTTGTCTTAATTCTAATATATGTGCACTTTCACTGGGGTTCATTATATATATTTTCCCAATTTGACAAAATTATATCTCGATACGTTGCTCAGAGTCAAGCAAAGAAAGCTAGTACATTGTATAGTAAGCTCAAAGTTACTTAAGTTTACTACTATACAACCTACTACCTCAATTTGCCAGATATTTAAACTAATTAATTTCTACTATTTAAGCACTTTTTTTAATATTGTTATTTTATATTTTTATTGTATTTTATTTTTGTATTGGGTCCTCCAGCGCCGCTTCTGCAACATGTTGTTTACATTGACAGACTCCCATAATGCCGTGCTTGTGACTATAGTTCAGCACAAGTTCGGATTTACGGGTTTCTGTTAATGGTCCATAAATAATAATGCACCATTATTTGTAGGACCCAAAGTACGAGGCACGTTTTCCAATTAATTGTCAGCTCTAACATCAAAACTGAAAACAAATTAATATAAATATTTTGTATCATTACCAAGTCGAAATTTAAAAAAAAAATAAAAGATTAGAATATATGTATAATATAATTGTGTCAATGTCCAATAAATTCAGTGTCCAATTAATTTATTTATGATAATTGTTTCGCGCTACAGTCCTGTAGAACTTAGGTCGAGTCTCTCACCATTTGAGCTTTAGTACGTGTTATATTTGTAGTCAAAAAAGTATATAAGTCCATTACTCTAGTTTAGAAATGTTGAAATGGTCAGTTCCCAATCATAACAATAGTGCCATTTATACTATATTTGTAGAAATATCGTTTAATTCGTACACTCAGGGAAAAACATTGTAAAATCAAGCAAAAACAACCGTCATGAAAGTCGTCATGAAAGTCGAGTAAGGTTGATATTTTTTAATTCACCAACGAACAACGTTGATTTAAGATTGAAATGAAAACGCGTTGCATTTTTTATTTTTTTTTAAAGTTGATATAATCTTAAATCAAAGTTGGTGCAATCTTGATATTAGATTGCTGCAACATAAAATTGGAAATGCATTTTTAATTTAAAGTTGTAATTTTTGATTCGATGTATTTCAACCTAGTATTAAAATTTTGCATTGTGTAAACATGGTTGTATGATCAAAAGTTGAAAATTTTGAAATCAACCATGACTGTGCCTGATTTTAAAATGTGTTTTTCCTCTGAGTGTATGACGTTCGGGTTTGCATAGATTTTCTTATATCCTACAAAAGAAATAAAATGATATTTTCAATTCAATACCAAGAAGTTGGTCGCTTTGGAAAAGCTCAATTCATACCTTCGGAGCCGTCTATCTGATAATTCCGTTTGACAGTCTTTGTGTCTGTCAGTTGAATTGACCTGTTAAAAAAAGAAAGAAAAACTAAACGATAAAACTCAGATTTTATAGAAAATAGCCTATTCGGACATTCTATTAACTTTGTATAATAATTAAATCTAAAGTTGACATATTTTACCGGCCGAAATGATCTTTATGAAATACATAAGGGGTGAAATGAATAAGCGTAATAAAATAGACGATTGCGAAAGATATTGCCTTGCTTTTTAAAAGGGGTCACTGCTAAAACGTTCGTGAAGAAATAATTTTGATATCGTTTTCAATACCATTTTACACGGTTATATTCACTTATATTTGACAGTTACATCTACGGGGTAAATTTTATTTTATACCGCCCGAAGTAAACTTTTTGGATACAAACCCATTTTTTCTGATCAAATATATAAAATATAATGCGCTTCACCGCTGGCTTGTCCGTTGCGTAAATTTTTCAACATCTCCTACACGAGAGGAGTTTTTATACCCTACACTAAGAGTGAAAGGGTATATTCAGTTTGGTACGGCGTTTGTAACATCCAGAAGGAAGCATCTCCGGTATGGAAAAGTATATGTATTCTTGATCAGCAAGTCGAATTAGCGATGTCCGTCTGTCCGTATGTCTGTCCGTCTGTCCATCTGTCTGTCTGTCAGTCTGTTGAAATCACTACTACTTTTAACATTGAAGAGCTAGATAAATTAAATTTATAACTTAGATTACTAATATACCTACGCTGTATGTACGAGATCGGTCCATTGTGACCTATGATCCGACCACTTATGTTCAAATACCTCATATAAAATGTACATATAAAGATCAATTTTTATGTATACGTGCTTAGGTAAACTTTTTTGGTCAAATATATATTGACATCATGCTCAAATACATGATAATAATGTTTTCCGGTGAAAAGACTTGTGGTTCACAAAAAAAAAATCGAAATTCGGTACACCTACCCATTTGTAAATATGGGTATCAAATGAATGGAAATTCTTCAGCGATTGAATGTTTGTAGTTATTTTCAAGATTCGTATACCCTGGTGACCTATATATCACTTTGAATGGTAACCACACATATGTGTAGGGTATTTATAGTCGGCTTAGACCGACTATAATTTTGATAATCCTAACTATCATAATTACACCTACTTTAAAATTTCCCATGTGATCTAACCTTCCCAACTGGTTCTATATTATTGGAAAGTTGCCAATGTCCAGCCAGTTCCGAAAAAGGGCGAGGCCACGAACCCTGCTAATTACCGACCCATAGCAATATGCTTTGCGCTCTCCAAGGTAATGGAAAGCGTAATAAACACCTTGTGACCTATCTGGGGCAAAACGATTTATTTAGTGAATTTATTTTATTTCCGTAGGACCAGATCCACCCGTGACCTGATGGCGGTCCTCTCCGAAAAGTGGAATAATTGTATTCACCTTTTTGGGAAGAGTAAGGTTGTTGCTCCGGATATTTCCAAGAATTTTGATCGAGTATGGCATAATATAAAAAATAATTGCATATGGTGTCAGTAACCATTTGACCGCACAATGAATGACACACTCAATAATGACCTTTAAACTATCTCCGAGTGTGGTAAAAGAAAAGAGTTGATTTTAATGTAAGCAAGACCCAATGTTGTCTGTTATCTCACAAAAGAATGATTTTACGCATCCCTCCCCTTTATATGGGCTCTGTGTATATTGCGCAGGCAGCTGTTCTTGACGTTTTGGGCATATCAATTCAATGTGACCTTCGTTGGAATGATCACATATTTGATGTGTCGAAAAAAGCGGCCAAGTGCCTTGGTTTTATCAAAAAAGCGTACGCCATACTGCACTCCCGCTGAATTTCGCATTGTCTACACTACATATATTCGGCCCAAGATGGAATACAAATCGCTCATTTGGGCAAGGTCTTCAAAATCCTCCTAGGAATTTCTGGACCGAATTCAACAACCTGCGATATATTTAATAGGGAATGAAAATATTTCATCGTCTATTGGTTCTCCTGAGCACCGAAATGCCGTTGGGTGTGTAAGCCTGGCAATTGTTCGAGGGAAATACATATACATGACCTGATTCAATCAGGTCGTGTTTTCTCACTCGGCACTCGACAAAACCACGCATTACAGAGATAATTCGTTCTTCAGTTGCACGATACATTTGTGGAACAATCTCCCTGCGTCTGTTTTTCCCGACATTTTTAATATTGGGAAATTTAAAGCAAATATACACCGACATTACTTTATCTTCTCTCCTCCCTTAAACCTATATCCTTTCTTACGATCAACATTGTGCATTGCACGAATAAAGGGGCATCCCCTGAGCGTTGATTAATTTGTAAAAGAAAAAGATACTGTAATGAACAGACTCATAATTACTACTACTATCTTTTTCGAATAAAAAGATAGTAATAAGTGAGCAGTAACACTATACAACCATTTAGGGTAAAACGATGCGCCAAAACTTTATATGCTAGTTCAAGCCAAGTAACCAGGCTATATAACCAGGATAAGTAACCAGGATAAGTAACCAGGATAAGTAACCAGGATAAGTAACCAGGTCAATTCTGAAGAAGTTTTTAACGAAGCTTTATTAACAAAGAATTGGTTGGTCATTATTAGTTGAATCTCCAGCTCATCGTATCATTTCTAATATGTGATGTTAGACGTCACCCGGATGACGCTACCGAAACCTGATTTAAATTATTTCGAAATATTATTATTATCCTAGGTATACCAATTAGTTATGCGCTCACGGACTATATTTATTCCACAACAACACAATTTTGTAATTATATCCTGTGTAGAATTGATGTAATATTTAAATTTTAATTTGCACTGTTAGGACGTGATGGTCTGGTTTATAAATTTCCGCACTAGGTTTTATATACATTAACAGAGTTAGTACATGGTTTACACTCACCGATATATTCTTCAACAACCCAATATTGCAATTTTTACCTGCAAATTGTAACAGAAAAAGACATGATTAAAAATAAAAATTGTTGATTTGGAACTGACCTAGCAGACTAATAGCTTTACTTCCTCACAGTTAAGATATTGATCAAAATGATTTTTTTTGGTCAGGTTTATAATGTAAGAGTTGAGGTACAGCTTTCTTCTATTTTAAAATCAGTCGTTTTAATTTTATCTACAAATCCTTTAAAGCACTGATCCCTCATATTGCTTTACAAAAGTTGCACAAAGGTTGGAAATAATTCAACGTCAGTGCAGTTTTAATGCTTGTTTCCGCCAACGCCGTTTATATGTGTCTCTCACTTCCGCTGACGTCAGTTGTCCTTGCACATCCTGATTTTATTGCATTGTTCGGCAAACACTGATTAACCAATTGAGGGATTAAACTGTGAAAAAAAGAACAAAACATATTATTTATTTGTTTTAAATTAAAAACGAAACACAAAACAACACTTTACGTTTTAAATGGCGATTGTTTTAAAACTGCTACTGGTCGGATTTTTGCTGAGGGCAGCTAATTTCTTTTTTTTTTTTTATAATTTTATATTTGTATTTATTGTAAATGCTGTCAGTTGACATGTAAAAAATATATATAAAATATAAAAAAAATTGCGATAATAATAAAAGTTATAAAAACCGTCTCGCAGTATGTCTGGCTTTGTGTGCGTTGTTCTTTTTTTCGGCAGCCTCACATTGTACAAGTCCAAGCATGTCAACACCGCGAACGCGTCTTGGCCAACGCGACTCTGTGACTATCTTTGCAGCCATCGTCATCGCATCGTTTGAGCCGAAAAATTGCGGCCTCCTGCCCAGCGGGTGTCGCAGGAGGGCGCCAAAACAGTGGATCAGCCCGACTGCCTACTGTATGCTCCACCAACTCTGTATGTCTTCTCCGGCTCCTTACCCCACCACACAATGTGTTTGTCTGGCTGGCTGGCTGCCTGCCTGCCGAACGAGTTCGTTGGCTGTACCTATTTTCCAGCCAGGACCTGCCTCAACAATTTCGCATTTTTGTTGTCGTCGCTGTTGCGTTTTCTCCCGTTTAACGTTTCCTGCTCTTTCGCTTTTGTGCCTTGTCATCGTTGTCATGTTTCCTGTTTTGTTTTGTGCTTTTATCGGCTTCCACTTCTACTTAAGTATTCTATTTCTTGATTTTACTTTTTGGCCATTTTCACTTCATGTTTTTGTTTGTAGCCGCCTGCTGTTGGCCATGAAAGCAACGTCAAGTGTGAATTCTCTGCGTGCTCTCTTAGAAGCGCTCTCTGTTTTTAAAAACACATATGCATCAATGCACTCTCTCTCTCTTCTTAACACACACACGTTCATATGTTTGTTGTGCTTAAGAGCTTTTACTCATTTGTTTTGTCTGCATTGTTTTTGCATTTTCATTTTCTTCTTATATAATACAGTTAAATTATTTGGCAATACCGGAAATGATTTCTTTGTGTAAAAGCTTCCGTAGCCGGAAGTGAAGTTCATGTGCATTTTTACGCCAAATAACTATGAGGTTTTTACTCTATATCCCGCTCGCACTCGACTGCATGCTCTCCAACTAGTATCCACTCCATGATGGTTGCGCTCAATGAGTCATGTTGCACAGTGGCACTTATGGATCTGTAAATGAAAAAAAAAATATTTTAAAATTGTCTCAATATACGATAGAAACTAAAATTTGTTTCTAAAAATTTCTCATATCGTCAGTATCATGCCAAAGAGGCCAATGTATAATTTTTAATATTTGCGTTTTACATTTTTGATTGTATTTTTTCCTCAAGTACACTGTGAAAAAATCAGGGGTGTTTTTGTTGGATATTTCTAGCCATAAAAGACAAAACCAAAAGGGCGAATTCGAGAAAATTGAAAATCTTGTCATACCAAAAGGGCCAATCTTTTCGTTTTGTTGCCAAACCTTTTTACTGGGACAAGATAAAATAGTAATTTGAAGGCATTAATTGTTTGTTTTTAAAGCACATATCGATTGACATCATTATTTAAAAATAATGATGCCAATCGATAGGTGCTTTAAAATAAATAATTAATGCCTTTACACAACGATTGGATCTTATACCCATGAAAAGTTATGGCAAAAAAAAAGAAATATTTGCGTTTTGGACAGGATATAGCCACACAAAAAAAAAAGTATTTATACCTCAGTAATTTGTTCAAATCTAAAGATATTTTATATACGTTATGCTAATTGAAGAATAAACCAAAATAAATAACGAAATACTTTTAAAGCACTTTATAATTTAATTTTCCAAATTTTTGATTAAAATAGTGATACTCAAACAAATAACGTTAGAGATTTCGGTTTTGATTGTCATAAACTTTTCGGTTACGATTTACATTTTACTTTTTATAACGAAACGGCTTCGGTGTATCGATACTATTTAGTTTTTTTCTAATTGTCTTATTTTTTTATATATTTTTTCAATTATATAACTTATTTATTTAAGAACTAAACACCAATTACATAAAAGATTTGTTTCAAAACCAATATGAAACCGAAAACAACAAGATTGGTATATTATACTCATTTTTGTATAATAGTTTCGGTTTTAAATAAAAATGAAACAGTTTTAAACGAACATCGTTTTCGGTTACAGTTTCAATTCCTGATTATAATTTATATCAGCTAAATATCTAATAACTTATACAACTCCTTATGAAGACAGTTCCTCATTGACGGACTAAGTTAATAATGCCCAGACCACACGATTGACTTTACGGACAACTGTTTACGCAATTTTAAAAACAATTTCAGTATCAATCGAGTGATTGATCAATTATCCATACACAATTTAGACAATCATACGATTGATATTAAAATTGTTTTAAAATTTCATCAAACGGTTGGTCGTGTAGTCGAAATATAAAATTTGGACATTACATTTATCTCCCAACATAATCAAGAACTAAAATGTGTGTTTATTTGTAATCTGAATTCTAGGATTTTAAAATGAGTGTGACTAAACTAAACCTTTAACTTGAAACAACAATGTACTTAAGATAACTCGGTTATGTAAATTGTTCATGCAAAATTTTGGTGTTAGTTGACAACAGTGTGTGACATCTCTCATATAGCCAATATTTAATTTATTAATTTTAATCTCCAATCTATGTATCTGCCATAATTGTATCTCGCAATATAATGAATTCAATATTCAAAAATTAAGTAGTTTAGTGCGATATAATTTAAGCTATAATCCTAATATTTACCACTTCTTTTTTTCTTCAACTTAATTTAATATATATTGCTAAAAAAACTCAATCATCTAATTTTAAATTCTGATCCAGAAACTGAATTATAGGTTTCATTCGAAAATCCGCAGTTTTTACGAGATTTCGGACATCAATTAAAACATATATTTCAAATGTTATACATAGATAAACATGCAATGTTGGAACATTTTTTAGTTTCATTATCAATATTGTATTTGTTCAGAATTGGTAATTGTTGTTAAATTCGATCCGAAAAGAAGAAATTTATTGTTACTTATACGTCAAGGAATACCATGTTCATAATAATATAATCCTTAAATGTAGCTGGCATCTACAAACACTAAATTATTTGTTTCGACGTGTATAATAGTGCAAATGTTATTATAAGTGTCCCGAATTACAAAATAAAGAAAATGAATGAAATGATGATAAAAATACAGATCAGATTTTTATAAATAAATAAATCTATACATAAATAAAGAAATAAATAAATAAATAAATAAATAAATAAATAAATAAATAAATAAATAAATAAATAAATAAATAAATAGATAAATAAATAAATAAATAAATAAATATATAAATAAATAAAAAAAAAATTAATAAAATTTGGTAATTTCATAACAACTATAAAAGTTAATTCATTCTGAAACTAATTTGCAATTGTTTTAATATTTTTTTTATATACATTTTTTTTTTTTTGTTATTCGAACCAAATCATAATTATTTGAAACATTTTTATGATGTTTAAATATATTCGAAAATCTTTTTATATTTCATCGTTAAAATTAGTTACATTTATCTATTGAAATATATAAATCTCCAACAAGATAATGTTTAATTACAAACATATTTTTTTGAGTACATCGTAACACCAACACAGCAAAGAAGCACAAAGTGAATAAGTTACATAATGTACCTAGTGCAGTACATACATTTATGAAAGTTCAAAGGTTGAACTTTGTAAAGGTCAAATGTGAGCATTGCACAATGCAAGTTATGCATCTAGCCATTCAAATATAAAACAAATAAACGAAATTTATTAAAATTATTATATATTAGGATTGTATTTATATTTTAATGTCTTTTTATTTTATTGAAATCATACTAAAAATTTACTAAAACTGTAAAATTAAGGTTTTGTAATTCAACCTTAAAAATGAAAAAAATTATGTATATATATATATTTGTATTGTTTTAATTAATTTGTAATTGAAATAGTTGCATGTTTATTGATCTTTCTACAAAAGTCTTCAAAAGTTTTTCAAATACATTTGCCTACATATAAAAAACAACACTTTTATACATAGTATATATATATATTTAAAAGGCATATAATTTAAAAAAAAGTAGAAAAATTGCAAATTTGAAGAACCTACCCCACTGCCACTCTTGAGAACGACCTTCCCAGAGAACGCAACCAACAAAGAGAGAGAGCGTAAGACCACAACAAAGCACAGTAACAAATACACTCACAACTACTCACAGCAAGAGCACTGAACTCCAAATAAAATAAACAACAACTTGCAGCACACAAAACAACATTCGCAACTCCATGGATCAACAACAGAAACTCCAAAGAGCAGCCTACAGAGAGAGAGAGAGAGAGAGAGCACGCGAGAGATATTGAATGCCACTGTCATGGCCCAACGTGCTCTGCCACAAGGAGTAACTTCAACCTGACTGACTGGCTCTTGCTGTCTGTCTGTCTGCCTGCTTTGTAGCCTTCCAAGCGGCCTTCTCAAACACATGCCCTACCGCACCAACCGAACAAACTTCGCACGCAGCATAACCAACAAGAGTTGATTAACCTTTGGTCGTTGCGTTTTGCTCCATCATTCGTCATCGTTCGTTCGTTCGTTTGTGTTGTGTTGTTTTGCCTGCTCTGCTCCGATTTAAATGGAGTAACAACACAACGACCAACTTCATTTTTGCCACTATGGCCATTTGTTTTGTCGTCATCGTTATATGCCGTCTGGATCCGTGCGAAGGTTTCATTGTCTCTCTTTCTCTCTTACTCATTCTGTCGCTCTCGTGTGAATCGCTTCTTTCTCACTTACTCCATTTGTGTTTGCAAATTGCCGGAGAGCCATGGAGTCGCATGGAGTTTGGTGTACGGAGTTGAGGTCTTTGGTGGATTGGCTCCAATGCTGTGGTGATGGTAATTGTAATCGAGGTTCGGTGATGAAGCGACTAAATGTTCGCATAATTGAGGATGCTGGTTGGCACGTTGATTCGACGGCTGGTCGGTGAGTCGGTCGGTAGGTAGGTTGACGCTACTGCCTGAACCTCAGCTTGGCAGGGGTCATGGTTGCTGCTGACGAAACCTCAGATAGAGCTCTGTTGGATTTATTTTTTTTTTTTTAAAGTAAGTCTTTGCTTGAATCGATGGATGGATCTATATATTTTATTAATAAATTAATATCATATTCGATATTTAGGGTGATATTTAAAAACTCTCAAATTTATGCTATAATACTTTAATATATATTTCCAAAAAAACTCAATCATCCATTTTTATACAGAAACTCAATTCATTCGAAAATCCGCAATTTTTGTGAGATTCTGGACATCAATTAAAAACATATTCACCTAATTTACGAGCTAAATAATACTTTTCAATTTTGTGGTCTGTAAGAATTTTAAACTGTCCGTTCATTAGATAGGTTCTTTATGGTATAATAAAAAAATTATGAATACCACAACCCTAGTAGAATTTTACTATATTAAGGAAGATATTATCATATTGATCTGATCATGTTACTCATATAAATGATGGGGTTGTGATAAGGTAAAACATTAATGATTATAGTACAATCTACTAGAAAATTGAGTGTAAATAGATAATAAACAAAAATCGATAATTTTCAATACCGATATTTCGATGACGCAAGTCGAGTATAACCATATTGTTTTGATCCCCCATATCTACAAGTTGTACAAACTTCCAGCTGACATTTCGAGTTTAAATATTCGACAAGTTCTGTGATAGGTCTAAAGGTCTGAATGAGGAGATAGGTTGGCTGCGGGAAAAAGTGTCAATTGCTCTAAAATTACCTATTACGTGACTGTGAAAAGAGGACCTTTCCCCATTTCTAGACAATTCTTAACCTTGGGGGAGAAAAAAACTATCACGTGACTGGTGAAAAGATGACTTGTAACTGATCTAATCCAAATGTGTGCAGGAAGGAGACAATTCGTAATCATTATATATGTTCTGCGTCCGGTACCATTAGTACCGACTAAGGGCAGGATCTTGAAAACAAGTTCTGTGATAGGTCTAAAGGTCTGCATGAGGAGATGGGTTGTGTCCCTGCTAAGTATGTCGCTAGTGAAGTGAAAAGGCACTAGGTGGCGTCATAGTCACGAGACTTATTCACATGCTGCAACTAATGCGTCTATAATTCGTAGAGTGTTTTTCGAAAAATAATTGATTTAAATACATACATCTTCCATAGATCTGTGTGTGGTTGCTTTGGTGTCAGCTCAGTATTCAGTTAGGGACGTTTTCTGCGACCGTATTTTAAAAACCAGCTCTGTAATAGGTCTAAAAGTACCGGTCACAGACCAAGATTTTGAAGACCAGTTCTGTGATAGGTCGAAAAGTCTGCAGGAGATGTTAATTAACCCCTCCATAGGACAACTCCATGTTAAAGTTGCCGGTTGGTTTCATATAAAAGTGGCAGATCTAGAAACGTACCTAGTACAATCACTCCTGCGGGAAAAAGGTGTGACCGGTACCATTACCGACTAAGGCAGGTTCTGATGACCAGTTCTGTGATAGGTCCTAAGGTCTGCATGAGGAGATGGATCGTGCTAAATATGTCGCTAGTGAAGCGAAAATGCTCTAGGTGGCGCCATAGTAACGAGACTTATTTACACGCTACAACAAATTCGTAGACTGTTTTTAAATACTGCATTGATTTAAATTAGCGCCTAAAATTTCCGGTCACAGAACACGATTTTGAAGACCAGTCCTGTGATAGGACCAAAGGTCTGCATGAGGTGTTAATTGACCCAGGACAACGCCGTGTTAAAGTTGCCGGTTGGTTTCATATAAAAGAGAGAGAACTAGAACCGGCTCCGTAGGGAACTGTTTAATAATGGAAACATAATGCTCCAATTGGCCATCGAATTTTGTGGCATCTCCCAAATGTAAAATTTAATGGGATATTGGATTTATGGATTCAATTCATTATTCAACAATTTTTGATCTAAAATAATACAGATTCATAATATTCAATTAATAAATTTATAATTGATTCAACTGAAATAAATTAGCCTTATATATTTCTGTTTATAAAAACGATAAACATATTCTCTAGGACCAATTAATTTTAAACTCAACAACCTCTTTGCTTAAATACAAAAAAAAAGTGTTCACAAATTAATAGAACAAAAGCTCAATAAAATTACGAACGAATGAAAAAAATTTCATAATAAGAAGTGCTGAAAAGTGATGGTGGTAACAGCAGCGCAATAAAGATTCTCGTAGGGACTCGGGGTTCGCAAAGAATTATAGTATCAAAAAAAAAAACACACACAGAAACAGAAGAAACAAATGCAGGAAAAAAAATTGCAATTTAAAAAGAATCAAACGACATACAAAAGACATTGTCAAAGAAATGCAAAAGAACCCAGACGTGAGCCACAGAGTCAGTGAAGTTGTGAACGAGGAAGATTTATCTTACAATGAGTATTCTTTACAGTGGAGGCAATGTACAAAGCGAGTGACTGACTGAAGTTGCAACAAGCCACACGAAGAAGAACGAGAATAGAAGCAACAGCAGCAGAGGAAACAACAGCAGCAACATCATTGTGGACCGGGAAGCACGACTGTGTAAATGGGATAAACTTGGTTGGCTGAACGTGAACACGATTGCGAGTATCTAACAAATGCTAAAAATAAGTATCTTGTAGATACGCACGTGTATCTGAAAGAATTGCGGGCAAATGAACAACAGCGAAAACATGGCGAGATGCAATTACAAAGGTCAATGACATCATCGTGCACCAAAACACGAAGCTGCTACGACAACGGTGATGCTGATGACTGTGTGTATGCGATGTGAGCGATAAGAGCAAGAGAGCTGGAAAAGACAAACTGAGAGATTGAATGTATGAGAGTTAAAGAGCGAGAAATGCAAAGTTTGCAGCATCGCAAATATACGCCGATTTTACAAATACGTGTGAAGAGCGAGAGAGAGAGTGAGACAGACCAACTGTGCTCTGTCACAGATTCTTTCACACAGACTCAGATACAATATCTCCTATAAGATACATTTGCACATATGCAGATATATTTGCAAAGTTAGAGAAACATTTGCACATATGCACGGATACATCTACAGTCAACAGCATATACATCTACACAGCTGCAGATACATCTACACAGCAGCAGATACATCTACTCATCAGCAGATACATCTACACAGCTGTAGATACATCTAGACAGCTGCAGATACACCAATACAGACACAGATTCACGTTAGAAATTTACAAACATTATGTGTTGGAATGTGCTCTGGCGCATTTGCATCGGTATTTCGCAGTGGAACTCTGTGGCAATGGAACAGACAGCAGAAGAATTGGTGTTATTACTCTATATTTTCTATAGTATTTGTGATGTTTCACAACATATTTTAGCACAAGAACACATTGTTCAATTAGGCTGTAGTGATTCATATACCACTCATTCCTTGGAATTGTATTTCATTTCCTAAACATTCCTTTGCTTATTATTCATTCATACATTTAATTATTCAAGCAATGACTGTTGCTCCAATCCATTTTCACTCCAACCGTTTCGTTCTGTCGTTGTTCCTGGAAGCTAATGGAACCTATTGACTGACACAGGAAATGCAAGTAGGCGACGACCCCACTTCCAGATGACACGACATGCGATTGATGTACTTGGCACGCATTCCTTTTGGTCTGCATCACTGTTCATCGGCCCCAAAATAATGTCTCCCACTGACATGGCATCAACTTCTTCATTTATCTCGCTCCATATCTGTCTCTCTCTCCTTCTATGAGCAATTTGTCAATAATATCGCTGTTGTTTAATTCTTATAAATTATAAATTAAATTATTGCACTGCTTAATTACATAATTTAATTTAATGAAATTGCATGAGCCACTCACTGATACCAAGGGACGTCAATAACCTATTGATTAAAACGTACCATTGTAGATAGAAGGTTATTTTGTGTTCTACCCATGATGATTTTAATCATGATGCATTTGTCATGTTTGTGTCAGAAATCACAAATTTCAAACATGTGTTAATTTTCTGAGGTGTCTAATGTGCATATATGAAGTGTTTTAAGGCTATTATATAGAAAGGGTACTTATTACAAATATTTGCAATTTGGCCATATGTAGAAAATTAGTTGATAATTTTAATCCATAAATTATAAATGAGCATTATTTATACCAGAGCTTGCTAAATACAAACCAGAAGTGCAAAAACATTATTGATATTCATATTCAAACCATATTATTCTGACGATATTATACTTTTTGACTTATTCCAATGAAACTCTTAAATTTACCAATTTTGGTATGAGAGGGATAAACTAAAAGTCCCTAGCTGAAAATATTGTTGGTCCAAGTTGGGAACAGTCAAGAATGAGAAATTCAACAAAATTAGAAATATAATAAGGAGTATAACGAAGTTATTATTCTAATAGCTATCGTTTCCTCGGAGATACACCTCTTCTAACTTCTAGAAGGATCCAAGAAGCCTTCGACCTCATTGCGAACTGTACACAGATAAATCCTCCTTGGGATGAGGTTGGAAGAACGAAAAGGTCAGTTGCAATATCCAACTTCATTCGGCTAAAACGAATTGCCTACAAATTTGTTGACGGAACTGCCATATTCGGTTGGCGCTTCAAATCTTAGCCTATACATGCTCCCAATTGTTTTAAACTGGTTCTAAAACTGTTAGAAATTGGTTGTAACCCAAAACACAATTGTTCTGGTTTTGACAAAAACAGTCCACTAATCGCTTGAGAGAACCGAATAAGTTGGTTGGGCAAATAGTTAGTTGGCTTAACAAATCTCTATTATGTATGTGGTCATGAACTAGGGGCTTAAATAACAATCCTCAAAAGTAGGATATAATCTTTTCTACTAGAAAAACGTGAAGACTTTAGTACTTACAGGTAAATTAAAGTACCTATAAGTTTACCTAGAATGTAAACTTTACTGGACATAATAAGTTATTAGCAAGGCTATCAAAGTCATAAGTGTTTGGGCAACTTGCAAACGATATATTGGTTCAAGACGACCCACTGGATTTTCAACAGCGTTGTACGACCAATTCTGACATATCTTGTCTGGTGTAAGCTTTGAAGCGGAACCGTTTAATGAATCCTATTAAGTGAATGCAAAGGGTGTGCTTTGTTGTCATCATTGGTGCGTTTTCTACTACTTCGACCAAGACTATTTAAAACATACGTCGAATACAATTTTAAGTTATATATATATATAAGTCTGCTGTCACCGCTTCTCGATTTAACAATCTAGGGAGTTGGTTCTTCTCCGGGACAATTTTTTTCAACTGGGAAGTTTTGATTGGAAAGGAATAATAAAGCAACTAATTTTCTTCTCCGAGACAATTCTTTCCTGAAACAACAACTGGGAAGTTTTGACTGGAAAGGAATAATAAACTTCATCAATGCAACAAATGTTCTACTTCGAGCCATCAAACCCCGGAGAATTCTTCTTCGAGACAATTCTTTCCCGAGACAATTCTTTCGAGACATCCTTACCTGGTCAATTCTTCCACTTGACAATTCTTTCCCGAGACAATTGTTCCCCGAGTCAGTTCTCCCTTGAGACATATCTTTGCCTGACAAAGAATTTAACCAGACAAGAATACGGTTCAATTTTTTATCGATATAGACAATGATTTGATTTTAACACATAATTTCGATTTCCTTCGAATTTATCCCTAAATATAATTATACCCTACACTAAGAGTGTAAGGGTACATTCAGTTTGGTAAGCCGTTTGTAACACTCAGAAGGAAGCATCTCCGGTTGTAAAAGTATATATTTTCTTGATCAGCATGACCTCCTGAGTCGATTTATATTTACCTACGCTGTATGTGCGAGATCGATCCGTTGTGACCTGTGATCCTGACCATTTATATTCGAATAACTCATATAAAATTTACATCTACAGTTCACTTTTACGTGCTACCTAAGCACATATATTGATGCTCAAATACATAAAAAAATTGTTTTCCGCCAATACGATTTGTGGTTCCCAAAAAAAATCGAAATTCTGTACACCTACCCATTTGTAAATATGGGTATCAAATGAATGGAAATTCTTCAGCGATTGAAAGATTGTAGTTATTTTCAAGATTCGTATACCCTGGTACCTATATACCACTTTGAATGGTAACTACAGATATGTGTAGGGTATTTATAGTCGACTTAGACCTACTATAATTTTGATAATCCTAACTATCATAATAACACCTACTATAAAATGTCCCTACTTTAAAATTTCCCATGTGATCTAACCTTCCCAACTGGTTGTTAGTTCACCTTTAAAACTATAAAAGTCATTGCAAAAACCACTGCTAGACGTATGAAATATGATATTCTTAGAAATGAATTTTATATTTGACAAAAGTAGGGTTGAATATATTCAGACTTTAAGTCAAATTAAAACACATTGTACTGCTAAGCTAAAACTTTATTTGTTTTACAAATATTTGAACTTTTCACAATAACTTCACTGAGTTCTTTGAACTCTGAACGAATTTTGGGAAAGCGCATAAATTGCCAGATTTAAGTATTAGAGTTATTATTAACATAGTCGGTAATCTATAGTAATCGTATTTAGTGCAAAACAATATAAACATGTTCCTTTTAGCATTTTTTTATTGAGGTTAAAAATTTTTCGAAATAAAACCACATTACTACAATCCTACATAATAATTAAATTTTGAGTAACGAATGTGTTTTTTTTGTTTTTTTGTTTGTTTCTTTTTTTTGTTTTATGCATTTAAAGAAACAATAATATGTTGGTGCCTGAAGAATACATACCACACGAGGGCGCAGAACAGCAACAACAACAACAACAACAATGACAACAACAAGAATCGAACGTTGAACAAGACGGATGCATGGGTTAAAAACAAAGTTAGGTTAGGTTATGGTCGCCACCGCTGCAGCCACGCGAGTGCTGAGCAAAAGTTCAAAAGCCTACAGAGTAGGACGGATATGCAGAGAGTTGGACAGACACGCAAACATGGACGGACATATTGTGACGGACGGCTTTACTTTTGGTCGAACGTGCGGATGGTCGGACGTAAAACCGGCAAACGAGACAAGTAGGTTGTTTTTGCGAACGAGTCAGAGAGTGACGGTAAAACACAGAAGTGCTCATGTCTGTCTGGTGGAGGGAAGGTTGGACAGACGATGGCAGGAAAGACAGACAATATGACGGACGGACAGACAGACACAGAGTCAGTCAAAGACAGTGCAAATAGAGTCCATAAAATGCAGCGTCATTGTCTGGTGGCACCAAACATGTTTGTGTGTGTTTGGAAGTTTGTTTGTTTGTATTGGGTTGCATACCAACAAAAATAAAAACAACAACATTAAGGCTGTGACACTCTTAAGCCTTTGTTTTGTTGTCGTTGTTGTTGTTGTTGTAACTGGAATTTGCAGCATAAACGTGGCAATGCAACCATAGGCCAATGAACAACCACAACAACAATAATAACAAGAACATGTTTGGATTAAGAACATTTTTTCGTTGCTGCTACTTTTATTGTGCCTCTTATTATTGTTGCTGACGTTGTTGTTGTTGTTGTTGCTACATATATTGTGCCCTCTTCTTGCAAGCTTTAAACCGGAATTTATTGAAGCACCATCGAGTAAACAACATCCTAGCCTAGACCCAACGTACGTTAGCAACTAGGTTCAGTATTCACAATAGAACCTTTTAGTAGTTCTTCTGCTGCTGCTGTTGTTGTTGGTGTTGTTGATGTGCCTGTGGCAGCTATAGCATCAGGAGCAGCAGCAGCATCATCTACCTAACAATAGCTTCTTTCTATTGGTCTTTGAAATATTAAAATCGCATTTTGTATCGACTAGCAATTTGGGTGGCATGTATGAGGTTTTTCACCTTTCGTATTTCACCATCTTCTCTAATGATCGTTGGTAATAGTTTTACGATGTCTGCGATGTAACTATAAAAATTTATTTTATTTTAAATTTACCGCCTAAAGTGGCTCTTAAAATCTCTAAACATTTTCTGTGTTATATGGTTTTAGTAATTATAATATAGATAGCAACTTCATCAATTAAAATATTTTAAATCTTTGCGCCACGTCAATTTAGGGAATTATAGTGCATTCCAACGTCTTAAGTTCATCCGAAACTTTCTTTACATAATATGAAGCAAATGGTATTGTACTCAAATTATGAAATCATTTGAATTGTACTCAAAATAGAGGGTCCTACAGTTTAAACTCAACTGTGGAATTTTTATTCTCGAAGGTTTGCACAGATTTGAGCCTACAACCTATACAAGAAACTAACGGGATTTTATTAATATTTACAGCAGGGACTGTTTTTATTAGTGTTATAAATATAGTTACTAAAACAAAAATAATTTTCCGCCAAAACAACTTTTCTCAAAGACAATTCTTCCTCAGACAGAGCTTCCTCGTATAATTCTTCCCCGTAGAATATTTCGCCGTAAAATTTTTCCTAGTAGAAATCTTTCCCGTGAAATTCTTCCCCGTAGAACGCTTTACCGTAAAATTCTTCCCGGTAGAAATCTTCCCAGTAGAGTTTTTCACAGTAGAAGTTTTAGTGTGGTGAGTTTTAGGTTGGTAAGTTTTAGTGTGGTGAGTTTTAGTGTGGTGAGTTTTAGTGTGGTGAGTTTAATTGTGGTGAGTTTTAGTGTGGCGAGTTTTAGTGTGGTGAGTTTTATTGTGGTGAGTTTTAGTGTGATAAGTTTGGGTGTGGTGAATTTTGGTGTGGTGAATTTCAATGTGGGAACTTTAAAGATTTTGGGGTGGTTTATACCCTGGTGTGAAATATCTTGATATCACCATAATAACTGTTGATGGTGTCATCTGGAAAATATAACTTCAATGGGGGGTGCCACGCATTGTAGTCCAATCCCGCTCACGTTCGGCGAGAGTGTTTAGAATGAATAAATATAACGCTGACCAAAATTTCATTAAATTTGCTATCCCAATTGCTGATATAATGTGCTTTAATTTTTGGGTTATATGGGAGGTGCCACTCCCAATCCACCAATCTCACCGAGATATAGTCAATACTCTGCCCACACCCAACTTACAAATTGTGTCATAATTTCATTCAATTCGGTTTAGCCGTTTTGACATCTATTCGGAACATACCCTGCAGTGAAATCTGGACTAGTAACATAAATCTGTAGTATTCAAATTAGATCGGTAACTAGTTAAATTGAATGCATAGAAAACCAGTTAAATAAAAATTGTTTCGTTGCGGAACATGTCAAAATTGTCCATGATAAAAAAAATTTTGAAATAGAAATTAAATTGGTCTTTATCATATTGAATAATACTTTCTTTTCATTATCGTGGTGTGTTCTTTCGTGACATTTGCTTTATTAGGTACTCCGCTATGGACTTAAGTAAAATTTAAGGAAGACTCAATGTGAAAAATCAATGTTACACACGATGTTGGTCCATACAATCATGTGCCGGACTTGTCTGCTACGCAATTTCTTACATTGTTCGATATGACCTAGGCAGCGAGACCGCTGTATCTTGATGCACTTGACTATGTCAATGTCGTCTAATAGCACATACGGATCATGGTTCAGAGAGGACCAAAGATGGACTAATGATTTTTCTTTTACTTAAATGTACATATTTTTAAATTTATTCCAACTGGTAATAGCAACCAATTGAAATTAAAGGATGTAGTTTATAAACTGACTCTAAAAAAAAAGTTTATAGACTGGTTAAAATAAACTAATTATGGAACTATTTGAATGTAATGCAAGAGGGGACAATTGGCACATCGTAGGACATGAACATTGAAAATAATACAGTTTGTTGTATGAAAATGTGGTCGAATTCGGGCTAGTTGAGTGTCTACGGAGAACTAGATCAATACTAGTATTCAACTAGTCCTTTACACTACAGGGTACATACAGACTTACAGCCATGCATACAAACATTTACTAATATATAGTAAAGATAACATACAAGAACTACATGAGAACTGAGAAGTATGGCAAACTATGAACGATAAATAAATATTTGATTGAAATTTGATTTGATGAACAGCATATATCATTATGATGTACATATTTCTAGTATTTGTTCAATAATATGATGAAAAAACAGTTCATAATATTGAAGAACACTTTTTCGGTTTTTCATCATATTGTTAATGAATTCATAACATTGATGTTTAGTATGGTTCTTCAATACAATGAATCATGTTTTGATGAACACAATGCAATTTTTTTTCTCTGAATACATGATAAATATAGAATGACCATTTCCCGATCATAACTATAGACAACATAGACACTAGGGATAAGGGAACATGTCGGGTTATGTAAAGGTAAAATTACAATGATCATGTAATTATATCATGTCATTGTCCTTGCACAATTTCTACTAAGGTATGCCTCTCTTAATCATTTTCATTTCTCATACACGTGTTCGCTGAAATTGTGTACAATGATAATAATAAATAATAGTTTGGCGCTACAGTCCTGTATAGAACTTCGGCCGAGCTCTCTCACCATTTTGAGCTGTGCGTGTTATTTTGTACTCAAAGTGGTGGGACCTACTGTTTATTGCCGAACCCGAACGGCGGGTGAGAGCTTTTTCATAGGCAATGGTTTTACTCTCGTAGGTTTGCCATTTACTGACGAGAGGTAGCGCGGTATAGAAAAATGTTTCTATGAAAAGATGTTGTTAGCCACAGTCCAGGCTTCAACCGGGGACCTTTCGGCTCGCAGTCCAACGCACTAACAACTGAGCTACTACAATGATACCCTTACATTAACACGAGTTAAAACTGCATAAAAACGAAGTGTTGCAATTAAAGATGGGCACGTGCCGAGCTTTTTTCGTGTCACGCCTGAAAATCTGAGTTCGTGCGTGCAAATCTCCGTGCGTGCTAGTTGTTGTAGTGCCCATGCGTGTACGTGCTTCTAAAATGATGCACTCGCCCATTAAAGTTATTTTTTAGTTTCTACTCCAATTTAAAAAAAAACTTTGTATTTTAACCAGGGACAAATATCGTTAAATCGGTTCCATACATTTTTTTAATACCGGTTCCGATTGCGGTTCTTTGCGGTTCCCACAGGTTCCGATTCAGAGAATAAAAAAGTACCAATGTTAATTTTTGAATTATTTTTAACAAGGGGCCGTAAAAAACCGGTAACGGAACCGATTTAAAAAAATGTGTGGAACCGGAATCGGAACCCATATAATATATTTTATTTTTGTTGGAACCGGAATCAGAACGAGAACCGCTATTTTTTAAATCTTGGAACGAGAACCGGCACCGATATTCCAAGAGTTTTATTCCCACTCTGGGACCGCAAAGAATCGAAATTGTAACCGGAACCGTTTCGATTTTTGGTCCCGGAATCAAAACCGTCATTATAAAATCGGAATCCATATTATTTATGGTTGAAACCGGAATCGGAATCGATATTTAAGAAATCTTTTAACATAAAGGTTTTTAGTCTCTGTTTATAATATAATTTTTCACGCTTTGCCTACTTTTTCATGTAATTCCGTCGAGCTCGTGCTCGTACGTGTCACCTATTGTCAACTATCTAGTTCCAATTACGAACAAAAAATGGTATGCAAACGGAACGAACTATGTGGACGTTTGATAAGTGTTTCGATAAATAGTACCCAGTATACCAGGACTTAGAGCACATATCAAATATATTTTTTAAAATATTTCTTATATATTTAGTGCTTAGAAAATTGTTTAAGACAACCAAACTTAATATCGTTATTTTTATACTAAAATAATAGTTTGGCACTAAAGTTCTAAAAAAACTTAGGCCGAGCACTCTCACCATTTGAGCTGTCCATATTTATCAAAAATTCCTAGATTTCATCATTTTTAAATATCGATAAAATATTCAAATAATAATTGCAACACTGTCAAACAAAAACGTTTTCGTTTCATGCGAAAACAAAATGTGACTTTATGGAATATTTTGTTGCATAAATCGGAACAAACACAACAAAAAAAAAAATCACAATCACGTTTTCGCTTTTCATTCATAAATGAAAATAAGATTGCATAAAAACAGAGAACGTTTAAGAAATGTCAAAATGCGTTTACGTTAAATGCGCGATTGACAGTCACTCATGCAGTAGAAATAAATGAATAAAAAATAACGAGAATTTTGTTCTGAAACGTGGGTGTCATGGGTGCAGAAGAAAATGATGATGTGGTACTTGATATTGTTACATATGGCTGCCAGGTCTTCGCAAATGGCTCTTCGCGCATATGGAGATCTACTACACGTGCAGACATCCGTGACAAAGAGCAGCGTGCGCCAGGATTAAAATATTCACTCATCATGGCGATATAGCTACATTTTTCAGGTGGATATTGCGACTCAAGTTCATGTATGCTATGGAAATAATTCACGGAGAAAACGGAGTGAAATCGATACAACATAAAATGACAGAAACACATTTTCTGCAAATGATTTTATCAAATGGTAGGCAATACTGCTAGATAGATAGACATTGCATAAGATGTCAGGTTTAAGCATTTGTATTAAGGATTTAAAAATAAATCAAACTTAATTTGTGTCTAAATATTTATTGTTAAAAATAATTTCAAGGATATGAAAACATATGTAAAATTAAATCATTCATATGTGACATGAACAGAAATTGTGTTAAAAATTGAATTTACATATTAGAAATTCAACGAAGACCAACAATGAATGAAACCGGAACTGTAACTGAAACTTCTTCATATTACTTAGAATTCAATTAAATTTATAATAAAAATATTCGATACTTGGAACTAAAATTTTTAATTAATATGTATCATATTGATGAATTCCTTTCTTCAAACCATGATTCATTGTATTGAAGAACCATTCATAATATTAATGACTAACGCCATCAATGTTTGGAATGCCATCATAAATATGAAGAACGCTTGGAACTGTCAAAAAAGTGTTTGATGTACTGTATGTGAAGAATACGTTTCATCATATTAATGCACCAAAATATAAAGTACAACATATATGTTCATCATATTGAAGAACGCTGCTCATTAAACCAAATTTCTATCAAAATATTTTTTTTCGTTCATTTTTCATTACTTCTCAGTTCTTAACTAGTTCTTGTGTGTTATTTCTTATATAATGCTTGCTCGACATGCATAAATTAGTAAAATGTTTTATAATATATTTATTATATTTATAACTTTTTATTAATAAAAATTAATTTATAAAAAAAAAATTGTTCGAAAAAAAAAAAAAAAAAAAATATTTTTTTTTTTTCGAACAAATTTCATCCATTTGACAATTTTTTTTTCGAACATTTTTTTTTTTTTAATTTTTTCGAACAAATTTTATCCATTTGACAATTTTTTTTTTAAATTTTTTAATTAAAATTTGCACAACACTTTTTTTCTAATTATTTTATAAAAAAAAAATGTTTTTAATTTTTTTGAAAAATATTATGAAAAAATTCATCAATATGACAATTCATATTCATTGAATTGAATATTTTGTTCATATATATAATGAATACATTCATTAATATGTCATTTAATGAACGGTGGTATCAATATGATGAATCTGGTTGTTGGTGAAAAAATTCATAATATTTATGAATAAATATATCATATTGAAGAATGTTTTTTTCTGTGTACTTCTCAGTTCTCAAGTAGTTTTTGTATATTATTTCTTATATAATCCTTGCTCGATATTAGTAAAATGTTTTATAATATATTTATTTAAATTACAACTTTTTATTAATAAAAAAATTTATAAATTGTTGTTTGTAAAAAAAAAAATTTTTTTTTTATAATTTTTTTTCGAACACAAATTTTATTTTTCGAAAACTTTTAAAATTTTTTTTTTTTTTTAATTATTTTTTTTCCAAAGAATTATTTTTTTCGAACATTTTTTTTTGTTGAGAAAAAAAAATTTTTTTCGGATGATATTTTTTTTTTGTTATTTTTAAAATAAAATTTTTATCGTATTATTTTCTTTTTTAAATATTAGTTCAAAATATTCATCATATTAAATATTATATTCATAAATATTATGAACAAATTCACCAATAAGACGATTCAAAATCATTGTAAAGGGTTTTTCAAAAGGGACGCTACAAAAGAGCGACGGGGACAGCAAACGACGCCATTTTGACATTTCTCTTCAGTTAGGTTTGCCATTTCATGAAGGAAAGATATACGAATTCGAATTTCGGTAGTTAATTTTAATAATTTCGACTCGTTGTTGGCTCGTATATCTTTCCATCATGAAATGGCAAATCTTACTGAAGAGAAATTTCAAAAGAGCGGCAAGAAATATGGCGTCGTTTGCTGTCCCTGCCGCTCTTCTTTTGTAGCGTCCCTGTTGAAAAACCCTTGGAAAAAACTTTTGTAGCGCTCTTATTGAAAAACCCTATATTAAATATTTCGTACTTCACTATGATGTTCGATGGTATGAATATGTTCATATATATATAATGAATGCATTCATCAATATATCATTTAATGAACGCTGGTATAAATAGGATGAATCTGGTAGATGGTGAAAAAATTCATAATATTTATGAATAAATTTATCATATTGATGATTTTTTTTTCTGTGGGGAAGAAATGTCTTTGAAAATAATTGGCTCGGAGAAAAATAGTCTGGGGATATATTGTCTAGAAATGAATTGTAGAGCGGAATAATTCTTGGGAAAAAATTGTCCTGTACCAACAAATATTTTTGTAAAGCTGTACTTCGAATGTTACTATTTATATTTTGTGTTGTATGTGTAATTAATAAATACATGAAATAATATTTATATAATTATAAAAATTCCTTAAATTTTTCCCATAATTTTTCATTTCAAATATCAAACGCGTGTGAAAAAACGTCGACACTTCTGTCCCTATGCAGCATATAAATTCCTAGCAATTTCATTTAAAAAATTATACATCATTTTATTTTTAATTTTTTTGCTTTCTCCAGCATCACGAATCTCTAAATGCGATTAGCAACAACTAGAAAATATTACTTCAAACAACAAAAACCATTACCACTTCAACTCCAACTATAAAAAAAAAAATCGAATAAACCACGCGAATGCGCGATTCAAAAAACCTGTTCGTTGCAGCATATCTTTGGCCACAAAATGTGGCCAAACTACCAATTAACATTTCCCTGCACCATCCATCCATCTACTGCGCCTTCTTGCAGTGCTTACTTTCGTGCACCACCATCCTTCCGTACTCAATCGTATAAACTATCAACCTACCATCCATCCATCCTTCCAGCATCGTTGCACTCAAATTTTGCACTCCAACATTAAGCGTCAAGTGCGAAAGACGTGCCTCGCAATTGCATTTGTAATTTGGCTATCAAACCCTTTCTTCCTCTGCGCCAGCAATATTTCCACCAGTACTTTTTGGTACCTTTACCTCGTTTTTATTTGTCCGCTCTTTACTAATATTTTGAAGTTTTCGAACTGAAAAATGCTTTTTGATGTGTTAAATGCTGCCCAGTGCGAATCAATCCAA
This sequence comes from Dryomyza anilis, assembly GCA_951804985.1. Taxonomy (NCBI): domain Eukaryota; kingdom Metazoa; phylum Arthropoda; class Insecta; order Diptera; family Dryomyzidae; genus Dryomyza; species Dryomyza anilis. The sequence continues at coordinate 30,828,517 of OX638131.1, forward strand.
AGGAACTGTATTTCTTTATTTACTTTTTTTTCAGAAAAATGTACTCACTTTTAAATATTGTTTTTAATAATTAGAAAAAATCATGTAAAAATAGTAATAAATAACAATTGCTTTGGAAGATCGAATTTCCCATATATAATATTTTGAGGTTACCCAAATGAAATTCATCGAAAATGTAAATCATACGAAATATGTCATGGGAAACTCTAGAAAAGAGTACTATTGATGGGACTATTGTTCAACCAGAACTACTGCCGAACATGAACACTTTGCGCATAAAGTCTATTATCCCAGAATCACTCAAAATAAAATCTGCTTAAAATACACAAAATCGTTCGGGAATTTTATGAAAAATTTTGTGAAATTTATCCATGAAATATTTCGTAAAACATACGAAAGAACTTCCATAAATTTATGATAAAATTACGAATATTAAATGTTTATTTTCAGAAACTATTAGTAGATTTCATCCACGAAAGCCATTGGTACATAATACGAAAGATTCGTAATTTCAAGAATATTTGTGTACCATTTTACGAATATATTCATACATTTTACGAAAGTATTCGTACTTTCGACAATTTATGAATCTTCCAAAAAAATACACGAATACTTTGTTTAAAAAAAACTGTCGATGAATATGAATATTCATTCATAAAAATATGATATAATATGCAGTAATTTGATACTTTTTGTATTTTATAACTATCTCCTTGTGACCATGATACCTATTAAAATAAAATGCAGCTCCAAGTTGCTTATTTGACGCAACGGATTTCTTTTTTTACTAATTATTCGTAAGAAATACTAATGTTTTGTAAAATTCTACATAATATAATAATATAATATAATAGTTTGGCGCAACAGTCCTGTATAGAACTTCGACCGAGCACTGAGCTACCGCGGCTACTACATTCTACATATAGCCTCAAAATTTACGAAAGTTTAGTAATTTATTCGTACAGTATGTTATTCTTTCGTAAAAATAATCAAATAAAAAATGATATTACAAAAGTTTCGTTATTTAAACGAAATATTCTTAATTTTATTGTTGTTTTAATTTTACGAATTTTGATTCATAATAGATACGAATTGTTCGTAAAAAATATTTTGGGAAAAAATAAACATTACAACTGTTTCTTGTATTCTAAGAATTATTTGTGTATTTTACGAAATAAAAATTACAAAAAAATATTTTGTGAAATGTGCTAGAAATTATTTTGAGTGTTTCTCGAAACAAATATGTCCCTTTCAAAGTTCTTCATCAGAAATTAAAAAGAAAGTACTTTTCACACAATTTTTCCAGAGGAATTCATTCCAAAACTAGAAATTGTAAGACATTGTTCTGGAAGAATGATCAATCATGGGACAAGACAAATAATTTCGGACAGACGATAAAATAACAAAATTGGTATTGCTTTCAAACCATTATTTCCAGTAGAAAATTAGCCTTTTAGGAACTAGAACAAGCTATTCGTGTAACTGGTCGGGCTATGACAAAATACAAAGATCAGTTCCCGATGATGATCATCTCACAATTTCTATTAGAGATTATATTAATAAAATATACACAATAATACAAATATTATATTTCTAACAAATTCTTGAAAACTGAACGCCAATTATACTTGTCTTTTAAAGATTTTAAGCAAACTAATTCAATGTTTTAAAATTTAAAAAATACAGTGAGCCAAAATGTTTTTCAGGAAACAAACAGACAAATGGAAGATAGTGAGTAGTTAATAGAAGATTTGTACGATCTAATCGAGAATATGCATTTTTTGATACAAATGCCGTCTTTGCCAGCATGAAATCTTTCGAAGAACCCGATGTCTGGTATTGGTCATGAATATTCCCTGCATATTTCCGGCAGACGCAAAGATAGATGAAAGTGGAGGGCAGATTATCTAATTTTCTAGAATTTTAAAGGAAGATTCTTTCTCGGAATATTTTGATTCAAACTCTGCATTGGGCCTGCCAAAAATATTGTCTAAGGCTGCTATACGTTCCACAATTTTTCATTTATCTGTGTATTTGTCAGGATATGCCAAAAGTATTCCTGAAAGAAGCTAGACATTTCCGTTTTTATTAAATTTCTACAAAGTGTTGGAAGAAACAGCCACTAAAACTGATCTAAATTGGTTGTAGTTTCGGATATAAAAAATGACTTAAGAGTTGAGAGAACCGAATAAGTTCGATTATTCATATGAAGAATATTTTGAGTTGATGAATATTTAAATTTGATGAATATTTGAATTTGAGAAATATTTCAATTTGATGAATATTTGAATTTGATGAATATATAAATTTGATGAATATTTGAATTTGATGAATATTTGAATATAACGAATATTTGAATATTTAAATTTTATGAATATTTGAATTTAACGAATATTTGAATTTTATGAATATTAAAATTTAATGAATATTTGAATTTAATGAATATTTTAATTTGATGAATATTTAAATTTGATGAATATTTGAATTTGATGAATATTTGAATATAATGAATATTTGAATTTGATGAATATTTGAATTTGATGAATATTTGAATTTGATGAATATTTGAATTTAACGAATATTTGAATTTTATGAATATTTAAATTTGTTGAATATTTAAATTTAACGAATATTTGAAATTGATGAATATTTAAATTTGATGAATATTTGAATTTAATGAATATTTTAATTTGATGAATATTTAAATTTGATGAATATTTGAATTTGATGAATATTTGAATATAATGAATATTTGAATTTGATGAATATTTGAATTTGATAAATATTTGAATTTGATGAATATTTGAATTTAACGAATATTTGAATTTTATGAATATTTAAATTTGTTGAATATTTAAATTTAACGAATATTTGAAATTGATGAATATTTAAATTTGATGAATATTTGAATTTAATGAATATTTGAATTTAACGAATATTTGATTTTTATGAATATTCAACCAATGAACAGTAGTTCATTAAATTGCAGAATAGTTTTTTGTTTGAACATTCATAATATACACACAACAACAAAATTTCACCAGCAACCAGGATTCATCCTATTGATGAATTCATTCATCGAATTAAAAACGTATTTTTAAATATTTTTCATTTTCATTGTTTTTTTTTTAACATCAAATTTATACAGAAATTTGTCTCTATTTACACATTTCTAATATTTAATTGCTAATTATACGATGAATCCAGTTCATCATATTAATAAACAAGTGTACATCATATTGATGAATTTTGTTCATAAAACCATATTAATTTAAATATCATAAAGCATATAAGAATTATAAATTCATAAGTATATAAATGGAGACAAATTGTTACTTGAAATTTGATGTTATAAAAAATATTGAAAATGGAAAACATTGAAAAAATACGATTTAAGTTCAATGAATTAAATCATCAATATAATGAATACTGCTAATATCATCAATTATTCAATTTCCGACTGGAGCCTTGGACTTGGTGTTGCCACCAACATGACCAAACGTGCAGCAACTGCTGCGCTTAATCACGTTTTGTTGCTGTTATTTTTTTATTTTATTTTATTTATTAAGCCAATGTTGCCACCCCGTGGCAACTCCCGCTTTCATGCAACTCTTTTTGGCATTTTTTCAGTTTTTTCATGTCATTATTGTTGCTTTTTTTTTGCATGACGTTGCTTTTTTTTAACAACAACAGTTGCAACTGCACTCAATTGGCTTCATCTGCTGTTGTTGTTACTGGTGCTACTGATGTTGCTGGATCAACTTTTGCTTTGAGGGTTTCACTTGCTAACATCTTTTTGTTGCAGCACTTGTTGGTGTTGTTATTTTTGTTGTTGTTGTTGTTGTTGCTTTATTATACAGTTATTACCAAGCGCTTTTCAGCTGGCCATCAATATTTCAGTTTTTTATTTTTATTTATTTTTTTTTGTTTTTTTGCGTTACTGCTCTTGGCGCATTTTGAGAAATTCCAATCGTATTACGCCGTTGCTGACGATTTATGTACGTATGTTGTTGCGTTTGATATCCAACATTTTGAAAACAAACAAAAATACTTACTACCTACACTTATGAAGGGTATGCTTCGAGGTACTTAGTAAAATAAGTATTTTTTATTTTTACTCTTAAGTGCACTTTTAGTTAGTTTTATATTTTAAACAAATTTTTAATTTCAATTTACCACCAGATTTTGTGAAAATTTATGACAACTATAACATGCTAATTGAGAAATTTGCTGATAAAGTTTACCCTATTAGGGAAGAGATAATCAAGGCCAGATAATGTTTGTCAGTTCCATTTCAGTTCTATTTCATGACCCTAGTACTATTTCTTATAGGGATATCCAACCATATCTTCACCATAAACATAACCAGTAAGAAAGTTAATGGTAAAAACTTAAACAAAAACAACTGGACTACATCACTATTTCATTTCGTTATAATAATTTTTAATATGGTCAGATACAAAACTATTTTTAGCAAAAATTTGTAGTGCAAATTTCCATACGGAACGTTCGGAATTATTCTGAGATTTATTACGAAATATCTGCAAATTTTAGAAACAAAGTGCATATATACAAAAATAAAGTAAATTGTCTCCGCTATGTTCTGATATAATTCAAAAAAATATATATATTGTACGAAAAAAGTATTTTTAGAATGAAAATCGTACTGATAATTTCTATACGGAATTTTTTGTTCCGTCCGCATTTTTTCTGTGATTTATTATGAAATAACTATAAATTTTAGGAACAAATTGTAAATATACAATGAAAGCACATGTGCATACTTATTTTTTAAAATAATTTAAAAAAAATAATTTGTACGCAAAATTTGCTGAAATTTTAGCATTTCCATATGAACCTTGACATGTACTTCCGTTTTCCAGAACAACCACCATTTAATTTTTTCTCTTGATCTCCGTATAGAGTTCTCTAATTTTGTTGCAATTGTTTAGTCCTATTTAAATACTATTTGCACAACAAAAATCAAGTAAATTCATTAATTTTCACTCGAGATATTAAAGTTTTAAGCGTACGAATGTCCCGTCCGGAACCCCAGGAAATGTCCATATGAAAAAAATTCCGAATTATAGCATCATTGCGAGAAAACATTACATTCTATTTGGTCAAAAAGTCAAGGGGTATTTAACAGAAAAAAGTTCAATTCAGCCAGTATAAAGTAAAAATCACACGTAGATATTAGTATTATATGAGGTATTTGAATATAAGTGGTCGTGTCACAGGTCACAATTAAGCGATCATGCTCATTTTTAATACGAGAAATCTTAGGTATATAAATAATCTAATTTCGGAATTTCTTTGATCCACCTGTTCTAGTTTTCTTGCAATCATGATTTTAACTAACTGGCAGACAGGCAGAGAAACAGACTGAGATACAGACAAATAAACAGACAGATGGACAGACAGACAGATGAACAGACAGGTGGACAGACAGACAAACTGAAATAACAAAATCGACTAATAATGTGACGCTGATCCAGTATATACTATTCTGCACCGGCCACGTCTTCTTATAAAAGTTACAAACGGATGTAAAAACTGATCATTATACAAAAGAACAGTAAATTCTAATTCTTCTGTAGAATATAAAAACGCGAGCTGCATAAACATTCACTTGGTAACATCGATATGGCAAAGAGAATTAAATAAAGTTCTAGAGATAGCTTGGAAAATAATGCGATATCGGAATCGAAAAATTTCGGAAACATGGCAGACTAGGCAGAGGTCGAAATTATAATTTAATGCATATTTTTAATTTGGAATCGTTTGGAATATACTGATAACTTTTAAAAACATTTTTAAATGACGACAAACAACGTTAGATTCAAAGTCAGGGTTAGACAGAAAGTTGGGGTCTTCTATGTGTTAGCTGAAAGTGTTTTTAAGAAAATATAAAAATTGAAATCTACACCAATATAAAAGAACCATATCAAAGAACCAGAGCTAAAATGATTGTAGAATTAATGTAATTTCATATTTCATTTAATTGAAACAAAGGTGATATCGTCACTATCATGCTAAAGGGGTGAATGTGCAATTTTTTCACATTTGCGTTTTTTTTACATTTTTGAATATAGTTTATGCTCAAGTATGCTGTGCCAAAATCGCGTGTCATTTTGTTGGATATTTCTAGCCACAAAAGACAAAACCAAAAGGGTGAATTTGAAAAATTGAATATCTTGTCATGCCAAAAGGGCGAAAATTTTCGTTTTTTCGCCATAACTTTTTATTTGTATAAGATAAAATATTAGTGTAATAACATTTCTTGTTTATTTTCAAAGCACCTATTGATCTGCATCACTAATTAAAAATATTTTGCCAAACAATAATATGCCATTTGTTATTTGCAGGAAATTTTTTTGGTTCACAAAATTCGTCACAAAATTGTCCAAATGTAAAGATATTTTATGTATGTTATAATAATTGACGAATAAACCAAAATAACAGAAAAAATTAAAAAAAATATAAAATTTGCTTATTTTTAAAGCACTCCAACTTTAAAATATCATTTTCCAACCCTTTTAAAAAGGCACATTTGCCCCTTTTTAAATCTGAAACGATATATTTAATTTATACATAAATAAAATATTGACCACTACAATACTCTCTCGTTGTACAAAACATTACCATCGAATGCATATCAAAGAAAGTGTGTCAAACCATAAATATTATGATTTAATTCCCGATCAAGTTTAAAGCACATTCGCATGATTTTCATTTTAATTTTGATGGGGGCTTATATAACTGCAACAAGTAGGTACAGTTATAAACCCGCAAAAATGCCATAAAAACAGGATGCGCACAACAAACGACCGCACAACGTAAATATTACGAGTTTTTGAATAAATTTTAAGGGGGACCGATATTTTATTTTGAATGTGCGCAAATTGCATATCGGCGAATAAATTTGCCGTCGGTCATTAACGAACCATGACATTGTTGGTAATGAGTGAATGAAAAAGAGAAACGAAAAAACGGGAGAGAGAGCGAAAGCGTACGACAAAGAGAATCGCGAATTTCGAATTCTTAAATGATCCTCTTTATTAAACGCGTGTAGGTACTATGTATTTAAGAATAATTATTTTATTATGTTTTATTTTATATTTCGTTTACTTTTTGTGCACTTTATGACGTTTCCAAGGAAGCGCATTGTCCAGAGTTGACTTTTGTTCGGATGATTTTGTTGGTGTCGTTGTTGATTCGATTCTCCTATAGCCCATCATGATGCGTAAATTAATTTAATTAGCCTCATTTACCATGCAGCAGTATTTTGACATGTATTCATTGGCTGTTGACACTTTTACTTCGGTGCAGTTCATTACATTTAATTTCATTCAGTAGCACTACAGCTCGTAAATGAAGGCAGCCACAAAGGATCATTATTTGCGTAGCGGTGCAACGCGACGATCCTCAAGAGTATCTTTGACTGGCTTGTCATGTGTGAAAGAAAACACGTTTTTGTTTTCATAGGTACCTACTTAGTTTTTGAAAGGTTACTGACGCCGACATATTGACTGGGCAATGTGACTTTACAAAACCGTTAAATATATATTAAGTAGTTGATGTTTAATAACTATCACAATCAGTGACTAAAACCCTTTGGAATATTGGTTCTGGTTTTAAGATTTTTAAAATAGCGGCGTTCCAAACATTTTTTTAATAACGGTTCCGATACCGGTTTCAAAATCGAAAAGATTCCGTTTCCGGTTCTTTGCGGTCCCTAACAGGGACTAAAATATCGACTCCGGTTGTGGTTCCAAGATTAAAAAAAAAAACAGTTCCGGTTCCGATTCCGGTACCACAAAAAAATTATAATGGCTTCGGTTCCAAACATTTTTTAATAACGGTTCCGATTCCGGTTGCAAAAAACGAAAAGATTCAGTTACCGATTCCGGTTCTTTGCGATCCCTGACAGGACTAAAATGTCGGTATCGGTAGTGGTTCCAAGATTTTTTTTCAAATGCGGTTCCGGTTCCACCAAAACAAAAAAAAATGATACACAGAGAAAAAAAATACTGTATTTAAGTATGAAAAAGACTTAGAATTAAGTCTGCAAAGACTTATATTAAGTACTTAAGTAATATAAGTCTGTGCGGACTTAACTTAAGTGTGTGCGGACTTAATATTAGTCGAATTTGTGATGGTGCTATTCTAAGTCTTTTTCATACTTAAATACAGTATTTTGTTTTTTCTGTGTAAGTGTTCCGGTTCCAAACATTATTTTGATAACGGTTCCGATTCCGGTTCCAGAAATCGAAACGATTTCGTTTCCGATTCCGATTCTTTGCAGTCCCTGACAGGCATAAAATATCGATTCCGGTTATGGTTCTAAGATTTTTAAACAGCGATTCCGATTCCAACAAAAAATAAATATATGGGATTCCGGTTCTTTGCCATCCCTAATCACAATATCGTTAAAATTGAATGATGTTTATACCCTACACCTATGAGATACAGGGTTTACTAAGTTTGTGCAGATATTATAACGCCCTTAGGAAGCATGACCGGTATGGAAGAATATATCGTCACTGTCATGTGCCAAAGAGCGAATTTGCATTTTTAAAAATGTTGGGAAATAAAATTTTAAAGTTCTTCAAAATTTAGTAAAATAAAGTTTTTTTTTCAATTTTTTCTGTTATTTTGGTTTACTCATCAATTATTATAACGCCTATAAAATATCTTTGGATTTGGAGATCTTACTGAATTATAAATACTGATTTTGTGAGGCTATATACTGATTAAAACGCAAACATTTTTGTTTTTTATGCTATAACTTTTTATTTGCGCAAGATAAAATAGTAATATTCCGGCATTAATTGTTCGTTTTTAAAGCACCTATCTGGCATCATTATTTAAAAATATTTTGCCAAGCATTAATATGCCATTTGTTATGTGCAAGAAAAATGTTTGTCAAAATATTTTTAAATAATGATGCCAGATAGGTGCTTTAAAAACGAACAATTAATGCCTTTACACCATTATTTTATCTTAAACCAATAAAGAGTTATAGCTAAAAAACGAACAAATTGAAAATCTTGTCATACCAAAAGGGCGAATCTTCTCGTTTTTTTGCTATAACTCTTCATTGGTGCAAAATAAAAAAGTGATGTAAAGGCATTAATTGTTTGTTTTTAAAACACCTGTCAATCGATCATCTAATAATATTTTGCCAAACATTAATTTGTTATTTGCAGAAAAACTGGCAAACTATTTTTTAATAATGATGATAGGTGCTTTAAAAATAAACAATTTTACACCACTTTTTTATTATACACCAATAAAGAGTTATAGCAAAAAAATGAAGAAATTGGAAACATTGAAAACCTTGTCATGCCAAAAGGGCGAATTTTTTCGTTTTTTTGCTATAACTCTTTAGTGGAGCAAGATAAAATAGTGATGTAAGGACATTAATTGTTTGATTTTAAAGCATCTAACGATTGGCATCATTATTTAGAAATTAATTGCCAAACATTTTTCTTGCAAATGAGAAAAATTCAAAAAAATATTTTAAAATAATGATGCTGATCGATAAGTGTTTTAAAAACAAACAATTAAACCCTTTACACTACTATGTTATCTTATACTATGTTATCTTATAAAATAACGAAAAGATTCGTCCTTTTGGCATGATAAGGTTTTGTCTTTTGTGACCAGAAATATCCAACAAGTCCACACACGATTATGGCACAGTATAATAATATATAATACTTAAGGAATCAGCAACTCGAAAAGTATTCAAGATAAATATAAAACGTAAGAATTACTGAAATTCTTTTAAATTTATGAGAATTTGTATGTGTATGCATTTGAATTTTTCCTAAAATTATGGATAAGATCTAAAAGACTATGTTTGGTATTATGTTTCTAGAGGTTGTGACGATCGTTTGTGCAATTTCAACCGCATCAAATTGTAAACGTTTAGTACATTTTTTTTGGCAATCGCACTTAAGTAAACTAGTGCGATTGAAATCATTGAAAGTTGAACATTGACTTTAAGATTCGTGCATAAATTTTTAATATTTATTTTTTAATGTTACTGTAATAATATTAATTATTATTGCAATAGACAAATTTATAAATATTTTATTAATTTTGTTTTCAATTCGTAAGAATCTTTATGCATATTTGTCATGCGTTTGAATTTTTCATTAAGGTTTGGATAAAATGTGAATGATATTTGTTTGATATTATGTTTCAATAGGTTGTGACGATCGTTTGTGCAATTTCAACCGCATCAAATTTAAAACGTTTTGTCTATTTTATGGGCAATCGCAACTTAGTAAATAAATGCGATTGAAATCAACATATATTTTTCTTTAGATCATTTGCATCAATTTTGGATATTAAATATTGGATATTTAATTTAATAGAGTAAGGCTATTTATTAATAATAATAATAATAGTTTGGCGCTACAGTCCTGTATAGAACTTCGGCCGAGCTCTCTCACCATTTTGAGCTGTGCGTGTTATATTTGTACTCAAAGTGGTGGGACCTACAGTTTATTGCCGAATCCGAACGGCGGGTGAGAGCTTTTTCATAGGCAATGGTTTTACTCTCGTAGGTTTGCCATTTACTGACGAGAGGTAGCGCGGTATAGAAAAATGTTTCTATGAAAAGATGTTGTTAGCCCCAGTCCAGGTTTGAACCGGGGACCTTTCGGCTCGCAGTCCAACGCACTAACCACTGAGCTACCGCGGCTACTATTTATTTATTATTGCTATTAAAAATAAATGCACATTTTACTGGTATCTCGATTTGTGAAAATCTTTTTGTATGTGAAGCGTTTGATTTTTTCCTAAGACCTAGTTTCAATATGAATGATAAGTTTTGGTATTATCGTTTCTTTACATTAATATCATTGTAGCCACATTTTCAACCGCATACAAATAATTCTTATAATAAATTTTATTATTTTTTGAGATTCTTCGGAATTTTTTTCTACATGCCAAAAAGGCGAATATTTTCGTTTTTTTGCCATAACTTTTTATTGGTAAAAGATAAAAAAGTATTATCAAGCAAATAATTGTTTGTTTTGAAAACACCTATCAATAGGCATTATTATTTTAAAATCATTTTTCGAATTTTTGAAAAATGTTTGCATAATGTTTTTAAATAATGATGCCAATCGATAGGTACTTTGAAAAAAATAAATTCATGCCTTTGAACAACTACTTTATCTTGCACAAATAAAAATTTCTGGTAAAAAAACGAATAGATTCACCCTTTTGGAATGACAATATTTTCAATTTTTCAAATTTTTCTATGGAGAATTTATATATCTCAATATTGAACTGACTTTTATAACATACATATATAAAAATATAAAATTTGACTTTTATTTTTAAAAATATCACTTTTGTTATAGGCTGCGATTGAAATTAGTATTATGAAAATTTATATTATTTTTGAAATCAAATTTTGGAAAACCTTTCAAACATAATTTAAAATTAAACTATTTAACGGAAATATTTTTTTAAAATCAAAAATAGATTGCTGTACTTTTAAAAATAAAATGAAATATTTACAAAAAAAATAATCCGAAATCAAAACGAAAGTAATATTTTAATGATGATATCATCGCCATTCAAATTCTTGTTGCTGCATATTGTGCAACAAAAAAAAAATTAAAAAAAAAACCAAGCTGTTAATAAAAAAAATTAGACTATGAGCAAAAATGCATCCCTTGACACAGTCTCGTATTTAAACGACCAGCCGCATTTTGCATAAAAACTCGATCTAATGTAACAGCAACAGCAGTGAAAACAACTGCAGCAATAACAAAACAAACAAAAACAACAACAACATATTCAACAGAATGTATCTACAAAATGCATCTAATGATTTTCATCCGTTAATTTAAATTATGTCATTTTACATGCTTGACTGCATCACGTTTAACAAACAGATGGCGCGACCTAATCGCAAACCGTTTAATAAAACTCTCCCCAACCTCTTACATCATCTAAAATTCTCCCTTTTCTATATTGACATTAAACATTCCATAACACCCATCATATTGCATAGAAGCAATTCGAGATATTCCACTTACTTTCCGTTATAATTTACATTCTTTTACATGATATGCACCCCTTTGATTTACCTTACCATCCACAATACTTCTTATTACTCATTAAGTTCTTATTACACTATATTCACATTCCAATTACCTTCTCATTACATTCAAAATTACTTTCTATTATATGTATAATTCTTACTACGCTTTATATGGGCCATTCCACACCAATTCGACCAAAAAAAGTCATTTTACCTTTTCGATTTCAATAAAATTTGGACAACTGACAAAGGGTATGACAAGATATGCACTGACCAATTTTTTATTTATTTTTTTCGTCCACTACTTCCAGAGATACAGTGGCTCAAAGTTACAAAAAATGGGCCAAAAATTTCTTTTGTATGGTTGTTCATATTTAAAAATCTCTTAAACTAGAAATGCTAGAAACTCCATTGATAGCTCGTTTTAAAGCTAATAAAACAATCTTTTAGAGCAGGCATGTCAAACTCAGTTGGCATCACGGGCCGCATTGGGAATTCAAATGATGAGGCCGCATTTGTGTACCATAAGAAAAAAAAAATCGCTCGTTTTTTACATTTGTTAAAAAATACAATGTTAAGATTATCAAATTTTTCATAGATCTTCCTTAAAAACGCAGCAGGCGAATTTTTTTTTGTAAAAAATGGTGCGATTTTTGTCTGTGTGAAATAATGGGAAAAATGTCCGAACTTCTTTGATCCTGCCAAATATTTTGTCTGAGGTATTTACAGTGGAGTACCTATATTTCAAACACAATCATCCAAAATTGTTGCAATTTTTTATGCCGGCAAAATTGTACGATATCGAATTAGATCTTGTACCAATATCGATGGCCAAATCGTACTGAAACTGCAAAAATAGTTCAAAGCGACATATCGCAGTTTTTTTTTTCGAAACGATAATAAAAACTATTCTGGATTAATGCTACATCAAATAGTTAAAATATATCGATGTTTATTTGAAAAGCATTGCGATATAATAAGTTTTTAATTTTTGGGTTATATGGGAGGTGCAACACCCAGTTCACCAAACTCACCGAGATATTGCCTATACTCTGCCCGGACCCAACATACATATTGTGTCAAAATTTGGTTCAATTCGGTTCAGCCGTTTTGACGCCTAATTGGAACATACAGACATACATAAAGGGTTTTTCAAATGGGACGCTACAAAAGTAGAGCGACAGGGACAGCAAACAACGCCATATTTCTTGCCGCTCTTTTGACATTTCTCTTCAGTAAGGTTTGCCATTTCATGATGGAAAGATATACGAGCCAACAACGAGTTGAAATTATTAAAATTTACTACCGAATTTCGGAGTCAGTTGCGTCAACGTTAAGAGCGCTACGTCCAATTTATGGTCGTCATAATCGTCGAATGTGGCGAATTTTGCGAAAAGATCCTGGCCTACATCCTTACAAAATCGAACTGACGCAAGAACTGAAGCCGCTTGACCACCAGAAGCGTCGTATGTTCGTGAATTGGGCTGAGCAACAACTTAAAAATGGCTTCGTCGATAAACAAAATAAGCGTTATTGGTCAGACAGCAATCCACACGTACTCCATTAGTCATCATCATTTCCCGAAAAAATTACGGTTTGGTGCGGTTTATGGGCCGGCGGCGTCATTGGGCCGTACTTCTTCCGTGATGATCAAGACCGGCACGTTACTGTGAATGGAATCGCTACCGTTCAATGATAACCGAATATTTTTGGTCCCAATTGGATGATATGGACTTGGAGGACATGTGGTTCCAAGAGGACGGCGCCACACAGCGAATGCCACAATCAATTTATGGGAAACCAAGTTTGGAGAACGTGTTATCTCACGAAATGGTCCAGTCGATTGGCCGCCTCGGTCGTGCGATCTGACGCCGTTAGACTATTTCCAGTGGGGCTACGTCAAGTCTATGGTCTATGCCAACGAGCCAGCGACGATTGATGAACTTCGTACAAATATCGAACGTGAAATTGCAGCAGTATCGGCCGATTTATGCTTGAAAACCGTCGAAAATTGGGTTCAGCGTCTGGACTTCTGCTAGCGTGGCCGTCGTGGTCATGCAAAAGAAATCGAGTTCCATATATAATGGCATCGAACGTACATTTACAGGAATAAAAATTCCATTGATATCAAAAACCGCAGATGAAAGGTTGGTGGGCCGCGTGTTTGACATGCCTGTTTTAGAGTATCTTGTAAGTAACTTCTAAACTTGAACATATGGCCCATCCTTACACTACAAAATGTATGCCCTTAAAAATATCCCTTTTTAAAATTCTGAAAACATATTTTGGTTGATTTAATTTAAATGTTTAGGTTAAATTTAAAGATGTTATTTTGATGGCATCATATTTTAATAAATAATATTCTAAATTTTTACATATTTTTTGAATTGAAAAAATATATTTTTTATTCAGCAGTAAAATTTGCAATAATTTTTAATAAATTTGTAACTCTGATTTTTAAAAACACGTCATTTCCATCAAATTGTCTCTAGTATTTGAGAAATATACCATTATTCGAAAAATGTAAAAACTTAAATGTTTATCAGTTTTTCGATATTTCAATAGTTTTCCTAGTTATCGATTGTTTTATACTATTTTTGAGCACTAAAGTACTCTACGGTGATAACGGGGTGTGCTAGATACTATTGTTGTATATGGAATTTGTTAAATATTTTATGGCGAATTTTTATAATAAAAAAAAAATAATAATTTTACACTAAAATTTCATAAAAAATAATTTAATAAAAAAAAAAATCATATTTTTTTTACTTTGTTGAGAAAAATATCATAGCTCCTTATAGAATTTTTCAGTATTAAAATCCTTTGTATTTTAATCAGTTATCTTTAAAATGAATGTAATATGATTTCTCTGGGATTGAAATTGCAAAAGTTATAACTAAATATTTGTAAGTATCTACTTTTATAAATGCAATTTTGAAAACACCCTGTATATCAGTGGGTGTTTCAGATACACCCCTAGTCTGGAACAATTTTTTTCATGAAATGATCCAAGGAATCTGTGTATGAAATATTATTAATGTTCTGAGGCGGAAACTATTATTTTATAAACTTTATAGGGTAAGGGTGGAAAGTGGGTAGAGTGGGTGTAAAAAATGTATTGAAATTTAAACTTTATATTAAGCTATATTTAGTACAAATTGTAAGTTATATATAGACGATATTAGTTTTGATGCGGTTGAATGGGATTCTGGACCACTGTGCGCTGGTCGTTTTGGTGCGGAATAGTCCATATATGTTATATCATATTGAACCTCTTTATGATACTTTAATTACTTTTCACGCAATTTTCTTCCTATTACCTTCCTCACACGCCATCGTTTTCATCACCAATTGTTATCCATTCTCAAGTACATCGCATTATCTGGCTATTAATACACCATCTAAAATATCATTTTTGAACGTCTTAGTCATAATATACTGACTTCTTACGTACTTTTCTTATTTTCTTCAACCCCCATAACTTTCACCTTACCTTTCTCTTGCCAAGTGCTGTTCATAAATCCCATAACTTTCACCTTACCTTTCTCTTGCTGTTCATAAATCTCATTTTCAAATAACATGTTCATTTTCATTTCCAATCATGTTCATTTCCAATCATGATCTTTCCCTTGCCATCCACTAAATCCCATTTTCCAATTACGTGTTCATTTCTAATCATGAAATTTCCATTACCTATAAGAAGCTTTTTCTTTTGTTCCAATTGTTCACCTTTCAAGTATCTTTCCTTTACATTCCCCATAACCTTCCTATTATCCACTAATTACCTACCCATTACCTTCCAAATATCTTCCAATTATCTTCCAAATATCTTCCAATTACCTTCCATATATCCTCCCATTACTTTCCAATTACATTTACATTACCTTTCCAATAAGTTCCCATTGTCTCGTTATTAACTTTCATTACGTTTCTCATCGTTTTCTGATTACAATTTCTCTTTCCCTTACTTTGCCCCCACTTTCACCATCCTCATCGTTACTATTTCCATATCCCCAATTCATAACCCTCTCATCACCACCTCCCCAACCCATCTTACTCATCACTCTATAACTGCGCACACCCACTAAGCTCACTTCCGCTAGTGTCGTCTCTCAGTCAGCAAGTCCGTTAGTCATACAGTCAGCTGACCCTTGCTTGACTCTCGCGCCTCTTTAAAGCAACCAACCACAACAACAACAACAACAGCTGCAACAGCAGCAACAGCAGCAACAGCAGCAACGAGAGCAATTTACCGACAGCGACCAACAAACATTAGCTGTCAACTCGAATAAACAAATTAATTAACTACAATTGTGCGCAAATTATTTTTTCTATTACTTATTGTTGCATTTGTTCCGCATTTTCAAATTTAAAATTCGTTCTATTTATTAATGTTTTTCCTTGTAATTTTTTTGTTGGTCTTCTTTTTTTTACTTTCGACACAATCCCGCACTTGTGCTGCGCAGTTGCCATCGTACAATGGCTTCCATTCGACAGTGCATACGTTTGTCTCGCTCTCGCTAATACTTTGCCTATGCACTAGGTGCCAAAGTTTAACATAGTTTTTTTTTTTTTTTTGGGAACTTCTTTCTCCGCTCTGTGTCCACGGCATCTACTGCCTGTTGGAGTTTTTCGGTGCAACAAAATTATTGGGGTAGGTGCTGTTCATTATATGTGCTTTTGCTGCTGTTGTTGCAAGTGTAGTTGTAGGTGTCCTCGATGTTGGTGTGTGCGTGTGTGTGTGTGTTGGGTTCTTTTTGTGTATCCGTGTTTTGCTGCATTTCCTCATTTGAATATAAAATGTCCGTATATGAAAAATTGTGCCAAAGTAGGTTTCAATGTTTTTATATTATATATTTTCCATATTTCCTTAATAGATATTCTCATACCAATCAGAAAGATTATTTAGATATTAATTATTAGTAGGTCGAAGTACTTAGAAGTTTGTAGAATACTAGCTGGACCCGTACACGACTCGTGCAAAGATTTTCTGAATGCAAGGATATGGAGCAATTTTATTAACATAAAGAACATTTTTATTATTTATATCAGGGACCAGTGCTTCGCTGTGGACTTTTTTTTATTGGTTTTATAAATGTAGTAACCAAAACCAAACTAATTCTCCGCTAAAACAACTTTTCTCATACTGTGTTTCCCCGTAGAATTCTTCCCCGTAGAGTTTTGTCCCAGTAGAAGTTTTAGTGTGCTGAGTTTACGTGTGGTGAATTTGGTGTGGTTAGTTTTAGTGTGGTAAGTTTTAGTGTGGTGAATTTTAGTGTGATGAATTTTGGTGTGTTGAGTTTCAATGTGGTGGGTTTTAGTGTGGTGAGTTTTAGTGTGTTGAGTTTTAGTGTGGTGAATTTGAGTGTGGTGAATTTCAGTGTGGTGAGTTTTAGTGTGGTGAATTTTAGTGCGGACTCCATAGTATCTAGGTGCAAATTTCAGTTAAATCGATTCAGCGGTTTAGACGTGATGCTGGAACAAACAGACAGACAGACCGATAGACGGACCAAGAGTTTTATATATATAGATATAAATTTTAGTGTGGTGAGTTGTAGTGTGGTGAATTTTAGTGCGGACTCCAAGTGCAAAATTTCAGTTAAATCGATTCAGCGGTTTAGACGTGATGCTGGAACAAACAGACAGACAGACCGACAGACGGACCAAGAGTTTTATATATATAGATATAAATTTGTTTTTAATGTATATCCGACCATCAATTATTATATTATATGCACAGTAAAATATATGTTTGTATAACAAATATAAATGCAGCATTTACACTATGTCACACAATTTTCCAGGTCTTCGAAAGTGCCAAAAAACAAAAATAATAGTTTCTGATATTGGTAGAAAATTTGGGTCAGATTACGTTAAGTGTCGTAACAGCGTTGGCTTAGTTGTGTGTAAATGCCTCGGACCAAGCGTCGAAAGGTCACGGGTTCAAACACCCGCGGCTGCAACATCAAAAAAAAAATAGAAAATGTTTTTATACCTCTCGGCACACAATGAGAGGTATAAATAAAACATTCCCTTAAAAAATCCTATCACACCCGCACCTCGGGTTTATCATTAAACCAGAGACCAGAAATAACTATTAACATTTATTTCAATTTGATTTTTCACTGAGAAATATCATTTAAAAAAAAAATAAATTCTTTGGTTGAGAGATATTTTTTATTTCAAAAAATAAAGGTCTTTAGTTGAGAGATACTGAGATATTAAAAAAAAATAAAAGTCTTTAGTTGAGAGATAATTTTAAAACAAAAGTCTTTGGCTCAGATTTATATTTGGATAATGGTTGTTAGTAGACCCAAAATTCAATTGGTCTCATTTAAAGGGAATTCATAAAAAAAGAGTTGGGAAAGTTCGGTCACATGGGGCGGATTTTTATTGTCGGTCGGGCCCGATTATGGAATACCCTACACCTTTGGTGGGGATATTAATGTGGGATATTTAATTGCATACCTTAATTTTAAAGTTTTTAATTATGCTGAACCTCCCCACCCTCAGAATATTATTCATATATCAGAAATTTACGTCTTATATCCCCATAAATTAAAAAAATTATACAAAAGTATAAAAAACTAAAAAAAAAAAATTTGAAAAATATAATTGGGCGGACCACGCTCATATTAAAAATTTTGAAAGGCTAATATTTCATAGATTTGATTTTAATAATTTACGGATCAAATTTTCACGGACGCGCCCATTTTTGGTGAATTCTAACAATACGTTTTAAACTTTATAACTATACTTTGAATACTTTTCGAGTTATTAGTTCCGAAAGTGTTATATAAAAGTGACTTGTGTGGGAGGTGGGCGTGTCCGTTGACCGATTTGGCTTATTTTCAAACTCAGTTCTTACTTTTGGCTGAAATATATTGAAACGAAATTTCATCGCATTCTGATCAGTATTTCTCAAGTTATTCTGTATTCGGACAGCAAGACAGCAAGACGGACAGACGGACAGACAGACGGACATGGCTAAACGGACTCGTGTAATGATGCTGATCATGAATATATATAGTTTTCCATACCGGACACGCCTCCTAAGGGGCGTTACAATATATGCACAATGTTAATATACCCTGTACCTCATAGGTGTAGGGTATAATGATAGGAAAACAAAAAATTATGGATTGTTGGCATACAGGCGAGATTATTGGATTGTTAATTGCAAAATTCAAGTTCGTCATTGGAACTTTTTTTGGGTGAATCTGTTCCAGTGGGATTACAGAAGTACCCAAGTGTGTCATAGCAACTTTGTTGGGTGAAATTGCGATGTTTTATAGTCCAACATTTAAAATTTTTATTTTTTATTTTTCGAACATTGCAGTTTTAGTCACATATTTTTTTTAAATGGTGATTTCGACCATTGCGTCGTTTTTGTCGGCCAACAATTTTTTTAACAAATTTTTTTTATTTCGAAAATTTTCAAAGATTGTTTATTTTATAGAATATTTTGTTTTGGAAAAATGTGACCATTGCATTGTTTTTGTCGCCCAAATTTTTTTAACCAACTTTTTTTTTCGATTTTTTTTTTTTTTGTCGAATAATTATTTATTTAATAATTATTTCGATTATTGCGTTGTTTAAGTCGTCCACACACTTTTCAAAAATTTTTGTTTTTCGAAAAATTTTGAATGTTGTTTTTGTCGAATAAATATTTTTTTGTAAATTTACACGATTGCGTGTCTTTTGTCGATCAAAAAATTTTTTTTTTCGAAATTTTTCGAACCTTCGAACATTTTTTTATCAATGTTTTTTTTGGGAACATTTTTTTAATTTTTGCTTTTAGGATTTTATTTCCATATATACTCAAATTTTGAATCAAAAGTTACCTTCAGTATGTGCTCCAGAAATATTGGGAGTCATCAAAAGAGAATTGTGTATCAACGCTTCTCAGCTTCTTAAAAATGACTAATGAGAGATATATTTTGTTAACCTTTATATCTCTCGCTGTTCAATCGCAACCGAAAATATCCTATTAATATAATAAATCTGTTTGTTCGTTTGTACGTTTGTTCCGCTTCTCCGTCTAAACGGCTGATCCGATTGTCTTGAAATTTTTACCACAGATGCGGTATGGTCTGGAAGGAATGATAGGATATATATGGGCGGGATTGGACAAAGAGGCGTGGCACCCCCCATGCAACCTAAACACGATATAACTCGGCACTTTCACCAGCAACGAACATGAAACAAAAAACTCAAAAACAAAAAAAAAACACCACACAAAAACTCACCACACTAAAACTCACCACACTTAAACTCACCACACTAAAACTCACCACACTAAAACTCACCACACTTAAACTCACCACACAAAAATTCAACACACTAAAAGTCACCACACCAAAACTCACCACACTAAAATTCACCACACTAAAACTCACCACACTAAAATTTCACCACACTAAAACTTACCACACTAAAACTCACCACACAAAAACTCACCACACTAAAACTCACCACACAAAAATTCAACACACTAAAATTCACCACACTTAAACTCACCACACTAAAATTTCACCACACTAAAACTCACCACACCAAAACTCATTACACTAAAATTTCACCACATTAAAATTCACCACTTTTAAACTCACCACATTAAAACTCACTACACACAAATTTCGATACACTAAAACTCACCACACTTAAACTCACCGCTCTAAAATTCACCACACTAAAACCCACCACACTATAATTAATCACACTAAAACTCACCACCCTAAAATTCACTACACTAAAACTCACCACAATAAAATTCATTACATTAAAATTCATCACACTAAAACTCACCACAATAAAATTAACCACACTAAAACTCGCTACACTAAAACACGCCACACTAAAACAAGCCACATTAAAATTCACCACACTAAAACCCACCACACTATAATTGACTACACTAAAACTCACCACACTTAAAAACACCACACTCAAATTCACCACACTAAAACTCACCCCACTAAAACTCACCACACCAAAACTAACCACAATTAAACTCACCACTCAAAAATTCACCACATTTAAACTCACCACACCGAAACTTACTACATTAAAACCCACCACACTACAACTTCTACTGGGAAAAACTCTACGGGGAAGAATTCTACAGGAAAGAATTCTACCGGGAACAATTCTACTGCGATGAATTCTACGTTGAGAATTCTACGGGAAAGCGTTCTATGTGGATTTTACGGGGAAGATTTCTACTGTGAATAATTCTGCGGAGAAGCGCAGTCTGAGAAAAAATTGTCTTTGAGAAAAGTTGTTTTGGCGGAGAATTATTTGGTTACCACATTTATAAAACCAATAAAAAAATTTCAACAGCTAAGCACGGGCCCCTCATATAAATAATAAAATGTTTTTTATATTAATAAAATCGCTCCATATCTTTGAATTCAGAAAATCTTGGCACGAGTCGTGCACGGGTCCAGCTAGTTCAAAAATAAAGGCTTCTCTCAGACCGAATTGTTTAAAAAATAAATGTTTCTCTCAGACCAAAACCTCTTGCTTTAGGTTTCTTTAATTTTTTGTTTCTCACTGATTTAATAAATTTTTTATTTAATTCATGTTATTTAGAATTATTCAAGAACCTCCAAAAAGGTTAACCTTTATCTCTGGACTCTGCATTAAACTGTAGGTGCCACCATTTAAGTATGATTATTACCATACATAGATCAAATTATATCAAATCAAATTATTATAGTAGCCGCGGTAGCTCAGTGATTAGTGCGTTTGACTGCGAGCCGAAAGGTTCCCGGTTCAAGCCTGAACTGGGGCTAACAACATCTTTTCATAGAAACATTTTTCTATACCGCGCTACCTCTCGGCAGTAAATGGCAAACCTCCGAGAGTAAAAACATTGCCTATGAAAAGCTCTCATCCGCCGTTCGGATTCGGCAATAAACTGTAGGTCCCACCACTTTGAGTACAAATATAACACGCACAGCTCAAAATGGCGAGAGAGTTCGTCCTAAGTTCTTATAGAACTGTAGTGCCAAACTATTATTATTATTAGATCAAATTATGAGAAAATCTCGGCCTAGGTTCTTCAGAACTTTTGCTCCATAATTATTTTATACGATAAGTAGGTTATAATAAAATCCTGATTTTAAAGCAGGCTAGAATTCGGGTTATGTTATATGTTCTTCAGATCTCAAGTGTCAAACGTTACATTTTCAGTAGCCTAGCACCTAGTCTGCTTGTCTACTAACTCCCGGAGTTTCTGATGACGTGTTGTCCAAAATTGATAAAAGCTGGCCAAAATTCTAAAAACCGTCTATTTTGATTAAAGACAAGTAAACGTTCAATGTGTTTTTCAAATTTGCGTGATTCGGTATAAAAATTGCAATGGTCTGACAAATTTTTTTGTTCAGAAAAAGTTCAAAATATTTTTTATTTAGTACAATTTATAAGAAATTCGTTTAATATGTGTAATATTAAGAGAAAGAAGATAATGCAGATGAAGGAGAAGATGATAAAGACGACATTGATAAAGAATACCAAGAGTTGCAATCTTTTTTTATCGTTCCTTTCACATCCATTTCTATTTTATATTAAAAATCCCATTTTTTAAATATAAAGTTAGTTTTTTTTTCGCTAAAGCAATTATTTGCAAAATTTAAAAACTGATTTTAAATGCTCCTACATTTGGCAACAAAACTGCATTAAAAGTTTTGGGGAAAACTTTAACTTTTTTAACTTCCCTGCAGTGAAATCTAAACTATTAGTATAAATATTGTTACGAAAAGAGGTAATTTGCTCCACTGTGCAAGCAATCAACAATAATAAATGAGACGCAAGACAATTCAGCGCACTAAGCAATGTGTTAGAAAGAGAGGGAAGATCATTCAGCGTACTGAGCAATGTGCGAGAAAGAGAGGGAAGATCTACACATTAAAACACATGAGTGCGCATGAGATGCCAATATCATGCTTCATTCACGAAACGAGTAGAAGGTTCTCGAAACAAGTCGAAGCTTGTCGAAACGTATCGAACTGATGCATGCAGTATATAAGGCCGCGCATCTGAGGCACTGTACTTCAGTAGTGATTGTAAAGTGGTTGAGTGCATCTCGTGTGATAAATGTCAAGTTAAATTGTGGACATGCAGCAGTTGTTAGAATTTGTTATTAGTAAAGTTGTTTATTAAAGTGAATTAATAAAGTTAATTGTTATAATTTAAACCAAACATAAGAGTGTTTTTATTTTGTACACAATCCAGCGATACGAACTCGTAGAACAGTTTTCCGTAGACTGAATTATCGTAGCAATATGTAGTATTCATATTAGTAACCATGTTTCTAGTTCGGTAGCGAGTTAAAATGGATGCAGAGAAAAACAGTTCAAAAATTTGTTCGTAGAGGAACGTGTCAAAATTGTCAAAAACAAATTATGAAATACAAATTATATTTTATTTATCTATTTTGCAGGAAACATGTTTCTTTTTAACTTTATTGTGGGTTTCATCGTGCGATTTGTTTTATTTCTTTCCGCCATGGACATGTACAATTTAACAAAAAAACCTATTTGAAAAACCCTTACAACCGTGGCTTGGCTGCTGATGACAAGCTGAGCCAATCGCTCTCTCCTACGCTATGCACCATCAAGTCTCATTTTACAAGCTTTCTTGACTGAAGCAATTTCATACATTCGGTCCACATGACCTAGGCAGCGAAAACATAGATTTTGATGCGCTTGACTATGTCAATTGTTGTCGACAGCTCTAGTGTTTCAACTGATAAATAGTAACCAGTTTAGAGAGGGATTAAAGAAACTAGTTTATAGACTGACTGTAAAAAATTAGTCTATAGACTGGTTACAAGAAGCTAATTTAAAAACTACTTAAATGTAATGCAAGAGGGGACAATTGACACATCGTAGGACATGAGCATTGAAAAAACGAGTTGGGAAAGTTAGGTCACATGGGTAAGTTTGGTCACATGGGGCGGACTTTTATAGTCGGTCGGGCCCGACTATGGAATACCCTACACCTTTGGTGGGGATATTAACCCTCAGAATATTATTCATATATCAGAAATTTACGTCATATATCCCCATTAATTAAAAAAATTATATAAAGTATAAAAAACTAAAAAAAAATAGAAAAATGTAATTGGGCGGACCACGCCTATATTTAAAATTTTGATAGGCTAATATTTCATAGATTTGATTTTAATAATTTACGGATCAAATTTCCACTATGAAAACCCGGGATATAATGAAAAAAAAAGTGGGCGGATCACGCCCATATTTGGACCACATATTTTTATGTGAATTCTAACAATACATTTTAAATTTTATAACTATACCTTGAACTCAGTTCCTACTTTTGGATAAAATATATTGAGACGAAATTTCATCGCATTCTGATCAGTATTTCTCAAGTTATTCTGTATTCGGACAGCAAGACAGCAAGACGGACAGACAGACAAACAGACAGACAGACAGACAGACAGACGGACATGGCTAAACGGACTCGGGTAGTGATGCTGATCAAGAATATATATACTTTTCCATAGCGGACACGCCTCCTAAGGGGCGTTACAATATATGCACAAAGTTAATATACCCTGTACCTAATAGGTGTAGGGTATAATTACAGTGCATTGTACGAAAATGGGGTCGAATTCGGGCTAGTTGAGTGTCTACGGAGAACTAGACCAATACTAGTATTCAACCAGTTCGTTACACTGCAGGGTTTTAACAAATTACTTTTTGTTTTCGAGGCTAATATATATTGTATGATATATTATTGGTTCTTTAGACTTGTTCCGTTTTTTGTTGTATTATAAGTTCTTAAAACCTTTATTTATATAATTATCATAATATAATATCAATAGTATATTTACATTAGCAGTAATCTTAAAATCAAAACACACTAAAACATACTTTTTTTAATGAAAGAAGTACTTACTTTGAGAGTTAATATCTGAAAAAGGGAATCCGTACGATATGTCGAAAAGAAAATGTCGAAACCTTAAAATGTCGAATTTTTAAAAGCCTTTGAACGCCGAAACAATATTTGGCCGAATCCAAAAATGTCGAAAAATATTTTAAAACAAGAAAATGTTGAAAAATCTTTGAAACTATAAATACAAAAACATTTTTCTATAGGATCAAAAAATGGCGAAAATTAAAATGCCGAAATATCAAAATGTTGAAATACAAATTTCAAATCGTATATGAGCCATTCCACACCAAATCTCTGGGATTCCTCTTCGATTTCAATGAATTTTTGGAAACTGATAAAGGGCATCTAGATCTGCATTGATATTTAGTTATATTATTCCGACCACTATTTCCAGAGATACCACTTTTTTCTAGAGATACAGTCCTAAATTAAACAAATTGTCAAAGATCACTTTTGCATGGTGGTTCATATCTAAATATCTCTTGATGCTTGAAACTCCGTTAAGGTTTCGTTTTAAAACTAATCAAACAATTTTTTGGAAAATGTAAGTCTTCTTAACATTATCATATTGGCAATGGACATCATCCTTGAACTTCAAATTTCATGTAAATTATAGTAAATTTAAAAAAAAAATTAAATTTTGTTTATTTTTTATAAGTGTTCGAGCTAAATTTCGAGATGGTAATTTGAATGTATTTCGACATTTTCTATCATTTTTCGGCCAAAAATTATTTCGCTATATTAAATTTCAACATTTTTAGTTTTCGACATTTTGTTTTTCAACATTTTAGTTTTCAACATTTTTATTTTTCGACATTTTTGTTTTTGACATTTTTGTTTTCGACATTTTAAGGTTTCGGCATTTTTATTTTCTACATTTTCGTCTTCTGTATTTTTAGTTTCGATATTTTAAATTTCGGCTTATCGTACCAGACCCCTGAAAAAGAGTATTTTTTTCGAATAAAATTCTTGGACGCGTTTATGGCCTGGAATGTTTATAAGTGAATTATAATACTATTGTTTGCATTCTAAGTTAAACAAAGTATTGAATTTTGGCCAGCTTTTTTCACTTTTGGACCAGTGTGCGACATGAGTTCGAATCCCAACCACACCGAGTACATATATTGGAAACATTTGATGTTATCACACGAAGATCACTGATAAGGATACTTGGCTGTATCCGAAACGGTCCGTATGATACTTACATGTATTATGTTTTCAAATTGTTGTGGTTCTTTTCAAACTAGACGCAGGGAGATTATTCCATAAAAACGCATCGTGCGACTGAAGAACTAATTTTTCTCTGTAATGCGTGGTTATTTTAAGATCCGAGTGAACAACGATGGGAGTGGGTTTGTGGTTTGATACCCGAATTGAACTAGAAAAAAACACGACCTGGTTTAATAAGACCCATATATTTCTTGCAATCAGTTACCTCCTGACAGTTACCACGCAACAGTGATGTTTCTTCGGTGCTCAAACGAACAAATTGACCAAACCAATTGGTCACTTTAACATGGCATTGTCATAGGAATGGGTAAATTGACACCTTCTAGATACATTTAGGAGATAAGAAAAAAGAGTGAATCTTTTACTCGATGGATATCGAGTTTTCTCCAGGGTCGTTCAATACGAGTTGCGATGGATGGTGCTCTTTCGGAACAACATTTCATCAATTCTGGAGTTCCGCAGGGTTCCGTCCTATCCCCGTCCCTATTTCTGGTATTTATCAATGACCTTCTGTCATTGACCCATAACCCAATCCATTCCTTTGCATCCTCGGTTTTTTAAAACGGAGTAAGACATACTTCACTCCTGCTGACTTGCGCACTGTCTACACCACCTATATTCGGCCTAAGATGGAATACAATTCGCACATATCTTTGGTGTTTCTGGATCGAATCCAACAACGTGCAATATATTTAATAGGGGATGAAAATATTTCATCCTTTATTGGTTCTCTTGAGCACCGAAGAACCGTAGGGTGTGTAAGCCTGTTTTATAGGTATTACAATGGTAAGTGTTCGAGGGAAATACATGGCCTGATTCCACCAGGTCGTGTGTCCTCACGTTCTACTCGGGCATCGAACCAAGCCCACCCCTTCGTAGTTCACTCGGCTCTCAATAGAACCACTCATTACCGAGAGAATTCGTTCTTCAGTCGCATGATACGTTTGTGGAACAATCTCCCTGCGTCTGTTTTTCCCGACATTTTTGATGTTGACAAGTTCAAAACAAACATTCACCGACACTACTCTATCTTTCCTCCCTCCTCTTACCTATAATCCTTTCTTACGATCAACACTATGCATTGCACGAATAGGCGGCATCCCCTGAGCGTTGGTTAACTTGTAAAAAAAAAAAAGTTAAAATGCGGTACTAATCATACCCCATCATGCCCCAAATATAATTACTGCTATGGTAAAAACAAAATACTCAGTAACATTTCTTATTTTAGTCCGACACTGTATAAAGACAAAAATCTAATTTCAAATGTTTCCACTAGTGATAAAGGAGTCCCGTATGTGTTACAGACCTCTCAAATTATTATTGTTGCTATTTTTATTTCATGCCTTTTATAATGAATTGTAGAAAATCCGAATGGAATATACTTTTTGTACAAGTTAGATAAATTCAGCTATCGGAAACGGTCAGTAGAGAGTAAGTGCATCTTGGTAAGGTAGAAGTACCGAAGAGGTATTGATTTTATCTTGTAACGAAATAGAGTTATCATGAAGTATTTTCCACAGAGTAGCCTCGAATGTTATTATCATATGCTTTGATTTTTATGTAAATCAAACGATTCCATACAAACTTATTTAAACTCTCATTTTTTTCTGTTCCAGAGTTTTGTAAACAAGAAAAAACAAAATGTAGGTTACTTAAAAACTAAATATTACGACCAAAGAGTGATGAACGTACATTCCAAAAGTCTCGGGTTCGAATACAGAATTGGGAATAGAATTAACGTCGTTGAAAAAGAATGATATATATTGTATAAGATTTTTCTATTCTATATGTTTTTCGTAAATTTTTAAATTTGCCAAACAGTTATCTAAATTTTAGATTAGTTTTATTACTTTTCAAAATTGATTAATTAACTAAAATATTATTCCAAAGTTTAAAGCACATCTGCATTTTCAATAATTGTTATTTAGTTTATATTATCGTCTAATTAAATATCGCATAGATACAATGTATCTCGATGCATTTTAGCTAATTAACAAAAGCAACACTTTAGCACTACATTGCGAACATCATCTAAGTATCTTGCTCTATGTGCAACACATAGTTCCACTCCATCTAGGCGCATCTATGGCTCTCTCCCTCATTGACACTGTATCTAACACACTATATAGCAATTAAATTCTGTTTTTTCCATTTTGATTTTTTTTTTTTGTTTTGTTCTTCTCTATCAAACTAAGCATCCAAAAAGCATCGCCTAGATACACAAACAGGCAACAGCGTCGCAACGACGAACAGGCAAAAACTTGTATCTGCCAAATATAGTCACTTGGTTGTCAGTTAGAAATGAGGTTTAAAATTTCATATTCGCAACGTTTTTTTTATTGTTTTCATTATTTTCTATCTATCTTAGCGCAGTGCATTTGTATCTCGCGCAACGCCTCTCGTGCTGTTGGACGGTCGATCGATGGATGTGGCGGTGGCGTAGCGGTAGCGGCGGCGGCTGTTGTAGATGCGACTACGACTGACTGACTGCATTGTGTGAGCTGCAAGATACAAAAGTATCGCAAGCAAGTATCTATTAGATTGTGGCCATGGCTACCAGCGCGAGGAATGCAATTGAATCGGTGAAACACTTGGTGTGTTGTTTGTATGTGTCTTTATTTAGGCTCCATGCAGTTGCTAGTATTTGTGTATCTTTGCCTCATGTATTTGTATCTATGACTGTACCCAAGGCAACGTCATCGCCAGCACAACTAGCAGCAGCATCACCATCATCATCATCATCATCATCATCATCATCATCATCACTAGAGTCGCTATTGCATTCGATAGTTTTTCTTATAGTTTTTTTTTTCTTGAATACTCTTTGAAAGTATTTGCTTATATACGCGTATCTGTGAGTTCGTATGTATCTAGTATCTATGGCGTGGAGCATGTATCCTTGGCGACCATAAATTACGGTCGCATTTGAACTTAACTGCTGATTTTAGAGCCTGCAATCTAGCGGCCTTTAATGTGTCGAAAATATTTGTGTATATAATAGAGTAATGTATTTTTTTAAAACTATCTAAAAAGTATAAAGAAAAAGTATCTATGTACACAAATTATCTATATTAATTATCTATATACAACGCAAGTATCTAGAAAATGTATCTAACTTTTTTTTAAGTACCTTGAACGATTATTTAGAAAAATGATCTTAAAAAAACATCAAGGGAAAGTTTTTAGAAAATATATCTGCAAAATTATCCTAAGAAAAGCATTAGCGAAAATCTATCTAAAACAAGTATCTGGGCAGTACACAGAAAAAGCAATAATCGGAGAAGAGTATCTTGAAAATATGTCTGAAAAAAAACTCTCAAAATAACTAGAAAAAATATATATAAAAATATTTAAGTATCTTGAAAAAGGAAAAAGGCGTTTTTGAAAAATTGTTTTTGAAAAAGTGTCTAGAAAAAGTAACTTCAAAAATTATATAAAACAAATCTATTCGGTATCTATAAAAAGTATTTAGAATATCGTCACTGTCATGCCAAAGGGGCGAATGCGCATTTTTAAAAATGTTGGGAAATAAAATTTTAAAGTTTGAAGTGCTTTAAAAATTAGCAAAATTTATATTTTTTCAATTTTTTCTGTTATTTTCGTTTATTCGTCAATTATTATCATGTATATAAAACATCTTTAGATTTGGACAACCTACTGAATTATAAATACGGATTTTGTGAGGCTATATCCTGATCAAAACGCAAATATTTTTGTTTCTTATGCTATAACTTTTTATTAGCGCAAAATAAAATAGTAATGTAAAAGCATTAATTGTTTGCTTTTAAAGCACCTATCTATTGTCATCATTTTTTAAAAATATATTTTTTTTAATTTTTATCATTTGCAGGAAAAATGTTTGGCAAAATATTTTTAAATAATGATACCAATCGATAGGTGCTTTAAAAACAAACAATTAATACCTTTACACCACTATTTTATATTGCACCAATAACAAAATTATAGCAGCAAAACGAAGAAATTGAAAATCTTGTCATGTCAAAAGGGCGAATCTTTTCGTTTTTTTGCTATAACTCTTTAATGGTACAAGTTAAAATAGTGATGTAAAGACAATTATTGTTTGTTTTCAAAGCAACTATCGATCTACATCATTAATTTAAAATATTTTGTCAAACATTAATTTGCCATTTATTATTTGCAGGATAACAATGTTGGCAAAATATTTATAATTAATAATACAGATCGATAAGTGCTTTAAAAAAAACAATTGTTGCCTTTACACCACTATTTTATCTTATACCAATAAAAAGTTATGGCGAAAAAACGAAAAGATTCGCCCTTTTGGCATGACAAGATTTTTAATTTTTCAAATTCGCCCTTTTGGTTGTCTATTGTGGCTAGAAATATCCAACAAAATTACACGCGATTTTGGCACAGCATACTTACGGATAAACTACATTCAAAAATGTAAAAAAACGCAATTGTTAAAAATTGCACATTCACCCCTTTGGTGACGATACCATATAGAACAAGTTTTTTAGAAAGTATCTAAACCAATTACCTTGCAAAGTAACGGACAAAACTTTGAAGTAAAATTTAAAAAAAGTATACAAAAAATAAAATATAACCAGTTTCTTGATAAATCTAGAAAAAGTATACAGCAAAATAGTTTTAAAAAGTATCTAACAAGTATCTTGATAAAGTATCTAAAAAAAAGGGATCTGAAAAGATACTTTTTTTAACAAAAAAAAATCTTAAAAATCTCTTCCAACATCAAATATGAAAAAGTGTCTTGAAATTTTACATTCCATATTTTTAATGGCAATTTTAGAAAACAAATCATCAAAAAGTATCTAGAAGCTATCTTGAATTAGAGAATTTTAATTTATTTACAAAAGTATTGTTGAAAAATATATTCCAAATTACTTACTAAATTCTTGCATAAAATATAAACTCTTTAGGCACTTTCAGAATATCTTAAATTTGCAATAAAACAAAACTGTATCTCAGAAATGCCCCTGAATATTAAGCATACGTCATGCTGTACGTTTTCATGCATTTATTTTTCGAATTATTTGAAATTTTACTCGAAATTAAACAGCGTTTCATGCAAATTTCTATATCTCTCTCCAGCTCCAGCACTTCCATTCCATTCCATGCCATCCATTTATTTTTATTCTGCTTTTATTATTTATTATTATAAAAACAGCATGAGCAACCAGTGTTGCCCACACATTTTTGTTTTGCACAAAACAGACATTTATTTCACTCAACCCACAGCAAAAAAAAAAAAATGTTTTTCAATTTTATTTTTTATTTTATTTATTATTAAATTTTATTTAAATTAAACAATGCAACACTTTTTGCTTGCACTGTCTGAACAGTCGCATATTTTTGAACACACATCACCAGTCACTGCACTACACTCTACACCCCTATCCTACCCTACATTCAGTGTTGCATTTATGCATGAATTCCATTCGTATGCATTTTATTCTCATCGTTTTTTTTATGCGGCTTGTTGTATCTTAAACTGCGCGGACAGACAGCATTGTAATCTGTCCTGCTGCATGTCCGTCCATTTAGCTGTTTGTCGTTCAATACCCACTGCCATATTCCGTCCGTCCATGTGTCCTTTTCTTAGTCTCAGTCGCAGTCTTTGACATTGATTTTGAAATAATGCCGCATGTGCATTGCCGTCGTCACCATCGTCGTTGTCACCATCGTCGTCGTCGTCGTCTTCATCGTCGTCGTCATCGTCGAGTGGCAAGAACGATGATAGTCGTCGCGGCACACGAGACTTTGCTGCGTTGGCCACACTGTCATTGCGGGGGGTTCAAGAACGTCCGTCGATCGTATTTTTCCCTCTTTGTGTTTTACAGTTTTTTTTTGTCTGCTTGTTTTTCAGTTAATCTGCATACATTGTTTATTATTTGCATTTCTTGAAATTTATTTTTAACTTATTTTATTATCTGCATAAATTTGCATGCTTTAAATGTCATAAACACTTTAAATTAATATTAATTAAGATATTAAAATATATAACACAGTAGTTCGGAATGCGACTAAAAATGTCTTGAAGGACATTTCATATGTGATATAATTCTGAAATTGCTGTATTACAATAATTTAAAGTTCATAACGCATACTTCAAAAACTAATTTACGAAACACTGGAGTTTGTTTCAGCTTTGTTTTATTTTTTTAAATTTTAAATTCGATTTATTTGACCTAAACAATTTTTATACACTCGGAACACAATTTATTTCTAAAATATCAAATTTATCGAATACATATAATTTATAGTTTATTTAATTTATACAAAAGTTAAACGCAAGTTTTCAGAGTCGATAATTTATAAATTTAGTCTTTGAAGTTTGATTTCCAAAATTTTAAATATCATGAAAAGCAAAAGCCTTAAACTTTACAAAAATATAGTTTTTCCTTCTGTTAAATTCAGAAATTTCCATTTGAAATTCAGTAAATTCCACTTGAAATACATAAATTTTCATTTTAATTTCAAATGGATTTTTCTGAATTTCAAATGGAAATTTCTGAATTTCAATTGTTGTCTTTTGAATTTCAAATGGAAATTTCTGAATTTTAATTGATGTCTTTTGAATTTAAAATGGAAATTTCTGAATTCCAAATATCTGAATTTCAAATGAAAATTTCTGAATTTCAAATGGAATTTTCTGAATTTCAAATGGACATTCCTGAATTTCAAATGAAAATTTCTGAATTTCAAATGGATTTTTCTGAATTTCAAAGGGAAATTTTCTGAATTTCAAATGGAATTTCTGAATTTCAAGTGATGTCTTTTGAATTTCAAATGGAATTTTTGAATTTCAAGTGATGTCTTTTGAATTTCAAGTGATGTCTTTTGAATTTCAAATGGAAGTTTCTGAATATCAAATGAAATTTTCTGAATTTTAAATGTAAATTTCAGAATTTCAATTGATGTCTTTTGAATTTCAAATAGAATTTCTGAATTTCAATTTATGTGTTTTGAATTTCAAAAGGAATTTCTGAATTTCAATTGATATCTTTGAATTTCAAATGAAATTTATGAATTTCAATTGCTGTTTTTTGAATTTCAATTGCTGTTTTTTGAATTGCAAATGGAATTTCTGAATTTTAAGTGATGTCTTTTGAATTTCAAAAGGAATTTCTGAATTTAATTGATGTCTTCTGAATTTCAAATGGAATTTCTGAATTTCAATTGATATCTTTTGAATTTCAAATGAAATTTCTGAATTTCAATTGATGTCTTTTGAATTTCAAATGGAATTTCTCAATTTCAAGTGATGTCTTTTGAATTTCGAATGGAATTTCTGAATTTTAAGTGATGTCTTTTGAATTTCAAATGGAATTTCTGAATTTCAATTGCTTCTTTTTTTGAATTTCAAATGGAATTTCTGAATTTCAAGTGATGTGTTTTGAATTTCAAATCGAATTTCTCAATTTCAATTAATGTCTTTTGAAATTCGGCTGGAATTTCTGAATTTCAAATGATGTCTTTTGAATTTCAATTTCGGTTTTTTGAATTTCAAATGAAATTTCTAAATTTAAATTGAAGTCTGTTGAATTTCAATTGGAATTTCCGAATTTCAAGTGATGTCTTTTGAATTTCAAATGAAATTTCTGAATTTTAAGTGATGTCTTTTGAATTTCAAATGAAACTTCTAAATTTCAATTGCTGTTTTTTGAATAGCAAATGGAATTTCTGAATTTGGTGGTGTAGTTGAATACTACAATCACAGTATGCCATGTCTCGGAGGTCTTCGATGATCAATGTTTTCTAGAACTAACTTCGATAAAAAAAACATCGAAATGATTGTTTTATCGCTACTAATTTTTAAAAATTTGTATACCATAAAAATTTTGAGCCATGCTACGAAATTTTAACATTACATTTTTAACATAACCTAATCAATCTCGATATCATTGCACTATTCGAAGCGATATCGATTGTTTTATTCTCGTTTCGAAAAAAAGAAAACTGCTATATGTCGTATCGATCTATACGTGCAATTTCGTATGTTTTGGCGTGCAATATTAGATCGAAATATGATTCGATATCGTACGAATTCTCCGACATATCGTATAATTCACGCAACAATATCGGAATGAATGGCAGACGGGGGCCAGTCTATAAACTAGTTCTTTTAATCTTACTTTAAACTGTTTAATATTTACCATTTGGAATACTTGAAAAAATACTAGTTTTATACGATTAACTACACGGATAGAAAAGATTTGTTTGAATATGTTTGAATGTAATTAAAAAGTACTACGAAATTACCATACATGCATTAGCAATGAAGTGTAATTAAATTATAATCGAAATTGAATTTATTTTTGTTCACGTGTAAACATTATTATATTGTCCAGCAAAATCTGTCATATTTACCATAAATATGTTACAATACCAACATAAAATTTTAATTGCATTTGAATAAACTATTTCTTGGAAATTTACTTGGTTAAAACTATGTTTCGAAACACAGAAAATGCTAATCAAATCTAAATTAAACATATGTTCGTCACGCTTGACTTAATTCGATAGTTTATCGACTGACGAAGTTTGCAACGTTGTGCAGCATTTTCTACCTACGCTATCTTTTGCCATCGTTTGAACATATTGATGTTTAAAACAAAAAAAAAAAGAAATTGGATTTATATAAATGTATTCCTGTAACATTCTTCTTGTATACGAAGTTGGCACTCGTTGAACAGTTTTTTCTACCTACGTCTCATTTGTCGACGTGTGAAGTATGTATAGGGTCATTTTAAACATACTGATGTTTGAAAACAAACAAAAAAAATTAATTCACATGTAAATAAAGGCATTCTTGGAGCTCTCTTCTTGAATACAAAGTTGACACTCGGTGAACGGCATTTTCTGCGTACGTGTCTTTTGTTGTTCGTTGAGAAAACGTGTTCGCATCGGTAATATTTTAGTTATTTGTAAATTAAATAAATATATAAATTGTTTTACAAAAAGTACAAATAGTACAATATACAATTTAATGGTGCAGTATCTAATTTCTGAAACTAATATGAAAAAAAACCACAAATAAAAGCCAGTGTTTCGATTCTCAAACAGAATTCGGCATGTTTTTTTACAAAAGCCTTCGTGAATTCCTTACCTACGCTATGTGCTGTACTGAGATCAACTGTCACTGTACCAAATATAAAGCGAGCCTGGATCACCTGGTTTAGCGTCTGCTGGTGCAATTGTGCATTCAATGATGCTATCACTTGTACTTGCAGTTTTAAACGAATTATTTATTTATGCATTTAAAAATTTGTATATGAATTCAATTATTATAAATTCCCACTGTGCATGTTTAAAGATTTTTAATAAAAATAAATTAAAAAAAACAACATATTATTTTATTTTCAGGATTCCTTTCCAAAAATATTTAGATATGTTTTTATGCAAACATACTACTTTTTGAACTAAAACAACTGATATGTTTCACTGGAAACATATTTATATTCAGGTCGTTCAAAATCATGTTTTATTTTGAACATGTTTATGTTTAAGTTAAAATATTTATTTTATTTGGATGTAGTAATTATTATGTTTCCATTAGACCATACTCCATTTTAAGGGGCAACATAAAAATGTTTCCGGTATATTATAATGCAAATCGGAGCTAATTACAACACTGTTCAAGTGTCAATACAACACTGTTTACCAATGATTTATCAGTCAATTATATATTATGTTTACATAAAATTCCAAATATACTAAATGACTGCAAAATTTTGCAGCGTGTATGCAAAAAGCAATAAATTTAAATTTTTTTTATTTGCAAGAATTTTTTTTTTACAAATTATTTTTAAATAATGATGCCAATTGATAGGTGCATTAAAAACAAACTATTAATGCCTATAATTTTAACTTGTAGCAATAAGAAGTTGTTGCTTGAAAATAGCTAAATTCGAAAATTTGAAAATTTCTTTCATGCCAAAAGGGCGAATCTTTTCGTTTTTTTGCCATAACTTTTTATTGGTACAAGATAAAATTGTGGTGTAAAGGAATTAATTATTTGTTTTTAAAGCACCTATCGATTGGCATCGTTATTTAAAAATATTATTTTGAATTTTTAATATTCGCAATAAATTTCTTTGGAAAATTATTTTTAAATAAAGATGGCAATCGATAGTTACTCTAAATGTAAACAATGAATACGTTTACATCACTATATTATCTTGTAACCATGAAATGTTATGGCAAAAAAACAAAAAGATTCGCCCTTTTGGCATGACTGGAATAAGTAAAAATCTCTCATGAGTAATAAACTAAAAACATAGATATGTCATCTTTTAGGAAATTTCAACCAACTACCAACGATAAAATTCGGCTAAATAATGATTAGCCGAAAAAATCGAATATTTCTCAAGTGTTTGATTAATTTTTACTTACCACACAAAAATTTAAAAACGCATTGCATATTATTTCTTTGTATACCGTCCACTTATTTATTACATGTTTTTCGCTTAATATTTTTTTATTTTACATTTATTAAAAAAAAAACTATCCTTTTTAAATAATTGTTTGCACTGAGTTGTTGATTATTTTTCTTTTTTATTACACATACACACATAATAATTTTTTTCAGTTTTTATTGTTTTTAATTTCATTTAGTTTTTTTTTGTTGCGCGCATCCTGTTTGCACTTGAACTGTTGTCCTTATGCGCCGTCCTTGTTGTGCACGAAACCTGTCGTGAGCCGAATACTGCAACAAACTTCGTTGCAACTCGGCTATATGTTTTTTTGTATTATTTTGTTCTGTTTTATTCACTATTTTTATAAAGTTTTTCTTTGCTCTGTAGTTTTTACTATATAGTTTTGTTGTAGTGTGTTTCGTGCTGCGCATGTTCGATATATATTTAATGATTTCGTCAATTTTTTCGCAAATCTTTATTTTTATATTAATTTTATTAAAACGTAAATATTAAAAACGTTTATAATAAAAAAAAATACGTGCATTTTATAGTATTTTTTTGTAAATTTCTTAAATAAATCGATTTATTCTGACCCTATTATCAATAGTTGGTGAATGATTTGACATTTTAATATGTCGTATTTAAAATCTATTTAAAAATCTATTTTTAAAGCTTTGCTACGTTATTTTCAATTAAAATTTGATAACGTCAAATAAATATAATTCAATTGCAATTTATATTAATGATGTTCGCACTTAAGTGTTGCATTTAATTGCTAGCAACAATTTGTAAATTTGCTATAATAATGTAATATAAATTCGTAATATGATTCATATGAATTATGCCATGAATTGAGAAATTCTGTTTAATTGAAGTATTTAGTACAGATTACAGGAAATTCGCGATTTAATAAATATGGATTTTAATTATAAATTCCATCATCGAGCGCTAAACAACAACCAAAGAAGACCAAGAACCAACTCCGTCAATAACAGCGAAGGAGGTCCTGTAGGCTGTGAAGAACATTGGTGACAAAAAGACACCAGGAGCAGATGGGATCCCGAATTGCCCATTCAAGATTGCAATGACGATATGCACGGACACATTCGTTGAAGGTTGATTGCCTCAGAGATGGAATCTTCACACTGCAATGGAAACTGCAAAGACTGGACATGCTTCTAAAGTGAAGAAAACCACCAGATAAACCATCTACCTAAACCATCTTCACTATGCATGCTAACAGGAAAGTTATCGGAGTGCATCATATGAGTGGCGCATCTGGAGTCCACAATCGAGGAAGCGGTCATGGACTTTCAGACAGCCAATACGGCATCAGGAAAGCTCAAACCACGACAAACGCAATCAAGGATTGCGTAAAACGCTGGAAGGCCGCGTTATATGGAATCGACTGGAGTCGGCAATGGAGGAAGCGGGAGTGGACTTTCAGACAGTAAATACGGCTTCAGGAAAGCTCGATCCATGATAGACGTGATCAAGGTAGTCATCCAGATTGCATGAAATTCTGGAAAGGCGCATTATATGGAAGCATGTACGTCTTAAGCAAAGCTCGATCCACGTCAGACGCGATCAAGGTAATTACCCAGATTGCGTTAAACTCTGGAAGGGCTATTACATTAAATGGACTGGAGTTTCCAATCGAAGTAGCGGGTTGGCTATTAGAAAGCCAATACGGTTTCAGGAATGCTCGATCAAGGTAGTCACCCAAATTGTGTGAAACGCTGGAAGGGCGCATTATATGTAAGTCTGCAATCGACGAAGCAGGTGGGCTTTCAGACAGCCAACACGGTTTCAGGAAAGCTCAATCCGTGACAGACACGATCAAGGTAGTTCCAGATTGCGTTTAACTCTGGAAGGGCAGTAATAAACTATATTATTTAGTAATCACGCTCGATGTTAAGAATACTTTGAACTCTGTTCACTGGTCCAGAAGTCTAGAAACCCTGAGATGTTTTAATGTACCGAAATAATTAATGAAAATAGTCGAAGATTGAAGACTGAACCCTGATATACGATACTCGGGATGGCTCCGAAGAGTATGGAGTGACAGTTGGACTACTCGGCATTCTACTATGAAACGCGATGTATGATAGTCTAAGTTTCAGAGGCAAAAATAGTTGGATTCACAGATGACATCGCAGTGGTCCTTGTAGCAAAACACCGATAAGAAATCGTTAAAACAGAAACAAGGCAGTTCAAATTAGATGCTAACTCACGTCTGTAGGTTTTGGCCTAGCATAACAGAAAACAAAAGCGGTACTCATAAGCAACCTGAAATCCAGGGAGGCGCAAATGAAACGTAAGTAAATGTTCTTGAAATAGTGATGAAACCAGCCATAAAATTCCTTGGCATTATGCTCAATGGGAGGTTAAGCCTTAAAAAACACTTCGAGCACACACGCCTATTAGCATCCAAATAATGCTCTACATTCTCTATGATCATGTTAAATACCAGAGGGCCGAAGCAATGTAGAGGGTCGAAGCAATATAGCATAGGTAGTTAAATCTATCATTCACTATGGAGCCGCGATATGGGCTGATGCTCTCCAAATAAAGACGTAGGTGACACTTAGAATGTGTTCTCACTTAGAATGTGTAGCGCCTTCCATATGGTCCCATACGGTCTCTCTGGTCATTCCTAGTATGTGCCTGTTAACGAAGGAGACATGTCAGCACCAGATGATGGTGGCTGGAGGCCTACGAAACGAAAGTCGTACGACGCAATGAAGTTTACATATAGCAAAATCGCAGGGAACGGGCGCTGGACCGACGGATTGATCACAAATATGATAGTGAAAAAAAAGGAGAAGTTGACTTTTACCTAACGATACCTCTCACTGGGCATAGTTGCTTCAAGGTATACTTGAACAGATTTCATCACGAGGATGATGCATTCTGTAATATCTGTGGTGAAGATGATATTTAAGATGCAGAATACGTCTTCTTTTATTTAACGAGGTTCCTCCCAGAAATAGAATCATGGTACAGGACCTTCGGGTAAATGGCGCCTCCTAGAAATATAGTGACGAATATGACCTTATCATATGTAAAGTTATAGTCAAGACAGAGCTACGGTGGCATGAGCAACAGCAGCAGATGCATACAAGAAGCGGCCAGTAGGGTGTCTCCACCCATGAAGTAATACTTATTGCTAGTTCCGTTGGTAGTATATATGGTTTTTAGTGGGTTAAACTTCTACACTATTACAGCATGGTCTTCAGTATCTTTTGAAGATTTTATACTTAAAAATTAAAAAAGAAACCCCATCTCCTCAATATGGTTGCTGTGAATATTACGGATAAAAAAAAGACGGAAGATCATTCAGCGCACTGAGGCAGTGTGCGAGTAAGATATGGAAGATCAGCGCATAAAAACCCATAAGTGCGAATGAGATGCAAATAGCATGCAGCATTCACGAAAAGTGTAGAAGGTTCTCGAAACATGTCGAAGCTTGTCGTAACGTGTCGAACTGATGTATGTGGTATAAAAGAGCGGAACATATCAAGTGCGCAGCACTTCAATAGTGAATAGATAGTGGTCGAGTGCATCTCCTGTGAGATCAATGTCAAGTTGAATTGTGGATCTACAGCAGTTGTTAGAATTTATAATTAGTAAACGGTGTAATAAGATACTTTACTCCTGCTGACTTTCACACCGTCTACACCACCTAGGCATCGAACCAAGCACACTCCGTCATAGTTCACTCGGCTCTCAATAGAACCACGCAATATATAATTCATTGTTCAAACGCAATAATACGTTTGTGGAACAATCTCGCTGCGTCTGTTTTTTCACGACATTTTTAATATTGTGAAATTTAAAATTAATATCCACCGAAACTACTCTATTATTATTCCCCTATTTAATCTATCATAGCTTTCTTCGATCCCTATTCATGCAATGTTGATTAAATTGTAAAAATAATCCGACCAATTATATTTTTGACTTTCCAGAATTTCATTTCACAAAAATGTGTGCGCTTTTCTTCTTCGAATTCTAACCGTTTAAGTTCTGTGAAACGAATTCACCACGATATTTCTTGTTAAAAACGGGAATTTCGTTCGAATGTAAAAATCCGAACATGCTTGATTGCATTTTTCGCGAAATTACGTTTCAATCATTGTTGCACAATATGAATAAATAGATTTTATAAAAATCGATTAACTTAATCACTGATTGTCGTGAGTACTATTTCAACAAATAGAATCTACAAATGAAAAGTGAATGAAAATAACTGCATAAATATTGTAAAAATTAAAAATGCTAAATAAAAAAATACTTGAAAAAAATGTATACCATGCAAATATTGTGAATGATATTGAAGTGCACAACTAAATTGAAATAAATTAGCTAAGAGTAGTGGATGACGTCACACATTATATTGTAGCTATTATAAAAAAATGAAAAGAAAAAAAATGAAAAGAAAAAAATTTAAAATCTAGAAAATATGTAGCTTTAAAAATATGTTATTCTCAAAAATAATTAAAATCATTTTATTAAAGTAAAATTTAATATACCAGAAAACTAAAAAAAAATTAAATATTTTTAAATTTAAATGTTTAAATATTTAAGAACAATATTTATTTTAAACACATTTAACAATTAAATGGCTAAGCAAATAAATGCTGCGCATAAATTTTAAATAAATATTTAATATTTGCTGAATTTTAAATAAATATTGGTTTAAACGTCGTTAAATTTGAAGAATATTTAGATTTTTGTGTAAATTTTCACATTTTTTTTTTTTCAAATAAAATTTCCAATTGAGAAAATTTTTCACTTCAATATAATGAATATATGAAACACAGCACAGTTGTGTGTATTAGTCACACATACAGAACGAAAGAAAACTGTATTTCAAGCAAATACATGCGCAGAAGTGTTAAATGAATATTGTGCCTTGTTTGTGTGAGTGCTTTAGAGTGTGAGGTTGTGTATGTGTGTGTGGATTGCACTTGTTCGACAGCGCTGTCGCTGCTCTGTATCTCTGTGTGTGCGTGTGTGTGTGTTGCGCTGGCACTGCCGACGTTGTATCTATGTATTTTTTGTATGTGTATCTTCGTCTGTGCTTTTTTTTTAGTGTGCGCTGCAACTGACTTCATTTCCTTTGTCCTAGGTCATCAAAATTTTCAATTTCGTGTTCAAGTTTTTTGCAATTTCTTTTTTTCTTATTTCACGCATTAATCTTTGTTTTTAGAATTTTTAACTTTTTTTAAATTTTATACAAAGTATATAAAATAAAATTATTTTTGTTGCACTTTTTGCTAATTTGCGCACTTTTTATTGTTTTTTTTTTCATAAATATTTTTTCATATAAAATTGTTAGTTTTTAAATTTTATTTATATTAAAATATTTTATTTTCATTAAAAAATGTATTTTATTATAATTAGTTTTATATATAATTAGTTTTTGTATATCTCTTTTTAATTTTGCACAAATTAAAAAAAAATTTGCTGCGTGCACTCCTCGCGTTCCAAAGTCGCGCTCCGTACTAAGAAAAAGGGTAGAAAAATTGTTCACATTCACCGACGACGACGACGACGATGACGACCAGCGCAACAACAAAACGAAAGCACGCAAATACAACATAAAAAAATAATTAAAAAAATAACGTTGCTCAGCGCGCTCTGCACCCAAATGCAACGACAGCGCAGCAACTGCGTTTTTTTGCAACAACGAATAACTAAAAACAACGAATGAAGACTACCAACAACGAACGACTACCAACAACGAATGACTACAAACAACGAGCATATTATACCAACAACTACAAAGAACATTTACCACCAACAACAACGAGTACAAACAAACGAGTAGAGTATCAATGAGCAAGCCGGGTGCAACGAGTAGTGGGCGGTGAGGGGAGCGCACACAAGTTGTGCTACTCTCAGCGAGTGACTTGACTCTCCTTTGCGCAGTGCTCTTTACACTAGCTGCAGCAATGTTCTCGTTATTGTTGTAATTGTTGTTGTTGTACTTGTTGTTGCATTTGTTCGTCATGCATTTAGTCAAAAGAAACTCTTTGCATTCCGACGGGAAATTTTCTTTTGCACTACATTGCTCCAAAAAATTTTAATTTAATTTTTCTTTTCTTCATCAACGTCTTTTGGGTTCTTCTAAAACGATTTTGTTCGTTTTATCATTTTTTTTAACGTTGCTTTCTTTTTGCTCTTGCTTCGGAAAATTTGTGAAAATTTTATTTAATTATCACAATTAAAGCAAGTTTTTTGGCATTTTAATTGAGTCATTAGTTTACAAATTTGAAATCTGTTGAAATTGTTGTACATTTTTTAGTTAAACGGCAATTAAAACAAGTATTTGCTCCAAAAAAGTGGAAGTACCTACATACTTCAGTCTAAATATACTAAATGGAATACTAGATTTTATACATTTTCAGAGACCTCTTCTTTTCCATATAGGTACCATCGAAACTTTAACAAATAACGATTTCGATTTCCGATTCTGTTTTCTACCTCATTGTGGTTTCGGTATAATGTTTTATAGCGCACCGGTTTCGTAATACCGGTTCCAAGTAACAGTTTCGATTTCGGTTTTATATATTAAAGATTCTCTTAGCGCCCCACAGAAAATGTCAATATTAAAATTTTTCTAATAACTATGATCGATTTCTCTGTAAAATAAATTTAAATTTTTTGCTCTGGACTTTAAATTGTAGAAATTACAACCATATTCAACTTTTGACTGCACATATGAGAACATTCTATATATTCTTAAAGTACGCTGAAAAATAAAATAGACGTGTATTCCAGTTTTTCTGGACTATTCGTTGTAGGGATGTCCATTTGAAAAAAACATCGATGCTTTCCATGCATCGAATGAAAAATTATTAGGTAAATAATTTAAATTTT
This sequence comes from Dryomyza anilis, assembly GCA_951804985.1. Classification (NCBI taxonomy): domain Eukaryota; kingdom Metazoa; phylum Arthropoda; class Insecta; order Diptera; family Dryomyzidae; genus Dryomyza; species Dryomyza anilis. The sequence continues at coordinate 30,872,056 of OX638131.1, forward strand.
AATGAGGATTGTATACGTTTTTATATGTCAAATAACAAAAACTTTTTTTATTACACAAAATAATTAAGTCGTTGGGAATCGAAAATGTCTAAGCCCATGTTATGTTATGTTGAGAAAAACACGAAAACCATGTATGAAGCAAATGGTAATTTAAAGCGTTTAATTTCCAACAGAAATTCATAAATAATCAAATTTAATTAAATTCAGAATTTAAGAGTGATTCGATATATCGAAAAAATACATCGATGTATCGAATAGATTCTGAGGCTTATATTGCATCGGAAAACGTCGATGTATCGAAGCAATATATCAAGTGTTTTTAAATATTGATGTATTTTGAGCATCCCTAAATCGTTGAAAGGTTTTATTTGAATAACAAGTGCATATCAAATTTTTGATGGAACATTTGAAAAAAGTTTCACATACTGATCGATTTTTTCATATCTGCAAAATAGTGTCGGACGGTGTAATTAAAAACACATATGTATCAATTTTCCTAACGTAAACCTGTTATCAGTGGGTGTTCCAGAAACACCACAACTCTAGATTTTGTTTTTTCATGAAATAAGCCATGCAATGAATTCCTAAAATATTTTAACCCTAAAACGGATCACCCAGTATATGAAAAATTGATAAATGTAAATTTTGTTTTACTTTTATCAAAAATTGACTTTATATTTGAGTCATTCCATAACATGCTAAATTTTCGGAATAAATGGGCTATATCTCATAAACGAGATGAAATTTGACAAACTGATTTTCGGTATTAGAGCTACAAATACATCTATGAAAGATCATAGATGTATCGTTTTTATTGCGCTTGTATGTTCTAAACTAAAATTTAAAAATCCGAATTGAAAAAAAATACAAAATAACTTCTGAACCCGTAGAACTACTACTAAAGGCTTAAATAATAGAAAAAATATCAACCTTCAACATAAACAGCTTTATCATGAATTCCCTCGAATTAATTCTCCTCTCTGGATTTTAATTCTTCCTCGAATTTAAATTCCCTTGGATTTATTTCGAACATTCGAAACAGCACAATTAATTGAATTTTGTGCATTTTATATTCTTTAAACTAAATTTTTACTGATCAGATCCACCGCACTGTGATCTGAATTCAGCCAATAACTAACCGAATTAGGCAGGAGGTTTTTAAGTCTTAATTTCCCCTAGAAATTGTTGGCGAATAAATCCGCGGGAATATTTAGTTGTTTTCCTCATAAAATGTTGTTTATGATAAGTAGATTTTCCTCCGGATTTTTTTCTTTTTTCGAATTCAGTTTATAATTGGAGTATTTCAAACTAGTAGAAATTTGCCCGATGCGCCATCGGGAAATGATCGGGTTTTCGTTGGGTAAGCCCTATTAGAGAAAATATGATCATTGCCTTTGCATGCCTTATCATGCTTACCATACCAGGGTTTACATTATCTAAATAGTTAATGTTCCCGATCATAGCTACATTATTTGTTCCTCATAACGAAATTAGCATCAGGCAATGATCGAGATTTAATGAGAAAAACCCTATTATTCTCGGGCTCTGACAAGACAATTGTCGGGTAAATAATAAAATAGGGAATTGCCCGATCAGTACATGATCATGGCCTGAGGTTAGTATATGATCAGGACACTGCGTTACAAGGACATTATGGGCCTCATCATATCCCGATCATCTCAAATAATGACATGATCACTTCATGACCATGGCCCTACCAAAATTTCTACTAGGGCAGGGGAATTCGAGGGAATTGCTGTTCATGATAAGGCTGATTTTACTTTGAAATTTTTAAAAAAATGAGAAATTAGTATGGAATATGATATGGCAGTTATATGCGATATTTTGTAATACCTTTAAAATGAGATCTTAGTGCTTTTTTTTGCATAACTTTTGCTTAGGGTAAGTTAAATTGATAAACACCATTTTTGTGATTTTTATACATGTTTTTTTTTTTAATTTAAAGGACCAAATCTAAATGTTCACCAATATCTTCATTTTGAATTTTTTCACTCTACTTCAAAATTTCAACGAATTCGGAGATGGTAATGTCGATCACATGATTGATTTAATATGGAATGGCTTATTTGTTTTTCGTATTATTTCGTATATGTTTTTCGTACGTTTTAAAACTGGTAAAAACCATGTATAAACCCTTCAATATAGTTTATTTATTTTTATATCTGATTTGTTTTTTTTTTTAATATCTATAAAGTCCACAGCATTTAGACAGATTTTTTCCATTGTACTGTGTATATATGCCCTATGTTTGTGTGGTTTATATCACCATGAGCGCATATGATTCGAACCCGAGCTCTTTAGAATGCAAGTCCAGTGTAAATCTCCTGACTGTTGAAGACGGCAATGTTTTTAAAATTAAAATGATTACGATTTTAATCCATGCTAATTAAAGCACCAAGTTAACAGACTCACAGTATACATACAAAAAATTTGAATTAATTTTACGAATCAATAAATTAAAATCTGATAAATGAATTAACAAACTTCCTGAGAAAATCATTTTTAGTTGCCTGTAACCCAAAGTAAATTTTAAAATGTTTAAAACTTTATTTTATTCATTTACATACAATCTGTAAATATCTAGCACTTATCATATAATGCTCTGAGAAAAGTATTATGAATCATAAATTTCTTATGCATTAGGTTTTCCCTGTTATTTGAAATTTTTATTATAGTAATATGTATTGCACAGTTCGTTTTACTAATCCTATTAACAATTAATATATTTCTCTCAGTTTTTTGATAATTTGTGAAGTTTGTGCTGTTTGTATAACTACTTTGTGCCATGTTGTCACAAATACTATCTATAAACAATATACTTCGTCCGAATAATATCTAAAACATGCGATCGCTATAGAACATTTCAATAGTAACACAATCATTTACATTTTTTCAATTTCCAATTATTTTACTTGGGATACCCATGGAAAATTGTCATTTATTTATTAATAAAGCATATAATTTGTGTAGAAATATGTTAACTTCTATAAATAGAGTATGATATTTGTCGAATGGAGATTAAATAAAAAGTTGTACAAATTGGTTTAGTCAGCAATTTAGTCGAACTCGCACACACCTTTATAGCCCTATTCTGGTAAGAGTCACAAATTCAAATCGGTCACAATAGTGCATTTTTTCACAATTTCGTATTCTGTCAATTTTATTTTCTATGTTTTTTGACGTTAAAGTCAGATTCAATTGTCATTTGTATCAATTGTTATTGATAACAATTGTCATTGCTCGGCTGTAAGTATACTAAGTTCAATATAGATTTTAAGTTTTTAAAATACTTAGTTCTATTTATGCTAGACTCAATATAACCCAGTAAGAAAGGTTAGATCTCTTGGTAAATTTTGAAGTGGGGAACTTGTCATAGTTGGTGTGATGACGTTAGTAAGAATTATGAAAATTATAGTCGGTCTAAGCCGTCTATAAATACTCTACACAAATATGACGATGTGTGCGGTTACCATTTAAAGTGGTGCATACGACACCAGTTTATACGAATCCAGAAAATAAATACAAACTTGCAACCGCTAAAGAATTTCCTTTCATTTGATACCCATATATCAAATGGGTAGGTGTACCGAATATCGATTTTTTTTTTTGGTACCACTAGTCAGCATTATTTTCTTGTATTATTGGACATACTGTCAATATTTGTATATTTGACCAAGAGAGTTGACTAAGGACCGTAGATGTAGATGTCTGTAGATGTAAATTGAGGTATTTGAACATAAGTAGTCGATGAACCGATCATGCCAGTTTTCTTGTTCAGACAGCTCAGATATATAGGAGTTTCATTGATCTATCTCTTCTAGTTTTTCTGTAATCGTGATTTCAATAGACAGATGGACATCGCTAAATCGACACAGGAGATCATGCTGATCATGAATATATATATGCTTCCTTCTGGGTGTTACAAATGGCGTACCAAAATGAATATACTCTTTCACTCTTAGTGTAGGATATAAAAATCTGCAACAGTAGCAAAAAAGATTACTAAAATAGTTAATATGTTTGCTGAAAAGAGGAAAACACCGCTGAAACACAAATGACAATTGACAGCAGACAATTTTAGAATAACTATTAATTAGTTAGAACAGCCAACAATTCAGAAAAAAAAATTACTGTATTTTTTTTATTTCTTATATACTTTTACTTTTTTATATATGAGTCACTCCATATCAAATCAACCGAGTGATTAGCAGCACCATCTCAGCATTTGATAAAATTTGGAAATATGGTGAAACAACATTAAATTAAGATATTGGTCAAATAATTAACTTCCCCGATGGTGTGGTGTCAGAGATTTGGTGCTTTAAAATCAAAAAAACTGTATAAATATCACAAAAGTGGTATAAATCAAATGAATTTTTGCTTTTTGAGATATGTCCTTTTGAAATATACTTTGTTTAAAAATTACCACTTTTAAATCAACATTGTATGAAAATTGTAAAACATCTTTTTGGCAATTTTAATATTTTTAAAATGAGACCTTTGTATTTTATTTTGGTTCACTATCGCTTAGGTTACGTTCAATTCATTAACACCGCTTTTGTGACACTTATACAGTTTTTTTCTAAGCAACAAATCTATAAAACCACATCGTCTGGGAAGCTGAAATTTGGGCAATATCTAAATTTTTTGTTGTATCACCATACTTTAATAGTTTATTAAAAGGCTATATAGTTTAATGCCGAATGGCGGTGTATGAACGTGTTTACACTCGTAGGATTGCCATGGACTGCCGAGATACAGCGTCTGATCAGGCTTGATCAATGTCGAATTAAAAACGTGCCGCTATTCGAATTTGCTATATTGAACAGGTTACGTGATCAAATTTCCTAAGCTCACTCTTAGCCTAACCTTATATCATTCGATGTATATTTAAATTCTTCTGAGAGTGATTTTATCACATTCGAGCATTTTATCAAATTGAGAACATGCCAAAAGGAGTGAATGTGTAATTTTTGACATTTGATTTTTTTTCCATTTTTGAATGTAGTTTTTCCTCAAGTATACTGTGCCAAAATCACATGTGGTTTTTTTGAATATGTGGTTTTTTTGAAAAGACAAAACCAAAAGGGCGGATTCGAAAAATTGAAAATTTTGTCATGCCAAAAGGGGCGAATCTTTTCTTTTTTTTTCCATAACTTTTGATTGGTATAATATAAAATAGTGGTGTAAAGGCAACAATTGTTTGTTTTTAAAGCACCTATCGATCATCAGCATTATTTTAAAATATTTTTTTGAATTTTTACCATTTGCAAAAAAAATGTTTGGCAAATTATTTTTAAATAATGGTGCCAATCGTTAGGACCTTTGAAAACAAACAATAAATGCCTTAAAATCACTATGTTATCTTGCACCAATAAAGAGTTATGGCAAAAAAACGATAAGATACGCCCTTTTGGCATGTCAAGATTTTCAATGTTCCCGTTTTTTTTATAACTCTTTATTGGTGCATGATAAAATAGTGGTGTATAGGTATTAATGATTTATTTTTAAAACACCTATCATCAATATTTTGTCAAACAGTTTTTCTGCAAAAAACAAATGGCAAATTAATTTTTGGTAAAATATTTTTAAATAATCAGCGATCTTCTTTGCAGATTCTGCATTACACATTAGAATAATCCTGTTACCCAATTTTATCATAAAAGGTTTTTAATAACATCTTGATCATATAATAATAATACGATTTACTATCAGATTTTTTCATAAGTGTCAGATCAGGTTCCATTAAGTAAACTTTAAATCAGAATTACGTGGATTTGAAATTGGTTTACACTATTCGACCGTGATGAGGATAATTTCAGGTGGTCTTTGGTAGAGGTGCGTTAGAATTCTAATCAAGTATGGATGCGAAATAGGGCTAACCTTAACCGATATCCACTCGGGTATATCATGAATATTTTACGAGTTATGGGTTCCCGAAAACCGAACTCTTACAAACTAAATTTCATTGGATTCAGATCAGACAGAAAGACATGTGGACTTGACTAAATCGACTCTAAAAGTTATACTGCTCAAGAATATATATATATTTAAAAAATATAAAACATATTGAATTTTATCAAATCGGTCACGCCTCCTACGAGATATTACAATATTCGCACATATTGAGAATACTCTGTATCCCCTTTAAATAAAATATATCTATTTTTAAACCATGCGATCGCACCATTCTACAAAAGTTCAAGTGCACTTAAAAATAAATGCAGTTACTTGGCCTTAAGTCTTAGGGGGGCCACACTATAAGCCAGCATTTGCAGTGTAAAGCTTGATAGTTTTATATCTAGTTTAAAACGATTGCATTTATTCAAGCGATCATTTACCTGTCTGTCTAGCTGTTGCTATGATCTGCGAATCGTACTCTTTAGCTACGTCTCTTTCGCACCTGCTGGGCACACAGTCTATGCATCTCTCTTGCGCTGTCGCTGTCAATCGTCATCGAACAAGATTTACGGCAGTTTGCTGGAAGAGTCAAACGAACCACAGCAACAACAACAAGAAATTGCCCCGAATGCAATGATGTTTGTCAACGTATGTAGTATATTTGTGATAGTTGTTGTTGTTGTACTTGATACTTCTTTTTTTTATTATTATTATTGTTGTTGTTCTCGTTACTGTTTTGCAATTGTTCTTGATTTTTTTTTTCATTTATTGTTGTTTTTTTTCATTTATTGGTATCATCGTCGTTTTCACATAAATTTCCGCCGCAATTCGCATGAAGTGCCGCGCGCCTCTCCTCCACATTCTTCGTTGCACTCACGCACACTGACAGCGACAGGCCTCACACATACACACCCTGCTACATTTATACCTCCACTCGCCCCACTCTCTCTCTCGCACACTCTCTCACACACACACTTGAGCGTTTGTAATCGTTGTGCTGCTGTCTGAATGTCGACTTTTAATGCAGTTTTGTTGCAGTTTTGCTCAGTTGTCTCAGTCCGCCTTCTCAGTCGCTCTCCACCAAAATGTGCACTCTCACCGTCTCACTCTCGCACACACACGCATACATGGAGCTGCTGCTGCAGCAATGCAGTTGTGAAACGCGGCGCGGGCAGTGGGCGGACGTTGGCGTCGGCGTTTAGCGTTGTAAAAAAATTGCAAAAATATTTAAAAATAACAAAAAATGTGCTAATTAAAAATAAAATAAATTGATTATATCTGAAATACCGTCAAGTATCTATGCGATAAAGTATCTGACGCGCGTATCCGTGCGGTTGGAGCCGTCGACTTGCAATGCAACGACATTTTCACAATTTCAGCCGTCTGGCCATATATTTTAACGTCTGTCTGTCTGTATGTTCGTCTGTCCGTTCATCCGTGCGTCTGTCCGTTTGTCTGTCTGTCCGTCCGTCCATATAACGTACGCTGAAACGCAGATACTTTTGTATCTGCGTTTGTGTTTTAGTTAAATTTTTGCTGCTGCTGCTACTGCTGTTGTTGCTCTTATGCAAAAATGTTGTTGCTTATGCTCTTCTTCACCTTCTTGTTGTTGCTGCAGTCTGTTTGTGTTGCCGGCAAAACAAAAAAAGTTGAGACAGGAAGGCTTCAGAGCGCATTTGTGACGTGGGCAGCGATGCGCTCTCCTCAAGCAGGCGCATTGACTTTAAACGTATCTGCTACTGCTGCTGTTGTTGTTGTCGTCGTACTTATTCTACTCATTTTTGTTGTTGTTGTTGCAGTGCCATGTTGTTGAACTGCGTCGCTGCATTTCCCCATTGTTGCTGCTGCTGCCACACACATCAGCAGCAGCAGCAACAGAAGCAATCAATTGCAATTTGCAGCTGTATCTGTGCGTCTGCTGCCCTCTGCATTTGTATCTGTTGGTGCTCTTGCATCTGTGAGATACGCAAATCTCTCAAAATTGGCGAGTGTATCTTTTAGTCGCTCAATTGTATCTCACACATGCAGTCCATTGTATCTGCAAGTCAGCTCCATATGTTTTTTAGTATCTGATATGTATTGGTGACTTAAAGCTTTTATCATTTTGCAGGAGAAATTTTGCATATATATGTCATATATTGTTTGATAATCTCATTTTGTTCCATTGAAACGTTGCAATTTGTGTTAAATTAAAAATTTAAAAATTAAATGTTTTGAACTATTTAGTTAGAAATATTAGTTTTAAATATTAGTTCTAAATATAATTCGGAACTTTTTTTCATATATTTTATAAAAATTCATTCGAAAGAAATCTGCACAAATAACTTATTGACTAGGTATATAATAAATTTCTTTTAATTCTAAAATACAGCTAAATTTGCAAGTTGTAAATTATAAATGAGTTTTAAATAAGTTTAAAATTATTATTTAAAATAATTTTTAAATAATAACTTTTTTTTTAATAAATATTTATTAAACTTTAATGAAATTTATTAATAAATGAGATTTTTAAGTAGGTAAAATAAATTAAAAAAACAGAAATAAACTTTGTCGGTAAAAGCAGTCCATGAAAGGTTCGTGTCCGAAATGTATAGAAGATTTAGCAAATATATAAACCGTTGTGGTGAAGTAATGTATCGACCCTTATAGCGGAGACATAGTTGCCAACCAAAATTCCCACGAAAAATAAAAATAAATACCTTTTTCCCATACGACTTATTTAAAATTCCCACGTGGTAATTTTGGTTGATTTAATTCCCGCAGCACATGAAAATTACCACAAAAATCCTAGAGCACATGAAAATTACCACAAAATTCCCACAGTCATTAAAAATTACCACAAAAATACCACAGAAAGCAAAATTAACTCAAAAATACCAGATCAATTTATAAATACCAAGAAAATTCTTAAATGAATTAAATATGGGCCTAAGGTTCGCCCAGTCTTACACCAAGAATGCATTGCTCTGGGCCAGAAAAAATCCCACAGGCATTAAAAATTCGCATGGGAATTACCTTTCCCACAGCGATTAAAAATTCTCACAAATGGGAAATTTCTCACGGAACTGGCAACTATGAGCGGAGACTAGAGGTCAGTTGACACTTTTTGGGAATTGCTCGTTTGAATTCCATGACAGTGACTGTGGTCGAAACGAATAATTGGATTTAACAAAAAAAAAAAAAAAAAAAATGCCGACAACATCTAACTTTTTTTTATTAAAAATACGCTGAAATATATACGATATAACCTATTTTTCGTAAGAAATATGATATATTTCGGTAATATTTACTTTCACATGCAAAGATATAAATATTTTCACTTAATTTCAGTCACTTATAATACTTTGACCACTACTCTTATTTTTAACATTTACAGTATTTGTTGTGATATCTTCATAAAACCTGTCTCTCTATAAATTAGAAGAAAGACAAAATTTTAAAACATGTAAAAAAAAAAAACATGGGGCAGTACCTAACGTTGGCGAAAATCTCAAAAGTCAAATTGACCTGAGACACTAATTCTCTTTTTCATTGTATAGTAAGTTAAATTGCCTACAATGTTGAATCACTTAATTTATCATATGTATCCAAATTTTCTCCACACTCTCTCAGACACCGACAATTTTTCGCAACAATTGCAAAAAAAAAAAATTGTCGAATTGTGATCAATATTTTGAATTGTTTATTTTAAAAACCATAAACACTTTACGAAAATGAAAACAGAAACGTTCCGGGCCCGTTCCGGCAAAACTGATTACATTGTTACTTCCCAGCCAGACAAACTATCATAAACGATATCGTAAATGATAGCAAAAATTCGTAAATAATGAATTAAATAATCACATACGAGAATCGCAAATGATTCGAAAACGCATACAGTTTCGTTCTTAATTTGTCCATCGTTACGAGGTATCATAAACGAACTAAAAACACTCATATATGATAAATTTTCTATCGTTTATGATCGTGAAATAAGTTTTCAACAGTTTTTGGTTGTATGTGAGATACCACTTGACCACTTGTCCAATCAAAATGAAATTTGAACAAGTGAATTATATCAACGAAAAACTATATATTACAAAGTTTCATCACTCTAGGTCTAATTATTTACAATATATGACATTTTCAACATTTTTGTAATATGTGAGGTACCACTCCCACAATCAAGATGAAATTTTGAGAACTACATTATATTAACGAAAAACATTCTATTATAAATTGTGTCATTGTAGCTTCCGTAATTCCCAACATATATTAATTTAATCATTACGGTTATATGGGAGGTACCACGCCCACTCTTAAAAATCAACATCTAAATGTGAATTATTGAATTTTCCTGCAATAATAGCCAATTCACATACTTATTTTCCTAAAAATAACACAATTTGAAGTTTTGGCCAACTTTTGGTACTCCCTGCCCCACTGTGCGTCAGTTGCTCAGAGGTTAGTGCGTTGGACTGTGCGCCGAAAGGTCTCCGGTTCAAGTCTGGATTGGGGCTAACAACATGTTTGCATAGAAAACATTTTTCTGTACCGCGTATATTGCCTATGGAAATGGAAGCAATGGTAAAGCGTAAAAAATATAGCCTTTGAAAAGCTCTTGCCCGCGTTGAGTACAAATATAACACGAACAGCTCAAAATGGTGAAAGAGCTCGGCCTAAGTTCTTGTAGGACTTTTCCGCCAAACTAACTAATATTTGGCCAGCAATACCGGTTAAAACTATAAGCGTAATTGAAGTAAGACTTACGACTCACGAAGAAGCTACTGTCCAAAAAAAAGCGAATGGTGCAGCCGAGATTTGACCAAATACCCATGGAACTAACTTTAAATATTATATAATGACGTCGTTGGGTTCTGATCAATTCACAAAGGATTTAATTTTTTAAATCTAACCAAATCCTAATTGTACTATTATGCCAACTAAAAACACTCCAACAATGCATTGCGTTGTGGCCAAATACAACCAGTATGGAAGTTTAGGTTTAATTTCAATTTTTGAATTAGTGAAATTGTGGTAGTTGGTGTAATGAATTTAGTAAGAATTATGAAAGTGGTATTACTGGTACAAATTGTTACTGGGGAACCCCTCATATTCATGTCACTAAATCTACTCTTTAGAAACAAACTATTTGTTGCGGCGACTGTACAAATAATATTTATAGTGAAGCTTTGCAATAATTTTTAAATTATTGAAATCGTGTAATATAAACCAAAGTTATAAGTTGTTAATACATATAATCTGCAGAAATGTGTGCACATTTTAAAATTCAATTCAATTGTATCTCAGGATATAGATGTCGGAATTTTTTTCAAATTGCCAAAAAAACATTTCTAGATACCCTTACATACCAAAATTTAACCAGAATGATTTATGGTTCAAAATTTACTTTATTTGGTCTAGTTGGTGTTGGAATGACACGTTAAAACATTATATTATAAGATTTTTGATTTATGATTTTTCAAAAATGTGTATAGTATATATATTTTTATGGTTGTATACTCCGGTTTATATAAACCGATTTTAACAATTAACCAATTTCACAAAATTATACTGATACTTAGATGCTTAGTTTTAATTACACAATTAAGTGAATGTAGGAAAATGGTAATTTGCACAAAGAAGTGGTAATTAAAAAAAAACTAGAAGTGATGTAAAAATCTGATATTCATTGTTATGCGATATTTATCTATAATTATAGGTGCGAAAGTTTGTATATTATTTTTTGTTTTAATTTGTAGCACATTTTGTATAGTATTAAAATGTATATGCATTTTGTCTAAATTTGAAGACCAAACATAATTCGTAGGTTTTCAACTGATCGCTATTCCATAATCTGTAATATGTTAAGTCGGTAATCAGCTTAATAATCATCTGTTTGTTTGCTCCAAAAGTAGCTATATTAAAAAGTAAACACTGCATTACCGACTAAATTTAGTTTAGATTTACATTTAGGGTGTGTGCGAATTCGACTAAATTGCTGACTAAACTAAATTAGGTCGGTAATGCAGTGTTCGATTTTTCAATTTAGCAAATTTTCGAGTAGACTAAATGGAATTAAATTGGAAGATATCAAACAGACATATGATAATCGATTTTTTAGAAACTTTAACAATTACCGGATTCCGAATGGCGGTCGAATAAAAACTTCTACAATTTAGTTTAGTCAGCAATTTAGTCGAATTCGCACACACCCTTAGGATTCGTTTGGGTTTTAATTTTTTTATAAATTATTCCTAAAATTTAAACAAATATTCCTATCCACTACTTTTTATTTAGTACCGATTACTTTTTTATTACTTACAGCACTTCGAAATGTTCCGAATGTCAAACAAAACGCAAACACAAACGTCAAAAAACAACGAACGAGGCGAACAAAATAAAACACACTTGTCTGTCAGTGGCAAAAAAACGAAATTCAGAAACGAGACGAACTTCAAAGCGAGCGGTTGTTTCGCGGTCGAACACGAAAAATAGACGGTCAAAAATATAAGAGAAACAAATTATTTCAAGATCTAATAAAAAGTGAAAATAAAATAATTTCAAGTGAGTGGTGGGCTGGCTGCACATTTTGCCCAAATGTTGTGGCAAATGTTAAACAATTTTTTTAACAAATAAATAAATTAAATAAAATTACGAAATATTATAAAATAAAATGAAAAGAATTCGAATCATAGAAAAATCATGTAGACACAAAGTGTCAGAAGAAAATTGGAAAATTCAATAAGCGAGTGAAATTCAAGTGGCGCTGGGGGCCAACATAACGTGGGTTGCGGCGGTGACAACAACAACAACAAGAAAAGCAACAATAAAAATAGAAAAAGAAAATAATACAAGAAGCGTAGAAGAGAAGTGAAAGAAGACAAGTGCAAAAGTGTGATAAAGGCGCCACGAATTTCGTTGCGCGATTACAAAAGAGCGCAGTGACAACAAAACACGAAAAATTATTTTTATTTTTATTTTATTTAATTTTTTGTTTACTTTTTTTTGGTTCATATTTATTTAATTTTATTTGTTTATTCTCTTAGGCGTGTTTGTCATTGTTGGGGCTTTGGGCAAGCAGACCCCAACCCCCACAAAAGGCAAGTCGTGTCGCGCGGCACTGTGTTGGCGCCGCTGTATGCAGCAGCGGCGGCACTAAAGGCGAAATTCGCGCGACTTAACATAAGCTAAAAAAATTAAATTAAAAACAACTTTAAAGTGTTTAGAATTAATAATAAAATAGTGTAAAAAAATGTTAAGAATTCCTATAGCTGTTAAATAGTGTAACGAATTTAAAACAATCATCAAATAAAACAACTTAACGAATTCCTGAAATTTGAATAAAAAAAGGTGAGTCAAATAAAGCAATTTCCGTTTCCGTTTCAGATTTTTTTTATTCGGTTTTAAGTGTGAAGCAATTTTGCAAAAAATTTATATAAAGAAACAATTGTCCTCGAAACAAACACATATATTTTAGGAAATTATGAAATATTTGATATGTGTTAATAATTCTCGTTATTTAATATTTCAAATATTCTATCCCCAGACAAAATTTTTGGCAGGGTCGAGGTATTTTTGAAACATTTTCTCGACATATTGCAAACAGTGTGTATCAAAAGCTGTCTGTTTTCTGCCCGTTGCCCAAATATGGCGTGAATCTGCCATACAAATTCCACAAACGTTTACAACCTGCTATACACTTCCCAAAATATTCTACATATCTCTGCGTTTGCCGGAAATATGCCCAAAATATTCCTGAAAAATGCCAAAAATGTTGTTTCGGGGAAAATCGAAATTTTGTATGGTTCGAAACAAATTTTTGGCATGATCGAGGCAGTTCAGAAACTTTTTCTCGAAATAATTCAAACAGACAAAGGCGAAGGTTGTATCAAAAGCTGTTTTTATCTGCCCATTCCCAAAATATGGCGTGAATCTGCCATTAAAATGTCATAAAATTTTACAACCTGCTATACACTTCTCAAGATATTCCATTTATCTGTGCGTGTGCCGGAAATATGCCCGAAATATTCCTGAAAATTGTCAGAATTTTGTGCCAAAAATTTTGTCAGGGGCTTCTATACACTTCCCAAAATGTGCTACATATCTGTGAAATATTTCAGAAAAATGCCAATAATTTTGTCTCGGGGAAAACCGATTTTTGTATAGTTCGCAGCAAATTTTTGGCAGTGTCGAGGCTGTTTAGAAACCTATTTTTCGATATATTTCAAACAGACAAAGGCGGAGTTTGTATCGACAGCTGTCTATTTTCTGCCCGTTCCCCAAATATGCCGTGAATCTGCCATTAAAATTCCACAAAACTTTACAAACTCCCGAGACAAAATTTTTGGCATAAAATTTCGGTCATATTTCCAGCAAAGGGCCAGATAAATAAAATATTTTGGAATGTGCATAGCAGCTGCTATACACATTCCAAAATATTCTATTTATCTGTGTGTTTGTCGGAAATATGCAAGAAATATTCTTGAAAAATGACAAAAGTTTTGTCTCGAGTTTCGACAAATTTTTTAAAGATTTCGGTTTTAAAGCCGATAACGTAAGTTATACAAAATCGGAAATTTTCCGATATCCAAATGAGATGCATATTAAAATAGAATAAATATAAAAAAGTCACAATCCAAGTAGAATTTTTCGTGATTATGTTCGACAGTACCACACATGTTATTCATGTAACGGATCCGGTAATGGCAAGAAAAACATTCTATGATCAGTACCCGATCATGTCCCTAAAATATTTTCTACTTGGGAAAGCATATTTGAGCAGAAGAAGGTATATTTCTACCATAAAAAAGTATATTTCTAAGTGACCACTATGACCATGATTCTGGAGGTGCACGGTTTAAACGTAGTTCGTTGCCAGTGTGTTTTCTTAACATATTCAACGATGTCAATCACTAATTACCTAGAGATTTCAGATTATAAAAAACTTGTTTTTTTTTTAAGTGACCGCTGTGACCAACATTCTGGGGGTACACGAACAAAACAAAATTCGATGAATAGTTATTTTCTCCATCTATTCAACGTTGCCAATAGCTAAATACCCCCATGTTTAAGATTATATAAATTTTTACTCTAAAGTTTGTAATGTATGGTATCACTAAAGTTGTTTTTTGAAGTCACCACTACCCAAAGATTTCAGATTATACGAATAGGACAATAAATATACACGAAAGCAAAAAGTAAGGTATTTGAATTGCAGCATCATTTGAAAAGCAATAATCGATAGTCTTGAAATCGAGGCAGGATTTAAAAAACAAAACGTGCTGGTTCCGAAATCGAGGCAGCATTTAAAAAGCAAAAAGCGAGAGTACTGAAATTGAGCCAGCATTTAAAGAGCAAAACATGATTGAAATGTTTAATATGATCCTTTGTTTCGAGTTTTATAATTATTCTCTTAGTACGTCAGGAATTATAGGATTTTTAAAGTTTTAGTTATATGGGAGGTGCCACGAGTTTTAAATATAAACATTCCATACAATTTTTATAACTCTACTCTTAATATGTCAGGAATTATAGCAATTATAATGTTTTAGTTATATGGGAAGTGCCACGACCCCTTGTCCAATCCCGCCCACATTCTACGTGACGATTGGACTTTTAAATATGAACATTAGATTCAATTTTTATAATTCTCTCTTATTATGTCAGGAGTTATAGCAATTAAAATGTGTTAGTTATATGGTAGGTACCACGCCCCGTGGTTCAATCCCGTCTACATTCTACGTGACGATTGGATTTTTAAATATGAACATTTGATTCGATTTTTATAACTCTACTATTAATGTGTCAGCAGTTATAGTTTTAGTTATATGGGAGGTGCCACACCCCTTTGACAAATCCCGCCCACATTTGGCAAAACTATAAACAACCGCGATATACATCACTGGGCCAAATTTTATAACTATGGCTATATTAAGTACACAGATATTTGCAATTAAAATTCAGGTTTGCCACGCCCATTTTTGTACCTTAGAGGGCGAATTTCAAAAAATCCAGCCTTTCATTTACTGATCTTGACTGCATTCTCAGTTTTGTCCTGAGTTAAAAAAATGATTTGGATAGATTTCACAACAATGATATAATGCTTAGGAAATGTATAACAATTAGTTGAACATTATAATATGTTTGCTGCAAAATTGATTCAGTGCTATGTAATTTATCACTTGAACAATAATACTTCCGAAATAGATTACTATAATGTTTACGTCTAAAACTCGCAGGTCCCTGCAAAACAAGCAAACCTTTTTAAAAATCAAGGTCACATCAAAAATACTGATTGCACGGCATCAATTCACACTCTCACATGTGGTCGCCGCAACACTTTTGTTTAACGAGTAGCATAAATAAGCAAATAGTTAGCAGAAATAAGTAACAAACAGTGGAGAAACAAATTGTAATAGCAACAACAATGTAAAACAATAAAGTGCTAAAAACAAACCTAAAAAGTAGTGTGAAAATCGAAACCAACAGAAATAGAGGTGAATAACACAATGTCTAGTGAAACATTTTTTGTTTGTACAATAAAAAATATAGAATTTTTATTATAGATAAACATTTAAAAAGTGTTTAAAAAAGGTGACAAGTCAAATATATTTTAAATCGTTTGTACAACGATATTGTACAGATAATAGTGAACAAATTCATTTTGATAATTTCAATTTTGTTGTTGACTTAAAGATTTATATCTAATAATTACTGAGTGATGATTTATGTTTCTACAAACATAGCTTCACTAATTTTAAGTTCTAGATTCTTAAGGTTTCTACAATGAATCTTAAAATATATATAATAATTAATAGAATTGTTTAGTATTTTAAATTCCAAAATGTTCTTTATCGTTTAAAATACCTAAAGTTCGTTTTAGCAAAAATTCAACAATTCGTCTTCTTTGTCAATAACTAATGTCTGTAATTTTATGATTCATGCCCTCCAATCATTCATATTTTCAAGATACGTCACTCACTCACTCAATCAGTCACTCACTACCTTTTTATTATTCCTACCCATATAATTCGTTTTGTGTTTGACTTTTTCCTTCACTTTGTTTAAACATTTTTTTGCTTCTCGTACTTTTTATCGCATTTAATATTTTTTTATATTGTTTTTTTTTTTTTTTTTATTTAATGACAAGTGAAGCGTCATTCATTCAATTAAGATTAAAGTTTAACCGGACAATGCAACCCAATTCATGTTTAAATTATGATAAGTGGTTATATATAACTAATTATTGATTGTAATATGTTTGTTTATTGATCACATATATAAGTGAAATTGTACTTTCAATAGAAGGTACTTGAAAATTGCAATAAAATGTTTGTTTTGACAACAAATAATGGTTACAAACTCACAATATTTTAAGTTTAAAAACTGTTTTTTATGGAAAATACATTAAAAATTAATTTATTTTGTTTTACGACATCTTTTAATATACTTTATTAAAAATACATTTAATAAAATTTTAAATAAAAATGAAATTCAAAATAAACGACGTACATTTTAATTTTTTATTTTTGTTTTTCGTTAACTTTAACATTAAGCCGTGAAGAAAAATTGCTTTTTTTATACCTAAGAAAATAATCTATGCATATCAAGCACAATTGCTCTTAGTTACTTGCAGAATAATGACAGACAGACTAACAAACAAATGGTGATGACAGATGGACAACGCAAAACAAAGCACACTAGCGAATATTACAGACAAAGTAAGACCGAAAAAACAACAGTTGTACGAACACGTGTTTCTTAAATTTTATAAAGAAAACAGCAACAACATTTTAGATATATAAGAAGTTAAGCTCTGCTTTATAAAGAAAAATTGTTCTTAGTTACTTTTTTGATAACTAAGTGGATCTGTTTCTTAAAATCCAGAATGTTTCCGTTAGTTGTAAACTACTTGATTCCTATTGGATTTTAGAAGTTTTTTTCCTCCGTGTCTTGAAAATGTGCTATATATCACTTAAATTTTATACCAATATTAGTCTAAACGATTTCAAATTGTCTGTTTGAAGTTTTTCTACGTGTCTAGTACGATTAGTCGATATTTAAGTTTTCGAAACTAAAAATACCGAAGTAAATATGTAGTAAAACATTTCCGAAACCAAGATATTACGATCTGGGCAAATTTTAATTGGTACACATACTGGATATTGATTAATTTGATTATGTTAGTCCCCATTACCAGAAACTGAACAAAAAAGAATTAAATTGAATTTTTTTGAGGTCACTTTTTATATACATACATAATTGTTATGGCTACATTATTTCCACTTTTTCTGCACCGACGACCATCACTCAAACAACCAGTTGAGATCTCGGTCAGATTTCGATTTTCATTACTATCCGCCCCTTTTAGGGTGCGTTTCATTCTACATCTACCAAATTACTAAAATAAAATTTCAAATAAAAAAGTCGAAATAGATCAATGCAAGAAAAAAGTGAAATTCTCGTACCGATATCGAGCGTCATATTGGACGTACATGGTCCGACGTTTTGTCGGAGTTTTCTCGGTACGAGAATATTTTTGAAATCGAAACGATAGCAATGAAAAAAATGATCAAAGCGAAAAATGTTCATATATCGTATATTGTCAATGAATCTAAAAATTAGAATCAATAAAGCAACGACCCTAGTAGAAATTTTGGTAGGGCCATGGTCATGAAGTCATCATGTCATTATTTGAGATGATCGGGGTATGACGAGGTCCATAATGTCCTTGTAACGCAGTGGCCTGATCATGTACTGCCTTCAGGCCATGATCATGTACTGATCGGGCAATTCCCCATTTTATTATTTACCCGACAATTGCCTTGTCAGAGCCCGAGTATAATAGGGTTTCTTTCAGTAAATCTCGATCATTGTCTGATGTCATTTCGTTATGAGGAATAAATAATGTAGCTATGATCGGGAACATTGACTATTTAGATAATGCAAACCCTGGTATGGTAAGCATGATAAGGGCATGCAAAGGCAATAATCATATTTTCTCTATAGGACTTACCCAACGAAAACCCGATCATTTCCCGATGGCGCATCGGACAAATTTCTACTAGGGGAGATCGAACTTTTTTCTCAAAGTTATTCGATAAAAATGGCAGACTGAGAAATGTCGAAAAAGAAAATGTGGAAATAGCAATTTCCTTTACAATCTCGAAGACACAAATATAGCAAAAATGATTTTGAATTTTGCAATTTCAGAAATGTACCATTTTTAACATTTTATTTCCGACATTTGTTTATAATTTATTTCGACTGTTTTTTATATAGTACTTTTTTTTACATTTTTATATTGATCATTCAGTTGAGTTTCAATTTATGGGTCGATATTGATATCAACATGCGAACTTTGTGGTCCCTGCGAGTCTATTTCTAATATTTAGATTTCACTAACGTGTCAATCATGTATGTCCCGGTGACAACGATATCGGCTACAATTCGTTTGAATATCGGTTGAATATCGTGTGACTACAATTTTTGATTCATGTATCAAACGAAACGTTGAGTTCACTCGTTTTGAGAGTTTTTTTTTTGTTGCCAGCATATAAATCATACGACAAAGTAAAAAAAACAAAATAAAATTTTTCTTTATGAAAAATAATTGGCAAAACAAAAAAAAAAATGAAACGTTTGAAATACGTTATACAAATTTTAGACGAAGGAGATTTGGGGGTAAAACTTTTGCACATCGATTATCTCATCCTATCCCAGCAAACCAATCGATATGTTAACGATATCGAAACGAGAACATTTACATGCTCAAATTTTCGTTTTCGATAAAATCCCAGTCTGCCATGTCTCGGAGACCTTCGATGCCTCGAAGCTTTCTCGAATAACTTCGATAAAAAAGTTCGATCTCGTTGCATTCTCGATTCTAATTTTTTAAAATTTTCGTACATTCAAATTCTTTGACAAGATACGATATTTAAAGATTTATCAAATTGATATCGCAATATTTTTCGCAGCAATCTCGAACTTTGATCCTTTTTTTCTTCGATATCGTTCCGATTTCGAAAAATGTCTCGTATAGAGAAAACTCCGACAAAATGTTTCGATATCTACCTACCATCTAGGTCCAATTTGACGCTTGATATCGTTACGAGAACGTCTCCGATGTCGTGTGATTTATCCATCTACTCGCATTGATCTCGTAACGATATCGATACGAATGGCATACTGGGATATTCTGATACGAAAACAATAGGGTTTTTGATAAAAACGAACATATCTTGAATACTGTCGTAAACGATTCCCATATAAGCAGGGCTGGAAAAAATCCGGATTTAAAAAAATAAATCCACTCCACCGGATTTTTTTTGGTTTTTATTGGATTTTTTTGTTTTTTTTATAAATAATTTCAATAGGATTTTTCGGTTTTTGGATTTTTTTGTTTTTTTTATAAATAATTTCAATAGGATTTTTCGGTTTTCAAAGTTATTTCTTCCCACCATTTCGCTGCCGAAAACTTCTTTGGTTAAAACATACTTTGTGGAAAAAATTCACCGCCATGGATCTGGAAGCCGTTGTCTTCCATATACTGAATTAGTCATATGGGCGAAAAAATGAAACTGTCTAAGTGCCGGATAAATCTATTTTGAATGTCTTCTTTATAACAGGACAACTTCAGATGCAATGACTACCGCAATGTCTACCGCAATGTCTACCGCAATGTCTACCGCAATGTCTACCGCAATGTCTACCGCTTTAAAAATTGGTTTAGAATTAAATCCATAGTTTCGGAGACTACATTTAGCTATTTATATCATTAAATTATTTGTATTTACATAAAGGCCTATGTAATATAATAGATGAATTAATATAATAATATAATAGATGAATCATTTCATTATAACTTCTCTAGAGATTTCATCCAGCAGTGGTCAGAATAATTTTTTTGGAGTTGGTGGTTTATATTCTATTCTTAAATTTTGAAAGTGGAGTGGATAACCCAGCCCTGCATATAAGTGTCCTTCAAGTGTCTTCAGTGATTTTACACAGTCTTGTACCCTTGCCTATTTTCAATGAACATTCAATAAATGTTTAGACATATTTTTTTCTGACAATGTTATGATTTTTTTTCGTAAAAAATGTTTTATTCGGAATTTTTTTTTTTATTGAAAAATTGTATATTACTGAAAACTTTGTTTTCGAAAAAAAAAATGTTTGGATCATTTTTTTCCGTTATTTTTTAAATAACATTTTGACGAAACTTTTTTTTCGAATTATTTTTTTGAAAAATTATTAGTTCAACGGTATTCATCATATTGAGTATTATATTTAAAAATATTATGAACAAATTCATTAATATGACGATTCATTGTATTGAATTCTTCACTATGATGTTCGATGGTATGAATAAGTGCATATTAATAATGAATATTGTATTGTAATAATAAATATTGAATGTATCATTTAATGAATGGTGGTATTAATATGATGAATCTGGTAGTTGGTGAAAAAATTCATAATATTTATGAATTAATTTATCATATTGATGATTTTTTTTGCAAACCATTTAAAATGTAAATCTTGAAATGCAAAGTTTTGCAACAATTTCTAGCTTTACCATTTATTTTAACCTCTTCGTTTCGGGGTTTACTAAGGTTTTGAACTTTTGACATTTTTAGGTTTCGGATCGTCGTACCGAATTTTCTTAAGGGGTTTACTAAGGATTCAAAATTTTAACAATGTTAGGTTTCGGATCGTTGTACCGAATTTTCTTTCCAGAGCGATGATATCTCTGTTTTATAAATCATCAATCTATATATAAAAATGTATTTAGACATGATGTATTGGTAAATTTATTTATATTTGCTAAGTAATAAAAAAATTGTTTTCTATTTAAATTTTAAAAATCAATTTTAATTCAGAAATTATTTTCTTTATTGCAAATTACTCTTGCGTTAGACGTAAAAACAAAACAATTTCACTTTTTAAATACAATTTATTTTTCTATTAACAACAAGTTCAAGTGGCTTCAGTGAAATCGAAATAACTAATAATCGTAATTATTTCTGCAGCTTATTGCATATCATCCTCATAAACTTTCTGTTTCATATATATTTTTTGTATTTTTTTTTTTATAGGCAATATTTTTTACTATGCTTTTGTTTATCTTGGTATTTTTATTATTATTTTTTTTTTGTAATTTTCCTATTATAATTTCCAATTTTTATGCATTTTATTTATATTTTTAAAATGGATTTTTTAATTAGTATTAATCATAATTATCTATTTAACATGAAGCAAATTAATCAGCATCGCAGAATTTATAAAAAAAAAAACAATTAAATAAAATTATAATTTCTCGTGTTATTTTCATTTACATTATTAACTAGCTGGACCCGTGCACGACTCGTGCCAAGATTTTCTGAATTCAAAGATATGGAGCGATTTTATTAATATAAAAAACATTTTTTTATTATTGATATGAGGGGCCCGTGCTTAGCTGTTGAAATTTTTTTATTCGTTTTATAAATGTGGTAACCAAATAATTCTCCGCCAAAACAACTTTTCTCAAAGACAATTTTTTCTCAGACTGCGCTTCTCCGCAGAATTATTCTCAGTAGAAATCTTCCCGTAAAATCCACATAGAACGCTTTCCCGTAGAATTCTCAACGTAGAATTCATCCCGGTAGAATTGTTTCCGGTAGAATTCTTTCCTGTAGAATTCTTCCCCGTAGAGTTTTTCCCAGTAGAAGTTTTAGAGTGGTGGGTTTTAATGTAGTAAGTTTCGGTGTAGTGAGTTTAGATGTGGTGAATTTTGGAGTGGTGAGTTTAATTGTGGTTAGTTTTGGTGTGGTGAGTTTTAGTGTGGTGAGTTTTAGTGTGGTGAATTTGAGTGTGGTGAGTTTAAGTGTGGTGTTTTTAAGTGTGGTGAGTTTTAGTGTGGTCAATTATAGTGTGGTGGGTTTTAGTGTGGTGAATTTTATTGTGGTGAGTTTTAGTGTGATGAATTTTAATGTGATGAATTTTATTGTGGTGAGTTTTAGTGTAGTGAATTTTAGGGTGGTGAGTTTTAGTGTGGTTAATTATAGTGCGGTGGGTTTTAGTGTGGTGAATTTTAGTGCGGTGAGTTTTAGTGTGGTAAGTTTTAGTGTATCGAAATTTGAGTGTAGTGAGTTTTAATGTGGTGAGTTTAAAAGTGGTGAATTTTAATGTGGTGAAATTTTAGTGTAGTGAGTTTTAGTGTGGTGAGTTTTAGTGTGGTGAAATTTTAGTGTGGTGAGTTTTAGTGTGGTGAGTTTTGGTATGGTGAGTTTAAATGTGGTGAGTTTTAGTGTTGTGAATTTTAGTGCGGTGAGTTTGAGTGTGGCGACTTTTGGGTATAGTGAGTTTTAGTGTGGTGAGTTTTAGTGTGATGAGTTTTAATGTGGAGAAATTTTAGTGTGGTGAGTTTTAGTGTGGTGAATTTTTGTGTGGTGAGTTTTAGTGTGGTGAAATTTTAGTGTGGTGGGTTTTAATGTGGTGAGTTTAAGTGTGGTGAGTTTTAGTGTGGTGAGTTTTAGTGTGGTGAGTTTTAGTGTGGTGAGTTTTTGTGTGGTGAGTTTTAGTGTGGTGAGTTTTAGTGTGGTGAGTTTTTAAGTGGTGAGTTTTAGTGTGGTGAGTTTTAGTGTGGTGAGTTTTAGTGTGGTGAATTTTAGTGTGGTGAGTTTTAGTGTGGTAAATTATAGTGTGGTGGGTTTTAGTGTGGTTAATTTAAGGGTGAATTTTAGTGTGGTGAGTTTTAGTTTGGTTAGTTTTAGTGTGGTGAGTTTGTTTTTCTTTTTCTTTCCTTTTTTTGTTTTTCATTTAGTTTGGATTGTGGTTTTATGTGATTGGTTTTGTTTTTGTATTTTTGCTTTTGTTTTGTGTTGTGCTTTTGCTTTTTTGTTTTTATTTTTTTTTTTTGTATTTGAGTTTTTTGTTTCATGTTCGTTGCTGGTGAAAGTGCCGAGTTATATCGTGTTTAGGTTGCATGGGAGGTGCCACGCCTCTTTGCCCAATCCCGCCCATATATAGCCTATCATTCCTTCCAGACCATACCGCATCTGTGGTAAAAATTTCAAGACAATCGGATCAGCCGTTTAGACGGAGAAGCGGAACAAACGTGATTGCTTTTGTTTTTGTATTTTTGCTTTTATTTTGTTTTGTGCTTTTGGTTTTTTGTTTTTAATTATTTGTGTGTATTTGAGTTTTTTGTTTCATGTTCGTAGCTGGTGAAAGTGCCGAGTTATATCGTATTGAAAGTTTAGGTTGTATGGGAGGTGCCACGCCTCTTTGTCCAATCCCGCCCATATATAGCCTATCATTCCTTCCAGACCATACCGCATCTGTGGTAAAAATTTCAAGAAAATCGGATCAGCCGTTTAGACGGAGAAGCGGAACAAACGTGATTGCTTTTGCTTTTGTATTTTTGATTTTGTTTTGTTTTGTGCTTTTGTTTTTTTGTTTTTAAATTTTTTTGTGTATTTGAGTTTTTTGTTTCATGTTCGTAGCTGGTGAAAGTGCCGAGTTATATCGTATTGAATGTTTAGGTTGTATGGGAGGTGCCACGCCTCTTTGTCCAATTCCGCCCATATATAGCCTATCATTCCTTCCAGACCATACCGCATCTGTGGTAAAAATTTCAAGGAAATCGGATCAGCCGTTTAGACGGAGAAGCGGAACAAACGTACAAACGTACAAACGTACAAACGGACAAACGTACAAACGTACAAACGTACAAACGTACAAACGTACAAACGAACAAACAGATTTATTATATTAATAGGATATGTAGTCTATGTGGGGGTTTCTGCTCGCCCCACATATCGCGCGCATTCCAACATGTGGCTGGTTCGTCGTCAAACCTCGCCTACGTCAAACCCCCCCTATTATGTCTGCCGGCATAGTCCACCCACATTTTGCTTGACTTCTACAGTGGTTTTTCTGTTTTCATTCGTATATACGCTGCATTGTTTTGTTTTGTTTTATTTTATTTTAATTTGCAAATGACATTTTTATGTTATCTCTTTTGTCTTTTGTTTCTGAGACTACTAAGGAAAACTCATACTCCTAATTATAATTCACATCATGTTCTACTTATTGGCATTTAATGTACGCAACATTGTGGCTGCCGGAATTTATCGATACTATGCGATTAAGATTCCTTTGACTATCAGTTAGTTTTCTTTTTTATATTCTAACAGCTAATTAGCTTCTCATTGTATCATCATCAGAACATTCACTAATATAATTTACATTTAAAATATTTTTCATTGGAATTTAGTTGAGTAACTAACGCATTAAAAATTACTCAAACATGACGTAATTTTCAAAAATTTAGTGCTCTCTGTGGTTTAAACAAATGTTTCTTGAATTTTCGACGCTTTCGTGTTTAAATGCTACTATGATTGGGGTTATGGTTTTAGGCAATCATGTACTATTTCTAATATGATCCTCAATGATGATATTATCAAGCTTAATATGATCCTCAGTGAAAATAGTACGATTTCCTACAAACATACCATGGTCCACAGTATCATGTCACAGTAGTATTATGGCCATATTATGATTTCGCACAAACAAGCTTTTTTCATCAATGACGATATTGTGATTCTACACAACCATACTATGTTTGTCAGTGACCATATTTTGATTCCATACATCCATACTATGGTTGTCAGTGACCATATTATGTTTCCACACAATCATACTATGGTTGTCAGTGACCATATTATGATGCCACACTATGGTTGTCAGTGTCCATATCCAGATTCCGTACGACCATACTATGATTGGCAATGACCATATTATGATTCTGCACAACCATACTATGGTTGTCAGTGATCGTATTTCGATTTCATACAACCTACGTCCTACGTGAACAGTGATCATATTATGCTTATGATCATATTATTATATTATGATTATCCCTAAATTTCTGAAGAAGCGGATTGCCAATCGCCATAGCCAACATCAATGTGAGTAAGAGAAAGTAAAACATGCATTTAATTGAGAATTATATGGTTGTAAATATGAAATTACTATATTATGATCAGTCAATATCATGGTATGATTGGTATTGACCATATTTTGCTCGTGGCAGTCTTTATCGTAATCATAACATGGTTCTTATTAACCATATTTTGGTTTTTAAGAAAGACAATCATATTATAATAAATTATCTACTATAATATGATTATAGCGAACTTATTATTCTTGAAATAAAATTGAAAATACTACACGCTGCAAATTAATTTTGCAGGGCATTACATATAATTTCGGAGATTTATGCAAACAAAAGTATTATTTCGTTGCAAAACATTATTTTTGTTTTCGTTCAAACATATGTATGTTCAGAATGAATAATTTTCGGCGTTCTACCAAACATATATATGCTTTTCTATCCGTGTATACTATGATTGTGACAACCATCAATGATTGTAAAGAGCTTGGTATGTTTGTCGCAATCATGTCGCAACCATATTATTTCTCTGCGTATATATATTCTCTGTGTATATATCATTTTAATTCTATTAAAAACAAATATAATCACTAAATATGATTGCTGCAAAAATATGCAACTTTTTTATGGCTGATGATCTCATAAATGCAGAAATAAATTCAGTTGTGCTACAACCCAGATAAGAAATTTGTTGTTATTGTTCTATAGTTTTTTTTCCCCATTTGTATAGATTAATTTTTTTGTTGTTATTTATTCAATTTTTATTTTATTATTGTCGACGCATTGTTTTTGTTTTATTTTTTATAATTCGTGTGAGAATAGAGCACATCTGTATGTAATTAAAGTAATAAATTTTTTTTTATGTATTTATTCGTAGCAAGTATTACTCATGTCATCAATATATAGCATGACGTTATCAAAATTTTAAAAATGCTTACTTTTAGTAAAAATTTAAATATATAAATTTAATGAATATTTTTTTTATAGGAAATTGTGTGTATATATAATTTAAAAAACAAAACAGGTTTTAAATCAAATTAAAACTAATTTTAATTTGAACATGATTGTACCCTAAATAATTTCAATATAAATTAGTACTCTATAAATAAACATTAGGCGTGATAAAATGTGTTAATAAAAGAGTTCAGAAAACTACATAAATGAGTACTTACAATGGAGGTATTGTCAAGACTCACGCGTAAGCCTCATAAATGAAGAAGTCTTATTTGCTTTTGCTATACACCACACGAACGAGTAAGCAAAAAATATACGACTTACTCAGTACGAAAAGTCCCAGGTTCAAGCCTAGACTGGGGCTAACAACATCTTTTCATAGAAACATTTTTCTATGCCGCGCTACCTCTCGGCACTAAATATCAAACATACGAGAGTAAAACATTGCCTATGAATATCTCTCACCCACCGTTTGGATTAAACTCTAGATCCAAACTATTATTTATTATTATTACTCACTACTCATAAATATGTAATCAGCGTCGAGTACAAATTTCAATACTCGTTAGTGCTGCCTTCTACCCTTTTAATGATTTTCCAAATAAATTAAAATATAAAAAAAGTAATTTTGACTCTCTTTTAGGGGTCATGATAGCACCGACCATGCTATCATTCGATTTCCCAAGATTTCTGCAATAAACAATTTGTGGTTCTTTTTTCATTTTCCGCCCATTTTTACCCACCCGGGTATTATCCGAGTAGTTCGAACAACCTGGTCGAGATCCGGTATAGAAAAGCATGACCTCCTTAATCGATTCAGCTATGTCGTCTGTCTTGAAATCACGATTATAAAAAATTATAACTTTCCCACCATTTCTGCTATAAACAATTTGTCGGTCCTTTTTCATTTTCCGCCCAGTTTGGCCCACCCTGGTATTATCCGAGTAGTTCGAAAAACCTGGTCGAGTGTTCTGATACATACACATCGAGTAGATCTGAACTTTGTGATTGTTTCCTTGCACAATTATGAGTGGAAGAAAAGAGAGAGTTTGATAGTGCACTCATTCATGTGTAATGAGGCAGCAAAAGTAAAGCACAAAACTCGTGAAATATTACGAATTTATGAGTAGTGAGTGTATTGTATATTTCATGGATACCTACTCGTTAATGAGATGAGTAGCAATTAGAAAAAATATTTTACACTAATGCGGTATGAGTGAGTAACACCCAGAAGAAGGCATATCCCATATGGAAAATAATGACCTCCTGAATCGATTCAGCTATGTCCGTCTGTCTTGAAATCACGATTATAAATAAATTAAAAGTACGAGATCAATAAAATATTAATTCAGATTTCTTATGCACCTACGCTATCTGATATTAAAAATTGGCTTTATCGGTCAATTTTGACTTGAGAACCGACCACTTTTGTTCAAATACCTCATGTAACACTAACATCAACTAGTGCATTTTCCTGTATACCGCACGAAGTAAACATTCCCGACTTGTGGGGCTCGAAAAAAAATGTAAGATCGGTACATCAACCCATTTGTACATATGGGTACTCAAATGAATGTAAATTCTTTCAGTATTGCAAGTTTGCAGCTATTTTCAGATTGGTAAACCCTGGGGACCTCTGGACCAATTTCTATTTACCGTATATAACTTTTTGTAATTCTTACATTCTATTAAAATTTCCCTACTTTAATATTTCAATCAATATTTCTCATGGGACATAACCTTCTTTACTATTTTTCTTTTAGATTCAATTAATTGATTTCATTTCTTAACTAGATTCAATTAAAAAATGAATTCACTAAGTGCCAGCAACTCACATTTTTCTGTCAAAAATATTCAAAGTTTGTTTAAACTATGTTTAATGTTCACTGAAAAATACGATTCTAAGTTTAAACTAAGTTTAAACTACAAATGGAGTTCAGCTACCACTGAAAAACGGGCCCTAATACTGCCACTGAAAAACTGCTCGAAGAGTTATACTACACAGAAAAAAAAAATGTACATCATATTGATGAATTCCGTTCTTCAAACCATGATTCATTGTATTGAAGAACCATTCATAATATTAATGACTAACGCCATCAATGTTATGAATGCTATCATAAATATGAAGAACGCTTGGTAACTGTCGAAAAAGTGTTCTTCAATATGATGATTGTATGTGAAGAATACGTTTCATCATATTAATGAACCAAAACATAAAATACAACATATATGTTCATCATATTGAAGAACGCTGTTCATTAAACCAAATTTCTACCAAAATATTTTTTTTTCGTTCATTTTTTGCCGTACTTCTTAGTTCTCACGTAGTTCTTGTATGTTATTTCTTATATAATGCTTGCTCGACATGCATAAATTAGTAAAATGTTTTATAATATATTTATTATAATTACTACTTTTTATTAATAAAAAGTTATATTTATAAAAAATATATTTTTGAAAAAAATATTTTTTTCGAACAATTTTTTTTTTCGAATTTTTTTTTTTCGAACAAATTTTTTTTCGAACTAATTTTTTTTTTCGAACCAAATTTTTTTTCGAACAATTTTTTTTTTCGAAAAAAAAATTTTTTCGAACCAATTTTTTTTCGAACAAAACATTTTTTTTTTGAAAAAATGTTTTTGCGGAACTATTTTTCTTCCCTAAAAATTTTTTCTGATAATTTTTATAAAACTTTTTACTGTTATTTTTTAAATAAATTTTTTTTTGATTTATTTTATAAAAAAAAAAAAAATTTTGAAAAAATATTATGAACAAATTCATCCATATGACAATTCAAATTCATTGTATTGAATATTTTGTTCATATATATAATGAATGCATTCATTAATATGTCATTTAATGAACGGTGGTATCAATATGATGAATCTGATTGTTGGTGAAAAAATTCATAATATTTATGAATAAATTCATCATATTGAAGAATTTTTTTTTATGTGTACGTGAGACGTTTAAGTAAACGTAGTTTAAACTATCACTGAAAATTGGCCCTATAAGGGCTTTGAAGATATTTCTTGCCATCAAAATATATTTGTTTTTTTAAACAATTTTTTGCCTTGATTGTAAACTGAATTAGAAAACATAGTTTTTGTTAGTTTAGTGAAAGCCCTGACAAAAATTACATATTCGGTTAAACAATATAGTATTTAAAAATGTTTATATTCTGCTATACAAACAACTGCTATACAAACAACTTGTTTAAGTTAATTAAGTTAACATAAACTTTCGCTACTTCAAGCATTATATTGTCTTAGTAACTAAACACATCAAAACGTTAACATTAATGCAAAATCATTCGCAAATCATAATATTATCATGCAAACCCACAACCGCACCGTCACACAGTGTGCACAAACGCTAATTTTTATAATTTATTTTTATAATTGTTATCTTTTAGAAGATTCTCAGTAATGTTATATATCAAAAAATATAACAAAAGTATATGTTACTGAAGAAGAAAAATTATTGCAGAGATTTGCGAATAAGTCCAATTTTCCAAAAGAACTAAAAAAAATGAAAACCATAAAAAGTTTCGATTAGCAAGTTTTATATTTATTAAACCACATGAGATATTTAAAAACGGGTTTCAGTTTATGATTTATGTGTTAATTATTTAGAAAAGTTCCATACAAATATTTTGATTTCATGATAAAATGCACAATCTATGTATAAATATGCAAAGTAAAGTCTTCTTAAATGAAAATAAATCATGTTCAAGTCTATATCTTTAAAACTAAACAAGACATTTTCTCAAGTAAGCACATTTTCTTTAGATCTCAATGTAAGCTTTTCATAAACAACAGAACTTTAATCGGATAACTTTTGGATTTTTAAAATTTTTGAAAGATTTTTCATTAAAAAATCTCAACTTTGCTGATTTTTATCTCCATAACCATTAAAGATACAAACTTCAACTTAAATTTTCTCAAGTTATCTCTATACAACACTTTTAAAATTTTTAAAATCGTTTGAGTGATTCCGAAAATACTGAATTTCACCCGATTTAGCAGCGTTTGGGCTCACTGTGCGTCACTCACATAAATTCCACCGATCAACACACATCGCACAAAGTGTCACTTGGCGTGTCACAACTTAAGCGTACAATGTCAGCACATTGTCAGGAGTACCCTTTGAGAATGAGATGACCGACGACCACTTAGGTCGAAGGGTGCTACGGCCTAATAATCTGTAATCAACAAATAACGGACTAAACCTATGCGTTGTAACCAAAAAAAAACAACAAAAAAGAGTTAATGTCGCACTAGACAAAGGCCATTCCAAAGATACATAGTACCCGACAAGGTCGCAAATTTTCTGTCGAGTGCATTTTAAGTGAGCAAAATAAACGCAGAACACGCAGTAGATGAGTCACAAATACTTAGTTGTTTTGTTATTATACCAACTATATTAGCCATGTTCTTTTAGTTGACCATACAAAAATCAATAATTAGTTGGTAAAAATGACACTTTTATGCGATACTAGAGGAACAAAACAAACAAAAAAAAAACCTGCTCTTGTGGCAAAAGTTTATTTGTGGCCTGCCAAAGCACGTTGTGTCTCGCCTTTTGTTTATATTGGCCACTCTGGCTGGCATATGAGCCAAGTTAAGGCCGAAAACGAACAAATCATAAATACGTTTTGTTTATTTAGATGTTAAACATTTAGGCCAAAGTAGAGCAGAGCAGAGCAGAACAGAGCAGAGCAGAACAGAGCAAAGCATATTCTTGTCTAAATTAAGAAAATTTGTTTGTATGGGCAGGAATTTCAAATATTTTTCGTCTGTTTTATAGAAGCAAGATTTAAAGTTATATTTTACATATAAATAAATATATAGCATATTCTTTATGTTGGCAATAAATTAAAATTGCACTTAACATTTAATTTTTTATCATTTTAGCTAGAGCAAAGCAAAGTGTTTTCTTTTCTTAGACAAGCATATCAATTATTTTTCTATTAAAGAATGTTTCCTAATTTGAATTTATATACATAAAGTATATAGATTTTTTTATGTTGAACATAAATTCAAATTGCATTTAACATTTAATTATTAATATTTATAAATTGTTTTACTTTGATGTTGTGTAGCAATTAATAAACAGACTGAAAAGAAAAACAGACCTAATAGAATAATTGTAAAATTATATTGTTTTTGTTTGATTTTGATTATTATTTTTGAAAACAGATTTTTTTTTAAACTATATAAAAATGTATATTACTTAATTTCTTAGCATAATAGAAACCAAAAATATCCATTTTGCAACTTTATTGACCTAGATAATGGCTTTCGAAGTTACCTCTATAAGAAAATGTTGTGTTTGTCATAAATTGTGAAATTTTCGAATTTCGAAAAAAAATCAACTTATATATTTTTTTAAATATTCAAAGCCATAAACTAAATTTTACGAAAATCAAATAAAAAAAAATTAAACCCTGTCGATTTTATGTAGAATTACCCATAAGTAACTCAACGGTCTGCAATTTTCTGTTGCGCGTTGTTGGCACACGTATTATTCATATGTGGTATAACTAAAAAGCGACACTTAAGTGCTTGCAATTTCTATAAGTCGTCAGAACTGATGATACTTAGTAGTGCTTTATCATTTAATTTAGCAAATTTTCGAGCAATCTAAATTTAACTAAATTGGAAGACAGCAAACAGACATATGATAATCAGTTTATTATGAACTTTAATAAATATCGGTTACCGAATGGCGATCGAATGAAAATCCGTACAATTTTGTTTAGTCAGCAAATTAGTCGAACTCGCACACACACCCTTAATCTAAATTTTCTCGACATATTCAAAAATGTAAACATCGATTTCCTAGTAATTCTAGAAAATTGAATTCTGTCCCGTACGGAACTTTGAGTACCAAAAGTGTAAAACTACAGTATACAAAAATATCAAAAAATAAATTTTTAAATAGTAAAAAAAAGTTAAATAACTTAACTTCTAAACATCTGGAAATTTAAATAGTACAACACTTTTCATTTCGTAATAATGATTATTAACATTGTCATATACAAAATTATTTTTAGCATAAAAAATTGTAGTGCAAATTTCCATACAGAACATCCGGAATTATTGTGCGATTTATTACGAAATAACTGTAAACTTTAGGAACTAAAAGTACATATAAAAAAAATAAAGTAAATTGTCTCAGATATCGTCACTATCATGCCAAAGGAGCGAATGTGCAATTTTTGACATTTGCGTTTTTTTACATTTTTGAATGTAGTTTATCCTCAAGTATGCTGTGCCAAAATCGCGTGTCATTTTGTTCGATATTTCTAGCCACAAAAGACAAAACCAAAAGGGCGAATTTGAATAATTGAAAATCTTGTCATGCCAAAAGGGCGAATCTTTTCGTTTTTTCGCCATAACTTTTTATTGGAATAAGATAAAATAGTGGTGTAAAGGCATTTATTGTTTGTATTCAAAGCACCTATCGTTCTGCATCATTAATTAAAAATATTTTGACAAACATTAATTTGCAATTTGTTATTTGCAGGAAAAAATGTTAGGAAAAATATTTTTAAATAATGATGCAGTTCGATAGGTACTTTAAAAACAAACAATTAATACCTTTAAACTACTATTTTATCTTGCACCAATAATAAAATTAAAGCAAAAATACGAAGAAATTGGAAAAATTGAAAATCTTGTCATGCCAAAAGGGCGAATCTTTTCATTTTTTTCTATAACTCTTTAATGGTACAAGATAAAGTAGTGATATGAAGGCATTTATTGTTTGTTTTTAAAGCTGCATCATTAATTAAAAATATTTTGCCAAACATTTTTTCCTGCAAATAACAAATGGCAAATTAATGTTTGACAAAATATTTTTAATTAATTATGCCAATAGATAGATGCTTTAAAAACAAACAATTAATGCCTCTACAGTACTATTTTATCTTGCGCTAATATAAAGTTATAGCATAAAAATCAAAAATATTTACGTTTTGATCTGAATATAGCCTCACAAAATCCGTATTTATAATTCAGTAGGTTGTCCAAATTAAAAGATATTTTATATACGTTATAATAATTGACGATTAAATTAAAATAACAGAAAAAATTAAAAAAAAATAAATTTTTACAATTTTTAATGCACTTCAAACTTTAAAAATTGATTTCCCAAAATTTTTTAAAATGCACATTCGCCCCTTTTGGCATGACAGTGACGATATGTTCTGAGATATTTCAAAAAAAATATATTGTACGCAAAAAGTATTTTTAAAATAAAAATATTATACGAAATTTTTTGTCCCGTTCGGAATGTCCCGTCTGGAATTTTTCTTTGATTTAATATGGAAAAACTACAAAATCTAGGAACAAAATGTAAATTTATGAAGAATGCACATGATTTGCACTATTTTTTTAAAATAATTCAAAAAAGATATGGAAAATTTTCTGCGAAACAATGTTATTTGTAATAACGCAAACTTAATAATTTTCAATGTATTTTGTAATACCTATAACAATAATTTATTAACTATTTGTAATAGCAAAAACTATCGACTATCGACAAGACTTTTTAGTTAATATTTCATATTATTTATTGAAATTTCAATACAATTTTTAAAAGTAAAATAAACTGGAGGAAATCATACATATATCACAAATATTAACTGAATTCTTGCATAAATTATTAAAAAATCTACATTTTATAATAATAATAATAATAGCAGTAGAACTTTGGCCGGGCTCTCTCAACATTTGAGCTGTGTTACCAGATGGGCAGATAAACCTTTTTTTGCCAGTTTTTTGAGAAGGTAAAAAGGTTTCAAGTTTTCTCTAAAAAAAAACCAAGATTTTTTAATTTATATAGTTTTTTTAGTTTTTATTTAATATTTCTAACTAGTTCAATGAATCAAATACACACAACATTGATTTTTCTTAAGTGGGATTCTTCGTCCGAAGGATTCCTAAAGAAAACATTGTACAGTCTTCAAAAATGATGAAAAAGTTTGACATGCATATTAAATAAATTGTTATAATTTGAAAAATTATTAAATTGTTTTTATTGTTAATTATTAATATTTTTTTCATTATTAATATTTTTATTTTTGTTTAATTACACTAATCAAAACGAATTTTCCTATGTACACCCAATACAGCTGTTTTATATAATTCGTTGGTGCTGATTTATACTGGATACTAAAACCTAATTTTCCTATTTGTTTATATAAGCTTTTTTTAATATTTTATTTTGGCCAAAATTACAAATTGTTCGAAAAAATCAATTTGGAATGTTCCAATTCTAGACATACCCCAAATTTTACAAAAGAGATACAAAATACCATATGAAACTTAAACTTTTATAACTTTAAACGGAGCATGTGTATATTTTTTTTTAAATTAGAACGATGTAAACAAGTTAGTAGTTCTGAGTCTTTTTATAGATCAAGTTTTTTCTCACAAAAAAAAGTTTTTTTATTCCGAAAATAAAAGGTTTTTCAGAAAAATATCTGGCAACACTGGCTGTGCGTGTTATATTTGTACTCAAATTGGTGGGACCTATAGTTTATAGCCGAATCCGAACGGCGGGTGAGAGCTTTTCATACACTCGTAGGTTTGCCATTGACTGCCGAGAGGTAGCACGGTATAGAAAAAAGTTTCTATGAAAAGATGTTGTTAGCTCCAGTCCACGCTTGAACCCTGGGACTTTTCGACTCGCAGTCCAACGCACTGTCCTCTGAGCTACCGACGCTAGATTTTATTACTAAGTTATAAAATTAAACCAAACTTAGAGCCGTATATTTAAAAGAATACCACATAATTTAAAAATATTCAACTTTAAAAAAATAGTTACAACCCAGTAAATACTGAAGCTGTAAAATTAACGTTTTTCTGTCTCATTTCATGTTCTCAATTTCATAAAAAACATGTCTAGGACTATTTAAAATGCAATTGTTGAAAAAATTTTCTATTTAGAGTCAATAAAAAATAAATTTATTCGGAATACAAGTCAATACTATTTCGAATATTTTAATTTTTACGTGTTCAAAATACAAACTTATTTACTAGGCCTGAGTCTAACTTAAATCTGGGTGTTTATTGGTATAATATAAATTAAATATGATCTAAATTTTCAAATTTCAAAATTTTGAATTTACAACAGTTTTTCTCCCCCTCCATGTGAACGTGGAAAATGCAGCTCTCACATTGACCTTGCCATTTTAAGTGAATTTTTGGAATCCGTTTTCAATTTTCATCTCCATAATTCAAGTGTTTGTTGCAAATGCAAATTTGCAACAGATGGTGCTGCTCACTGCTGTTGCCATGCTGATGATTGGGGCTTTGGTATAGGTTCTAGCAGAGGTTTTAGTAGGGGTTTTGATAGGTGTTTTCGATGTGGTAGTTTTTAGATGTTATAGTTTTTGCTAAAAGTTCGGCTAGGAATTTGGGTTACCATTTAAAAAGAGATTTTTGGAAGAGGTATTGGTAGAGAGATGTTGGTAGAGGTTTGGGTGGGCAGAAGAAGTGGATTCTACTCTTTATTATGGGAATTTCGACACTAAATCTGTGTCGTCCATGTTTGCAGAACATGTTACAACAACAACAAAAAATTACAATAGCAACAACAACTACAAAAACAAACCAAAAATGTTGGCCAACAATTCGCAAATATTTCAGAGTCATTGAATATTTGTGCACCATTTGCTGTGCCACCTTTCATTTAAATATATCTACATTGTTACCATTTACCAGTTACATAAATAGCTCAACTCTTGCTGGTAAATATGTGGGGGGGGGGGGGGTATGTAGTTCAAAGGTCATGCATTTTTGTTATCTCATATCCTGCGCTGCCAAACGGAAGGACATGCAAATAAACTGTGCCCAAAAAAATGCTTTTTATATGAAACCATTTTAAACTAGGTTGCAACTGACCAAGAGGAAATTGTTTTTTTATTTTATTGACCATGTTTGTTTGCATTTATAGAAATTCATTTCCTTAAATGCATTTTTCAATTTGACTAAAATGTTCGACTCTTATTGTTGGCCCAATTTATTGGCCCTACTACACAAACAGGTTTTTTTTTACTTTTATTTGGTGGTTTGTTGAATTTTTTCTACCTACCTCGAATGGTAAAACATGGTTCTTCTTCTCATACAGTTCGGCCGGTTATAGTTTGTAGTTTTGGCCTTATGATTTGTTTCAAAGTCAGCAGCTGCCGCCACAAAACTATTGGCTGCAGGTAGTCAGTCGAAAACAATAGTTACTACATATGGCATTAAGAACCAGTTTCGAGCCAAGTTGTATGTTAACAAATTCGTTTGAAAGATGCTCTTTATTAGCAGGAATTTGGTGAATAATTCGGTTGCTTTTTAGAGACGAATTTTTTTATATCATACTATATCGTTGTAGCAATAATTAGAATTTGAAAATATAAAATGTCACTAAGAAGATTATCCAACACATAGTACAAATTAACTATCATAATATCGTACCTTTCACCACAATTTCGGTCCTCTTCTTTTATAATAAATATACAGAAGTACATACATTATATAGAAATACATAAGAATGTTCAGTCCTTTTTCGGCCACTTTTTAGAGTTAAAAATACAGTCCCTTAGACAACAAGTTTTCCCAAAAACTGTAAACGTAATTTTTCTTTCAATTATCAAGACTAATTAAAATATACCGATAAATACTATTATTCCCATAGGTTTTTAACATATTTTAATCTAAACTCGAAAATATTGATTTTTTAGACTATTTTAGGACGATTTTTTTTAGCATTTTGGAACTAATGATAAATAAAAAATGATTTATGGTTATGTATCTGTTCTCATTTTTAAAATATGCTCTATCAACATAGTTTCGGTCAAAACTGGTTAAAATTTAAAATTCTTGTATATTTTACATAATTTACAAATAACAGAGTATGCAATGAAGCTCAGTGCCAGATAATTATATAGAATTGATGTATGGGAGGTCTATGTGAAATTACTCGATCGATATGGAGTTAACTAAAAAGTCATTAGAAACTGGCATTCCCGTCCTTATTTCTGCACACAGAAAATTCTCTTTTGGAATGAGGTTGGAAGAAAGAAAAAGTTAGTTGTAGCAACTAACTTCATTCGGTTAAATCGAATGGTTTACAAATTTGCTGACGGAACTGCCATATTAGCCTATACACTTAAACTATTAAGCTATACTCACTCCAAATGGTTCTAAATTTGTATTAAATGGTTCTAAAACAGTTCGAAATTTGTTGCAGTTCAAACTATAACTCTTTTCATTTTGACAATTACAACCGACTAAGTAATTG
This sequence comes from Dryomyza anilis, assembly GCA_951804985.1. Lineage (NCBI taxonomy): Eukaryota > Metazoa > Arthropoda > Insecta > Diptera > Dryomyzidae > Dryomyza > Dryomyza anilis. The sequence continues at coordinate 30,910,157 of OX638131.1, forward strand.
AGAGAACCGCATAAGTTTGTTGGGCAAGAGTTGGTTGGCGCAACAAATCTTTATTCTGTGTGTGGTAATGTCATGGACCCAACACCAAATCCATTCCTTTGCATTTTATATTAACATTTGTCATTCATATTCGTTCAACAAGCGCCCAAACTTTTTGGAGATTAAAAATAAAAGACGCACTATGAATGTGACGCACTCAATAAAGACCTCAAAACAATATCCATGTGGTATCTTGAAAATAAAGTTGATTTTAAAGCGAAAAAGATCCAATGCTGTATGTTTTCTTAGAAAAGTATGGATTCATCCCTTCCACAAATATGGGTGCAGTGTTTATTGTGAACTCAGCTGCCCTTAACGAGCTGGGCATATCAAGCTAATGTAACCTGAGTTGGAACGATTATATATTTAATGTGTCGAAAGAAGCGATCAAGTGCCTATGTTTTCTAAAACGGTGTAAAACATACCTTACTCCTGCTGATTTACGACCAATGATGGAATACAATTCGTAGGGGATTCAAAGTCCTCTGTGAAGTTTCTACACCGATTATATTTTATCCTATATTGGGTCTCTTGAGAACCGAAGAACTGTAGGGTGTATAAGCCTGTTTTATAGGTATTAGAATGGTAAGTGTTCGGGGGAAATACATGTCCTGATAGATAGTAATAATAACACAGAAAAATAAATTTACATCATATTGATGAATTCCGTTCTTCAAACCATGATTCATTGTATTGAAGAACCATTCATATTATTAATGACTAACAATGTTATGAATGCTATCATAAATATGAAGAACGCTTGGTAACTGCCGAAAAAGTGTTCTTCAATATGATGAACTGTATGTGAAGAATACGTTTCATCATATTAATGAACCAAAATATAAAAATACAATATATGAACAAAATATGAAAATGCAATATATAAAGATCATTTTGTGTTATAATATATTTATTTATAATTACAACTTTTTATTAAAAAAAAGGTTATATTTATAAAAAATATATTAAAAAAAAATGTTGTTTTCAATAACATTTTTTTTTGGTCAAATTTTTTTTTCGAACATTTTTTTTTTACCATTTTTTTTCGGACATTTTTGTGTCCCATTTTTTTTTTAATTTTTTTATTGTTATTTTTTAATATATTTTTTTTTGAAAAAATATTATGAAAAATTTTATCTATATGACAATTCAAATTCATTGTATTGAAAATTTTGTTCATATATATAATGAATGCATTCATTAATATGTCATTTAATGAACGGTGGTATCAATATGATGAATCTGGTAGTTGGTAAAAAAATTCATAATATTTATGAATAAATTCATCATATTGATGATTTTTATTTCTGTGAATGTACGTATGAAAGAGTGAAATAGTGAAATGAAAAAAAAAATGTAAAATTAAAAAAAATGAACAGGAAGGTATAATAAAAATGATATATGTATGTATAAGGTAAAGAAATATAATTATACATATATAAAAAAGTAAAAGTATAGGCGAAATAAAAAAAAATATTAAAATCCAGACAAAAAAAATATTTTTTTCTGTATTTTATATAAAATTGTCTATTCTAATAGCATAAAAAACGTTTGTTTAAACAACAAACTGTCATTTGCTGTTTCTGCGAAATACGACGCTTTCCTCTATTCAGCAAACATTTTTGCTATTTTATCAACCTTTTTTGCTATGTTAGCAACCTTTTTTGCTACTTTTACAGAGTTTTTTATTTTGGGTATATAATTTGAAATATTTAAGTTAAATTATAACCGTTCACACAACAATTTTATAATTATCTTTTTGAATATTTAAAATTTATAAATCAATTTAAAATAATAATTTTATTGTCTGCATTGTTAAATATAATTGTGAAATTGAAAAATTATTTACAAAATTTAGTATTTGTCAGAAAAGTTAAATTTCAAAGAATTTAGCGAAAGCCACATTCTTATAAATCTTGTGCTTTTGTAAATAGCACCTTTACCATGTATTCCCTTGAAAGCATAATATAAAATCTTGCCAATTATATGGTACACAATTCCGGAAAATACCTGTAAACTTGTTAGTTTCCTTTTGAATGAACAAAGTGCAATTTAAGTAACAAATAAACGTTGAACTCTAACCTTCGTTAGAGTGTCATAAATTGCTGTTTAAAAATTAAAGTAATTATAAACCTTTGATGCAGTGGTGGTTTTTTGTTTGAAAGGATCATTTTGAAAAAGTTTAGAAATATTAATAAAACATATTTCATTTCATATACGATTATTATATAATCTAGTTCGACATAATTAAATAAATTGATTTACAAATCTCTTTTAAAATGTTTATTAACACATTTTCTTTATAAAGTAAAAAGTAACTAAAAACTACCAATTTTTTTCAAGAGGTAAAACCATAAACTACAATTTAAAAATTCAAATTTAAGATTTCCGATATAGAAAAAGAACTCTTCTTTTGGCATTAGGTTGCAAGACGATAAAAATAGTTGTAACAACCAACATTATTCGATTAAATCGAGTTTTTTACAAATTTGTTGACGGAACTGCCATATTCGGTTGGCGCTTGAAATATTAGCTTGTACACAATCCAAATTGCTCTAAAACTGTTCGAAATTGTTCTAAAACTGTTCAAAATTGTTTGTAGTACAAAGTACAACTCTTTTAGTTTTGACAATAACAACCGTGTAAGCGGTTGATAGAACCGAATGAGTTGACTAGGAAAAGTGTTGGTTGGCGCAACAAATTTCTATTCTGTGTGCAATATAACCGATATATATCTCAACATCTGAGATATTTTTAAACTTTCGATTGGCATTATAAATTCAAATACTTTTTTATATTATTCAATAAATATTAATATTAATTAATAAACTTTAAAAGCCATTATAAATTGGGGTAGTCATGCCCATAACCTTATTTAACATTTTTATAAAAACTAATAGTATTATTAAATATATTTATTAAAGATATTTAAAATTTTGAACATTTTAAGCAACTATTTAGGCTATAGTTTGGTGTAAAATTGATTACTAAACCTTTTATTCTTTCAACGAATGACATCATCTACCATAATATATTAAAATTCTTTAGATACAACGTTTTATTATATAACATTTTATTGCAAATTTAATTTTCACAATTCTTATATCCAAAACTATTCTTCGAACAATGTGCACCGTGTGAATGAATCCAACCGACCCTGTCGAGCGTCATCACGACCCCACGACTTCCCACACCACCGTGCACCATACTTTTTCAAACAAGTCAAGTGAAGCATGACGAATAATGTTGCAATTTTGCTGCAAAGTGTTCTTCGACAAACACAAGAAACCCCACTAAATTGTGAAAATGTCCTCGCGTTGTGTGTTGGCTTCCCACAGCTCCCAGTAGTAATTTAAAATTTAAATAATTTCAATTGAAATTCTAGTCGTCAAAGAGTTCAAGGAATTTGTGTAAAATAAATATTAAAATTTTTAAAATTTTTTATCTTAATATTATTAAAAACATAATTTATGTAATTTTATAAGCCAACAACCAACCACCTGCTCATTTATGAAAAGAAAATAAATTAATTAGTTTCAGATTAAAATAAAATGTCACGCCCAACAAATGCGCGAAATTCATTCACACGAATTTTCTTCATAACATTATTTTCTATAATTATTGCAGACGTTGAATATTCGCGATATTCTGATCGCGTTGTTTTGATCGTGTCGCCAAACAGGCAGCAATAACCGACCATGTGCTGTTTTTGCAACACGTTGTTGTTCTTATTATTAATAACAATTTTTTTGTCTTTATTTTAATTTTTTTTTATTTTTTATTATTTTTTATTATTATTCTTTCAGTTTCTGTTGGTTCTGCTAGCTTTATTGTTGATCGCAAACAATGCGCATGAGTCTCAAAATCAAAAACAAACAAAAAACGAGATAAAATTATATTTATTTCTACTTCACTATAGTTAATTGTGTTTTATTTATATTAAAAAAAATATATTATTTTTATTTTTACTATTTTATTTATTTTGATATCAAAGTAAAGTAAAATTGTCTATGAAAAATAATGATGAGGATTTGCATTTCTGAGCAGTTCGGATGCGTTCCGATGAGTAATACATAGTTTGATAAAAATAGTAACATAAGTTTCCATCTCTATAATTCCCATAATTTAGTCATTTCACGTTTTTTTTTTATTTTATTAATGGATAATTTAAAAATACCGCGTGTCAAATGGAATTTGTACGCAAATTGTTGTAAAGCCTTTTAATTTGTTTAGTTAATTTTAATCAGTTCATAAACAAAAGAATACGGTTCTTCGATTTTTTGTATTTTACCTTGTCTTATACTGACATATATGAGCTGGTCATGTTCATCTTTTCTCTATACAGAAAAAAATAATCGACGTAACTACAGCAATCAAAATTAGTTGTTAAATTAAATGTTATTTGCGTCCAAAAATATACCAATAAACGATTTTGCTTAAGTAGCAAATTATTTAATTGGTACGGTCGACCTAAAACGTAAGTATTTTTTTTTTATTTTCAATTTCTTTTTTTAATTTATTTAAAAACAATCATATAAATTCCTGTGAAAGTATATAACAAATATACTTTTCTGATGATGAAGCATAACTAAATATGCAACTGGCATTCATCATTGTTAACGACACCAATAGAGTATGATCAAACGCTATAAGTGTTTCTTTTGACATGAACCAAATGTGAACTGATATGCGCGCCAACTAAAAATTCGAATTCAAAGCAAAATCCACCAATTTTACGAATTCCTCCAAATTCACCAGCACTGTAAGCTAGTACACGCACTCACACCATGCACTGCTACAACGACCCCGCACTGCTATAGCGATAACGCACTGCTATAACATCAACACGGTAAGCGAATACACATAGCTGTTGCCAGCAAATGCGATTGCTAATATGCAGAATGTGTACAGAAATACCAAGCGTTGCCAGGTTGTCCTCAACTTGGTCTTTCCAACGCAGATTTGGACGCCCTCTTCTACGCTGTCCACCTTCGAGCCTCGATTCAAGCCCCTTCTTAGCTGGAGTGTTTTCATCCATTCGTTCGACATGACCTTGACTATATGATGAGCTTGACTATGTCAATGTCGTCGAATAACTCATACAGCTCATGGATCATCCTGATTCGATACTCGTTAGCAAAGCAAATACGGCCAAAGATTTTACGGAGAATCTTTATCTCGAACGCTCCCAGTACTCTATCATCGGTGGAGGCTAGCGTCCATGTTTCTGCACCATAAAGTAGGACGGGCATGATGAGTGACTTGTAGAGCGTTATTTTTGTCCGGCGAGAGAGGGCTCTACTTTTCAATTGCCTACTGAGCCCAAAGTAGCACCTGCTGGCAAGAGTTATTCTCCGTTTAATCTCCAGGCTGACGTCGTTGTTGCTGTTGATGCTGGATCCCAAATAGACGAAGTCCTTCACAATGTCGAACTTGTGGATGTCAACAACAGCTTTTTGTACAAGACGCACGGACTCCTTTCTGCTTGTTGACACAAGGAACTTCGTCTTGTCCCCGTTCACCACTAGACCCACGCGCGACTCTTTCTCCAATCTGGAGAATGCTGCGCTGACTGCTCGTGTGCTCCTGCCAATGATATCAGTATCATCGGCATATGCGAGCAGCATGACACTTTTGTTGAGGATAGTGCCGCTTTGACGGAGTTCGGCAGCTCGAACTTTTTTCTCCATCAATAAATTAAAAAAGTCGCACGATATGGAGTCACTCTGCCTGAAACCTAGCTCGGTATGAAATAGCTCGGAGAGGTCTTTTAATATTCTCACTGAGCAACGTGTGTTGCTCAGGGTCATCCTGCAAAGCCTTATAAGTTTCGCAGGTATACCGAACTCAGACATTGCGGCGTATAATCGTTCCCTTATCGGAGTGTCGAAGGCGGCTTTATAGTCGACTAATAGGTGGTAGGTGTCGATCTGTTTTTCTAGGGTCTTTTCCTGTATTAGGCGCAATGTGAAAATCTGGTCTATGGTGGACTTTCCAGGTCTGAAGCCGCACTGATAAGGTCCAATCAGTCTGTTGACGATGGGCTTTAGTCTTTCACATAATACGTTCGATAGAACCGATATTAAGTAGGCTGATCCCACGGTAGTTGGCGCAGATAGTGGCATCCCCTTTCTTAAGGATTGGACAGAGTACACTGAGGTTCCAGTCATTTGGCATGCTTTCATCCGATTTTGATATTTTAAATTTTGAAGCCCAATAATATAAATTCCATTTAAGTTCAAAAATATATATTTTTAAAAAAATTTACCCCATGGTATGTTTTAATATAAAAAAAAAACAAAAAATATTGTAAATATTGTAATTTTTTAAATTTAAACAATTATTATTTTTAATCCATTCGACACTGAGTTCGTTACTCTTTATTAACAAAAAAAAACAAGTCTTTTAACACTTGTATAGTTTTTTTATATAATTTATATATAATAATACTACAAATGACTTAAAACCTGAATATGCAATTTTACTTATTTTGCCCAAAATATCATAAGTATATCTGTTTATCAACTAAATTATCTTAGCAACACATAATACAGATCAATAACTATCAGTTAACTTATTTCTGTCAACATATCATAGCAGAAAGTATTAAAAAAATGTCTTTGAAAAACTGTTACCGTATGGTATCAAATTACTGAAAATTAATATATGTGATGTTCATGGCAAATATTTGTTCTCATTTTGTTGAATAATAATAATACTAGTTTGGCACTACAGTCGTATAAGAACTTAGGCCAAGCTCTCTCACCATTTTGAGCTGTGCGAGACCTACAATTTATTGCCGTATCCGAACGGTGGGTGAAAGCTTTTCATAGGCAATGTTTTACTCTCGTAGCTTTGCCATTTACTGCCGAGAGGTAGCGCGGTATAGAAAAATGTTTCGATGAAAAGATCTTGTTAGCACCAGTCCAGGCTGGAACCGTTGCCCTTTCGGCTCGCAGTTCAACGCACTAACCACTGAGCTACCGCGGTTGGATATTGAATCGATAATTCGTTGACTTAAGCTGATATTGCATTATTTATTTGGCTTGACTCAGGGTTTTTTGTACTTCCATTTTTTTTTTTAATATACAGTTCTTCAGTGCAAGTTTAAACTTAGTTTAAACATTTCCGTATTTTTAAAACGTCCTAATAAATTCAGCGGAATGTCTTTAAATTTGACAGACAGGTAGACAATTAGTAATCAGTTAATAATTAGCTGATATTTTGACAATGCGCGAAATTACATCGAGTTTAAACTATGTTTAATTTGAAAATGTAACTGAAAAACTGAACCTAAGAGACATTTAATTAAACTCAGTTTAAACTAGCATTAAGAACGGGTTCTTCATGACTAACAAGACATGTCAATCAATTTCTTGAGTCAACGTTCAAATTGTATAAAACCTTTTTGTATTTCGTAAATGTTAAACACTTTTCACATAATATTTTTGTTCGCCTAACTGCATGTGAAAATTACGTCTAATTTTGTATAATAATCCGGTTTTAAATATGTTCATCGGATAATTTAGATAAATGCCATTATAAGTTATGACATACTTAATTTTATATGAAGTAAATGCAAAATGGAGACTCAAAATAGTTTTGTTTCTTTTGTAAAATTCATTTTGTAAGAGGTGTTCGAAAATGTAGATAGGCGGTTGTACAGTATCACCGACGATATATAATATAAAATTATCAGTTATTAATAATGACCCTAGATCTACTACGGAAACTCTAAGACCCACATATATTTTGAATAGAGTATAATTATTAGAGTTATAATTATAATTTTTTAGTGTATATTTTGAATAGTGCATTTTTCGCTAAATAACCAATAAATGTACAAAATTATCTGTCATGTCATTTGAACTTCTGACCTACGTTTAACCCACGACAACTTTGGTAATCATCGTCTTCATACTATGCAACCAAAAAAGGGTGACTGACTGATACAAATTCTACAACGTAGTATTTGAAAAATTAATATAGTGTTTAATAGTGCATTACACAAATAACAACAACAACAACAACTACAATATATATAGTTAACCATTTAATGGAACAACAGATGGCGTGCGTTCAGTAGTCGCGCCCGAGCATTGTTCCAGTGAGTTTAATGAACTGTTCCTTTGTTAACTTTGAACTTTTTGCGGCATAGAATGTTGATATTTTAATTGTCGATGCTTAAATGCGATGTAACACATTTTCAAATTCAACAATTATTTTTATTTGTGGTTTACAAAAGCAAGTTTTGTAAATATGCGTGTTTAAAAGTCATTACTTAGTGCATTACTTTGTTGAACATTGTCCTATTTTCAGAGTATAACACTACAGAACATGATTTTTCTATTGAGTATCTTATATATATCATTTCTATATAATTTGAGGGTCTCAATTTTAATATTTTTTAGAATATATATTAATTAGCATTTAGTATGCAATATTAAATGATTTCTTTAAAACGTTAACTGATAAATGAAAACTATTCTCTTTGTATTTTGTTAAAATTGAGAGTTTTAAAAGTGTCTTAATTTAGTTTTGTTTCTTTATTGGTTTTTTTAGTAATCAATTTTATACTTATATTTTTATTTATAAAACTTACTATAAATTATTTGCTTTTTGTGCGTCATTTTCTGTAGAGTATATGCCAAACGTCCTCCTGACTTACTGTACGAACAACAAGTGATTTATGTGCTTTTTATTGTGGTTTAAAATAGTTTCAAATATCCACCCATCCACTCGCTGAGTCAATGACCAACCCACTCGACCGACCATTCGTCCATTAGCTCGTCCGCCGTAATGCCTGTCACTGTGACACTTAAACTTAGCATCAAACAGTTTGGTTGGGCGGCGAATGGTTTATTTCTGTCGATGTTTCTGAAAAAAATGCACTTTTCATGGAGTACTTTAGCGAATTGCACATTGCATTGAAATTGTTTGCTGTAAAGTAATGGTTTTCATTTCGAGTGGGTGTTCTTGGTTTGGCTCTATACAAAAATGATAACTTTTGAAGTTCTATTTTAAGTATACATTTTAAAAAAGTATCTTATAAACTGTACACTTTCAAATAGTGTATTCGATTATATAAAATAAAATTCTAAACTCCAGACAAATTCGGCTCACAAGAATAAAATCTATAATTTATTATCTGAATATTAAGAAATCAAATAGCTTACTTATCAAAATAGTAGAGAAGCCTTTTCTACTGGATTTTGAAAAGTTAATTTATTGATTTTTAAAAAGCAAAAATATCACGCAAAATTGTATTCTTCGCAAAATGAACACATGTTTATTATCTGTTTTTGTTTTCGTCGATATTTCTTTGTCTGTAATATTCGCTCGTATGCTTTGTTTTGCGATGTCGCCATCTGTTTGTTAGTGAGCTTGTCTGTCCGTTGAAAGTAACTAAGACAAAATGTTCTATATATCAAACAATATGTTCTTAGCTATCAAAAAAGTAACTAAGTAAAATTTGTCTTGATATGCAGAAGTTTTTTTCTGTGGTATATAAAAACATTGTTTGCATGTGTGTGTTAGAACAACAAAGCACAGCCAGACAGGACAGCGTCCGTGTATGTATGATTGATCAATTGATAAATATAGAAAAAAACCATACAAATATTGGTATGGTTTCAGTTCCTAAACCTTTTTTTATGAAATCGTGCGTAAATACCAAATTGTTTTCATTCCATTGTTATTTTATAATACACAATGCTATGAACACGTGTTCAGTAAATTTTGTTATGAAAACAACAACAACATTTTTAATATCTATGAAATTAATATCTGCATATCAAGAATAATTCCACTTAGTTACTTTTTGATGCCTAAGAAATAAATTTCTGCACATTAAGAACAATTCCACTTAGTTTCTGTTGCTTCAAATTAAGAATTTTTACGTTTAGATGTATATCACTTTGTATACTTCTTGATTCCTTCTGGAATTTAGAACTTGTTTCCCTCCGTGTAATATTCGTTAATTTGGATTAGGAAATAAAAATGTCTCATAATGTTTTTGATACAAATATGACTTAAGGTTATCCTTACCAAAAATAAATGTTTCCTTGGTTTTTTTTTGTCGAAAGAAATAATATTATTTTTGATATACAATTTTTTCTGCGGAAAAATATCTAAGGCAAAAACTATACATCATAATTAATGGTCTGGATTTTATTTAAAATATTAATATTTAATCGTGAAAATGTAGAAAAAGTAAATTCTGGTTTTATTGAGTTGAGTATTTTCTAACCGAGGAGAATGATATGTTTTTGAAACAGAATCAGTACCTAATGTTTTAAGTTATCTTAACTTAACTTTAAATTCAACAAATTCAAATTTAATGTCTGCTTTAATAAACTCAATGTATTATACAGAATTTATTATATAGATCGAAGATAATTTTGAATTATTTAAATTCTTCAAACAATGTACCAAATAAATATTAACATGTACAATAAATATGTGCAAATAACAGACGCCATAAACTATTAAATCACAAAAATGCGTAAATTTTACGCAATCTGGCAACAGTCAACCGCGAAGAGCAACACGAACGCAACACGCCTGGGTTATTAGCTGGGTCAGTCGAATACACATCGGTGTAAGTGGGAGTGAGTGTGTATAATAGGCACGATATGCATGCAATATTGGCGAGTATTAATAAATATATGTTTTTTTTGTTGCAAAAGGTTATAAATAAAATCTGAATATAAAAAAATGCGTGCCATGCAATTGTTTATCACAATGAAGTAACACGAGTTGAATTTCAAAGTAATGTTTTGTTTGTTTAAACATTAAAAAAATTTATGAAATTATTTTAAAGTTAATGATTTCTCTTTATGATATTAATGTTGTTTATGATAGTGATGCATAAACAAAATATTCTAAATTTCAATTGAAGTATTTTTAAAATAAAACAGAACTCTCTGATGTTTTTAGTAATAATAAAACTTTTGTATTCTTTTCAAAAAATTGTATTCAAAAATTCACAATTCGATCAACTTTAATTATATAACGTATAATCATTAACTCTATCTATAAATCACAAAATTCCTTTTCAAACTATTTACAGTTTTCTTTAAAACATTTCCAAAAAACTTGATTATTGTTAAATAATTTCTGAAGACATTATATTGTCAATATCATGCCAAAGAGGCGTATGTGTAATTTTGGACTGTTGCATTTTTTTACATTTTTGAATGTAGTTTTTCCTCAAGTATATTGTGCCAAAAACGTATGTGATTTTGTTGGATATTTCTAGCTACAAAAGACAAAACCAAAAGAGCGAATTTGAAAAATGGAAAATCTTGACATGCTAAAAAGGCAAATATTTTCGTTTTTTTACCACAACTTTTTATTGGTACCAGGTAAAGTAGTGGTTTAAAAGCATTAATTGTTTGTTTTCAAAACACCTATCGATTGGCATCATTATATTAAAATAATTTTTAAACTTTTTATAACTTGCAAGAAAAATGTTGTTTAAATTATTTTTAAGTAATGATGTCAATCGATAGGTGCTTTCAAAAGAAATAATTAATTACTTCACAGTACTATTTTATCTTGTACCAATAAAAAGTTATAGCAAAAAAACGAAAGGATACGCCCTTTTGGCATGACAAGATTTAAATTTTTTAAAATTTTTGCTATTTGCAAGCGATAACTTTTTATTGGTACAAAATAAAACAGTCCTGTAAAGATATTAATTGTTTGTTTTTAACGCAACTATCGATCTACATCATTAATTTAAAATATTTTTTTGAAATTTTGTTATTTTCAAAAAAAAATTTTAGCAAATTATTTTAAAATAATGATGCCAATTGATAGGTGCTTTAAAAGCAAACAATTAATGCCTTCGTATTGCTATTTGATCTTGTACACATGAAAAGTTATGGAAAAAATATAAAAATATTTGCGTTTTGGTCAGAATATAGCCACACAAAATCCGTAATTATAATTTAGTGAATTGTCCAAATCAAAACATATACCTAATAGTAATTGATGAGTAAACCAAAATAACAAAAAAAAAATTAATAAATAATAATTTTTACTAATTTTTAAAGCAATTCAAACTTTATAATTTGATTTCCCAATATTTTTAAAAATGCACATTCGTCCCTTTGACATGTCAGTGACGATATGTTTCTATTTTTTATGATATTTTAACTTAAATTTATAAAAAATATAATCTAACACCGCTACTAAAAATTTTCCCGTTAAACCATTGGAAATTTATCGAATTTTATCGCATTTTGGCTCGTTTCGTGACAAGGCAATGATTAATCTAATGATGGAACTTACCCAAAACGGTAACTGTATTACAAGAATACCTTAGTAGAAATTTACCCTATTAGAAAATCATGACCTTATAATGTTGTTCATGTAATTGGTCGGGAAATAATGGAGAAATTATGGCCCTAGTATAATTTTAACCTCGTTCGGGTCTCGTGAGAGCTTAATTAACTAAAATAATACTATGATCTGTTCATAAGCGAAATTACAACTCGGGACACATAAAAATCCAACCATTCTGAGTTTATAATAATCATTTTCAATTAATTAAATAAATATTAAAAGCGAAGTCATCAAAACATTGTTTTAACCATTGATTTTATTAATACTGACTATTTCTTAATATGTTATTGATATAAAATCAATTAAATCATATATTTTTGCAATACTATTTTATTGTTTTTTTCCCACAATACTAATTTATCAGCAATTGCTAATCGGCAATAAGCCACTAAAAGTGTTTTCCACTCGTTATCTCACACAAAGCTACTCAACAGCAGTTGCCAAAGGCTACGCATATCATTCGATAATGGACGGTATCAATTATTTTATAATATTCGTATTAATAATAAATTAAATTAATTATGGATGCGCCCGCCCGTTTGGCAGTTTATCATACTTTTAGGCATTTAGTACTTAAAAGGGTTGTAGTGTTGAATAGTAGTAGCTTAGTATTTATTGTTGAAGTAGCGCCACAGACTGTCACCGGCAACACTTCAATCATCATCATCAATTTAAATCAAAGTGAAATAAATCAGCTGTAAATGACACACACATTCAAGTGGGGGGGTTCTCGGTACAAAGATGAATGGGGCGGCATTTAATAGATCCATGGTTGGTGCAAGAATTGATTATAATTTTCGGTGGGGTGAATGGGGGACTTGACTGATGTTGTGGTATAAGAGTAATTAGTGAGCCATTAATAAATCTTTAGCACAGAATGATGATGAATTTTTATAGTATTTTTTTTTACTAAGAAATATTTATTGCAACATTTTTATAACAACATGTTGCCAGCAAATATATTACTGGTACATTTTTTATGCAGCTTTTCTATAGATAACATTTTATTCAACTTCTCTAGCAACATTTTTGTTTGCAACATTTGTATATAAACATTTGTATAGTCTAATTTTAATATACACTTTTTTGCAATTTTTGTATGTCAACATTTTTATATAATTACATGTTTAAGGAGACCTTTTTTTATAGCAACATTTGAATACAACATTTCTCTATCAATATTATTATGGAAATATTGTTATAGCGACATTTTCAGAGCAACATCTTTATAGCAATATTTATATGGAATCATATTTTATAGGAACATTTGAATAGCAATATTTTTTTAACTACATTTTTATAGCAACATTTTTATATCAACATCTTTATATAAACATTTTCATTGTATTGTTTATATAGCAGCATTTTTTGCAACAATCTTATAAATAGATTTTTATAGCAACATTTTTTATAGCAACATTTTTATAGCAACATTTTTATAGCTACATTTTTATAGCTACATTTTTATAGCTACATTTTTATAGCAACATTTTTATAGCAACCAATTTTTAGCAACACTTTTTTATCTACATTTTTATAGCAACATTTTTTTATCTAAATTTTTATAGCAACATTTTTTTATCTACATTTTTATAGCAACATTTTTATAGCAGCATTTTTTGCAAACCTCTTATAAATAAATTTTTATTGCAACATTTTTATAGCATCATATTTTATAACACTTTTTGTATAGCAACATTTTTATAGCAACCAATTTTTTTGAAAAAGAACAACATTTTTTTATCTACATTTTTATAGCAACATTTTTTTATCTACATTTTTATAGCAACATTTTTATAGCAACATTTTTATAGCGACATTTTTTTATAGCACTATTTTTATAGCAACATTTTTATAGTAACCCATTTTTTGAAACAGAACAATATTGTTTTTGAAAACATTGGTATAGCAACATTTTTTTTATCAAAATCTTTTTATCAACTTTTTTTTATCAACATTTTCATAGCAACGTTTTTATAGCAGAATTTTTTGCAACAATCTTATACTTAAATTTTTATAGCAACATTTTTATAGCAACTTTTTTATAGCACTACTTTTATAGCGAAAGCATTTTTATAGCAACATTTTTAATTTTTTTTTGAAAAAGGGTCTTATTTAGTAGAAAAAGTGGTCATGATGAAGTGGTCACTGCCCAGGTGGGGATGACTATATACTAACCGAACCTAGTACGTTGGATAGTTAATGGATTGAGATTTCCAAAATTATATACCAATAGTTTGGATCGATCTTCCTAACATTTTTAATTTTTTTTTGAAAATGGGTCATATTTGGTAGAAAAAGTGGTCATGATGAAGTGGCCACTGTCCAGGTGGGGATGACTATGTACTAACCGAATCTAATATGTCAGATAGGTAATGGGCTTTCCAAAAATATATATCAGTAGTTTGGATCGATCTTCCTAACATTTTTAATTTTTTTTTTTGATAATGGGTCATACTTGGTAGGAAAAGTGGTCATTATGAATTGGCCACTGTCCAGGTGGGGATGACTATGTACTAACCGAATCTAATATGTCAGATAGGTAATGGACAGGGCTTTTCAAAAATATATACCAAAAGTTTGGATCGATCTTCTAACATTTGTAATTTTCTTTTTTGATAATGGGTCATATTTGGTAGAAAAAGTGGTCATGATGAAGTGGTCACTGTCCTAGTGGGGATGACTATGTACTAACCGAACCTAGTACTTTGGATAGTTAATGGATATAGATTTCAGAAAATATATACCAATAGTTTGGATCGATCTTCCTAACATTTTTAATTTTTTTTTGAAAATGGGTCATATTTGGTAGAAAAAGAGGTCATGATGAAGTGGCAAATGTTCAGGTGGGAATGACTGTGTGCTAACTGCACCTAATACATTAGATAGGTAATGGATAGGGCTTTCCAAAAATATATATCAAAAGTTTAGATCGATCTACCTAACATTTTTAATTTTTTTTTGAAAATGAGTCATATTTAGTTGAACAATTGGTCATGATCGGACCCAAACTATTGGTATATACAATTTTTTTTCCAAAATAGACAAAATTGTATGAACTATTTTGAAATTAAGTTTTTTTTTTTTTAAGTAAAACACAAAAGTATCATTGCAAAATATTATGAAAATATATTGCAATAATACAAAATATTTGTATATAAATATTTTTAAATCCATTTTTTTTTCTTTTCTTAATTTTTAAATAAAATAATTTATAAATATTTTTTTTTTCAATTTTTCCACTATATTTTACACACTTATTTATGTAAGATTTCAACGTTTACCAATTAAACAAAATTTAAATTTGTTCTATTATTATAGCAAACTATTTACAAATTAATACAAGTAATCTTTTTATTATCGATGCATTTTAAATTTAGCTATTTATATAAATATCACGTTCCGTTTTGCATGGTTACATTTATATGCGGTTTGTTTCTGCCAAAATTTGCTAGAAATTCATTAGCATTGTTGCCATAAAATTTTAGCAAATTTGAATCATTTACAAACACACCACACCGCACACTATAAAATTCATAGTATAAATGTTTGTCAAATGTAATGCTTGTCATTGCACGCTGCAGTATCATTTCGCTCTCTCCGTTGCTCTGTTTCTGACTATTTCACTCAGTGGTGGGCTGTCAAATGCAATTGTCAGAAGCACACACACACACACATGCTAACACTCTGAGCTGTCATGCTGTCACTTCTGTCAAATATTCAAACAAAGCTATTATTTGTTGCATGGCTCTTTGTTTTGAGGGTGCGTTTGCATTTGGTGCTAGCGACCGATCGACCTGACTATCTGCCAGTCTGTCTGTTTGACTGCACTTTAGCAACTAATTATTTTTGCATTAATTTCATTTGCATTGTTTTACATAAATTACATACAGTGCACAGTTTTTGTCAAACTTGTGTCGCATTTCATTACGTCACAGTTTTACGCAATTTGCTGCATAGCGGGAATTTTTAAAAATGCAAATTCACCACAATATTAGCACTTGGGGAAATTGTTTTAATAAATTGCATTAAAGTTATACTTAGTTTTGGAATATTTTTGTAAATTTCGACATTACTAGTTAAATGTGTCTTAAATTCAGAGACATGTTTTAAAATTTGACAGTAGTAATAAGGTTCAGAGAGCAACATAACTTATTCAATGAAGCAAATCAACCAATTAAAAATTTTCTTTTTCATCATAATAATTAATTCTTTAAATTAATTTTATCAAATACTAGGCGGGACCCGTGCTTCGCTGTGGACGTTTTTGATTGGTGTTATAAATGTAGTAACCAAAACAAAAATAATTCTTCGCCAAAACAACTTTTGTCAAAAACAATTCTTCCTAGTTCTTCCCGTAGAATTTTTAGTGTGGTCAGTTTTAGTGTGGTGAGTTTTAATGTGGTGAGTTTTATTGTGGTGAGTTTTATGTGGTGAGTTTAGTATGGTGAGTTTCGATGTGGCGAATTTTGGGGTGGTGAATTTCGATGTGGTGAATTTAAGTGTGATGAGTTTACAGAATTTAGGGTGTTTTGGTAAACCCTAGGGTGAAATATCTTGATATCACTATTATAACTGTAGATGGTGTCATCTTGAAAATGTACCTTCTATGGGGGGTACCATGCCCATTGGCCCAATACCGCCCATTGTCGGCTAGACTGTTTAGAATGGATAAATATAATGTTGACCAAAATTTCATTAAATTTGCTATGCCAATTGCTTATATAATGTGTTTTTAATTTTTGGATTGTATGGAAGGTGCCTCTGCCCAGATCCAACATACATATTGTGTCAAAATTTTATTCCATTCGGTTCAGTTGTTTTGACGCATACGTAGTATGTTCCGAATATTTTGTAACATTTTACAATTTTATTCAAATGCATTTAATTTCATAAACATGTTTTAAGACAAACATTAAATATTTGGTTATATTATTAATACAATTATAAAATATGATTGTAGCAATAAAGTTTAAAGTGATTGAATCAATTATTATAACTCTTAAATATTGAAAAAGTTCATCACAATGTTTGAAACAATTATCTATTTTTCATATTTATATTTGAAATTTAATAATTTTGTCACAATCATTACTGAAACATTTATATAATCAAATAAATTTGCAATCTTTAAATGATTTATTCAAATCTTTTTATAATTATCATTTCAAAAACTAGTTAATTAGACAACATTGAATTTAATTGAATAATTCCAAATCATAGGAAACAAAATATAATTGCTATGCATATATTTAATGTCTTGAGATTAACTTTATTCATAGCAAACATATGTTTCCTTTAAATTTGAATTTTGTTTAGTGCAATAAAGCTTTCACTACAAAGAGAATACTCTACATGCAAATGGTATGCTTAAATATATCTTATAATTTTATATATGGGCCATTCCACACCAAATCGACCAGCGATTGAAACTCATCTTCTTCGATTTCAATGAAATTTGCACAACTTCGAGATATGCATTGATTAATTTTTGTTTCATTTTTTCGCCCACTACTTCCAGAGATACAGTGGTTCAAATTAACAAAAAATGGGCCAAAAATCACTTTTATTTGGTTGTTCATATTTCAATATCTCTTAAAGTTGAAATACCAGAAACCGTTGATGGCTCGTTTTAAAGCTAATAGAACAAGCTTTTGTACCAATTAAGTTGTAACTTCTAAACTTGAACATGTGGCCCGTGGTAATTATCCATGCACTTCAAAATAGATGTCCATATAAAGAACCCTTTTTAAAATTCTGCCAAATTTCAAGATGGTATTTTGATGGCATCATATTTTAAAAATTAATTTTTAAAATTTTTACATATTTTTTTGTATTGAAAAAGTAAAATTTGAAATAATTTTTCAATGATTTTGTAACTCTGATTTCGAAAATGGCATCAGTTTCATCAAATTGTCTCTAGTTATTGAGATATATGCCATTTTTCGTAAATCGTAAAAACTATATGCCAAAATCAATATCTCAAAAACTAGATTGAATATGATAAAACCGACTTCATTTTAGAAATCAGAGTTACATATATATTCAGAAATTGATAAAACTTTTACTATAGCAAAAAAAAAATTTTTCTATATAAAAAATAAATAAAAATTTCGAAAATAATTTTTTAAAATAAGATGCCATCAAAATACCATCTTTAAATTTTGTATGAACATTTATAATAAATTGACGAAAACTTAGGATTTTTTTTTCAGAATTTTAAAAAGGGTAAAAAATACCCTTTTTAAAATTCATTCAGGACATCAATTTTGAAGTGCAATGATAATGACCACGGACCACATGTTCACGTTTAGAAGTTGCAACTTAATTTTTCTGAAAGCTTGTTCTATTAGCTTTAAAACGAGCTCTCAATGGAGTTTCTAGTATTTCAAGTTTAAGAGATATTTAAATATGAACAACCATACAAAAGTGATTTTTGGCCCATTTTTTGTAACTTTGAGCCACTGTATCTCTGGAAGTAGTGAGCGAAAAAAATAAAAAAAAAATTGGTCAGTACATATTTGGCTACCCTTTATCAGTTGCCCAAATTTTATTGAAATCCAAGAGGTAAAATCTCAAATTTGACTTATGGTCAATTTGGTATGAAATGGCTCATATACCATCGAAATTTGATCAAATTTCGTTCGAATTCCAGTCGAATTTCATATAAATTTGTAAATAAACGTTTTTAAATTCGATGTCCGAATACATATAATCGTTTTCCAAACAAATTGAAATCGTTTAAATCAAAGAAAATGGCTTGAATTCATTTGAAAAGTATATTTTTGTACTGAGACCAGAGAGTATATATTTGATATAGAGTTTCCGTACAGGTAGTTTCGCTGCCACTTTTGTCAAATAAATTCAAACATTGGTTATGTAGAAATTGAAACGAAAATATTGTCAACAGACACATTTTCAAATCAATATTCTGATGTTTTCTGCCACATTTTTGGGCAGAAAAATAATTGAAATTTATAAGGAGTTGGATTGCAATATATCTTGGTAAGTTTGGTTGCAAATTATCCGCGGACAGATCCAGTTTTGTGCACTGTTTTCCTCTGTTAACTTCAATCTGTAAAATTCCACTTCCACATATCCAATGTTTTCGGCAGCGAGGCCAGCAAACTCGGAAGGAATCTCTATTAAAAATCTATACTCTCTGCTGAGACATCGAATTCAAAAACGTTTGCTTACATATTTTATATGTACATCGATTGGAATTCGATCGAAAGCCGGAACATGGCCCATAATAACACACTATGAAATTAAGTTCATAATCAAATTTTATGTATTCACTTTATAATTTCGTATACAGCATTTAGTCGTATTAAAGAACAAGTTTTCATGTTTCACTAAAAACTTTTTTTATCATTATCATTTTCAGCATCTTTTACATTTTCTCTTTTTGTTATTATTAGTTTCTCTAATTTGCATGAAAACAAAAGCTCAACACGTGTTAACAAACTTTATACCATGTTACCACGTTATTGAACCAAATTTGTAGCTGTTTTTCTTCTCCAACAAACTTAAAACAAAACAGTTTATAGCAGAACAGAGCAGAACAAAGAGTAAAATACATAGTAAATGCTGTATAGAAACTGTATAGAAATGAATAGAAAACCTGAAGTGCTGCTGAATTGCTGAATAACTTCCGCTGGCTGTTGTTGGAACTATGTTCATAGTTTGTTTATTGTTTTAGATATTTTAGGGTATATGTGGGTTGATCTAGTCTACATGATACATGTTGACTTATGTTGCTGTATGTGGCAATATTATTTTTAAGTGTTGAATACAGCAAAAAAAAAAACGAATATTCGAATTATCATTATTTTTAATAAATGTATATTTGTATATAAATTTATATATAAATTATTATTTGTATCAATCCAAACATATATATGTTAGTAAGAACATCTAAACGTATTTATTCTAAACATAAATATGTTTAAAAGAAATCAAAAATATAGACAGTAAACACCCAGGTAGAAATTAACAACTGGGCCAGCGTTGGCGCAGTACT
This sequence comes from Dryomyza anilis, assembly GCA_951804985.1. NCBI lineage: Eukaryota > Metazoa > Arthropoda > Insecta > Diptera > Dryomyzidae > Dryomyza > Dryomyza anilis. The sequence goes on from OX638131.1 coordinate 30,930,570, forward strand.
GGCGCCAGTATTGCCAATGCTGGCATCCAATACTGGCCCGGTTGTTCGCCAGTACTGTGCCAGCGTCGAAATGATAACGTCGGCAGGAGCTGGGCCCAATTGTTCTCCCAGTACTGTCACAACGCTGGCAAACACTAATGCCAGTGCTGGCCCTGTTATTCGCCAATATTGTGCCAGAGTCGGAATGACTCAGTACTGGCACAACGCTGGCAAACACTAATGCCAGTGCTGGCCCCCTTATTCGCCAGTATTGTGCCAGAGTTCGAATGATAGCGTCGGCGGGAACTGGGCCCAATTTTTCTACCAGTACTGGCACAACGCTGCCAAACTCTAATGCCAGTGTTGGCCCATAGTTATACCTAATCTAAATCTAAACATTATTTAAAACATATAATATATATTGAACTTTTTTTTTAATATATATCATTAAATAATTTTGTATAAAAAAACATAGATGTAGTGTTTAAAAAACAAAAGTTAATAACAATGTAATAAATATTTTTATATAATAACTTGTGTTTATTTATATTTTAAATTTTATATTTTATATTTTATATTTTATATTTTATATTTTATATTTTATATTTTATATTTTATATTTTATATTTTATATTTTATATTTTATATTTTATATTTTATATTTTATATTTTATATTTTATATTTTATATTTTATATTTTATATTTTATATTTTATATTTTATATTTTATATTTTATATTTTATATTTTATATTTTATATTTTATATTTTATATTTTATATTTTATATTTTATATTTTATATTTTATATTTTATATTTTATATTTTATATTTTATATTTTATATTTTATATTTTATATTTTATATTTTATATTTTATATTTTATATTTTATATTTTATATTTTATATATTATATTTTATATTTTATATTTTATATTTTATATTTTATATTTTATATTTTATATTTTATATTTTATATTTTATATTTTATATTTTATATTTTATATTTTATATTTTATATTTTATATTTTATATTTTATATTTTATATTTTATATTTTATATTTTATATTTTATATTTTATATTTTATATTTAATATTTAATATTTAATATTTTATATTTTATATTTTATATTTTATATTTTATATTTTATATTTTATATTTTATATTTTATATTTTATATTTTATATTTTATATTTTATATTTTATACATATTTAAATTTAATTGATGCAGGCATCTTTGATATGCTTCTCGGGCGTCAACATTTGTTTTGATGTGCTCGGCTGCTGCTCTGAGGCATCCAACGCATTAGACAGTGTCGCTGCTTCGCGCTGTGGTGAGTTTCTAAAAACACTGTCCTGATCCCTATTGCTGACGCTACAACAAAAAAATGGAAAAAAATACATTTTCCAACAATAACAACAACATGCTCACCATCGCAGTGCCGCTGCGGAGGCGGCAGCAGCAACAGAAGCAGCGGTCAAAGCATTAGCATCACGTCGTCTCTTTTTACTGCTGCGCATGAGCCCGCCAACGCTACGGTTTTTCGTTTTTTTCGCACGCGCCGCCGACACTGCGTTACTTGGCGACGTGTTACCGCTGTTGTCCAACAAACTGATGCTACTCATGTCGGTATCGTCGCTGACAAGGCACCGCCGCCAACATCATGTTTCTCCTTGAGACCTTGGACTTTATCATAGATGGAGCGATTATCATCCTACAAATTGCATAGCACCATGGTCACTGCATTACCGATAACGTTCGCATATTTAGTTTAGTCTTCCGATTTAGAGTGTGTGCGTATTTCGATTAAAATGGTGACTAAACTAAATTTTATCGACAGCGCAACAAAAAAATAAATAAACAAACAAACTTCAAAAAATTCAAAATCAAATCTTGCTTACCCAAGAAATATTTTTTTTTTAGCAAAGTGCTTTTATTTAATATAAAATTCATACACGTCCTAATATCTTTAACTCCGCACAATTGAATACACCACAATTTATATCACTACATATTAATGTTGGTACAACTTACCTGTAAGAATAATAGTTTGGCGCTAAAGTCGTGAAGAACTAAGGCCGAGCTCTGTCACTATTTGATTTGTTCGTGTTATATTTGTACTGAAAGTGATGGGACCTACACGATTTAATGTGAATCCTAACGGCGGGGTAAGAGTTTTTCATAGGCAATGTTTTACTCTCGCAGAACAAATTCCATATTGCTCCCATATAGCGTTCGCACGCAGTGATTGTTACGTGCGACGCACGCTTGCTACTGGCGTAGCGCTAGCAGTAAATACGGACCGCCAATGGTTTGCCTACGAGCCCTGAGTAGGCCGTTGTGCCAGTATTACGTTGTCAAAATTGGCAACCTATACTGAGCAAGTACAGGCGAAGCTCTTGTAGTAAATACGGCCCAGTATTAGTATGACTAAGGGCCCAATAGTATGTCAGGTGTAAACCAGCATTGTGCCAGTATTGCACCAGCATTATTTTTCCAGAATTGGCAAACTGTACTGGGCGAGTACTGGCGAAGCGCTGGCAGTAAATACGGCCCGACATTGGCTTGAAGACGGGCACAGTACTATGCCAGTTGTAAACCAGTGTTGTGCCAGTACTGCGCCAGCATTACGTTGCCAGAATTGGCAACCTGTACTGGGCGAGTACTGGCGAAACGCTGGCAGTAAATACGGCCCGACATTGGCTTGAAGACGGGCCCAGTAGTAAGCCAGTTGTAAACCAGCGTTGTGCCAGTACTGCGCCAGGACTGTATGCCTAGCATCGGCAACCAGTAGTGTGCCAGTACTGGGCCATTTGTTCCAGTACGGCAATTTCTGCCTGGGCAATAGCTACGTTCCCGTGGTTTTTGATACTGATTCGTAGATCATTTTCATATACAAAACAAAAACAAACAATTAGAACCACACGCTGCAAAAAAAAGGACTCTCCCAAACATAATTTTGCAGGCATTTCATATATCTTTGGAGCTTTATGCAAACAAAAGTATTATTTCATTTTCAAACATTATTATAATAACAGCCAAACATATTTTTGTTTTCGTTCAAACATATTTATGTTCAGAATAAATAATTTTCGGCGATATTGCAAACATTATATGTTTGAATGTGAGAAATATTTTATTTACACGTAAACATATATATGTTTACATTTAATTTTAATCTAAAAATAGTAAATTTAGTGCTAATATCTTCTTTACACAATATTCGTTTTTTCCCTTTTTTTTAAATTACATTTTTATTATTTATATTATATAATTATAAACTTAAACTTTTAAATTTTTTATTACACATATTTTATTTATACTTAATTATTTCCATTTATTGTTCCTATTTTGAGTTTAGTGAATTTCGGATAAATTGGATATTTCACAAGCAGCCACTATCTGGTATTAACAGTAATTGGCGGTACTTAAACAAATTCATCCACCAAAAATAATAGCAATATTTTGATTATATGTATGTTTGGCATGACGATAACACAATTAAATAAGAACGCTGCTGCCTACTTTTAGCACTCAGTAACACTCACATTAATACTTTACATATAGTTCAAAAGATATGTAAAGTATTAATGTGAGTGTTACTGAGTGCTAAAAGTATGCAGCGCTCTTATTTAATTGTGATATCGTTATGCCAAACATACATATAATCAAAATAATGCTATTATTTTTAGTTTCTTTGTTACCCAGTGATACATATAATTCAAAGAACCTTTTATTGACTTTGGGTGCGTTAAATAGTGGAAATATCAAACATACATATATTAATATCTGATGAAAAATATATATTTCTACAGAAACTTTAATATAGTAAATTCATGTAACTCCGCGATTTTGTTTGCATAATGCTTTCATTATATATATGATGCCTGTAAAATTATGTTTGAGACGAGCCATTTTTTTACCAGCGTTCCGATATAGAAGTTTTTGGAAAGTGTAGTGCACTGGTTCCCAACCGGTGGGTCGCGAGTCCATTTTCAGGAGTTCGCGAAGGAATATTAAAATTAGATTTTTAAATAATTTAATTAAAAAAATTGTATTAAACAAAATTTTAAATTTATCAATATGAAGCATTTAATTGTAAAGGTATTACAAATAGTAAAAACACTTCTAATCTGAAATTGTCGTTCAAATCAAACCGAATTTAAGAATATTTTATATTAGAATAGTTGCAATATTCCAAAGCTATACAAATGGAAAAATATTTGTAAACATTCAGATGATTACACTGTTCTACAATTTTAATATGGAATGAAACCTCTCATTTCTGGTAGATTTTGTTCGCCTGATTCTTGCTGTGTACTTAGAATTGGCCCACTATGAAATTTGTGTTAAAAAGTGTGTCGAGAGAGAAATTTATCACAATTGAAATTGAAAAAATTATAAATGATTTCAGTGACGAAACCACTTTGTGGTAACGGTTTCGATTCTGGTTTCAATACCATTTATATTAGCGTTTCCGGTTTCAACATAATCGAATTATAATAATAATAATAGTTTGGCACTACAGCTCTATAAGAACTTAGGCCGAGCTCTCTCACCATTTTGAGCTGTGCGTGTTATATTTGTACTCAAAGTGGTGGGACCTACAGTTTATTGCCGAATCCGAACGGCGGGTGAGAGCTTTTCATAGGTAATTTTTTTCTCTCGTAGGTTTGCCATTTACTGACGAGAGGTAGCGCGGTATAGAAAAAATGTTTCTATGAAAAGATGTTGTTAGCCCCAGTCCAGGCTTGAACCGGGGACCTTTCGGCTCGCAGTCCAACGCACTAACCACTGAGCTACCGCGGCTACCAATCCGATCAGAAGCATTCGTTAAAGGCGGGTGTGTAAAACATTTTTTTTAACCCTATTAGGCCTGCCGAGTGAAATACACATAATGCGTATGTTTTTGCACCCACAATATTTCAGTATGAAATCGCTACATGCATTTTAATCAAATATTTCATAAACAAATTGCGAATTATCAGTAGGGCAAGGTTCGTATTTTATAAAGATTGTATCTGCAGCATGTGATGAAGTTTGCATCTGCAGAATGTCGAAATCGTGCGATTAATTGCGATTTTGCAACTTAGACCCATCTTCTTTTAAATGTCGACGTGATGGGTAAATACTGAGTATGCAGCTAGAATCAGGAGACCAAAATCTACTAGAAATGATAAGTTTCATTTCGGTGGAATCCAATAACCCTCAATTTGTAGAACAAATAATCTCCATTCTATAATTTCAAAGGGGTCGCAGGAAACATATGGAGTTAAAAAGGGGGTCGCGACACCAAAAAAATTAGGAACCACTGGTGTAGAGCATGTTATCAAAATGTATGTAATGTTTATGTCAAATTTCTGGATTATTTCGAGATCGATAGGCGTTTGTCTGCTTAAATTCTATAAAAATCGAAGTTACTGAATTCAAGTTTTGTAAAATGAACCTAAAATCTTATATTTTGTCAAATATATAAATTTCTATCAAAAATGAATTTTATAACAAGCCTAAAAAATTTGTCATTCTCGAGTTCTGTGAAATATTTCGATATTTGCTGATGAAAATAATAGAGTCAAATTTTTAGTTTGGAATTTTTTAAATTTGGTTGGACACTCATTAAATCATTTATTTTTACTCTAATATATTTCTTTCGGTGTATAATTGAGAAAACATACATTATTTATTCATAAAAACTCGTTCTATTTTTTACACAGAAAAAAAAATTCGTAAATATAGCCAAAAAGGTACATCAACACAATCAAATTATTGCTAAAACTGCGCCGACTAAATTATTAATTGTATTAGCGTACACATTCTTCTTATTAGCAATCGCATTTGCTGGCAACAGCTATGTGTATTCGCATACCTTGTTGATGTTATAGCATTGAGTGGTAGCTGTAGCAGTGCGTTGTCGCTATAACAGTGCGTGGTGTGTGTTCGTGTACTCGCTTACAGCGCTGGTGAATTTAGTGGAATAGGTGAAACTAGTGGAATTCGCTTAGAATTAGAATTTATAGTTGTCGGTTGGCGCGCATATCAGTTCACATTTGGTTCATGTCAAAAGAAACGCTTATAGAGTTTCATCATACTCTATTGGTGTCGTTAAAAATGATGATGATGGCAATTGGTGCATATTTAATTAATCTTTATCATCAGAAAAGTATATTTGTTATATACGTTCACAAGAATTTATATTATTCTTTTTTAATAAACTAAAAAAAGACTTATAAGAATACTGTGAAAATACAAAAATGCTTTTAAAACGTCGACCATACCAATTAAATTATTTGCTACTTAAGCAAAATCATTTATTGATATATTTTTGGGTGCAAATAACATTTTTAGCGAATGTGTTTGCTCAATACATGAAAATGGCAAAAATGTCATTGCTAGACCAATGAATGGTGTACAATTAATTTTGATTGCTGTATTTACGCCGATTATTTTTTTCTGTGTAAGGTTTTCAACACATTTTTGTTTCAAATAATGCATATTTTAAAAGTAGCCACTTTCATTTTCTCTGCCGGTATGACTTCATCATCTATTCAAACTTGTCTGGGTTGCATACGCCATTTGAAACTAAAACTTTAAATGACACACAGACTTAAGAGACAAAGTTTATTCTTTTAAGCTATTGTTTTTCACCTACATTTTCTGTATTTTAAATATTTTTTTTATGTACATTTTTTTTATAATTATTTTATTCATTCTGCTTTTGTTTCTTGTCTATGTGTTTCACACAAACTTGTTGTTTGGCTACCCCTTTTATTAGCTAAATAGAATTTTTTTTTCGTTTTGTTCTGTTTTGTGTTTTCTTTTTATATTTCCGCTGAAAAATGACGTCATTATTTAGTTTTAAATAATCAAAATTCAACTTTTTGCATTGCTTTATGTTTTGTCGGTTGAACGCAGTTCAAGTTTTTTATTTTAACTTTGAAGTGTGTTATTTTTTTTATTTGTTTTTAGTTTTTATTGTGTATTTTTGCAGTTTTTTTTGTTTTTCGTCGTTGTAGAACTAAAAGTCACCAACTACATTTTCTAAATGCCAATTATTCATTTACAAAAATCTTTATATATCTTACAAAATCTGATCGAAGAGCTCAATATTTGTAAATAATGATCAGAAGACGTCATTCTGTCAATTAGTATATCAACTTTAAAAATCTATCAATTACTTTTTGTAATAATTACCAACAAAGTTGAAATTTATGATTTTCATAAAAATGTATTTGGTGATTTTTAGTTCTACAACGACGATTTAATATTTGTTCTATGCCGTGAGTTTTATCTGTCTAGTTTGGTAATAGTTGTGTTTTTGTAAATTTTGTTTGGTTCTTATCTAGAATTTCCGTATTTGTCAGTCACATACTTGAATTTTTGCAAATGTCAAACTTGTAAAAAAAATTAAAAAATGTTAAAGAAATTGGCAAGACAGGAAGTTCAAGTTTGGAAAGATTATCAAGCAAAAAATATATTTTTTAATTGACATTTTTTTTAACGTTTCTTTAATTTAGCATAATAAATTAATTTTCATTGATAATTGAAAATCACCCTCAGGAAATAAACACCCAATGAAGAAACTCCCAAATAAAAAATTAAATATTCAATGAATTAAATAAAATATACCGTGAACAAATATAAAAATTAAATAGCAAATAAAAATGTAATAACTCTCTATGCCCTAATTTACTTTTAGACATTTCAATTTCTAAATATAATTATACTCTACACTAAGAGTGAAAGGGTATATTCAGTTTGGTACGCCGTTTATAACACCCAGAAGGAAGCATCTCTGGTATGGAAAAGTATATATATTCTTGATCAGTATGACCTCCTGAGTCGATTTAGCGACGTCCCGTCTGAAATCCCTACCACTTAAACAATTGCAGAGTTAGATAAATGAAACTTATAATTTAGATTACTTCTATACCTATGCAGTATGTGCGAAAAAATTTGCGAGATCGGAACATTGTGACCTGTGATCTGACCATTTATATTCAAAAATACCTCATATTAAATTTACATCTACAGATCTTAGGTAAACTTTTTTGGTCAAATATATATAGAAATCATGCTCAAATACATAAAAATAATGTTTTCCGCCGATATGACTTGTGGTTCCAAAAAAAAAAAAAAAATCGAAATTCGGTACACCTACCCATTTGTAAATATGGGTATCAAATGAATGGAAATTCTTCAGCGATGGAAAGTTTGTAGTTATTTTAAGGATTCGTATACCCTGGTGACCTATATACAACTTTGAATGGTAACCACACATATGTGTAGGGTATTTATAGTCGGCTTAGACCGACTATAATTTTGATAATCCTAACTATCACAATAACACCAAATTTAAAATTTCCCATGTGATCTAAACTTCCCAACTGGTTTTAGTTTCATATCGAAAATTCATCATTATTTTATTGAATTCAAAATTATTATCAAATTATTATCAAATTATTTCTATGTTATTTAGATATTTTACATTTAAATTTTTAAATCTGTCTCACTTTTGAAAATTTTTAAAATCTACCATTTAACACTCAAAACCTCACAAAATACATTTTACTGCCTTTAATTTCCTTTTTTTAAGTATCCATAGTTTTTTAATATTTGCTACAAATAAATAAAACGAAAAAAAAAATATTGCAAAAAAACTTAAGCTTACTTTTGCTGTGTCCCATTACCCTCGTCCGCATCCCACGGGTGCAGCAAACATAGTTAATGGCTTCTTTTATGACTACATTTCTCTCATGTTCCAATTATTTTCCAATTTGTCCTAGTTATTTTTTGTTTACAACTTGTTGTTTCCACTTTAACATTCCGCTGTTGCTTTCGCTGTTTCATTTTTATTCTTTATACTGCCCTCTGGGAGCGCAGCTGATGTCGATGTCCTCATCCGTTACTGTTTTTTATTAGCAATTAAATCAAATTTTGTGCAATTACAATGTGTAACGAATAATTCTGTGCATGCTCTGGCTGACGCTTTTGTTCAATATGGGAATTAAAATAATTAAAAACCAGTTGGGAAGGTTAGATCACATGGGAAATTTTAAAGTAGGTGTTAATATGATAGTTAGGATTATCAAAATTATAGTCGGTCTAAGCCGACTATAAATACCCTACACATATGTGTGGTTACCATTCAAAGTGATATATAGGTCACCAGAGATACGAATCCTGAAAAATAACTACAAACTTTCCATCGCTGGAGAATTTCCTTTCATTTGATACCCATATTTACAAATGGGTAGGTGTACCGAATTTCGATATATTTTTTTTTTGGGAACCTCAATTCGATTCGCCGAAAAACATCATTTTCATGTATTAGCATGATGTCAATATATATTTGACCAAAAAGTTTACCTAAGCATGTATACAGTAAAATTGATCAGTAGATGTACATTTTTTATGAGGTATTTGAACATAAGTGTTCGGTTCTCAGGTCACAATAGACCGATCATGCCAATTTTCTTGTTCAGACAGCTTAGATATATAAGTAATCTAAATTCATTGCTCTAGCTCTTCTACTTTTTCTGTAATCGTGATTTCAAGATGAAAGACGGACAGACAGATAGACAGACAGACGGACAGACAGACGGACAGACGAACAGAAGGACACACGGACAGACAGACGGACAGACGGACAGACGAACAGACGGACAGACGGACGGACATCGCTAAATCGACTCAGAAGGTTATGCTGATCAAGAATATCTATACTTTTCCAAACTGGTACCAAACTGAATATACCCTTGCACTCTTAGTGTAGGGTATAAAATATTAAAAGCACGTGGCATCTTTCGTTATACTATTTTCGATGATATAAATAGTTCTAAATTTAATAGATTAATAAAGATATTCGAAAATGAAATTTTCTATTTGAAATCGGATTACTTTAGGCTTATTTTAAATTTTTTTTAATTAATATAGAAACACTCTCAGGCTTCTTGATAAAAAAAAATTGATTTTAAAAAATAATTTAAGAAAAATGTCCTTAAAAAAATTATTAAAAAAAAATTAATCCAATAAAGTTTTTAATTTCGAAAAAAATGTTATCAAAAAAATATATATGGGTAATTCCACATTAAATCGACGCGCTTTTAATTTTTATTTTCGATTTTCGTGAAATTTAGTTGATCGCTTTGAATATATAAAAAAATATAAGTTGATTTTTGGAAGAAATAAATTCGCCCATTTGGCATGACAAAATTTTCAAATTTTCTAATTTTTGTTATTTGTATGAAAATATTTTTGATTAATGATGCAGATCGATAGTTGTTTTGAAAACAAACAATAAGTGCCTTTACACTACTATTTTATCTTGTACCAATAAAAAGTTAAAGCGAAAAAACGAAAAGATTCGCCCTTTTAGCATGACAAGATTTTAAATTTCTTCGTTTTTTTTATACTAAATTTAATACTAAATATGTTGGTATTATAATTAAAATTATATTGTTAAAATTACCTTAGTACTAACATGAATATTAAGAGTTTAAATAATAAAACTTGAAAGTGGCACTTTAACATAAAAAATAGCTATATTTTTAAAATCTAATTTTAATTTAAATGCAGAAACTATGAATTAAATAGTTTTTCTACCAAATATTTTCTACCAGAACTTGAATTTATTTAAATATTCGCATTTTAATAATATATTTTATAGTTTTATTATGGTGCTTTAGTATACAATTTAATTTTTCTCAATGCTTTGCCGTAATCTGAACCCAACTGTGTTATTTCAATAAAATTTTAATGAATTCTCACATTCCAATTCACACGTTTTACATACAAATAGCATCATTTTAATAACATGCCTAATACCTTGTTCTATTACAAATAAAACGCACATCTTGAGGCTAGTAGAAAATGGCAAAACACTTATTTTTGATCACCAGAATTTATCTTCTTATATACATTTTTTGTTAATAAATTTTACATACAATAAATTTTTATAAATTTTTTGTTAATAACATTAAAAATTATTTTCAAATAAAGATTTTAAAAATAATTATACTCACTTTCTCTATTTAGACATGATATACTATTACGAACATCACGTAATTTTAAACATTTGTGTATTTTAGCGTCTGTAGCTCAGTGGTTAGTGCGTTGGACTGCGAGCCGAAAGGGCCCATGTTCAAATCTATGCTGGGTGGGACTAAAAATAATTGTTCATTGAACAAATTTTTGTATACCGCAATTAAATAATTAATTGTATTTACAATTAGTAAATTCAGTAGTATTTTTTATAATATAGCCGCTGTTGAATTCGCAGAATATTGTAAACGATGTAGCCAATATCGAATTCTGCAAATTCGTGATCCTATTTCGACGCAGAAGATTCTAAATAAATGGCCTGAATTTAAAAATACCATGAATTTTATATAGCCTGAATTATTTAATTCAATCAAAAATGATTTCAATGTAAACCAAATTTAATTGGTTTTATTAATTAATTCTCTATAAAAGAGGCCATTCGTTTCAAAATCGTTACGAGATCAATGCGAGAAAAAAGAGAAATCTCACGATATCGAACATGTTCTCGTACCGATATCGACGGTCTAATTGGACCTAAAGGGTTTTAGAATTTGAATTTCGGTGGTAAATTTTAATAATTTCGACTTGTTGTGGGCTCGTATATCTTTCCATCAAGAAATGGCAAACCTTACTGAAGAGAAATGTCAAAAGAGCGGCAAGAAATATGGCGTCGTTTGTTGTCCCTGTCGCTCTACTTTATAGCGTCCCTGTTGAAAAACCCTTGAAAAAAACTTTTGTAGCGCTCTTATTGAAAAACCCGTAGGTAGATATCGATGATTTTTGTCGTAGTTTTCTCGGTACGAGAAATGTTTTGAAATCGGAACGATATCGATAAAAAAATGATCAAAATTCGATATTTCTTCGAAAAATATTGCGACATCTATGCGACAAATGTTTATATATCGTATCTTTTCAATGAATTTGAATGTACGAGAAATTATAGAAATTAGAATCGATAAAGCAATGAGACCCAACTTTTTTCTTGAAGTTATTCGATAAAAATGCGAGGCATCGAATCTCCGAGACGTAACAGACTGGGATATAACAAAAAAAGTTGTTTAATTTTCTTCAACTAACGATTTCTCATTATTACTAATATTGTATTCAATACAATTAAGAGTTACATCCGCTGAGTTTCAATTAAAAATTAATTACATTGATTAACATTTTTGTTATATGTACACAGTGTTTTATTTCTGTGTAAACATATACGCAGTGAATAAAAAGTGAAATGAATACCCTTATTTTTACTTATCGTTATTATAATTCAATAAATTCTTATTTTCTTATATATTTGGAATGGAAAATTTTTCAAATAAAAAAAAATAATTTATTTAATAAATAATTGCTTCCTTTTCCATCGACAACCTATTTTAATTACAAAATTAGTAATATTTTATGAACCGACCATAAAAACCGAAAAATACATTTATAAATTACGCGTAAAATATTCTTATACACATTTTGCGTAAATTTCTACAATTTATATGAATCCCCTTAATGAGCAAAAAAAATGACTGGTCTCAATTTCATACGGCATGACAAAAACTTAGTATTTGCCTTGATGCTGGAATCAAGAACTCATTCGCTTAATCAGAATTTTCACTCAGATAACTCTTTCTAGATTTTTGTTTGCCACAATCATTATTTTTTTGTGTCTCAAATAATGAAATTGAATTTAAACAAGCATAGAGATATTCTATGCCATTCTATGAATAGCATAATCATTTTGAAATAATCATATTTTTTCCAGCGTCTGTAATGCATTATTTTTCAACTGACTCTAATTATCATGTGTTTTGTAGTATTTGCCACAATCATTTTTTATTAGACACAAACAATAAAACTCAATCATAAATAAAACTCAATCATACTTTAATTTTGAAATTAGGTAATTTTTAGTTGGATCAACTAAATTTTGAGTAATAATGCTATACATTTTTGTAGTTAGAATTTGTTTGCCTCAATCATGTCACAATCATATTTTTGGCACATGTATGTTAAATGTTTTATTTTACAACTGGGTTTATGTATCATGTGTTTGTCTGTATCAAGTATTTCAGTAACACGCATTTATTTTTATTGGCCCACATGTTGCTTGTTATTGTTTGTCGGTTTGTCTGTCTTTCTGTCCTATATTGTTATTTATTTACATTGTAAGCCAGCCAATTCCGGCCATATTGATTGGCTGTAAGTAAACTTCAGACTGTTTGTTCGTTTTACGCTTGTATTCATAGTCATTGTGTGTCTGTACTGTTCCGAACATCAAAAAGCCAAAACACTTCAAAAAGTGTTACAGATTTCTTGCATACTTGAAAATTCTATAAATAATAAAATTTGTCTTATGATTTGATTTCGAAAATAAAGCGAACATATTGCTCTTATGTTATTTAAAGTTATTTATAAAATAGAAGATACAAAATTTAAAAATTTATATTTAACTGAAATTTATGTAATTCCCACACACACACACACGCTCACTATTCTATTTAATTATACAAATGCTATTTTACAAAAAATGTCTGTTTTGATAGTGCTAAACTATGCCAAAAGTAAAAGAACTAACGACCAAAAGCATACCTCTTATCTTCAATGTGAGTTACTGGGGTACTCATGTCAAAAATTATGCCCTTTTGCAATTAGAACGCCCTACCCAGCCTCAACTACTTTCATCAGACAGACAAACAAACTGAAAGAATCTAAAAAAAATTATACAACCAACTAGTGTCACTTTCACACACATGCACAAACTCATTACTCATTTGGCAAATCGTGCTCTAGTGTCATCATTATCTGCAAACATTATTCATCCTTAACATCATCATGCTCATCCTTAGTCATTCTTAACACGGCCTGTCTTATGCCTTTCACTTGGACAAAAGTTGAAGGCATAATTCATTTATTCATTTATTCATTTATTCATTTATTCATTTATTCATTTATTCATTTATTCATTTATTCATTTATTCATTTATTCATTTATTCATTTATTCATTTATTCATTTATTCATTTATTCATTTATTCATTTATTCATTTATTCATTTATTCATTTATTCATTTATTCATTTATTCATTTATTCATTTATTCATTTATTCATTTATTCATTTATTCATTTATTCATTTATTCATTTATTCATTTATTCATTTATTCATTTATTCATTTATTCATTTATTCATTTATTCATTTATTCATTTATTCATTTATTCATTTATTCATTTATTCATTTATTCATTTATTCATTTATTCATTTATTCATTTATTCATTTATTCATTTATTCATTTATTCATTTATTCATTTATTCATTTATTCATTTATTCATTTATTCATTTATTCATTTATTCATTTATTCATTTATTCATTTATTCATTTATTCATTTATTCATTTATTCATTTATTCATTTATTCATTTATTCATTTATTCATTTATTCATTTATTCATTTATTCATTTATTCATTTATTCATTTATTCATTTATTCATTTATTCATTTATTCATTTATTCATTTATTCATTTATTCATTTATTCATTTATTCATTTATTCATTTATTCATTTATTCATTTATTCATTTATTCATTTATTCATTTATTCATTTATTCATTTATTCATTTATTCATTTATTCATTTATTCATTTATTCATTTATTCATTTATTCATTTATTCATTTATTCATTTATTCATTTATTCATTTATTCATTTATTCATTTATTCATTTATTCATTTATTCATTTATTCATTTATTCATTTATTCATTTATTCATTTATTCATTTATTCATTTATTCATTTATTCATTTATTCATTTATTCATTTATTCATTTATTCATTTATTCATTTATTCATTTATTCATTTATTCATTTATTCATTTATTCATTTATTCATTTATTCATTTATTCATTTATTCATTTATTCATTTATTCATTTATTCATTTATTCATTTATTCATTTATTCATTTATTCATTTATTCATTTATTCATTTATTCATTTATTCATTTATTCATTTATTCATTTATTCATTTATTCATTTATTCATTTATTCATTTATTCATTTATTCATTTATTCATTTATTCATTTATTCATTTATTCATTTATTCATTTATTCATTTATTCATTTATTCATTTATTCATTTATTCATTTATTCATTTATTCATTTATTCATTTATTCATTTATTCATTTATTCATTTATTCATTTATTCATTTATTCATTTATTCATTTATTCATTTATTCATTTATTCATTTATTCATTTATTCATTTATTCATTTATTCATTTATTCATTTATTCATTTATTCATTTATTCATTTATTCATTTATTCATTTATTCATTTATTCATTTATTCATTTATTCATTTATTCATTTATTCATTTATTCATTTATTCATTTATTCATTTATTCATTTATTCATTTATTCATTTATTCATTTATTCATTTATTCATTTATTCATTTATTCATTTATTCATTTATTCATTTATTCATTTATTCATTTATTCATTTATTCATTTATTCATTTATTCATTTATTCATTTATTCATTTATTCATTTATTCATTTATTCATTTATTCATTTATTCATTTATTCATTTATTCATTTATTCATTTATTCATTTATTCATTTATTCATTTATTCATTTATTCATTTATTCATTTATTCATTTATTCATTTATTCATTTATTCATTTATTCATTTATTCATTTATTCATTTATTCATTTATTCATTTATTCATTTATTCATTTATTCATTTATTCATTTATTCATTTATTCATTTATTCATTTATTCATTTATTCATTTATTCATTTATTCATTTATTCATTTATTCATTTATTCATTTATTCATTTATTCATTTATTCATTTATTCATTTATTCATTTATTCATTTATTCATTTATTCATTTATTCATTTATTCATTTATTCATTTATTCATTTATTCATTTATTCATTTATTCATTTATTCATTTATTCATTTATTCATTTATTCATTTATTCATTTATTCATTTATTCATTTATTCATTTATTCATTTATTCATTTATTCATTTATTCATTTATTCATTTATTCATTTATTCATTTATTCATTTATTCATTTATTCATTTATTCATTTATTCATTTATTCATTTATTCATTTATTCATTTATTCATTTATTCATTTATTCATTTATTCATTTATTCATTTATTCATTTATTCATTTATTCATTTATTCATTTATTCATTTATTCATTTATTCATTTATTCATTTATTCATTTATTCATTTATTCATTTATTCATTTATTCATTTATTCATTTATTCATTTATTCATTTATTCATTTATTCATTTATTCATTTATTCATTTATTCATTTATTCATTTATTCATTTATTCATTTATTCATTTATTCATTTATTCATTTATTCATTTATTCATATATTCATTTATTCATTTATTCATCATTTTATTCATTCATTCATGCATTCATTTATTCATTTATTAATTATTTAATGCATTCCTTAAATCATTCATTAACCGTTCAGGCGCTCATTTAACATTTTACTTATTCATTCATGAATACTTCCCATCTTACGTTTTTCGTTTTTACTACAGCTTTTTATTTTATTCCTCTTTTATATCTACTCCAACTACTACTCTTTGCTAAATTATGTTATGTCAAAGAGCACTTATGCTAAATAGTACTAGTACCAGTGATGAGTTGTTGGTATAACCCACTAGGAAATATAATATTAGTCGAGTACTTTATAAAATAAAAATTATTAATATTTGCCTCATGCTTAAAATATGTTCAAAAATGTAAAATCAATAACGAATCCACAAATCAGTATCTTTTATCAAAAACTTTATAATCTGCAGCGTTAATATCGTAACTTTCATTTGAAATTTAATTATTTCAATATTATTTGACTAAAATTCATAATGTTTAAACTGCATATACATATTTTGTTATAAATTTTACTGAATTAAAAATAAAATTTTTGTTACAATCTACTGATAAATTACACTTTTTAACATGACAAGAAAAAATGGACATCTCATACATCAACTCTTTATTACCCAACTAGAGCAAAATACGAAATGTTATCTTTGCGACTATCGTTTTTCAGGCTTTTCGTTGCCTTACAAAAGTTATCTATAAAACATCGTATAGATATATCAGAAAGGTAAGTTTATAAAGTAAACAAATCGGAATAATACCCATATTGTGGCATATCTGAACTTCATACTTCAAAGACTTAAAAACATTCATTTTTTTTTGCTGCGTCATACCTTTTCTATTGGCGTTTTTTGTGCCCGTTTTTTTTTGTGTGGACAGAAATGTCCGATTGATAGTAAAAATGTTAACCGCGACGGCTGTCTAGAGGACAACTTTCTGATGATGTCTTTTAATAGTTGACCTAAAAATAACTTTTTACTTATCTTTTCGAGAGATAAAGGACAACAAAGAGGCGGACATTTGTAAGCCTTTGAGACACCTTTTTGATCACTTTTACGACAACATTTGGTTATCGCCAACTTTTAAAAGTCAGCATAAAGTTAGGTTTTGGTTATCGTTTGACTGGTTGGGTATTCGTAGGTGCTGTAAACTTTCTAAAGAAGATTGCTATCGTAATAAGTGTCTGTCAAAATATATAAAAAGCTTAAAATAGAATAGAGTCAATGCCGCATAATCATAAACAATTTAAAGTCTACTTTACAATTAAAAGCAACTATATACGAAATTGGTCAAAAATTTTAAAATCGACTTAAAATGCGTCAATATCTCTCTTCATATGGAAACTTTTTTAAATGTTAAATTTTAGATGGTCATCACAGTTACTACTTTCGTACTGGGTCTTACGTGTTCCACATACGCCATTGACTTTTGGCGGATAAGTGACGCAGTAAATTGCGCGCTAAAACATAACATGTGTGCAGGTACCTTATTGTGTTCATTTTAATAAATTAAAAAATTAGAACTAAAAAGATATAAAAGAAAGTAGTAAAAAATGATGAAGCGACTAGTAAACGCTGCGATAACGCGGATGAAAGTGTGTAATTTAATAAAAGGCCATAAAAGAAAGAAAGCCACGTCAACGACATGCATGCAATTGACGTTTTTCATGCGCCATTTACATGTCCTTCTTTTTTTGCTGCTACTCTTTTTTTACTACTACTACTACTACTGCTCCTGTTAATATTTTGCACATGCGATGATTCCAGTTCGATGTTGGTTGGTTCGCGTTTATTTTTTTTCTTTTCCCATTTTTTATTTTTTTTTTATAATTTATTATTCATGCACTGCGTGTACGTGACCATCCTTATTTTATGGTGAGAGTGCATTAAATTAATGTTTTTGTGTGAATGTAAAAAAACAAATTGACAAAAAAATTATGTCATTTTAATGATATGGAACACCTACAATTTTAATTTTATTTTCTTTTTAGAATTTACTACTTGTTGAATTTTTAATAAAGTTGCAGTATTTTTAGTCATTGGGAGTATTTTGTTTTTTGCAAAAGAGTTATTAAAAATTTACTAAAAATATTATTTTATTGGTAATAATTGTTAACATTTGATTTTAGATCGGTCATAATTTGCAAAATTCACAGTCATTTTACATTTATTCGCCTCTTTTTAATTTGGTGCTGCTTTGTGCTAAACTTGTGCTAAATTTGTGCTATAAAAAGAACGAAAATTTTTAAAATATTATGCAAACAAAAATGGAAAAACCAAAATTGAAGTGTAAATTAAGCACAGCCTTTTCTATAATAATATTTAAGAAAAGAGAAAACAGAATATTCTAGTGATTACACTTACTCAAAAAAAACGAGCAAAAATGTGTGCCATAGACTTCCCATACATCAATATCATATAATTCGGTTGCTGATTTTGACTGCATACACAGTTTTTTTCTATTACGTAACGTTTTTAAGAAAATAGCTCTCGAACTTTCAGGCCCTTTTCAGCCACTTTTTAGAATTAAAAACATATACAGTCCCTTACACAACCAGTTTTCCAAAAAACTGTAAACGCAATTTTTCTTAAAATTGTCAAGACTAATTTCAATATATCGATAAATACTACTATTCCGATTGTTTTTAAGATATTTGAATCTAAACTTGAAAAATATAGATTTTTTTAGAATATTTTTGACGATTTTTTTAGCACTTTGAAATTGATGATAAATAAAAAAATGATTTATGGTTGTGCAGAGCATAGTTCGAACTAAGAATGAAGATTACTAACTTTTTTGTATTGGTTCCCTTTTTTTAAAATATGCTCTATCAACACAGTGTCCGTCAAAACTAGTTAAAATTTAAAATGCTTGTATATTTTACATACTAATTACTAAAATTGGCAGTTTTTACCCGAGTTCTTCTCAAAAACGCTACGTAATAGGAAAAAACTAAGTATGCAATAAGAATAAGCATACTTTAGATATAAAGTAATGATATTTTTAGATTGGGGGCATTAGTATTTTTATTGAAAATCTATTATATAAAAAAGTACCAAAATTAGTACAAAAATTAAAAAGTGGAAAAATTAGAAAAAAATTAGTAATTTTGACCATAAATAAATTATGACTATTAATTTTAACCATAAAACATTTTTTGTTAATTATTACATCCTAAATGAAAAAAAAAAATCTCTATAAAAATCAAAATTTTCCAAGTTTAAATCCAATTTTCTTAAAAATTTATTGGAATATTAGCATTTATTAGAGTATATTAAAATTAGCCTAGACAATTAGAAGAACAAATGCATTTATGTTTTTTTGCTTAACTATTTTTCCACCGAACTATATTTTTTTTTAATCTAAGGTCATGAGGAAACTTATGATTTGTTGTAATATTTTGCTAGGTCTAAAAAATGTATTTGTGATTTTCTCCCAGAAAAAAGTTATTCCATGAATTATTCTTTAATGGTTAATCTATCGAACTGCATACTAAGATTTTTATTTACTTTGATGCCTGCCATTGAATTGTTTACTCAAATCATATGTCAACTTCAAAAAAGTGAATTTTTGATATATTTTTTCATTTTACCTACGAGTTTCATGTTCTTTTGCACTATCTTTGTATTACTTCATATTTTAGTTAAGCAATAAACGATATCCTTAAAAATGTTGAATACTTTCAAAAGTATTATTTTTTACAGGATACAATTTAAAGCATTTTTTGGGATTTTACTAGAACATGGTTATGTGAGTCCTATATTCAATCAAAACATAACAAAATATATTAAATATTTTACAAATTTGTTCAAATCAATCTAAAGCAAACTTTGAATACAGTAATTATATAAAAATATTTCGATTTTGTAACATATTCGCTGTGTAACATATTTGCACAGAAACATTCAAGACTCGCATACAAAAGTGAGGGTAATTTTTGAAAATGTGTTAAAAATATAGCAGAATTATACGTCATTTTAATCATAAATTTGCAATATATGTAAATAATAACAATAAATTGTTGTTTCTTATACCACAACGCGACCAAAAATGTGATTGCCTAATTTAAAGGTAACCACTACTATTTATTTGCACACAGGTGTAAAATTTCAATTGGAGGTTTAGAAAACCCACACGCTCAAAGACTAGGAGGTTGCGACTACCTCATGCTCACCAATTTGGAGTTCGCCACATCCTTATGATCACCGATTTGGAGGTTACCACAACCTCATGTTCACCGTTTAGGAGGTTGTTACAACCTCATAATCAACTACCTGGAGATTGCCAGAACCTCATGTTCACCTATTTGGAGGTTGTCACAATTGCATTAAGAGGTTGTTGTAACTACTTTGTCAGTTGTTACCGCAACCGAAGGATTTGGTAGAGCAATTTAGTTGGTTGCCGCAACAAAACAGTTTTCTGTGTGTCATAGAAAAAAAAACTGAGTATGCAGTCAAATGCAGCACCAGAAAAAAAATTCTTCAATATGATGAATTTATTCATAAATATTATAAATTTTTTCACCAACTTCCAGATTCATCATATTGATACCACCGTTCATTAAATGACATATTAATGAATGCATTCATTATATATATATGAACAAAATATTCAATACAATGAATTTGAATTGTCGTATTGATGAATTTGTTCATAATATTTTTTCAAAAATATTTTTTTTTTTATAAAATAATTCGAAAAAAATGTTTTATCAAAATTTAATTAAAAAAAAAAAAAATAACAGTAAAAAACTTTTAAAAAAAATTATCAAAAAATAAAATTCCGGACAAAAAAAAATTTTCGAAAAAATAAAATTAAAAAAAAAATGTTCTAATTTTTTTTTTCGAAAAACAAATTTTATTCGAAAAAAAAATTCGTTTGAAAAAAAAAATTTTTTCAAAAAAAAAAAAATCGGAAAAAATGATTTTTTTTTTTAAATATATTTTTTATTAATAAAAAGTAGTAATTATAATAAATATATTATAAAACATAAATATATTTAAAATAAATATATTTCAAAAATTTTGAAAAAAAAGATTTTTTTTTCAAAAATATATTTTTTATAAATATAACTTTTTATTAATAAAAAGTAGTAATTATAATAAATATATTATAAAACATTTTACTAATTTATGCATGTCGAGCAAGCATTATATAAGAAGTAACATACAAGAACTACTTGAGAACTGAAAAGTACGGCAAAAAAATGAACGAACAAGAAATATGTTGATAGAAAGTTGATTTAATGAACAGCGTTCTTCAATATGATGAACATATATGTTGTATTTTATATTTGGTTCATTAATATGATGAAACGTATACTTCACATACAGTTCATCATATTGAAGAACACATTTTCGACAGTTACCAAGCGTTCTTTATATTTATGATAGCATTCATAACATTGATGGCGTTAGTCATTAATATTATGAATGGTTCTTCAATGCAATGAATCCTGGTTTGAAGAACGGAATTCATCAATATGATGTACATTTTTTTTTCTGTGTATAGAACTGATGTATGGAATGTCCCTGGCAAAAATCTCGTTGTGTAGTGTTATTGAATTTATTAATTTTACGTCACCCTTTTAAATGCAATTATTGATTAAACACATGTTTTATACTTGTTTGCATTTCTATAAAATATATATTTTTGTATAAAAGCTGCACTGCTGACTACCACAAAAAGGCATCCTTAAACTTTATAATATTATTTATTTTCTTTTGTATAACCAACTTGATTTTGAAAAGCCTCATTTTGAAATTTTCTAGTAAAATCAATTAATAAATAATCTAATCCAATTTCATATCGAACTAATCTATAATTTAGGTGATTCGTATTAAAAAATTCTCATCCTAATTAAATCATCTTCCAACTTAAAATAACTCTTCAATTATGAAATAACTTGTCAGCAATAATTGCACCTGCTGTCGACAGTCGGCCTTTTTAATATTTTTTAATAGTAAAAGTTTGAAGATTTACCTGAAACCTAATACTTCAACAGCCTATCTACCTCCCCCAGGTTGTGTCAGTTCAAGGATATTGTCGAAAAGTTTCGTTTTCCGACCAACCGCTTTCCTAGCAACTGCCTGCCTTTCACTCCACTCATTTATTAGCTTCTTAATTTTGAACTATTTTCTGACATTTGGTTTTTCTTTGCTGTTGTACGTTGTGATATTTTTTTTTTTAGTTAGGTTCACTTAGTTCTGTTCATTTTGTTGATTTTTGAACTATTTTCCAAATTTTCACTCATTTTAGATGCGCATCTCGTAGACCATACAAGTTAGGCTTTTATTTGTCAGAACGAACTCGTTGCAATCGACTTGTTTTCTAATTTTTACTCCTATTTTTTGCTTCATCTTCACAACCTTATCGTCCCACCACTTTTTAACTTCGGCCTTTGATTGTGCTGTGTGTGGCCAGTCAACATTGCCAATTAGTTGATTTTTTTTTTCAATTTTTTAATTTGTTAAATTTTGTGCTGCATTTTGACCTTTTTATGCTTCCACAGCTATGTTATGCACTCGTTTCTCGCAGTGTTGCAAAGTCAGATTTTTAATTGTTTTTAACGTGCGCCACAGACTGTTGCGTCCAGTGGCTCTACTTCATCATTCTCTTTATAGTCCTCCTCCACCTCCTTTTGCCTGTATCTCTTTGGTTGTGTGTGTCCGCTGTACACATCGTTATTTTCAGTTTAAGTGGTTGAGATCCTTGTAATTTATGGTCGACAATCCTTTTGTTGACTGCTTCTGGTTGCCACATGAACGTCGTTGAAGTCAACTTTAATGCAGGATGCAAAAGCTTGCCCACGTGATGGGTTCACAGGACTTGCGACGCTTGAACGAACACATGCTTGAAAAGACTGATAAGCGATAACGATAACTCCTAATAACGATAAATAATTTAAGTATGCTCTTATGAGTCGATAAAATGAATGAATTATGAATTATAAAAAATATTAACAACATTTGATTTCACTATTTAAAATAGTCTCACTCTCGGAGAATGTTATATTTTTTGTCTCTAATAAGAAAAAAGATTTAATAAAAGTAATTTTGAAAACGAAAAACATGAATTTTTGAAATAGGCTGAAATAAAAAGTTCCATTTATATGATAACTTTAGCACATTCGTAACAATTAGTATCCCTTCGGTATGTGACCAATTTAAATTAGTCATTTTTGGACTAGCACTCGAGATAGTGATCGATGTATTTCGGAAATAGGCAACATAAAACTTTTTATAAAGTTATATAGTGTTATTTTTTGTTACACAATTTATATTAAACCCATTTATCGTATCGTACAATTTAAAAAATATACGGGCCATTCCACACCAATTCGACCAGCGGTTGGAACTCACCTTCTTCGATTTCAATGAAATTTTAGAAATAAAATTTAGAAAATTATTTTTTAAAATATGATGCAATCAAAATACCATCTTGAAATTTTGCATGAACATTAACAATAAATTGACGAAAATTTAGGATTTTTTTCAGAATTTTAAAAAGGGTCCTTTTTAAGGACCACAATTTTGAAGTGCAAGGATAATGACCACGGGCCACATGTTACCGTTTGGAAATTACAACTTAATTTTTCTAAAAGCTTGTTCTATTAGCTTCAAAACGAGCCATTAACGGAGTTTCTAGCATTTCTAGTTCAAGAGATATTTAAATATGAACAACAGTACAAATGATTTTTGGCACTTTTTTTCCAACTTTGAGCCACTGTATCTCTGGAAGTAGTGGTCGGAAAAAATAAAAAAAAATGTTTAGTGCATGTCTCGATACCCTTTATCAGTTGCCAAAAGTTCATTAAGATCGAAAAGGTAACATCTCAAATTTGACTTTTTTTGGTCGATTTGGTGTGGAATGGCCCATACATCTTTAAACGGAATAATAATTATCACACATTTAAATAATGAAAATGTTGAATATGGAGCATTCAACATCAGAACGGGTCACATAATATTCTAAATGGCATAGACATTGTTTAAACTTTGTCAGTTGCTACACTTAAATTAAAAAGTCTGCTATTAATAGCAAAATCTGAATACTAAATTTTAGCAAACTATAAATTGCATTTACAGCATACTTTTATTGCAATAGCGAACTGTTTGCAGGGAATCTTAGTTCTGCTAGTGATCAAGATCGTGGTAGTGTCACTGGTGTGCATATTGCTAGTGTAGCTAGCATGCACTAGATGGCGCCATAGTCACGAGACGCTGCAGCTAATGTGTCTATAATTCGTAGACTGTTATTCGACAATATGTTTATTAAAAAGCGATATTTCTTCTACGTAATAATAATGCACGCATGCAAGAGTGAGGTGAAATAAAGGTAAAATAAAAAAATAAAATAAATATTATAAAAAATAATAATATAAAAATAAAAAAAGTATATCAGAAATAAAAATAATAATAATAAAAATATTTTTTTAATTTCCTTTTTTATGAATTGGAGTTAACAGCCAAAAAAATTAGTGAAAACAGCTAAAATTGTCTGCTCTAATAGCATAAAATGAGTTTACTAAAAACAGCAAACTGTCATTTGCTGTTATAGCAAAATCCGGCGCTTTCCTCTTTTCAGCAAACATTTTTGCTATATTGGCAATATATTTTTGCTACTTTTACAGATTTTTTATTTTGAGTGTAGTACATATGGATCTTTTAATTTGTGAAAAATAGAACAATATTAAATTTAATTAGAAATTATAAATATATTTAATACAAATAAATGTAAAGATAGTATAAAAACAAATGTTTGCATAGAAACAATTTTTATTTAACCCATTAGTGCCGTTTGTTCGATACAAAAAAATATCCAAACATATACAAGATCAAGCAGCTATTCAATTAAACAATACGAGGGACAGATTTCATAGTACAAATTGTACTAGGGTTATAAGAAGGAACTGATCATTACATTTATGCTTGTCAGAATCTGCCGAGACCAATAGTTTTTGGTGAAAAAAAAATCATAATTTAAATGAACAAATTTATGACATTTACCAATGAAAGTGTTCTTTAATATGATATTTATTTTTTCATTGTTAAAATTCATTTCATAATACGAATACTGCACACAGAAAAATCCTCTATTCGCATGAGGTTGTAAAAATGAAAAAGTTAGTTGTACCAACTAACTTCATTCGGTTAAATCGAATGGTTTACAAATTTGCTAAGGGAACTGCCATACATATGAAATATTAGTCTATACACACTCCAAATGGTTCTAAATTGGTTGCAGTACAAATTACAACTTTTTTTTATTTAGACAATAACAACCGACGAAGCGGTTGAGAGAACCGAATAAGTTGGTTGGCGCAACAAATCTCTATTCTGTGTGTATATTTGACCCAATTATCAATATTATGAATAAGAGATTTTTTCATAAAACTATCGTCTATTGATGAACCGACATTAATTGTAGATAATATTATCATTTAAAAAAAAAATAAATTAATAACAGTTTAGAACTGTCCATTGTTTATATTAATCCGAATCTTCCAAATCGTCACAGTTGTGATGACTTTACTGTGAAAGCAAAGCTCAAACAAACCCAAACTAAATTTGTATCTCTTCGTAACTACACACAAAAAAATATCAAGAAAAATTTCACCAACTATCAGTATTCATCATATTGATGATTTCATTCATTGAACTAAAATCGTATTTTTTCAATGTTTCAAAAAAAAAGTCTCCATTTACACATTTAAGTATTTATAATTCTTATAAGATTTATGATATTTAAATTAATGTGGTTTGATGAGCAAAATTCATCAATATGATGTAAATTATTCATTAATATGATGAAATGGAGTCTTCGCATAATTAGCAATTAAATATTATAACTCGTATAAGAATTTTAAAAACATAAATGTGTAAATGGAGACAAATTTGTGTTTGAAATTTGATGTTAAAAAAATTTTTTGAAAATAAAAAACATTTAAAAAATACGATTTTAGTGAATGAATGAAATCATTAAAATGATGAATACTGTTAGTTGGTGAAATTTTTGGTGGTATTTTATTATTTGTAGTGTAGCTAAGTGTTTAAAAACATTTCAAGTTAAGCATATGTCCCATTTATAAATGGTAATGTCTCAAAATTAAACGTGAAAAAAATTAACTTCAGCTATTATTTTTAATTTTATTCGGTTTTAAAAATATTAGTTGTCTCGGTTTTAACCACAAGAAGTTTTGTCTCATAATTCGAAAAAAAAATCCGGATTATATTCCGGTTAATTGTAAATCAATATTTTGAAACTATTGCTTAATATTATTATTGAATTCATTTCAATATTAAAGTGCGTTTCATTGTTTACATAAAAACTCCATCGTTTTAGTAATGATTTTTGCATAAAATTATCAACATTATGATCGTTAGATGAAAATATTATCATTTTAATGAATACATGTCATTGAATAGTTTTCATTGTTTATATGTACCTTATATTGTTGAAATATCATAATCATAAAATCATAATGAACAATTGATGGTATTGATGAATTGTTTATTATGAACCATATTAATCATTCATCAATATAATAAGTTTATTCATTAATATCAAAGTACTGTTCATTATTGAAATGAACTATGCTTCAATATCATGAATTGGTTTATTCATAAGAAAAGTTGTTGATAACCATACTTGATTTTTTCATAATACACCCAAAAATTCCCTCAAATCCCATTAAAATTGGTCAAAAGGACAATTATTGATTTAATAGTGTAGACAAAATAAATCTTTTCATATAAACTCCATGGCAATTTCATGGTATTTTCTAGTATTTAATGATATTTTTCGATTAAAATAATAATTTATCCTATTGACTATTTTTAATAGTAAAAAACTATTGTTTATATAGTATTTTTTTCTGGGTGTATGATGAAATATATTTGGAGTTGGTTCGACTATAATGAACATAAATGTTTCACAGTATGACATAATAAAAAAAAAATCAAATTAAAACTAGCGAAAATGGGTTAAGGTAATGAGTTTGCAAAAAATTATGCATATTCCAACGACTACCATGAAGCATGGTAAACATTAACAAGGGCGTGTCGTAGGCCGCTTTGTTTTCTGAATGGCGGCCTACAAACCGAACGGCGGCCACACGAACTATGTGCTTAACTGTAATTAAAAGTGTGTGTGTTTGTCAATGTTTTTAACCGCAAATTAGTTTCATTAATTTAAGGATATGATGTGTTGATGCGCCGAAGGAGTAGGCACAACAGAGACTTAGTCGGCAGTCGGCTGACAACTTGACAGCAAGTTGGTCTGGTTTGCTGTGCTTTTTAAGTGCATTTTCAACCTGAAAAGTTGTCAGGCAAAAAACCTAAAAAATAAGGATAAATACAAAAACCTACTTGAAAACTTTCGCAGGTAGATCGCAGACAAAGCAAAGCCTTGCAGGCGTTGTTTTTTGTTAAAAGTTTTCTTTCAAGTGGTTTCACTTTTACATTCTCTCTCTGTCTCTTTCATTAACTATATAACTATCTCCTTCTGATATACACGCTTGCTTCGTTATTTTTATCCTTTCAATTTTAATTTAATGCCTTTCTTTTGTAAACTATTTTTAAAATAGTTTTTATTTGTGCTTTTTATTTATGTTTTTTTTTTAAATCTACTCGAAAAAATGTAATAATTTTGTTTTCCTTTCCAAACCATTTAATTTAAGCTCTTTTGCTCATTTTCACGCTCTTGCTATTCTTTGTGCATCTCTTAGTTTTTCACACTTTTTTTTACACTTAAGTTTGCATTCAAATGTTCGACAGAGTAGTACAATGCAACGCTCTAGGGCACCCACCTGAATAAAATGGCACCCTTCCGCCTACCTCATCTGTAGCTTTACCTATATTACAACCTGACAAACAGTCAGCTAAACGAACTCAAACCGTTTTTTCACATTGGCTTCAAAGGGGTAGAAAATTCGATCAGTGTGTAATGGATCCCAAAGAGATCGGCTTTACGACGCTCGAGAACTGATTATTATATTTTTATTTCTACAGAAAAAAATGTACATCATAGTGATGAATTCCGTTCTTCAAACCATGATTCATTGTATTGAAGAACCATTCATAATTTTAATGACTAACGCCCTCAATGTTATGAATGTTTTCATAAATATGATGAACGCTTGAACTCTTCAGTATGATAAATTAATATAATGAATTGTATGTGAAAAGCACGTTTCATCATATTAATGAACAAAAACATAAAATACAACATATATGTTTTTCATATTGCAGAATGCTGTTCATTAAAACAAATTTTAATCAAAATATTTTTTCGTACATTTTTTTGCCGTACTTCTCAGTTCTCAATTAGTTCTTTTATGTTATCTATCTATATATATTGTTACGAAAATTCAGTCTACGGAAAACTGTTCTACCAGTTCGTATCGCTGGATTGTGTACAAAATAAAAACACTCTTATGTTTGGTTTAAATTATAACAATTAACTTTATTAATTCACTTTAATAAACAACTTTACTAATAACAAATTCTAACAACTGCTGCATGTCCACAATTTAACTTGACAATTATCACACGAGA
This sequence comes from Dryomyza anilis, assembly GCA_951804985.1. Taxonomy (NCBI): domain Eukaryota; kingdom Metazoa; phylum Arthropoda; class Insecta; order Diptera; family Dryomyzidae; genus Dryomyza; species Dryomyza anilis. Next base: position 30,959,580 of record OX638131.1, read on the forward strand.
TGCCCTCGACCACTTTACAATCACTACTCCAGTACAGTGCCTCAGATGCGCGGCCTTATATACTGCAGGCATCAGTTCGACACGTTTCGACAAGCTTCGACTTGTTTCGAGAACCTTCTACTCGTTTCGTGAATGACGCATGTTATTGGCATCTCATTCGCACTCATGTGTTTTAACCTGCTGAATTGTCTTGCGTCTCATTTATTATTGTTGAATGCTTGCACAGTGGGGCAAATTACCTCTTTTCGTAACAATATAAAACTCTTGGTCCGTCTGTCAGTCTGTCGGTCTGTCTGTCGGTCTGTCGGTCTGTCTGTCTGTCTGTCTGTCTGTCTGTTTGTTCCAGCATCACGTCTAAACCGCTGAACCGATTTGACTGAAATTTTGCACCACGATACTAAGGAGTCCGGAGGGTGTCATAGGCTATATATGGGCGGGATTGGACTAAGGGGCGTGGTATCTCCCATACAACCTAAACTTTCAAAACGACATAACTCAGCACATACACAATCTAAAAAGATGAAACAAAAAACTAAAATTCACCACACTAAAACTCACCGCACTAAAACTCACTACACTAAAACTCACCACACTAAAACTCACCACACTAAAACTCACCACACTAAATCTCACCATACTAAAAACTCACCACACTAAAACTCACCACACTAAAACTCACCACACTAAAAATTCACCACACTAAAACTCACCACACTAAAACTCACCATACTAAAAGCTCACCACACTAAAACTCACCACACTAAAACTCACCGCACTAGAACTCACCACAATAAAACTCACCACACTAAAACCCACTACACTAAAAATTCACCACACTAAAACTCCCCACACCAAAAGCACGTAATAATAATGTTTTTTTTTATATTAATAAAATCACTTTATATCTATGAATTCACAAAATCTTGGCACGAGTCCTGCACGGGTCCAGCTAGTATCTTATATAATGCTTTCTCGACATGCATAAATTGGTAAAATGTTTTCTAATATATTTATTTATAATTACAACTTTAGAAGTTATATTTATAAAAAATATATTTAAAAAAAAATGTTTACAAAATTTTATTTTATATATTTTTTTTAATGGAAAATTCGTTGGAAATAAATTTTTTTTGTCAAAAAAATTTTTTTTTTGAAAGAATTTTTTTTTCAAAAACTTTTTTTTAGGTTAATTTTTTTTTTTTAATTTATTTCCAACAACTTTTTTCAGGATATTTTTTTCCAATTATTTAAAAAAAAAAATGTTTTTTTTTTAAATTCGTAAAAAATAAAATTTTAAATTATTCATAAATATTATGATTATATTCAACAATATGACGATTCGAATTCATTGCACAGAATATTTCGTTCTTCACTATGAATTTAGTAGAAGTTGGCTTAAGAAAAAATGAAAAACTTTGCCCTTCAACCGTGTATTTTGTGGGGCCTTATAAAAATGTACACAAATTTGTAGTTTTTTGCCTTACTTTCGAATAATAGTATTAATCAAAAATAATACAGTAGGGAACGTTATGTCAGGCGGGAAGTAGGAATATTGTGATAGTTGATGTGATGAAGTTAGTAAGAATTATGGAAGTCAGTCTAAGCCGATCATAAATATCCTACACATATATGATAATGTGTGCGGTGCGGCCTTACAGATCCTGAAAAAAACTACAAACTTGAAATCGCTTAAGAATTTCCTTTCATTTGATACCCAAATGTACAAATGGGTAGGTATACCGAATTTCGATATTTTTTTTTCGAAAACCACAAGTCGGTTCCCGAGAAAACATTATTTTCATATATTTGAGCATAATATATATATATATATATATTTGTCGTAGCTCAGTGGTTAGTGCGTTGGACTGTGAGCCGAAAGGTCCCCGGTTCAAGTCTGGACTGGGGCTAACAACATCTTTTCATAGAAACATTTTTCTATACCGCGCTACCTCTCGTCAGTAAATGGCAAACCTACGAGAGTACAACATTGCCTATGAAAAGCTCTCACCCGCCGTTCGGATTCGGCAATAAACTGTAGGTCCCACCACTTTGAGTACAAATATAACACGCACAACTTAAAATGGCGAGAGAGCTCGGCCGAAGTTCTATACAGGACTGTAGCGCCAAACTATTATTATTATTTATTTGTCTAAAAAAGTTCACTTAAGCTCGTATAAAGTAAAATTTATTTATATATGTAAATTTTGTGAGGTTGGAATATAAGTGGAATATAAGTGGTTGGTTCGTAGGTCACAATGGACCGATCATGCCATTTTTCTTGTTGAGACAGCGTAGATATATAAGTAATCTAAATTGGAAGTTTCATTGATTTAGCTCCTTAGCTCAACAGATAGACGGACATAGCTAAATCGACTCAGAAGGTCATGCTGATCATGAATATACTGGCTGTTTGGTTTGTCGATGTCAATAATACAGGTGGTCATTCGATGACATTCTATGATTTTAATAAATGTTTCAAATTATTTATCGATTATTTTGTTTTTTCTTTTTTTAATGTCAAGCATTAAATCACAAGACCCGCCAATTAATTATTTCTGAAGCATAACTTACCAGTTTGAAATCACTGTAATTCGTTAGAAAGTATTGGGAATGAACTGATCTACCATTATAAATTAGAAATTGGGGTGATCCATAACGAAATTTTGAGAAAATCAATGACAAAGTAAAAATTTTTATTTTAATTTTTATAAATTTCAACTTTACGTATCTTTTAAAATAGGAAAAAATCATTGAGTTCGAAGATGTGAAATACCATTGGAATGATAATTTAATTTTCTAAAACTTGACTTAAAATTTGTTATTAAATTATCAAAAGATTATACTTTATACCAAATTTTCTTGCCAAGGTAATGTCAGTAATATGCATTAAACACCCTGTATCTTAAACTGGGTGCAAAAAAATTATTATTTAACATTTTATTATTTTTTTAAGTCACAGACTGACCCCTTGAATTATTGACATCGATGAACCCAATATACTTTTCCATACCGGAGATGCTTCCTTCTGGATGTTACAAATGGCGTACCAAACTAAATATACGCTTTCACTCGTAGTGTAGGGTATAAAAATATTTAGTTTTTTTAAATTTTGCGTATATTGTTAAAAAAGTTTTCATATCCTAGTGTTATGTGATTCGTTTACCGAGTTTTTTGAGGGTAGTCACTATACGACCTATTATAGACAATAAACACATTTGCAAATTTGTAAAGTTTTTATGGAACTTTTAAAAACAAATTAATTTTTTATCGTGCTATTGCAGTTTTATGTACATTCTTTACTGCATATATCAATTAAGAGAATATTGACCATCTGGCCGATGACCATATGGCATACTACTATATAAAAAAAACTATCTTTAATATTTTTATTTGCAAGCTTGAATAAATCTTAATCAATTTCTATGTTTCTTGTTTTTCAATCTGAGCCACAAACTTCGAAAAGTGTCCTTTTATAATCAGCACCATCATTTTCATTCTAGGAATTAAATGAAGTGATTCAAGCACCAATGATGATTTCTGAGTGTCACTCTTTTAACTTCTAATGCCGCCTTAATTTAAGTTTTGTCTTTCAGCAGTGACTCTTTATTATTTCCGCGTAATTGCATCACTGTGTTGCTGTGTTCGCTTTTGACGATGCCAATTCTCAAGAACCCCACACAAACAATTTTATAAATATCCTTTAAATGCGCATAAATCATTTGTCTTTTCTGATCCAATTTCTAGTTCAATCTTTTGTTTTTCTCCTTGTTATGTTGCTTTTGCATGTTCAACTTGTTTGAGTCGATTTAATAACATTTTTCATTTTATTTTTCATTTCTTTTCAGCAGGGTTTAAGCGTGGTTAGTTGTGACCACCGCCCACTTGGAACTGCAACCACCACAACTACAAGTACTACGAGAACAAAGACGTCGAATATTCTTCCAAAACCATGGCATTCAGCTACGCTTGCCTTACTTTACAACGTGCGGTGATACCAGCTGTCCTGGTATTGGGTAAGTTTTTACCATTCACATCATAATTATTTCTTCTCTGTTTCAGTTTAACAGCCCTCCTCCCATAATACTACACAGAAAAAAATATTCGACGTAAATATAGCAAACACTATTAATTGAGCATAATTAATCAATATAATAAATCAAATAATTAATTTAATAAACTCATTTGCTAAATATATTAAAACTTTAAATTAAGGTGTTTCCTCATACAACTTAATAAATATCATTCTCAAACTTAAGCATTGATTATCGTTTTATAAATCCCTTGTTTCTATTATTTATTTTTTATTATATCGTGAAAATATAGAAGCAACAATAACCTTGCTTTCCGTTATTTGAATGTGTATCTAAATGATCATAGTAGGCGCCAGGCACGTAGCCCGGTGGGGAGGGTGCATAGGAGTTCTAACCTCCCCCGCTCTGAAATAATATAAATTCAATTAAAATTCTTTAAAATAGTGAAATATTTTTATAAATTTAACAGTACGTAAACAAATAAAACTCATTTTAACAATTTAAAATATATAAAACATAAAAAAAAATATTAGAAAAATTAACAATGTTAAAAACATACAAACCAAACTGCAGTTTGAATACATTTTTACTTGGTAGACTTAATAATTTTTGGTTTTTTTATTATAAAAAATTATGATGATTTTAGTTATTCGTGAAAATATTGAATGTAATTTTTTTCGAACGGAATATTCCCAAATTAATTTATAATTTGAAAATACATAATCAGAATTAGTAAAACTGAAATATAATACATTTTTAAACGCGAATGTATTTTTAGGAACTCTCTTAAAAGATATTATATTTTTTTCAATAACCCCCCTGAACGAAAATCCTGGCTACGGAGCTGGTAGGCGATTTTTAGAAAAGAGCAATCCAGTGTTTCTGTATTTATTCTTTCACTACTCTTTTGTAACTTTCTGCTACTTTTCATAATTTAAGTACAAAATACTAATTCTTAAATTTCTTTCCTTATTTAAAGATAGATTTTGCTATAAAGTCTGTGTTAAAACAAAATTGTTATTAAATACGAAATGTACAATAATTAAGTATTTTTTTTACATATTTATTTTGTTCTGTGAACACCGACTAAATACCTCTCAGCTTAGGAACATTTATTGCGTATGTAATAAGCCCTGAAAAGTATTAAAGTCCTAAACACCATTGTACTTGCAAATTACTTAGGACAAATTTTGTGATATTCAGAAATTAATAATAGTTTTGCTACCAAAGCATTATTACAAATTTAATTGTATTTACTGCATATTTGAATTGTTATAGAAAGTATTTTTTTTATTAAACTATTTGTAGCAACACTCATAAACATTCTGTTTTCTTATTGTAGCCATATATATTATATAAATCTCTTTGTTTGATTTATAATATAGTTGATTAATCGAATTTGGTTTAATTTACTACTTTACTACTAAGTTTTAGGAGTGTTGCATAATGTAACCCTGCAACTATAATCGGCGTCGGCTTCATCTCGTTGTGAATTCGCGTATACACACTTGTTGCTTATTGTTCAATCGTCTCAGTTCAGTCGTTCGTGATACTTAGTTGTGTTCAGTTGTGGTGCCGCATCTCGTTGCGAATTCGCGTATTTGTTGCTTGCTTAGTTGTGTGAGTTCAGTTGACTCGCTGTTGTTGTGCCGGTATATTGTTGCCCTTATTCAGTTGATCGTGATACTGTTGGAGTTAAGTTGTGCCGGTTATTGGATTTTTTATATATTTGCAGTTGTTGTGATAGGTAAGTAAAAATGAAATGCTTCATTTGTAATGAAGTTTTTGTGGACACAAATGTATATATTGAACACCTAAAATATAAACATTTGCTAAATCAAAAGGATAAATTTGTGTGTAGTGTTGTGAAATGTGGGCAAACTTTTTCAGACATAAACACTTTCAAACGGCATATTTTCAGAATTCACGACAAGACATGTTCTGAAATCACTAAAAATTTGCCTTCGGTTGTTACACCGATTATAAGTAGCGTTGTTGTTGGTGAACATGGTGGCGAAATTGAAGCCGATCTGTTTGAAAATGTTTGTGCTGCTGAAAAAAACGGTTATAAGGAGACCCTTTCAAATGTTTTAAATTCAGTTGAAAAGTTTTCTGTTGAATTGCATAACCTTAACAATATAAGTCGTGCAGATGTTTTTAAAATTCAAGAAAAAATAGAGGAATTTATATTATTTCCTGTTTTAAATTTGATTGAAACGTGTGCAAAATCTGAGATAATATAGGTAAGCAACTAAGAAAAAAATATATATATTTTTATAATTATTCAAATTTATTGTGAATATATCTCAATATTGTTTGATTAATAAATTATAGAATAATTGATTAATCAAGATTTTTTGATTTTTTTTGATTCAAATATCAATTAATCAGAATTTTGATTATTCAGAATACTAATTAATTAATATTAAATGTTCTGAAGAATCAAAAAATCTTGAGTAATCAATTATTCTATAATTTATTAATTAAACAATATAGAGATATATTCACATTTTGTGTTATATATAAAAAAAAACTTGTTTTTTATTTCACATTTATCTTAAAAACAATTTTCGTTACAGATTCAAGAGATTTAACAATTTTGTGGCTATTGCATCACCTATTCCCACCAGCAACAACTTCATTCAAAGATTCGTCAGGAGCCAAAATAAAAAAGAAGTTTTCAATCAATGATTCACAGGAGTCTTTTATAATCATTGGAAAAACTACAAAAGTTGTGGATGATAAACTGCAAGTATTAAGACTGAGGATGAAAAATATTCAGCCATACATACTAGTAGTGGGTGATTTGGATGACGTAAAGGAAATGTATGCGTACGTTGATGGAATCAGGTACCCATTAATGAGAGCGCTACGTGCTGCGGACGTATGCTTCAAAATTTTTTTTATATTTAACCTGAAATATCCTGAGGAATCCTCCATTTTTTATAATTTTATACAGATATATTTTTACAATATAAATGTACAAAAAAAGTGTACAAAAATATTTACAGTTATAATCGAGTTAAACGAGTTAAACTAAAATAAATAGTACAAAATTTATTGTTATAGTACTTTAAATGATTTTCATAAATTTAAAAACTTGCTAGTTTTAAGAAAGCCAAAAAATAAAACTTGTTAGTTTTAAGAAAACCATAAAACTTGTTAGTTTTAAGAAAACCAAAAATTAAAACTTGTAAGTTTTAAGAAAACGAAACAATAAAATAATTAAATCGTATACATTTCTTTTATTTCTGCTTTGATAGGTACTTTTTTTTTAATCAAATATGAAGTGGATATAATTAATGACTGTGCTGTAATAATTATTTTTTTAATTAAATCAGCAATTTTAATTTATTAATATAATAAATAATTTAATTGGAACTATTACGTAATATAATTCATTTAATTATTGCATTAATTGGATTAATTAAAATTTTTCTAAATGACAACGTTGATTCAACAATTATCTTTGCCAATTCAGCAAATATTATTGTTGGAACTATTAAGTCATATCGTTAGTTTAATTATTGCATTAATTGAATTAATTAAAACGATAGCGTTCAATCAATAACCAGCTGCGTTAATTCAACAAATATTATTTCAATTAATTCGTATTATTGATTTAATTAAATATTTAATTAACACAATTAAGGGTCGTATCGGCGATGAATCAGTAAAAAATTAATTGAATTAACAATTTTTTTTGCCATATTTACACACATTTTTTTTTCTGTGTATATACTATATACATCCGGTAAAGTTCATACAATGACATTTACGAATTCAACTTGGATTTAATGCCATCTAAATTAAATGCATTACAATGATTTTCAAAAGAATTTTAATTAGTTTTTAACCACTTTGGAAAGGTAGTCGACGATGTGCTTGATATGTTTACAGACAACAGTTTTAACTTGAGACTTTCGATTGAAGTTTTGAAATAAAAGTTCAATTTTTTTAAGAATAAAAAATAAGATTCTTCTACAAATTCAGGATTGTTGGTTTAATCTGAAATTAAACCTATCATTTTTGGTTGATTTCGTTGGTCTCCTGATTCTTGCTGCGTACTCAGAATTTTCCGAAAAATGCAGAAAGATAAAGTTTAAAATGTATAGGGCAAATTATCAGTACGCAACAAAAATCAGGAGACTGAAATCAACCAGAAATGATAGGGTTCATTCCAGATTAAAAACCTTGTAGAACAGTGCAATAGTAGTATTACGTAACAATATAGGCTGAGACACTCACTATTTGTTCGTGTGTGGTTTATTTGTACTCATTGTACCTACTGCTTAATGTCCGTCGTGTCAGTTGCTTTTTCAAGAAAATATTTGACCCTCGGAATTTTGTCATTTCCTGTCGGGAGGTAGTGTCGTATAGAAAAACAGTTTCTATGTTTTCGAATACACGCAGCTCAGCCCTGATGAATTCAGAGTTGTATTCAGTGACGAATCTTCAGGACTAAACAACTCAGTACTGAATATTATGTGCTATTCAAGAATAATCTCTCAGTACTAAATTCAGTTCTGAATTATTCAATTCATTCAAATTATAATCAGGTACTAAAACCTTTTGGAGTATGGATTCTGGTTCCAAGAATTTTAAAATAGCGATTCAGGTGCCAATCAAAAAAAAATATGGGTTTCGATTCCGTGTCCGGTTTTACACATTTTTAATAACGGTTCTGATTCCGCTTCTTTGCGGTATCTGGCAGGGACTACAATATCGTACTCAGAAAAATCTTATTAAAATTGATTCAATAGTATAAAAAATAAATATTTTTATATAAATACAAAAAGAATTTTATAGTATTTTGTAGTATTTAATGGTAATTAATAGAGATGGGCGCGTGCCGTGCTTTTTTTGTGTCACGCCCGAAAATCTGAGTTCGTGTGTGCAAATCTCCGTGAGTGCTAGTTGTTGTCGTGTCCGTGCCTCTAAAATCAGGCACGCGTCTATTAAATATTTTTTTTTGGTTTCTAATCCAATTTAAAAATAGCTCTTCTTCCAGCATCAGAAAATAAAAATTCTTGTTTTTTAACCAGGGACAAACACACTTTCGAATATCGGTGTCGGTTCCACACATTTTTTAATAACAGCTTCGATTTCGGTTCCAAAAATCGAAACGGTTCCGATTCCGGTTCTTTGCGGTTCCCCACACATTCCGATTCCGGAGAGGTTCCGATTCAAAGAATAAAACAGTGCCATTGTTAATTTTTAAAGTATTTTTAATAAGAGACCATAAAGAACCGGTACCGGAACCCATTTAAAAAATTTGTGCAACTGGAATCGGAACCCATATCATTTTTTTTTTTTGGTTGGTACTTGAATCGAAACCGGAACCGCTATTTCTTTAATTTTGGAACGAGAACTGGCACCGATATTCTAAAGGATTTTAATCCCTGTTTATAGTATTATTTTTCAAGTTTTGTCTAGTTTCGTACTTCTTCGTGATGTTCTATATCCCGTGTTTTATCGTGCTTCTCGTGCGTGCCTTTAAATTTAGTCGTCGTGCTAGTGCTCGTTCGTGTCACCTATCGGCGTGCCCGTGCGTGTCCGTGCCACTAAAAAAGGGCACGCGCCCATCTCTAGTATTTACCCATTAAAATTATTATTTATCCTATTGACTAATATTATTAGCAAAAAAAAAAAACTATTGATATGGGCTCCGAATTCAGTTCCACACATTTTCTAATAACGCTTGCGATTACGGTTCTCGTTCCAAAAATCAATTAGGTTCCGATTCCGGTGCTTTGCTGTCCCTGATTATAATTATATTACTGATTATATTTTTTGCTATGGGAACATTAATTCTATTTTTATACAGGGTGTTTGGTTTATCGATGTCAATAATTCAGGGGATCATTCTATGACTCAAAAAAAATAAGAAAATGTAAACTAAAATTATGTCCTATTTTGCACCCTGTTTAAATACAGGGTGTTTAGTAAATGCATATTACTGACATAACCTAGTCAAGAAAATTGGTTATAAAGTATAATAAGGTGATAAATTAATAACTCGTGTTTTAGAAAATTAAATTACCTTTCCAATGACACGAAAAGTTGAAATTTAAAAAAAAAAAAAAAATTTACTTTGCCAATGAATTTCTCAAAATTTTGTTATCGATCACCCCATTTTTTTATAATTTATAATGATAGACCTATTCATTCCCAATACTTTCTAACTAATTACAGTGATTTTAATCTGGTAAGCTATGCTGCAGAAATAATAATACAGTGGCAGATCTTGTAATTTGGTTGTTCAAATTTATCAAGTTAAAATCACTGTGATTGGTAGGAAAATACTACCACATTTCTTATTTTTTTGAGCCATAGAATGATCCTCTGAATTATTGACATCGATGAACCAAACACCCTGTATATGCTCTAAAGGGTTTTTTAACAGGGACGCTACAAAAGTAGAGCGACAGGGACAGCAAACGACGCCATATTTCTTGCCGCTCTTTTGACATTTCTCTTCAGTAAGGTTTGCCATATCATGATGGAAAGATATACGAATTCGAATTTCGATAGTAAATTTTAAAAATTTGACTCGTTGTTGGCTCGTATATCTTTCCATCATGAAATGGCAAACCTTACTGAAGAGAAATGTCAAAAGAGCTGTCCCTGTCGCTCTACTTTTGTAGCTTCCTTGTTGAAAAAAAACTTTTGTAGCGCTCTTATTGAAAAACCCAAGAGCGCTACCAAAGTTTTCTTTTAAATAAAACAAAAACTGTTTTGGATATCAATGAAATTCCTGTAAAAGTACGTTCGATGCCATTATATATGCAACTCGATTTCTTTTGCATGGCCACCACGGGCACGTTTGCAGAAGTCCAGACGCTGAACCCAATTTTCGACGGTTTTCAAGCATAAATCGGCCGATACTGCACCCGGTATTCGTACGAAGTTCATCAATCGTCGCTGGCTTGTTAGCATAGACCATAGACTTGACGTAGCCCCACAGGAAATAGTCTAACGGCGCCAAATCGCACGACCGAGGCGGTCAATCGACTGGACCATTTCGTGAGATAACACGTTCTCCAAACTTGGTTTCCAATAAATTGATTGTGGCATTCGCTGTGTGGCTTGTGGCGCCGTCCTGTTGGAACCACATGTCCTCCAAGTCCATATCATCCAATTGGGGCCAAAAATATTCGGTTATCATTGAACGGTAGCGATTCCCATTCACAGTAACGTGCCGGTCTTGATCATCACATAAGAAGTACGGCCCAATGACGCCGCGGGATGCAATGATGACTCATGGAGTACGTGTGGATTGCTGTCTTAACGTTGAGGCCACTGACTCCGAATTTCGGTAGTAAATTTTAATAATTTCGACTCGTATATCTTTCCATCATAAAATGGCAAACCTTACTGAAGAGAAATATCAAAAGAGCGGCAAGAAATATGGCGTCGTTTGCTGTCCCTGTCGCTCTACTTTTGTAGCGTCCCATTTGAAAAACCCTGTATCTCATGATCGAAAAATGCAACAAACCTTGTCAAGGTGCCATTTTAAAGCTAATAAAAAAGGCTTTTTGAAAATATATCGACTTCTCTTACCAAAACTAACACGTTTTGGATTGCAAATTTGGAAACTGGAATAGGGATAATAATATGAAAATTTTAAATACAAACTTCCATTGACATAAGACGCAGTGACTAATATAAGTTTTTTTGTTCACTTAATAACTTCATATAAATGACGTGATTATGTTGAGACCTTTATAAATTAACTTCATTACTGGCTGACTCAACATAAGTACATTAAATGAAATCTCTGCAAAAATATCATAAACATACAGATAAATGAAAAGTAAAAGTTATTGCATGCTTTTGGGCCATTTAACAAGTGAGTGCTACTTAAACACTGAGTGCCTGTCACTGACTACACAAATGAAATGGACAATTTAACTAAATCACATGCTTACTATGCTGCAACATTAGCTAATTACATATGGTACATGCGAATAGGACCCGGTAACGGGGGTCTAATTAATGTCAGCCTAATTCCAAATGAATGATGTACAAAATGCATGCGAAATGTTGAAGCATTTATATATATATTAATTAATTAATTAATACGTTATATAACTAAATTTTAAAATACTATTTTAATTTTTGAATAATACATTTTTTGTTTTCTTAATTTTAGCCGCACTGTTTCGTCCCGTTGCTATATCGTTCGTGTACATGTTGATGTTTTTTATATCGCCCTTTATACCAGTGGCCACGACGCGCAATTTCAAGGGCCACGTCACCGCCTATCTGATAGTATTGATTGCCATCAGCACCATACTGCTGCTGTGCCACATAGTGCTACAGGTGTTAATAATCAGCATGAAGCTGGACACGATTTTTGGGCATTGCGGCATCACAGAGCTACTGCTGCGGCATGCGGGATTCATAGACTTTCGTCAACTGAAGTGAGTAAAAATAAGTAGTAAAAATAAGTGGTAAAAATAAGTGGTAAAAATAAGTGGTAAAAATAAAGTAAAAAATGTTGTGAAAACTAGTGAAAATAAAATTTCAAAAATATAACTAAAATAAAAAATTAACAATAAATGTTTAAAACTGAAATTAAACATAGTGGCGCATAATCATAGACAATTTAAAGTCGACTTTAAAAATAAATTCCAATTTTTTGTCAAATGTTGTATAGAATAAATTGGCAAAAAGCTGATTTTAAACTTAAAGTTGACTTTAAAATGTCTATGAATATGCGCCAATGCTTTAAAATTAAACGAAACTTTTTTCAAATTAAACGAAATTGTTCGCAATTTAATCAAATTTCTTTTTAAATTTAGATTTCGTGACATGCCCCTAAAAGTATACAGCATTTACGGTTTGAAATGTAATGTGAAATGAATACAACATACTTCTAGGGGCAGCATTTATGCGTTCAACTGAAATTTTGTGTTCGATGTCACCCTGCCATATTATTCATAGCCCATTTTTAATGAACCAAATTTTAGAAAACAGAGATAATAAGCAGTAGTAATGTTGATAGATGACGTTCGTTGGTAAAATAGGTTATTCGCATTAGCAAGTGCGCACATTCAAAATTAAATTGAAATAATAAAATAATGAAAAATAAAAATATAATAATAAAAGTGAAAAAAAATATAATTTAAAAATAACAAAATATATTATTTATTTTTTTACTAAAATAAAAAAAATATAAAAATTTAATAACAATTGTTTTAAATTTTATTAAATTTGTTTTAAATTCTGTGTGTTTTACACACAATTTGTATTAAATTTAAATGAAATTTTATTTAATTTAAAAATTTTTTCTCAGTGTACAAAAAAAAGAAAAGAGTGGAATAAAAAATTGAAGGGTTTATTGCAAAAAAGTCCTCAAATTTGAAATATGGGCATTTCCAGAAAAACGTCAACCACGACCGAAAAATTCAAAATGCTCAAATCTTTGAAACGGCGATGTATTTGGAATCTTAAATATCTCTAAATACCTGAAAAGAAATTTCTATTCCGTTAACGTATAAAAAAATACTATAAAGTAACGTTACTATGCAATATGTAAATATACCCATTTTTTATGTATTTTGAGTAAACAAATTAAATAACTTTAAAGACGTAGAGATTCAAAATATTATTTTCTGTTTTTCTGTTTTTTCTGATTTTTCAGGTAACACTAATAATTATTTCTAAAGATTTTTAAGCTTGATCAATATTAAAATAACGGAAATTTTTCGATTTTTGTATAAGAATTTTCGATGTCCCATCCGGAACCAAAAAGATACATTTATGACCATAGTAAACTGAAACAATTTTTTAAAGAGTTGAATCCACTATTTCTAAAGCAGAATTTCCTAGTTATTTTTAAAAAATGTAAACATAATTTTCCTAAAAATTTTTTGATAGCTAATTGAGTACCAAAAGTGTAAAACTCGAGTATAAAAAATATAAAAAAAGGAAAAAAAAAAAATTAAAAAACTGAAAAAACATCTGAAAATTTAATTTCGTAATAATGATTATTAATATTGTCATAAACATAATTATTTTTAGCAAAAAAGTCGTAGTGCAAATTTCCATACGAAATGTCTGGAATTATTCTGCGATTTATTATGAAATAAATGTAAATTTTAGGAACAAAGTGTCCATATACAAAAATAAAGGAAATTGCCTCAGCTATGTTCAGAAATAATACAAAAAAATATATTGTATGAAAAAAGTATTTTTAGAATACAAATCGTACTGATAATTTCAATTTTTTGTCCCGTCCGGAATTTTTTTGTGATTTATTATGAAAAAACTATAAACTTTAAGAACAAAGTGTAAATACACAAAGAAAGCACATGATTTCAACTATTTTTTTTAATATATCAAAAAAAATCATTTGTACGCAAAATTTTGACTTTTTGGAATGTCCATATGAACCTCGATTTTTAACATCTTTTTATTTATATTTTTTGATCTACTATATAGAATTCTATAATTGTTTGCAGATGCTTAGTCCTATTTAAATACTATATGCACAAAAAATCAAGTAAATTCATTCGTTTTCCTTCAAGATATTACGTTTTAAGCGTACGAATGTCCCGTCCAAAACCCTAGGAATGATATATAACCCCGCATATGATATATTTTGCGTCGTTTAGTACCAAAATCTTCCATATCCGAGGTATATACAATGAGCTACCACGATTTGAAAGATAAATTACGCAATATATCCGAATTAAAAACTAATGGAACCACAAAAAAATAATTACTTGGCGTGCAGTTGTTACAACGAATATTCATTTGCATCTACCAAATTTAGGCAGCCTCAACTGATTTTCATTTGTGGTGAACAATAGTATGAAGCGTAACCAACTATTAGTTGAAGCAACTGCAACATTGATTGGAGAAACAAAATTTTTATCCATTTTAAATTTTTTATTTTCATTGCTACGGCAACTGTATTCAAAATAAGACCTAGCCAATAATTATTTGACTTAAACGATAATTATATAACATTCAGTTGTAGCAACCAATATTTATTTGATTCAACTGCGAAATCAGTTGTCTTGTATACAAGCGATGCCAAAGCAGGACAACACCAGTCGCGCTTTAGATTTTTCACTCGTTTTGTTTTGTGCTGCGGATAGCGGACAAATTTTGGAATTGTTTTAAGGCTTTATCGTTGTTACTTACTGTTCGGTTCTTTCATGCTCAATTATACTTTCTTCAACAAGAGACATACTATTCTACAGAGTTCTTGAGAAATAATTTTAAACATTTATTAAAAATATAATCATTATCAGATTATCTCACAGAACATATTTTTTGATAATATTTCCAAACATAATATTTTTTCTTTTATTTTAACCACCAAATCACAAAACTCGCCACTGTTTTAATTATTTCTGCAGCATTTCTTATCAAGTTAATATCACTTTGATTGGTAGGAAAATACTGCAAATGAACTGGTCTATTATTATAAGTTGGAAAAAAATGGGGTGATCGACAACGAAATTTTGAGAAAATCAATGACAAAGTATAAATTTGAATTTTTATTTTTGTCTATACATTATAATCAATTTT
The DNA here is from genome assembly GCA_951804985.1 of Dryomyza anilis. NCBI lineage: Eukaryota > Metazoa > Arthropoda > Insecta > Diptera > Dryomyzidae > Dryomyza > Dryomyza anilis. The sequence goes on from OX638131.1 coordinate 30,975,158, forward strand.
CTTGAGTAGGTTATTTCAGTAATATGCATTTACTAAACACCCTGTAACTCAAACAGGGTGCAAAATAGGACATAATTTTATTTTAAATTTTGTTATTTTTTTGAGTCATAAGCTCGAATCACTCGATTGAATTGTTTATTCAATTGACTGTTTATTCAATCGTGTGATTCGAGCTATAGAATGATCCCCTGAATTATTGACATCGATGAACCAAACACCTGTATATAATTTTTTTTTAATTTTTGTTTTTTTTCTTTCTTCAGCACTACTGCCGCCTGCGAGTGGCTGGCGCCTGAAGTTCTTGTCTTCGCCACCTCGCTGGCCACATACTTTGTTACCAAGAAACTGACCACAGCACCGCCACCTGCCTTCGTGGCGGTGGAGAACGGCGAAGGTCCCGATGCGCTCAATAACGGCGCGGAAAATATGACTCCAGCTAGATCGTACGATGGGATTGGACCCGATGGTACGCCCAAGCGTCAACTGCCTGTGGACGAAGCGACGGAAAGTCCAAATTTCGATAGTCTGGTAAAAATATGTAAGTGATTTACTTAATAAAAAGGTTTTTCTTTTTTTGTTTATATAATTTAACATTTATTTATATTCTTTATTCCAGCGCCACTCTTCTGCTTGGCCGCACTCTTCTTTGCCGCCGTGCTGCGTCCATCGGTGCCGGGTGGTTTTTATTTTCTTATTTTTCTGCTATCGGGTTCATATTGGGCAACCTTCCAAACGTTGCAACGGTAAGTGTTCGTTTGTGTGTGTGTGTGCGTGTGCGTTCGCATATGTGTTGGGCGGCAGATAAATTGCAATTAATCTCTCTGGCTGCCGGCATGTTGCAGGCAACACAGCAAAAGAAAATGAAAAAATAAAATTTAAAAAATATATATATAAAAAAAATAAATTAAATTAAAAAATAAAAATTTAAAACTAATTAAATTTTTTTTCAACCTCGCAGTGGCTTTGCCATATTGTTGCGTCTCGTCATGATCGTCCTTGTGGTGCACATCATATGCATTGTGACCTACCAGACGCCCTGGATACAGCAAAACCTCGATAGTGGATCCTTGCTGTCAAGGTAAGAATAAAAATAAAAAAAATTACCACCAAATATATTTTTTAAATTAATTATAATATTGTGTGACATCCAGTTCTTATATTGAAACGGCCTGAAAGTATGCAATTGTTTTAGTTCATTATTTCTGGACAGTGTTGCCAACTTAAAGTGTATTTTTTTTTAATTTATTAATTTACCAAATTAAATTTTCACAGATTGATCAGCCTGGAGCCGTTGGTCACCTCCAGTTGTGCCACAGACATACGCATCATGACCTACGAGAAAAAATACAAGCTGGACTCGTTCCTCAGTCCAATTGTGATACTCTTCACATACTATGCGCTTGCGCTGAGCACCAAGAATCTCATCAAGCCACGGGTAAGTGATGGGGTCCACCTATTACAGTGGGTATTATTTGGTAAAAAATTTAATTTATTTTATTTTAACCTAAACAATTATAATAGGTGCTGCAGTGCACCGTGCAGCTGTAGCAGCTTTTATTAACAAATGAATGCAATGCAGTAAAATAACCAAATTAAAATTTAAAATTAGCAATTTAAAAAATATTTTTAAAAATCATTAATAAGTTCATTACATCAAATAATTATTATAAAAAAAAAAAATTATATTAACATATTTTTAGGCAACACTTAACAAGGTTTCTTTCTCTTTTTTTTCTTCTCTCAATGCTGCTTTTGCGCTCGCTCTCACTCTTGCTGTACTTGCGCGCGTGCGCTATACCACTCTCTCGCTCTCTCTTCATATCCCTTTCTTTTGCTCTCCCCTACGCCCAACACTTGATTGCACTCGCATAACTCGCATTAACGCCCTCTGCACTATGCCCACTATTACAACAATTACAACTGCAACAAACAACTACAACAATCGTCTCACTCACGTCGTCGGTACACAGATCATCACGAAGTCCAGCACAAATACCCCGACTTTTGGTCAGCAGCTTGAAAATGGTAGCCAAAAATTCAATCGTCAACTCTCACTTATGACGCAAACAGCAGCACGTGCTAGTAAAAAGGATAGCTGGGCAAAAACGCAGCGCCTAAATGTAAGCAAGCATTTCTGGTAGCCGGGAGAGCTCCTGTGAGGGCTAATGAGTTATTGGCGTTGAAAAAGTGCGCGTGAATTTTTATTTTTCAATTTGTTTGGTATATTTTTTATGTAACTTTTGTTTTTTTTTTATTTTTCTATTTATTTTTTGTGATTTGAGTGAGCAAATATAAGTAAAACAGGTTTTTCCAAAAAGTGTTGCATATTTTTAGGCTGTCATTAAATGCATCGAATTACTAAAAATTCAATTAAAAAATATAATTTAAATTATGTTGCATAACCCAGGGCTGTCTAATAATAGCATGGTTGATAAAATAAAAGTGTCAGTATTAATATATATATCTACTTATAAATAATTAAATAATTATATTTTAAAGAACTGTGTAAAAATATTGCATGTATTTGGGCTGCATATAAAAAGCATGTAAAAATCTTAAAATCATGTTCATGATTGGTAACTATAACGTATAACAAACTTAACGTTACATAAAATATAAAAACATTTAAAATATTTACTATATGCAAAAACAATTGCATACTTTTGTTCACTGCAAGTATGCAATACATAAATATGGGGCATTTCATCGCAAGTGTACCCAAAAAAATTTTCCAATTTTCTTCAAAGTTTGCTAAAGTGTATTCATATACAGGGTGTCAATAATTCAGAGAATCATTTTATGACTCAAATAAATAACAAAATGTTAAATAATATTATGTCCTATTTTGCACCCTGTTTGAGTTACAGGATGTTTAGTAAATGCATATTTCTGACATAACATAGTCGAGAAAATTGGTTATAAAGTATAGTATATTGATAACTATTATTTAGATTCTAACTCATGATTTAGAAAATTAAATTACCTTTCCTATGATATATCACACCTTTGCACCCCATGATTTCTTTCTTTTCTATTATGTACGTAAATTTGAATTTTACAAAAATAAAAATTCAAATTTGTGCTTTGTCATTGATTTTCTCAAAATTTCGTTATCGATCACCCCAATTTTTTTTCTAATTTATAATGATAAAGGGTTTTTCAATAAGAGCACTACAAAAGTTTTTTTTTCAAGGGTTTTTCAACAGGGACGCTTCAAAAGTAGAGCGACAGGGACAGCAAACGACGCCATATTTCTTGCCGCTATTTTGACATTTCTCTTCAGTATGGTTTGGCATTTCATGATGAAAAGATATACGAGCCAACAACGAGTCGAAATTATTAAAATTTACTACCCAAATTCGAATTCGTATATCTTTCCATCATGAAATGGCAAACCTTACTGAAGAGAAATGTCAAAAGAGCGGCAAGAAATATGGCCTCGTTTGCTGTCCCTGTCGCTCTACTTTTGTAGCGTCCCTGTTAAAAAACCCGTTACAATATTATGCATATAATCTAATAATAATTGAATTAAATTTTACAAAATACAAATATTTTCAAAATATTGCCTACTTTTAGGGATTTCAATTAAAAATGCATAAACTTCCAAAATGCAATTTTCGACAAAATTTAAAAACCATTGCCTACTTTTATCTCTGTAAATATTAGGCTTATATTTATTCTTAAAAATTATTGCATACTTTTGAGCATGTATATTATAAATAACATTATTGCATAAATTAATCGGGATCTCTATGCATTGCATACTTTTTGGCTAAACACTATCTATATAATTATATGTTCCATTAAAATGAATTTTATAAAATTACAAAATAAAAAAATATAATTTGTAACTAATATTAAATCTGCGCCTAAAAACACCCCATAATTAACTAATATTTTTAATAATATAGAAGGATTTCATTTTGTACAAAATCTGTATATATATATTTTATTTATTTTTGAAATTTACCTTTATGTTTTATTTGCTTTTCTTTGTTTTGCATCCTTTTTTATATGATTTTCAACTTTTTCCTGCTTTAGGTTTCAATACGCCGTGAACAACGTTCAATTGCAACTGAACCGACTGAGACGACGCCTGTACGTAAACTAACTTTGCTGTGTTCCAAGCTATGTAGCTACTAAATTTCAAAAATAACCAAAAAAAAAAAAAATACTACTAAACTTCAAATCTATTACTAATTTCATACAGAGTTTACATATGTTGCTGTATAACTTAATATTTTTCGTACTAACTTTAATCACAGCTGACTCATCAGTTTTATAACATGAAATATCCACTTTAAATTGATACTAATACTAACAAAAAAAAAACAATTAGTTAATCATTAGCAATAACTGTGTTTTTGTGTTATTTTGTGTCCCGTATAATAATGTCCTTGTTGTGTACTTGTTTTTTATGTTTTTGTGTTGGTTGAAAGGTTTATACTAAGAAGTAGATCTTAAATACAAATGTTTCTCTAGATGAAGTCATGTAGTAAAAATTACTACATATTGTTTTAAAAAAATGTAGTACTACTACATTATTTTAGAGTTTTTTAAATACATTTGTATTCATTTGACTTGGTTTTAGTACACAATGTATTAGAGATTTATATTCTGAATATTACAGAAACTGTAGCATGTATTTGTTTTCTGAACCTATTTAGATGAAGTCCTTTAAATTTAGAATATAACGAAAAAATGCATGTAGTTAAAATAACTACATTTATGTATTTGTTTTGAAAAAGTGTAGCACGACTACTACATTATTTAAGTTTTTTTTTTTAAATACATTGGTATTTATTTGACTTGACTTTAATACACAATGTATTAGAAATCTATATTCTAAATATTGCAGAAACAGTACCATGTACATTTGTATTTATTTCACTTGATTTTAGTACACAATGTATTAGAAATTTATATTGCTAATATTGCAGAAACTGTAGCATGTATTTGTTTTCTGAACCTTTTTAGATGAAGTCCTTTAAATTTAGAATATAACGAAAAAATGCATGTAGTTAAAATAACTACATTTATGTATTTGTTTTGAAAAAGTGTAGTACGACTATTTGACTTGACTTTAGTACACAATGTATTAGAAATCTATATTCTAAATATTGCAGAAACTGTACCATGTACATTTGTATTTATTTGACTTGATTTTAGTATACAATGTATTAGAAATTTATATTCCAAATATTGAAGAAACTGTAGCATGCATTTGTTCTCTAAGTTTAGAATACAACGAAAGAATTCATGTAGTAAAAATAACTAAATTTATGTATTTGTTTTGGAAAAGTGTAGTACTACTACATTATTTTATGTTTTTTTAATACATTTGTATTTATTTGACTTGATTTTAGTACACAATGTATTTAAAAATTTATAGTCTAAATATTGCAGAAACTGTAGCGTGTACCTATTTGTTTTGTGCATATTTTTTTATTTTTGCACTAGCCAACAAATCAATGACTTGATTTTTGGATGGACTCAAGATTCTAATCAAGACCTTATACTCAGGTTTTGGATATTGCCTACAGTTTTGAGTTGTTACGTAATATAATAAAAAGAAAATTCTTGTGCACTTCTTTGGCTTCATAGCAATTTTAATTTACTGATTTCTTTTGTATTCCATTTTGTATACTTCAGCAAATATTTTTAAATAATCCGAATGATATTCGTGTGTATCTGACCATAGTTATGATCAGTCAAACTCAACAAATATAAATTTTAAGGTGTACTTATATTATATCAAACTTGATCGATCATTTCTCTTACTTTGTTTTTGCATATCACTCTTTTCAGATTAGATTCTGATTCGGATTAGAGACAAATTGAGGGAATTCATAATTTTTGTACTTTTATATAAATCCAGAATGCCGTAAATATAAATCCAGATGTAGTATTTGTCCTACATTTAATATGCCATTTAAGTAAATACATAATGCAGTGAAAATAATGGCATATGTAGTATTTTTTTTACATTTATCTTGCAGTTAATAAATATAACAACATTTTAAATGGAATTCATATTGTAGAATGTAGAAAAAATAATTGCAGATGTAGAATGTAGTTATTTCAATAGAAATGTATTAACATTTTGTATAGAAATGAGGTCAATTTATGTAATTATTTTTAATACAAAAACTACTGTAGTAAAAAATACATTTGTTTTTGACGGAAATCAAATACATATGTTTTTCTTTTAAAGAAAATTTTATTTCATTTTAATACAGTATTTTCCGATGTATATTTGCAAATTTGAAATTCGAGTTTAACTCAATTTTATGTAGATATCGTGCCTTTTAATAAAGCTTAAAAAACAAGATCAGTAAATCATTTACAAATGTAATTCAGAAAAGATCAATTGAAATTCAAAATACATCAATTCAAATTCAGAAATTCCATGTGAAATTCAAAAGACATCAATTGAAATTTAGAAATTTCATTCGAAATTCAAAAGACATCAATTGAAATTCATAAATTACATTTGAATGTCAAAAGATTCAATTCAAATTCAGAAATTCCATTTGAAATTCAAAAGACATCACTTGAAATTCAGAAATTCTATTTTAAATGCCAAAGACTTCAATTGAAAATCAGAAATTCCATTTGAAATTCAAAAGACATCACTTAAAATTCAGAAATTCCATTTGAAATTCAAAAGACATCAATTTAAATTCAGAAATTCCTTTTGAAATTCCAAAGACATCAATTGAAATTTAGAAATTTCATTCGAAATTCAAAAGACATCAATTGAAATTCATAAATTACATTTGAAAGTCAAAAGATTCAATTCAAATTCAGAAATTCCATTTGAAATTCAAAAGACATCACTTGAAATTCAGAAAATCCATTTTAAATTCAAAAAACATCACTTGAAATTCAGAAATTCCAATTGAAATTCAAAAGACATCACTTGAAAATCAGATATTCTATTTTAAATTCCAAAGACTTCAATTGAAAATCAGAAATTCCATTTGAAATTCAAAAGACATCACTTGAAATTCAGAAAATCCATTTTAAATTCAAAAGACATCAATTGATATTCAGAAATTCAAAAGACATTACTTGAAATTCAGAAATTCCATTTTAAATTCAAAAGACATCACTTGAAATTCAAAAATTCTATTTGAAATTCAAAAGACATCAATTGAAATCATTTCCATTTGAAATTTAGAAATTCTATTTGAAATTCAAAAGACATCACTTAAAATTCAGAAAATCCATTTTAAATTCAAAATACATCAATTGATATTCAGAAATTCAAAAGATATCACTTGAAATTCATAAATTCCAATTGAAATTCAAAAGACATCAATTGAAATCATTTCCATTAGAAATTCAGAAATTACAATTGAAATTCAAAAGACATCACTTGAAATTCAGAAATTGCATTTGATATTTAAAAGACACCTATTGAAATTCAGATATTTAATCTGAAATTCAAAAAACATCAATTGAAATTCAGAAATTTCAATTGAAATCTTTTCTGAATTACATTTGTAAATAGTGTAGACAAAAATTCCCAGACAATTATTTACATAATACATTTACATTACTGACTTCTTTAAAAAATTTACAATTTGACCCAATCTGATGCTTTTTTTTAAATTTATTTATTTAGAATGTTTCTTAATTACTAAAAAATATATATTATTTGAATGTTTGTTAATCGAACAAACTATTTTATTAATTCTAAATAAATATTACTATATCCGAAAAAAATTAAAGATTTCGCAAACAATATTTTGCTTTAATTAAAACAACTTTATATTTACTGTGGGGTTAAATCTAAATGGCAAGCATATATTTTAGAATGCACATAGTACATAGATTCTAGAACATTTCATTTAGATTTATAGTAAAATCAAATACTAACCAAATTTACACCCGAAACATATCGATATAGCATAGAACGTTGAGTATTACGTTAAGTTAAATTAATTTCTTTCTAACTTTTGTATTTTTAAAATATTCAATTGATTTACACATTATTTTTTGTATTTTTTTCTACTTTGTACGTCGTTTCATTTCATTTTGTCCCATTTCATTTTGTCCCGTTTCATTTGTACAAAAAACGTCTTAAATATATTCGATAAACTAAATATTTATCTAATATAACATGTTCAATTTATTTGTTTAATGTAATAACATTATTTGTCGAATCATTTTTCATAATGTTTCATACAATTTTAATTGCCGCCGCCATTTACATATATATTATATCGTGTCACTGTCATGCCAAAGGGGCATTTTTAAAATTGTGTGGAAATCAAATTTTAAAGTTTGAAGTGCTTTAAAAACTAGTAAAATTCTGTTTGTTTTTCAGTTTTTTCTATTTTTTTGGTTTATTCAACAATTATTATAACGTATATAAAATATCTTTGGATTTGGACAACTTACTGAATTATAAATACATAATTTGTGAGTCTATATCCTGAACAAAACCCAAATATTTTTGTTTTTTATGCTATAACTTTTTATTAGCACAAGATAAAATAGTAATGTAGAGTAATTAATTGTTTGTTTTTAAAGCTCCTATCGATCATCATTATTATTTAAAAATATTTTTTTTTAATTTTTATCATTGGCATGAAAAATGTTTGACAAAATATTTTTAAATAATGATGCCCATCGATAGATGCATTAAAAACAAACAATTAATACCTTTACACCAATATTTTATCTTGCACCAATAAAGAGTTATGCTAAAAAACGAAGAAATTTGAAAAATTAAAAATCTTGTCATGCCAAAAGGGCGAATCTTTTCGTTTTTTGCCATAACTCTTTATTTGCGCTAGATAACATAGTGTTGTAAAGACATCAAATGTTTGTTTTTAAAGCACCTATCGATTGGCATCATTATTCAGAAATAATTTGTCAAACATTTTTCCTGCAAATGAGAAAAATTCAAAAAAAAATATTTTAAAATAATGGTGATGATCGATGCTTTAAAAACAAACAATTAATGCCTTTACACCACTATTTTATCTTGCATCAATAAAAAATTATGACAAAAAACCGAAAAGATTCGCCCTTTGGTTTGCCTTTTGTGTCTAGAAATATCATAAAAAATCACACACGATTTTGGCACATTATAACCTACATTCAAAAATGTAAAAAAAAAATGCAAATGTCAAAAATTACACATTCGCCCCTTTGGCATGACTGTGACGATATGTTTGTTGCAAACTCATATTGTTTCCCAGATGTTTAACATAATTTTTACAATATTTTTTAACAACGTCATCCACACAGCTTGTCCGTCACAGCACCCGTAAACCACGCAACCCTCTCCAAACTGAGACAAATGCTGAAGGTCGTCTCGCAGCCGGTGCCAACGACATACAAATGGACTCCATTAGTTCGCGTAACCAACCGGAAGAGAACAGCACAGCCTCGGTACTCGATCAGATATCGTATGGCATTGTCAGCGTTGGCGGTTTCATCTATCAGAACAGTTACATCTTTACCAATATACTGATGATGGCCTGGTCCATTGTCTACCACAGTTGGTTGACATTTGTGTTACTGCTCTGGGGTAATGTGCTCTGGATGATACCCAATCAACGCAAAGCCATGATGCGTTCCAGTCCATTCATAGTTATCTATGCTGAGCTCTTAGTGGTCGCTCAATACATCTACGGCATGGATTTGACCAATGATGAGCTGCCTTCAAAAGTCGATGTAATATTCTAAATTTTCATTAACTCTATTCTAGCATTCACTAACTCTGTTTCTTGAATAGACCACCGGCATTAATTTGGCACAAATCGGTCTGATGCGTCCGCAAGAGAACGAAATGCAACCGTGCGTTCCGTTAATTGTGAAAACTTCGTTCCTACTCATGTTCTGGGTAACACTGAGACAATTCTGCAAAGAGAAGACTGAAAAACGGCGCACCAGCCTAACGAACGAAACATCAACGCCGTTGCAATTAACTGCAGGTCCTGCGTCGTCCGAATACGAACGTGCCGACAATAAGAAAACCTCAAAATTCCTGAAGAAAGCCGGCGACATCATAAAAAATCTACTGGTGCGTCTGTGGATCTGGCTGCTGGTGCTGGTGATCTTCTTGTGCGCCATTACTGGCAAAGAGATGACCGGTTTTCGTATATGCTATATGGCACTTTTCCTATTCTTCTTGCTCGTCTTCCAATCGTCGTCCAAGGCGTGGGTTAATATCATGTATGGTTTTTGGTTGTTCCTGATCTTCTATGCCATGTCCATACTGATACTGATCTATACGTATCAATTTGATAAGTTCGATCAGTATTGGTCGTATTACTTAAATATATCGGAAACATTGTAAGTGTTATATGGCGTATGGTGTATCTTTTGATATTGATTATTTATCTTTCTCTATACAGACAAACCGATATCGGTCTGGAACGTTTCAAAACCAAGGATCTATTTCTTCATCTTGTTTCGCCCACGATAATTGTCATTCTGACCGTGATTCAGGTTCATTATTTCCACAAACGTTTCATTTCTTCGCTAAAGCAGCCACAAACGATACGGGAAAGTCCTAAGCATCATGATCAGCATATCGTGGACCCGGATATGACACGCAGTTCGACACCTCAAAACATAGAGAACACAACCGACTTTCAACAATCGATTCGCGATTTAATAGTGGCCTTCTTTAAGAAGGCAAAGCATAAATCGAAGCGCATGTTTAAGCATTTAAAGGGTGTCTTTTGGAGGTTTTTGGAGTTGCATCTGATTAAGATGGTCTATATTACAGCCTTCGTTTGTGCCGTCAGCGAGGTAAGTTAGTATTTTATTGCCAACATCATTATCTAGCAGACGTAATATTGGTCTAAAGTTGAATAGGAAGTTAAATTGAAATTAAATTTGAGCACTTATAATAAATTCCAATATTTTCCTTTGCAGTGTTGTGTGCTGCACATACTCTTTGTAGTTTTCTGTCTGCTCGGCACAATTTCGCGTACGAGTGTGCAAATCTTTCTGAGTCGCATTATCTCCTTCACTGTGACGATCATTATTTTGACTAAGATGATTTATCAGATTGCATATTTGGATCATAACCAATATAACGTGGAATGCGTAAGTATTGCATCAGAAGATATTGAATCGTTTTTAACAACAATGCTTACTCTTTTTAGCCTGATACCAACATTACTGAACCGGGTAATAATGCTGTCTGGTTTGGCCTACAAAAGGCCTCTGAAGAAACGGGTGGTCTTATGGGTCTGCTAAAAAAATACATCATCTACATGGTAATGGCCACACTGCATGCCGTTGTTACAATGCGTCAATTTCAAATGCGTACCATCCGAGGTGAGCCGACTTATCCCGTGCCAAAGTTGATATTTCCAAAAACAACGCGAGCTGATGCCGAACACAACCTCGAGGGCATGATCAAGTATCTCTTCAATTATGGTTTCTTTAAACTTGGATTTGAAATTTCGCTGATAACTTTGGTAACAACGATAGCATATCGTCGTGATATCTTTGCGGTGCTCTATGCCTTTTGGTTAGTGGTGTTGCTCTCCTTCGATCGAACAAAACTACGCAAAATCTGGGCAATCTTTCAACTCTTCATAATGACGTCGATCTTTGTGCAGTACATATTAATGGTTGGATTACCGCCAGGATTGTGTCTAGAGTTTCCTTGGGAGAAGTCGACCTACTCGGACTCTATTCAACTGTGGACCATGCTACCAGGAAATTTACACTACAATCACGTGTCCAAACTAATATTCGATTTCGTGCTGCTAATGATGGTTAATCGGCAGAAGCGAGTCTTCTCCATTGAGCTTTTTAACGAAAATAATCCCGATTTTGCTGGCGGCACTAATAAGTCCGTGGAGCATGAGATCGCAAATATGGGACAGGCGACTTTCGTTAATCCGAGGCGCGATTTTCTATCGCACGTTCGTAATTATCTGGACGTCTTTATGAATATCATACTGTGCGGCTTCTATTGGGTAACACTGGCAGTGGTATTTTTGGCGGGTACCAATATAACAGATTGTCTGGCATTGGGTTATCTTGTTGGTGCGTTCGTATTTCTGTGGCAAGGTTCAGACTTCTATTTACGTCCCATTGAAATGATACTGCGTCTTTGGAGATATATGCTTGCCTATAATGTCGCAAATATTATAATCAAGACGTGTCTTCAGATGGTCGGTTGCATCTTTATGGAAACACTGATGATGAACTGCTGTTGGCTGGTGCATGTTTTCGGCATTTCGTGTTCAAGTAGTACGAACGTTTCGACAAAGGAATGCCCAGCGATCACAAGTCAAGTGGTTTTGGTATGGGATGCGGTTTGTTTTGCGTTTCTGATTTTCCAGTTGCGCATCTTTAAGTCGTACTATTTCTGTCACATCATAAACGACACAAAAGCGAACACAATTTTGGCCTCGCGGTAATTATTCTCTTGAATTGTGCTAAATACGAAACTAATAACTGTACTCACATAACAGAGGTGCGGAAATCATCGAGGATCTGCGACACAAACAAATTGAACATCGACAGGAGCATGAACGCGAGGTGCTGCATAAGATCAAGCGCAAAATGGAGAAGATACGTGCCACACAACAGAAAATGTTGCGACCTATTGACAAACCGACGCATTTCGATGGTAAGTACAAAAGTCTCCAATTCTCCATTACCGTATAACGTACACAAACAAAGGACTCTGTGTTATATAGTTTCACAGAAAAGTGGGTGCTTTAGATAACTTTAGGGTTCTGTACTATTTTTCCCATGCTATGTTTTTCTTAAGTTTTTCGCGTTTTTCTTTGGCGTTTGTGAAATTTTAATTTTAAAAGATCTATCGAAAGATATTGGGGCTCTTTTTTTAAATGGAGTAAATTATGCTCATTTTAAAACTAATCTCTCGGTAAAGAGCTCAACGATGCGCAGACAGTTGAGGAAGAGCGCGTCGCGCCTTTGGCACGTGAAACTAGCTACTCTTCCTGTCAAGGATCCGGCTATAATACGCCAGATGATGACGACGATAATGAAGAGCATACACATGAACTCGGCCAGGAGGATGAGGAGGAAAATGGGGATGATACAAATAGTTCATGCGATTCAAGTGCCGCCATTTGCATCATTGAGTGCGCCGAATTTGCATCCGATGCACAGACCGACTTTGCGGATGTTAACTCATTAAGTACGGAGGAAGAAGATGGTCGAGAGTTAGAGTATCCAAACAGGCTGGGTTTACCATATGTCTCTAATGAGTTGACGGTACAAGTAAGTTAATATATATTTCATGGTTTTTAAACTCTTTAATACATTTACGTCCACGAAGCCGCCACACTCGCCTAGTTCCGAATTGTTGACCATGCCGCTCGATGGTTTTCTGGATGTCAATCGTATTTCATTGGGTTCTGCGCCGAACTCGGAGTTAATGCAACCACTACCGGAAGGCTCCGAGGAGTCTTATGCCGTATTTTCGCCACCTCCCTATGTAAAAACTTTGAACATCTTTATTTTTGTTCTGCAAAAATACCTTTTCCGATTTTATTGCTAGGAATCTTGTCTGCCACCTTTGTCACAGCAACAGTATCTGCTGCCGCCCGGCGCTCTTACTGCCTGCAGTCTGAGCGTCAATGTCAGCGGTTGCAGTTCGGTCATCTCTTCGTCGTTGAATGCTCAGAGTGGTGGTGGCGCGCCACGTCAACGACGTCAATCTTCGGTAAATGCAGCAGTGTCTTGGAACGAAACTGTCTCGGTGAAGTGCACTTCAAAACATGATGATGTCAATGCGGATGTAGGTTTTTTTAGCCATTATAAGAGGTTCCATTGACGCGATTTTGGCGTACCGAAAATGTGAAAGTTTTAAAAATTTAATTTCATTCTCTCAAAATCCAACATATAACTCGAATCTCGTTGACTGTGCAAAAAAAGGAGTTTCGCATTTCTAAAAAGACTCGAAAATCAAATAAATCTCGTGAGTTTTTCTCAAACTTCAGTCCCGTCTCTATAATTCTTATCAAATTTTAGACTCAACGCGATTTAAAATCTAGAAACGAAAAGAATAACTTCAAAATTTTTTTTTTAATCGACATTGATAGTCGACTCATTAAGTTATTCATTAAGGAAATGCCAAAACTCATGGGAATTGGAACCTCTAGTCCCTTGTGGTGCCTATTCAATATAGTATCTTCCTGATTTTTCAAAGGTCACCGAGGACATACCGGTCACATTGCGTCAAAAGTCCTTGCACCGACGTCATCTGAGCATGGGCAACGCCTCGTACTCCATGGACGAAACGACGATGCTACCAACTGGGCGACGTCGCTACAGTAATCTGTCGTGTGCACGTGAAGAGTCATATTTGCGTGCAACCGCACGTCCCAATAGTTGGGGACCCGTTGGCAATCTCTACTACCTAGAGTCACTGATGTTCGAACTTTCGCCGACCACACTACATGCGCAATGTAAATGCGGTTGCCCCATTGTACCAGGGGCTCCATTGGATACAAATGAATATATTTTGAATTTTCTTTATCATGTACAGAACTGGAATGTTTTTGAACTTCGAATAAATGACAATTTTTCGAGTTATAGCAATGCACTTGTATATAAAACAACAACAACAAAACACAATGAATATTATAATGATGATAATGAAATATTGAATTGTAGTTTTATTTTTCTTATTAATATAGGCTTTGTAAATACAATGACAATAAATGTGGGAAATGAAAAAAATATTTATTGTCGCCTTGTTTGAGAAAACGTTAACCCAATGGACCTTTCTTAACTGTAACTCTAGGGTCTTACTACCAAAACTGTAGCACTAAAGACGTTTGATAAAACAACGTTAATTTTTTTATTACCTATTTATTTTTGTAGTTTAAACAAAGGTCTTCCAAACAGACTCATTTTTTATTTTATAGTTAAATTCTTACAAAAAAAACACCTTTTGCAGGTTTTTCCTTAAGTCTATATTTTGGTGTCCTTTCGTTTCGCCGTTTATTTTTTCCTATATTACTATTTTTTTTGTTTTGTTCTTTTTATTTTACACTATTTTTGTTTATTTTTATTTTTAGAATATGGTTATCCATTACCTGGAACAAAAGTACACAAAAGGAAAGAGATTAAGTTGCATCCTCATGGTAAACATTTTGAACTTTTTATCTATGTTATGCTAAACTATAATTAAAATACTTATACTTGTTGAATGTTCAATTTACCTACCTACCTACTAGTCGTACAAAGAAATTCATTTTAAATAAGAAACCTTTTATACCGTTTTATGTTTAACAAATCTATATTTGTAAAGATCATAAGACAACGAAAAGGAAAAAACTTACAGAATAATTTTTTAATATTTTTAAAAACACCATTTTTGTTTAAACATATCTTAGATCTGTTGGTTTTTTCCTATTCATATTTTGAATTAATTAGATTTTTCGTTATATTCATATTTCGTAATATTTTATATTTCGTAATGCCTATATTTGCGTATTTCGTAAATTGTAGTTCGAAAAATGTACTTCGTAAACTTTATTTTGTAAAGTGTTTTTCGTGAAGCATATTTCGTATATGTCATATCGCGAAGCACAATTTGTAAATCATATTTTGTATAGCGTATTTCGTAAAGGGCAATACGTAAAATGTTGTGCTTTATTTTGTTAAGTGAATTTCGTAAACTGTATTTAGTCAAGCATATTTCATGAAGCTTATTTCGTAATACGTATTTCGAAAAGAGTTGTTCGTTAAGACTTTTTTGTAAAGCATATTTCGTAAAACGTATATGGCATAACGCGAAGGGCAATTTGTAAATATATATTTCGTACAACGTACTTCGTAATGGATAATTCGTAAATCACTGTGCTTTATTTTGTTAAGTGAATTTCGTAAACTGTATTTTGTGAAGCGTATTTCGTAATACGTTTTTTTGTAATTCGATTTTCGTAAATCGTTTTTCGTAAAGCGTATTTTGTTAAACGTATTTCGTAAAATGTTTTTTCGTAATGGGCATTTCATAAAGGACAATTCATAATCGTAGCGGTTTTTCGTACAGGAGAATTCGTAAAGCATTTTATTTCGGAAATCGTATTTCATGAAGCATATTTCTTAAATCGTATTACTTAAAGTGTATGTCTTATCACGTATTTCGTAAAGCTTATTTTCGTAAAACGTATTTTGGATATGGCATATTACGAAGGACAATTTGTAAATGTATATTTATTATAGCGTATTTCATAAAGAGCAATTCATAAATCTTTGTGCTTTATTTTTTTAAGTGAATTTCTAAAACTATATAGCGTAGCGTATATCGTAAAACGTTTTTTTTTTTTCCAAAATGCTTTTTCGTAAAGCTTTTTTTCCTAACTCTGATTTTATTAAACGTATTTAGTAAAGCGTTCTTCGTAATGGGCATTTCATAAAGGACAATTCATAATCGTAGCGGAATATCTTAAAAGACAATTCGTAAAGTGTTGCATTTTATTTCGGAAGTCGTATTTCATGAAGCATATTTCGTAATTCGTAATACTTCAAGTGTTTTTCGTATAACGTAAAGCTTATTTTCGTAAAACGTATTTCGTATATGGCATATCACGAAGGACAATTTGTAAATGTATATTTATTATAGCGTATTTCGTAAAGGGGAATTCGTAAATCGTTGTGTGAAGCGTATTTCGTAAAACATTTTTCGTAATGCGTATTTCGAAAAACGTTTTTCGTAAAGCATTTTTCGTAAAGCGTATTTTGTTAAACGTATTTCATAAAGCACAATTCATAATCGTAGCGGTATTTCGTAAAGCGCAATTCGTAAAGCGTTGCATTTTAGTTCTGAAATGGTATTTCATGAAGCATATTTCGTAATTCGTATTACTCAAAATGTTTTTCGTATAACGTATTTCGTAAAGCTTATTTAGTTTATTGCTTTTCATCAAACGTATTTTGTGTGTTTTTCAAAAAGCTAATTTCGTAAAGACTTATACGAAGAATTAATTCTCGTTTCTTAAACTTCATATTCAATTTTAGACACTATTTATATTTTTTACGACATCCACTCATAAACAACAGCTACGAACTTGTCAAAATAATCATCAAAAATATATTGCTTATATTTTTATAAAATACGTTTTTGTGATTTTATATAAAACTATTGATTCCGCGTATAATTTTAACGCAATACGCTACGAAGTGAACACCATTATTATATTACAAAACTGTATTATCAAAAATAAACTAATTCTGTGAATTTGTATAAATGGTTTCTTGTTTTAAACTACAATAAAAAGAATTTCTTTAAAATAAAAAAATAAATTATATATATATTTTTTTATATAAATATATATATTATATATCTTCATATATATGCTTTTACATATGTACATATGTTAAAATAGCCGCCTGTTGCAACAAATATTTTGTATTGTTCGTCGGGTATTTTATTATTTGAGAATTTAATTGAAAAAATATGCATCCCCCATTACTGTTAATTATCTCAAATTTAAAAAAAATCCTTTTTTATTTAATTTAAATTCAGTTTCTATTCTAATTTTGCACCAATTTAGCTTTGTATGCATCTCCAATAACTTTACTCTTTTTACTACTATTTTCTTCTAATTCATAGTTTGTACTATATTTACTATATTTCTTTAATAATTCTTTTGTTATAGTACGAATGTCTAGATTACTATCGACGTCTCTTGTCCCTTAATAATTCTACTAGTACTTGTTGAACATCTGTATAATGAAACTCATTTGTATATAAATTGTATTTTCGCGTATAAAACATAAGTTGTATCGTAAAATAATAAAATGTTTACACAGATTTACAATTCTACATGTTGTGAAAAATATTTATTTGCTACAAACATCTGTTGATTGCAATTTATAATGTAACGAAAATAGTTAATATAATAATTTAAAGGTTTTCGAGATATTGTTATTATATTATAACGATTACACTAATTTTAATAACTAATAAATATGCATACAAGTTTCTTGCAACCATATTATGTTTGTAACAAAACACATTTTTTTTCCTGCGAGTATAAAAATTAATTTTTATGCAAATATAATAATACAATTTAAAAAGAAACAATTTTTGTTATAGTAGATCCATTTAAAAATTACAAGCATTTTTTCTAGAATGTTTTCTTTCTCTTGGCGGTCGGTCAGTTCGTCACAATTTACATATATATTTAGTATTATAATTAAAATATTTAATTAATTTATTTAATATTTAAATTTTAAAATTAACTTTTTATTTATATTACTAGATTCTCAGGGGTTTTATATACAGAAAACTGCTCCATTCAGGGGTATGAAATAACGTAGACACGGCAAGAGTCCAAAGTTAAATTTAAATTAATATTATAAAGCTTTATACATAAATGTTTAACGAGCTATTCTTAATATTTTCGCTTTTTTTAAAGCATAATTATGTTACTTATCTAAAGCAACTGTACCGGATAACTTTATGAATTCTTTTCAAAGCGGTGTAAATACTAATTACTTTAATAGAAAGATTAAATTAACAATTTATATTTATCGATAATGAAAACATAAATAAATACGCTGGAAAAATATATGTTTTTAAGGCAAGTATAATATGATTGCAACCGAATTGTATCAATTGCATAAATTACCTATAAAATAATCGGAATATAATAACATCAATCAAAAAATTGTTACAATATTATTTCAACAAATTGAATATAATTGTGACAATCATTTACTTATATAAAATATATGCTTGAGAACATATTTTTTTACTGTGTGATGTAGAAATGTAAAAGTAATAAAATTATTACTCAAATCATTCAAAAAACTAGATAATTATTATAATAATCACTTATGGTCAAGAAATATATGATTGCAATTATAATATGTTTCTTGCAAACTATTGTTAGCACTATGTGAAGTTGAAATAATTTAAAATTTAATCAATTTGTGTCATAACATTAATTTAAACACAAAAAACCCTATAAATAATCATATTTATATTTATAAATAATCATATTTATATTTATAAATAATCATATTTATATTTATAAATAATCAAATTATATAATCATATTTATATTTATAAATAATCATATTTATATTTATAAATAATCATATTTATATTTGTAAATAATCATATTTATATTTTTGAAAATAATCATATTTATATTTATAAATAATCATATTTATATTTATAAATAATCATATTTATATTTATAAATACCATATTTATATATTTTAAACTAAATATATGTGTAAAATGCGGCGGATAACAAGAATTCGAACTGATTTGTAAAAATATTTAATTCTTTCAATTATATATTATTATTTAAGTGTTGTAAATTTGTTAGTAACAACATAATTAACCTAAAAACTACAAAATTGTTTCCATACTAATTCAATATTCTATTTCGTATAGCCGTACGCGCCGGTGATTACTATATGTTCGAGGATATGGATGAAAAGTTCGAATTGGATTTAATCGAAGATGAGGTTGACTTTTTGGATACAAAAATTACGGATAGCGAAATGAAAATGAATCGACGCAAAACACTAATCGATGTAAGTATTATTAAATTATTATTTTATTGCAATAATTATTTAATAATATTTTAAATAAAATAAGTCGTAGTAGAATGTTGCTTATGTTTTGAGAACGCGCTATCTTTTTCCCCATTTTTGTTGTTTGTTTTATTAAATAAACTTTAATATATACCAAAATTCAACACTCATTCATCTCTGTTCCCAATGTTCACTAAATCGTTTAAATTGTTTGATAACTCTGCAACGAACTGGATGATATTCGAAAAGGTCTGGAAAGACATACAGAGTGCCGATTATCGTCGTCAGTTGTACGTGCGTCAACGTTCGTATGCCTCGGCGCCCGGCTCACGTATTGGCATCAAATTCGACGAGGACATGATGGCGCCCGTTGAGGGCGCAACACATGTACGCACCTCGACATTATCCGAACCGATTGGTTTTGTGCGCCGCTCAACGAGCGAATATTTCGTGAGTTGTTTTTGTTGTTGTACAGAAAAGAAAAAAAATGAATCAAAAAAGATCGTAAACCGCAAAGAGCACTGCAAGAAGCATACAAAGAAAATGAACTGCCGTATGCAATCTGCTCAATGTTAAATCTCAGCTTTAAAACTCACTCTACGTAATACGTACAGTCGACGCAATTACTTCGTGCTGTCTCACAGATGCAATCTATCTGTCTGTCTCTATCGCACATAATCACTCATTCACATTTCTACTCTTTTCGCTGTATTCAAAGAAATAATAATAATAAATGCAAAAATCTAAATATTATTAACACTATTTATAGGTTGTAGCGTATTTATTTTTATTTAAATACTTTTTATAGTGCATGCTTAATTTACTTAAAATTTTTATCCAACGGATAACAGGTCTTTTCGTCAACATTATTGAAATTTTGTTTTTTATAGTTTATATCAATTTTAATGTGCATCGATAATTTTCAACAATGATATTCGGATAAAATTTATCCGTACATTTTTATCGACAGTTTTCACCAAAACTTCACTATTTATGCTATTAGTACTTTTGTAATAAGCACTATAAATGAATAATTTTTATCCGCTTGCATTAAGATGCACATTTGCAAATTTATTGATATAAATATATATATATATATATATATATATATATATATATATATATATATATATATATATATATATATATATATATATTTTTATATGTGTTCGATGTTTAATTTATAAATCAGTTTATTTGAATGTTATATTTACGTCATTAAAAAAAATCGAGTAAAGAATATTCATCAGTTTTTATTGACAATTTCCACCATAATTTAACTATTAAGGTATAGATTTTATCCGGTTTCTTTTAGAAGCTGTTCTACATTAGTAAACGAGTCAAATTTTATTGCAGGTTTTCGAATTAAATGGGTGTATATGTAACCAAGAAATAATTCCTTCAAATCCCATTTAAATTGGTCAACAGAACAATTATTGATATAATAGTATACAAAAAATATTTTTTTTTCACATAAACTCAGTGGCAATGTCATGATATTTTCTAGTATTTAATGGTTTTTTCCGATTAAAATAATAATTTATCCTGTTGACTATTTTTAATAGTAAAAAACTATTATTTATATAGTATTTTTTTCTGGGTGTACCTTATAAGTACTAAAGTTGTATAATTTTTATCTACTTGCATTGAGAAGTTTATTGTATGATTTTATATTCTCTATTTATTTTCACTCAGAGAAAAGTGCAATCGTATTATTTAGTAGTTCTTATCCACTACTAAGAATAATACAAATCTCTCTAGAGAAATACACACAAAAAAATAATTGCTTGTCGTGCAGTTGTTTCAACGAATATTCATTTGCATCTACCAATTTTAGTCAGCCTCAACTGATTATCATTTGTGGTGAACAATAGTATGAAGCGTAACCAACTATTAGTTGAAGCAACTGCAACATTGATTGGAGAAACAAACTTTTAATCCATATTCAACTTTTTTATTTCTATTGCTACGGCAACTGAATTCACCAATAACCAATATTTATTTGACTTAACAGATAATTATATAACATTAAGTTGTAGCAACCAATATTTATTTGATTCAACTGCGAAAACAGTTGTCTTTTAGATCTTTCACTCGTATTGTTTTGTGCTGCGGACAGCGGACAAATTTTGGAATTGTTTTAAGGCTTTATCGTTGTTACTGTTCGGTGCTTTCATGCTCAATTATACTTTCTCCATCAAGAGACTACTATTCTACAGAGTTCTTGCGATTTTGTTTCTATATGTTGTATTTCTATAGCAGCACAACGAATCATCGGCAATGTTCGATCTCAGGAACACTGTTGTGACGCTGACTTCGTCTTTGCAACATGTTGGAGCGCTAGGGAGAGGTAAAATGGCCGATTTCTTATAATTAAATTGGCTACCACAACTAAACAAATCGGTTGTGACAATTGTATTCATTAGTTGTGTGAACTGATACGCGGTGTTGCAACAACTGAATCAGTCCAATGTTGACAGAACTAAGTAAATCGGTTGGCAAAAAAAACTTAAACGCAATTTTTCTTTTAATTGTCAGGACTAATTTTAATTAACTAATGAATGCCAAATTCAAATACGTTTTAAATATAATTGGATCTAAACTCGAATAATTTGTAGAAAATTTTTTATATATTTAGAATTTATTAATAAACAAAAAATGAGTTATGATTATCCAGAGCGTTGTCCAAAATAATTATAACAATTACTATTTTTTCTAATTAATTAACTTTTTGAAATATGCCCTGCACTAAAAAAAAATATACTATAAAATCAATAGTTTTTTGCTATTAAAATTAGTCAGTAGGATAAATTATTATTTTAATAGGTAAATCCCATTAAATACTTCAAACTACTATAAAATACTATTAAATTGTCTTTGTGTTTATATGAAAAAATTTATTTTTGGTATACTATTGACTCAATAACAGTCCTATTGACCAATTTTAATAGGATTTTTTTCTGAGTGTGGGAAATAAAACGACTATTTTTTCAATAGCTTTTAGGTAAAATATACAAGTATTTTAAAATTAAACAGTTATAACGGTGTTGATAGAGCATATTTAAAAATTTTAAACCGATAAAAAAAGTTAGTAGTTTTGATCATTAGTTTGAACTATACTCTGTATAACCATAAATCATCTGCTTTTTATCATTAGATCCAACATGAAAAAAAATGTCGAAAAAGAGTCTAAAAAATCAATTCAAATATTTTAAAAATCCTATCGAAATAATATTATTTGTTGTAATATTGTAATTAGCGTTGACAATTAAGAGAAACATTGCGTTTACACTTTTTTGAAAAACTAGTTCTTTAAGTGACAGAGTATGTTCTCGAAATTAGCAACCGCGAATTATATAGAATTGATGTATGGGAGGTCCATAGCGTACACAGAAAAAAAATTATCAATATGATGAATTTATTCATAAATATTATGAATTTTTTCACCAACTACCAGATTCTTCATATTGATACCACCGTTCATTAAATGACATATAGATGAATACATTCATTATATATATGAAATTATTCGTACAATCGAACATCATAGTGAAGAACGAAATATTCAATGCAATGAATTTGAATCGTCATATTGATGAATGTGTTCATAATAAATGATTTTTTCAAAAAAAAAATGTATAAAATAATTGGAAAAAAATTGTTGTAATAATTTTATTTAAAAAATAACAGACAAAAACATAAAAAAAGATCCGAAAAAAAAATTAAAAAAAGTTACCAAGCGTTCATCATATTTATGATCGCATTCATAGTCATTAATATTATGAATGGTTCTTCAATGCAATGAATCATAGTTTGAAAAATGGAACTCATCAATATGATGTACATTTTTTTCTGTGTACCTTTTTACTCGTTTTGTTTAGTGGTGTAATTTTTATCCATTTATAATAATTTTTGATAATACATTAAACATTATTGTCAACCAATAATTTTTTATTTTGTATAGCCATTTTTCATCATTATTTTACTATTTGAACTATTAGTATATATTACAAGTTCTATAGTTGGATAATTTGTATCGACTACTTTGGGTGTCACATTTCATGACTTTACATTTTCATATCTGGGTCAATTCACGTCAGAAATATCAATCTTGGCACGATGTCTTCCGTTTGTGATGAAATTTTGTACTTAGTTTTTTTGATTTCTCAACTCCAACAAATGTATGAGCATCATTGAAGCATTAAAGTATTATATT
Organism: Dryomyza anilis; assembly: GCA_951804985.1. NCBI lineage: Eukaryota > Metazoa > Arthropoda > Insecta > Diptera > Dryomyzidae > Dryomyza > Dryomyza anilis. The sequence goes on from OX638131.1 coordinate 30,998,898, forward strand.
TGATAATTATTTATATCTCTGTAAGCAATTAACTTTTTTAATGAAGCTAATGTGTTATATAAGCTTTATGATCACGCATTCAAAAAAAAAATAAGAATTTAAAAAATAAAATACGTTTAACTTAGAAAAAGTTACTGTTGCGTATACGTCCCATACTTTTAAAAATCAAAAATAATTTTTTTTGAAACCCTGAAGTTTTCCCCGTCGATTAAAAAAATCATTTCGATTGAGTCTCCCAAGTTTCTGAACTATCAAATTTAAATGTTCAATTTCGGATTTTTCTCCATACGAAATTGCTTTTGTCCCATTGCTTTAATTTCATATTTTGCTTGTTATAATTTCCTACAAGAGGTAGTGTGACAAGAACCAATTTCGTATGGAGATAAATCGGTAATGGAAATTTAATACTTGTTAGTTCAGAAACTATGGGAGTCTCCATCGAAACTATTTTTTAATCGACGGAAAAAAACCCCAGGGCTTCAAAAAATATATTTTTTTGCTTTTCAAAATAACGGGCATATACATAACAATGATTTTAATAATATAATTCACTTGTTCTAAGTTAAATATATTTTTAATCTTTTAATTGTTATTTTTATTCAAAACTTCATTTAAATATATTAATCGGTAACAAAGATATAAATAATTATGTAAAATACTACTTTGATGTTTGAAAGCGCTTGCCTTTGTTGTTGTTTAGAAATCAAAAAAAACTAAGTACACAGTTTTTTATATTTTTCGATGACTATCTCTCCACGGTAGCCGCGGTAGCTCAGTGGTTAGTGCGTTGGACTGCGAGCCGAAAGGTCCCCGGTTTAAGCCTGGACTGGGGCTAACAACATCTTTTCATCGAAACATTTTTCTATACCGCGCTACCTCTCGTCAGTAAATGGCAAACCTACGAGTAAAACATTGCCTATGAAAAGCTCTCACCCGCCGTTCGGATTCGGCAATAAACTGTTGGTCCCACCACTTTGAGTACAAATATAACCGAAGTTCTATACAGGACTGTAGCGCCAAACTATTATATTATATATTATCTCTCCACAAAATTTCATCAAAATCGGAAGACATCGTGCCAAGATTGACGTGGAATGATCTATATTTTCAAAATCGAATAATTCGGATAATACATAATACGACGAAAAATATACATTATAGTCAAGAGATAAAATTTATCCACTAGTTGATATTGGCAATTTTCGTTCAAATTCTACGATTTGAACAATTGTCGTTGTAGAACGAAACGTCACCAAATACATTTTCCAAATGCCAAATATTCATTTACAAAAATCTGTATAAATCTGTTAATTTTTAATCGATGATCTCAATTTTTTTTGATTTTTCAACTTTAGAAGTGCATCAATTACTTTTTATAATATTAATCAACAAACTCGAAAATTAAGTTTTTCATAAAAATGTATTTGGTGATTTTTCGTTCTAAAACGATTTATACCAAGTAATCACGGCTCGACAATTGGAACAAACTTTTGTGGAATATGTGTACCTTATAAATTAGTGTGTTCTTTAGTTCTAAAGCGGTGTTTAAGAACATGTATAGTACATATGCAGTAATAAGTCCGATTGCTGAGATATATCAGTCATACATTCCGTTAATGGAATATATACAATAATTTGCGGAGCTTACTTTGTTGCTATCAGGTGGCAAACTAGTGATAAAATAGTGGCAAATTATTAAATGTATTATGTGCCATATAAGTTTGTAAAATTCAATGTATAATCTGTTTATAAAGATTTATATTATTATGATATAGTATATTTTTGCCACTATGTCTTTCTAAAATTTGTGTTATTACATGACAGGCATGGCACTACTTAGGATTTTTATTATTTTTATTTTTAATCCCAACACAGTACAAATTACAGTTAGAGTTCGAAATAGGTGAATCGACATTTTAATGGATCCAAATTTGTGGCAACTACGCCTCGAGCCGGGGCTTTTTCGATGGCAATTAGGTGGCAAATAGGTATATTTCGCATGAGTTGTAACAAGCACTTTAATGGCAATTGTGTGGGTACCATTCCAGTTTGTCACAAAATGGTTACTTGGAATAAACCACTAAATATGTTTAACGGATAAAGTTTGCATTGAAAACTTTAAAATTTATATATTTTATCAAGTCACATTTCGGAATAAATCGGATAATAAATTTTCGTCTTCAAACAAAAAAAAAAATGAAATCTTTATTATTTATGCATGTTTTACATAATTTTCATAAATAATAAATTCATACTGTTTATGTTTTCAGTACGTAACCTGCTTATTTAGCACTACAGTTCACTTAATTTGTATTCACGAATACGGATAAAAATTATGCGTCAATTTTTATGTGAATTTTTCTATATAATTTCACAATTGAAACTATTATTAAATATGTATTAGGCAAGACAATTGGATAATTTTTATCCGTTTGCATTAAGATTATCATTTTTAATTTTAAAAATATTTCCCAAACTGCTAAGTCAAAGTTTTATCAGTGTATTATACAATTTTAGCTTTTATTAGCACTCAAATTTTGGTTTTAATATTAATTATAGTTTTAATACTATTATTTTTGCTCATAGGATGGCAAACTCGTAAAACCACATGATGCAGCCGCGCCCACAACCAGCAAACAGGCAGCTGAGGCGAAACCCATGGCCGGCACCGACAGTCCCGATGCAACGGACAAAACATCAGTCAGAGAGACGGCCCTCGATACTAAGGAAGACGACAAGGATGAAGATTCCGATGAAGGTTAATTTCAAATTGCATAATCAATCAGTCCAATCTAAATAAATACTCCCAAATAATTTTTTTTTCGGAGAATAGAAATTTGCTACACAGAAAAAAATAATAGACGTAAATATAACAACCGATATTAATTGCATTCATTAATCAACTGCGCCGACTAAATTATTTGTTGCATTAACGTACAAATATTTATATTAGCAAACGAAATTGCTGAATTAACAAATGTTTTTATTAAATTAGTGAATTTCATTGCTAGATTGATTAATAAATGCAATTAATATCGGTTGCTATATTAACGTCGATTATTTTTTACTGTGTACTGTAATAAAATTTTAGTTTTTACAGAATTTCATTAGAATTGGGCTGTATATAAAATGTTGTTATTATTTTTTTGTTTCTATATAAATTATTTTATTTTAAAGATATCGACACTAATCCGATTATACGTTTGCTGGAAGGATTTTTGGTATCACTTACAATACGTTTGAATCGTTTTTCGCGCAACTATCGCTATGTGAATAAAATACTGGCAGAGGAAAAGAAAACATTGAAGGTGCGTTAAAATGGGATTTTGTATATTTTTTTTCACCATACTATTTTTACTCAACCGATTTTTCATACGGACATCTGTACTCAATTCTATATTAAATGCATATTTAGTTTTTTCCTACTATATAACATTTTTAACGTAATTCCATTCGTAATTTTAACCACTATATAGAATAATGTAGCCGCGGTAGCTCAGTGGTTAGTGCGTTGGACTGCGAGCCGAAAGGTCCCCGGTTCAAGCCTGGACTGGGGCTAACAACATCTTTTCATAGAAACATTTTTCTATGCCGCGCTACCTCTCGGCAGTAAATGGCAAACCTACGAGAGTAAAACATTGCCTATGAAAAAGCTCTCACCCGCCGTTCGGATTCGGCAATAAACTGTAGGTCCCACCACTTTGAGTACAAATATAACACGCAGAGCTCAAAATGGTGAGAGGCTCGGCCGAAGTTCTTATAGGACTGTAGTGCAAACTATTATTATTATTATAGAATAACATAATTGTTGAACATTTTTTTAAAAAACTTTTAACGCCATTTTTCTTGCAATTGTCAAGACTAATTTTAATATATAAATGAATGCTAATATTCATACACCTTTTTAAGATATTTGGATCTAAACGCGGAATATTTGAATTTTTTAGAACATTTATAAATTATTTCTTGACGAAAACATATCGTCACTATAATGCCAAAGGGGCGAATCTGTAATTTGTGATATTCGCGTCGTCTTTTTACATTTTTGAATATAGTTTTTCCTCAAGTATACTGTACCAAAATCGTGTGTTGTTTTGTTGGATATTTCTAGCCACAAAAGATAAAACCAAAAGGGCGAATTCGAAAAATTGAAAATGTTGTCATGCCAAAAAGGGCGAATCTTTTCGCTTTTTTGCTATAACTCTTTATTGGTGCAAGATAAAATAGTGATATATAGGCATTAGTTGTTTGATTTTAACGCACCTATCGATAGACATCTTTATTTAAAAATAATTTTTCAAACATTTTTCTTGCAAATGATAAAAATTGAAAAAAATATTTTAAAATAATGATGATGACCGATAGGTGCTTTAAAAACAAACAATTAATGCCTTTACACCACTATTGTATCTTATACCAATAAAAAGTTATGACAAAAATATGAAAAGATTCGTCCTTTTGGCATGACAGCATTTTCAATTTTTACCAATTCGCCCTTTTGGTTTTGACTTTTGTGGCTAGAAATATCCAACAGAATCACACAAGATTTTGTCACAGTAAAGTTGAGGAAAAACTACATTCAAAAATGTAAAAAACGCATAATTCAAAAATTACACATTCGTCCCTTTGGCATGATAGTGACGATGTATTAAAAATTAAAGTCGTTGAAAAAAAAATAGTAATTTTGATTCTTAGTTTGAACTATGCTCTGCATAACTACAAATCTTATTCTTATTTATCATTCGAATCGAAATGGTAATAAATCATACAAATAGGGTCTAAAAAAATCAAAATTTGTTCGAGTTTAAAATCAAATATCTTTAAAACTTTTAGAAATATTAGTATTTATTAATATATAATAATTAGTCTTGACAATTAGTAGAAAAATGACATTACAGTTTTTTTGAAAATATTTGAGGCAGGAACTGTATAATTTGTATACTAAAAAGTGGCTGAAAAGAGCATACAATTTCGATTGCAATTTTTTTTAAGTTACATAAAAGCGAAAGAAAAGTAAGTGCATGATGTAGAATTGATGTATGGGAAGTTCATGACAACAATTACTCGTTTTTATATTTTTTATACATTTTTCTTTAATTTCTTAAAACAGGAATCACGCGGTTTTCAGCGTTTAGGTCGCACTGGTGCTGCGGCGCTTTTCGCCATGATGAAGAACAAACTGAGGTATTTATAGGGCGCATAACCACCGAACCGTACAAAATACAGCATAAATAGTGTCGCGTTTTATGACATAATTAACAAAATTAATTGCAAAAAATAGTATTTTTTTTAAATTATTAATTTAAATTTAAATTTAAAAATTATTTAAAATCATTGCTCACTTGCAGTTATTGTTCATTTGTTTCAAGTTTGTTTAAAATTTTCATGAAAAAAAAATAATTTCTATAAAAAAATTTGCATTTTACTTAGTTTTTAAATTTTTTTTTCGTTTTAATTTTGCCTTGTTGTTGTTTAATTATTGCCTATATTTTATTTGATGATGTTGTTCATATTATTTCGTTTATATTTCGTTTTTTATTATTTTTGTGTATTTAATTTAGCGATGAGAATGAAGATGCTGCATCTTCTCCCTCAAACACGTGCTCAAACAATGCACTGAATACAACCGCTAACAATGATTCGAACATTCAAACACACATTACCAACCAAACCAACAATACCTCCACCAATACCACCACCAATTCCAACAACGAACCATCACAAACTCCATCACAACCACCACCACCACAACCACCTTCACCAACAACACAACATGTAGTCGATATCATCGAATTAGATACAATTGATGCTAAAAGATCTAGGTATGCTATATATGTAATAAGTATATTTTTTGTTTTGAAAAAAATCTAAATTTTTATAAATTTTATTTTCAATTTTTTTTTTATTTTGAACATTTTACTAACGATTTGCGCCTCAAATTTCATTTCTTCATCTACTTTTATTTCGAAAACTCTACAGCAAGGACCCTGAACCGGCGGAGCCACACGCACCCAAACCGTAAGTATTTCAAAACTCATCTCTAATTTTCATAAATTTATACAATTCAATCTAAAAACGTATCGTAATTATTTCTACAATATGACGTCATCCATCTGCCTTTGACAAGTGTTTTCTTAATTTTTAACTTTTATCTTTTAAATAATTCAGATTCTATAGTTTTCTTTCAAAACTTGCGACTTTTTTTTTTTTGAAATAATCTTGTCTATGGCTTGCTCATTTTTTTTATTTAAAAATATTCTATTTTTTCTAAACAACGAATGTTTTCTCCTTAAAACAAATAAATTTATTTTTTTATTTTTATGCCTATATTTTGTGCTCGTTTATCCCTAAATACCTCTACAAATATTCCTTAATTTATTTTTATTTTCTCCAATTTTCTTGCCATCCCCACTTTTTGCTTGTCCAACTTAGGCGCAAATCCGAAGGCGTGCCTGAGATCAGGGTAATGGCGCCCTCGTTAGATCAGAGCCTCGGCGGCTCGGGTGGCACATTGAGCAAACAATGGTCCCACGAGAAGGTGGACAGGTAGTCAACAAAAAAAAAATAACTTATATAATTTATCAATAGTAACAAAGTACTACGTAGTTTGTGTAACAAGCAAGCAAATTGATGTGTAAATGTTTTTAAATAAATATTTAATATTTTATTGGCAATTATTAAATGACTGGTTCAATACAACAATGCATATTAATTAAAAATAATAATTATTCATAATATTATGAAATTTCATTAAAATGATGTATGATGCTTAAGTATTTTGATGATTCTTCAATATTTTAATAGATTTATCAATACTGAAATATTATACTTATTTTTTATTTAATATACATAGATTTTAGAATTTATGAATCTTTTAAACGATTAAAAAAATATATTAATGATTCATCCATATTTTTAAAGATTCATCAACATTATGAACGATTTTTGAATATGATGAATGTTTAAAGGGTCATCAATATTATAAACTATTCACCATTTAATTATGAATGTTTCTAAAATAGCTTAAATAATTCTTTATTATTATGACAATTTTATTTATATTTTTAATTATTCATTAATATTATGAATAACAAACTATTTAAAATTATGAACAATTTGGTGGTTAAAATTAAAAAAAAAAAGATTCATCAACATTATGAACGATTCTTGAATATGATGAATGTTTAAAGGGTCATCAATATTATAAAATATTCACCATTTAATTATGAATGTTTCTTAAATAGCTTAAATAATTCTTTATTATTATGACAATTTTATTTATATTTTAAATTATTCTTCAATATTATGAATAACAAACTATTTAAAATTATGAAATTATGGTGGTTAAAATTTAAAAAAAAAAGATTCATCAACATTATGAACGATTCTTGAAAATGATGAATGTTTGAAGTTTCATCAATATAATAAAATAATCACCATTTAATTATGTATGTTTCTAAAATAGCTTAAATAATTCTTAATTATTTTGACAATTTTATTTATATTTTAAATGATTCTTAATTATTATGACAATTTTATTTATATTTTAAATGATTCTTAATTATTATGACAATTTTATTTATATTTTAAATGATTCATCAACATTATGAACAACAGATTATTTAAAATTATAAACAATTCTATAATATTTTTAAAGATGATTTAATATATATTTTAAAATATCGACATTCAAGTATACGTAAGTCTGAAATAGTATTAATGATTCTTTATAATTTTGAAAGATTCATTATAAATTTTAAAAGCTTCATTAATATTATGAATAATTCTTCTATATTATAAACGATTCTTAAAATTTAAAAAGATTCAAGCATATTATAAATCATTTATTTGCATTAGTGCTATAAGTAATTATTTATTATATTGATAGAATCATTAATATTATAGAATATTCATCAATATTATGAATTATTCTTTCATTATGATTATTTAAAGTTTTAATATTACAATATATCCATCCTTTTAGTGTGAATGTTTCTATAATATTATTTATGATTCATTATTATTATGAAAGATCAATTAAAATCTTAAGATTCATGAATATTATGCACATTATGCACGAATTGTTCAAGATTCATTAATATTATAAAATATTCACTATTTAATGAAGAATATTTCTAAAATTTTTCTTTATTATGACATATTCATTTATGTTATAAAAGATTCATCAACATTATGAATTACATACGATTTAATATTATTAACAATTCTTTCATATTTTAAAGATTATTTAACATTATAAAATAGTGACATTCAAGTATCTAAAATATCTTTGATTCTTTATAATTATGAAAGATTCATTTAATTATAAAAGATTAATTTTATTATTAAAGATTCATAAATATTATGATTAGTTCTTGTGTATTATAAACTATGCTACTAAATTTAAAAAGATTCATCCATATTTCATTTATTAGCACTACTGCGATAAATAATTCTTTATTATTGTTAGAGATTCATTAATATTATTGAATATTCATCAATATTATGAATGATTCATGGTTATGGTAACTTATATTTTTTATATTACAATATCAGTATGAATGTTTCTAGAATTTTATTTTCGATCCATTATTATTATGAAATATAAAAAATTATAAATACTTTTTGAATGTCAAAAAAAAATTAAATTGAACCAGTCGAATATAAATACAAAATTTTCAACTTATCGCTATGTTTAATCCAGTAATTTTTACACGTTGACATTTTCGTGCATAACTGCGTTCACTCATATGTATCTCAATGTATATGTCATGTTATACTTAATAGATTGTTTTATTAAACATATATTTATTCAATAGTTTTGAACGTTTTATGCAATATTTGTGCTCGTTGCTTGCAGTTTATTCTGAATATTGCAGCATTTTTATAAATTTTTTCCTTATATATTTCTATTCACCATAGCATTAATAGTTTTTTTTTTTGTTATACATTTGTATTAATATTAAAAATTCAATCTTTTCACTATGCACTAAAATTTTTCAACATTTTTCTCACCTTATTACACCTTATAATTTGGAAAATTACAAAAAAAAAATTATCTATATAAATTACTTTTTTATATTTGAAATATAATGATTTTTCACTGTTACAACTAAATTTTAAATTATTCTCTATGAAAAGTTGTACTTAAAACAATAATTTGGACCCAAACAGTTTCGTATAAATATTCTATCAGCTTTGATCAAAGTTAAATAAAAAATATGTATCGGAGATTTTAGCCTTATATTTTTCCCATGAAAGTTTTTTATACACACCTTTCTCATATAGTTCTAATTCGAAATACGTTTATAATTTTGAACAGTGTCATCTCCTGAGTCGATTTAGCGTATGTCGTTTCTGTATGTAAGTTGATGTGTCTGTTGAAATCGAATGTTCGCATAATGGTCGGTTATTAAAAACGAGTGTATGAATTTTTAATAATTTACTTAATAACAGTACACTCATAAAAAAACTATAAAATCAATAGTTTTTTGCTATTAAAATTAGTCAATAGGATAAATTATTATTTTAATGCGTAAATACTATTAAATACTAAAAAATACTATTGAATACTATTAAATTGTTTTTGTATTTATATGAAAATATTTATTTATTGTATACTATTAAATCAATAACTGTCCTATTGACCAATTTTAATAGAAGAAAAAAATCATCAATATGATGAATTTATTCAGAAATATTATGGATTTTTCTATCAACTACCAGATTCATCTTATTGATACCACCGATCATTATATATATATATATATATATTTTAGAAAATAATTGGAAAAAAATGTTGTTGAAAAATGTTATTAAAGGAAAAAGATTTTTTTTTTTCTGAAAAAAAAATGTCTAAAAAAAAATGTCGGAAAAAAATTTTTTTTTTTCAAAAAATAATTTTGTCTGAAAAATGGATTGCGACGAATAAAATTGTCCGCTACAAAAATGAAAAAATCTAGAAATCTAGTAATCGAATTTTTATAGAATAAAATATTTTATTTTGCAAATTATTTTTAGATTTAAAAAAAAATATATAAAAAAAGAAATTAATATTTTTAAATAAAAAGTTTTAATTTTTCCGGAACCCCTTCCATTAATGTTGTAATGGTAGTGTCCGACACCCTCACAGCTGCTGAAGACCACTTTCTTTTAAAGTCTTGAAGGTCTTTGGCCACTTTTTTTGTTGTCTTCATCTCCCTTTTTACTAAAGCCCAGTATCTCTCAATCGGCCTGAGTTCTGGACAGTTTGGTGGATTGGCTTCTCTAGGCACCAAAATCACTGCATTTTGTTGGATCCACTCTAAGGCCGTTTTGCTGTAGTGACATGAAGCGATCAGGTCAGGCCAATAAAATGTGGACACTTCATGTTGGCGTAAAAATGGAAGCAATCTCTTTTGCAAGCATTCCTTCACATATATTTCGCTATTAATTGTACCCGATGTCACGAATGATCTGCTCCTTTTTCCACAACTGCAAATTGCCTGCCAAACAAGGAATTTCTTTGGGAATTTTGTCATTTTTTTTTCATTTGAATTTTTCAGCGACATTTCCTCGAGAATCGGCTGTATAAAATTCCTGCCCAGGTAGCTGAGAAAAGTCCGCTAAAACATAAGATTCGTCGTCCATTATGCAGCAATCGAATTTTTTAAAAAAATCTTGGTTCAGCTTTTTAGCTCGTTGTTTTGCGGTTTCATTCTTGACGGCATTTCTATCCGGAACTTTTTGGACCTTGTACGTCTTCAGACCAGCTTCTTTCTTAGTCCTGCGCACGAAAGATTCTGAGCAATCCGCCTTTCTCGCCAATTTCCTTCCGGATATGCTTGGATCTTTCTGTAAAATATTTACAACCTTCTTCGACTTTTCACGATCATGTGGGCCTTTTTTTTACCAGAACCTTTCTTCCGATCAATACTCAGGTCTTCCTTAAAGCGGTTGATAACGCGAGAAATGGTCTTAGGGTTAGCCCCTACCTCCTTGGCAATTTTTTTAAAAGACCAACTAGGTTGTTTTTGAAAAATTTTAATTATATTTTCTCGCACTTCCACTTCGTTTGCCATTTTCGTGTTAAATAAATTTTATATTGACTGTAACTGACATAAATTTTTTTCTGCCATTTAATTCAGAGCTACTATGATCAAATTTTTTTAATTTGAATCTTGCAATAGCGCATTATGGGAAGATATGTAACGGACAATTTTATTCGACGCAGTCCTTATATTTTTATTTTCAAAAAAAATATTCTAAACATTTTTTTGTTATAATATATTTTTTATAAATATTACTTTTTATAAATAAAAATTGTAATTATAAATAAATATATTCGAAAACATTTAACTAATGTATTTATGCATGTCGAACAAGCATTATATAAGAAATAACCTAGAAGAACTACTTGAGAACTGAGAAGTATACCCTACACTAAGAGTGAAAGGGTATATTCAGTTTGGTACGCCGTTTGTAACACCCAGAAGGAAGCATCTCCGGTATGGAAAAGTATATATATTCTTGATCAGCATGACCTCCTGAGTCGATTTAGCGATGTCCGTCTGTCCGTCTGTCTATCTATCTGTCTGTCTGTCTGTCTGTCTGTCTGTCTGTCCGAATGTCTGTCTGTCTGTCTGTCTGTCTGTCTGTCTGTCCGTCTGTCTGTCTGTCTGTCTGTCTGTCTGTCTGTCCGTCTGTCTGTCTGTCCGTCTGTCCGTCTGTCTGTTGAAATCCCTACTACTTTTAAAATAGAAGAGCTAGATAAATGAAACTTATAACTTAGATTACTAATATACCTACGCTGTATGTGCGAAGATCGGTCCATTGTGACCTATGATCCGACCAATTATGTTCAAATACCTCATATAAAATGTACATGTAAAGATAAATTTTTATGTATACGTGCTTTTACTTTTTTGGTCAAATATATATATTGATATCAAGCTCAAATACATGATAATAATGTTTTCCGGCGAAAAGACTTGTGGTTCACAAAAAAAATCGAAATTCGGTACACCTACCCATTTGTAAATATGGGTATCAAATGAATGGAAATTCTTCAGCGATTGAATGTTTGTAGTTATTTTCAGGATTCGTATACCCTGGTGACCTATATATCACTTTGAATGGTAACCACACATATGTGTAGGGTATTTATAGTCGGCTTAGATCGACTATAATTTTGATAATCCTAACTATCATAATTACACCTACTTTAAAATTTCCCATGTGATCTAACCTTCCCAACTGGTTGTTCATTAATATGACGAAACGTGTTCTTCACAAACAATTCATCATATTGAAGAACACTTTTTCGACAGCGTTCATCATATTTATGATCGCATTCATAACATTGATGTCGTTGGTCATTAATATCATCAATTGCGGATACAATTGAAGAATACAACAAGAACAGAATTCATCAATATGATGTACATTTTTTTTCTGTGACTAAACATCCTATAAGACTAAACTTCAAATGATGTTTTATAGAATTTGACGAGCTTTCAAGGAAAATAGACATTATTTAGTAATCATTTTCATATATATTTTTTAATTTAAAATATCGTCGTTGTAGAACGAAAAGTCACCAAATACATTTTTATGAAAACTTAAATTTCGAGTTTATTGATTAATATTATAAAAAGTAATTTATGCATTTTTAAAGTTGAAATATCTATTGATAGATTTGCATTTTCTTATCATGTGTTAAAAACAATTGAGATCTTCGATTAAAAATTGACAGATATATGTAGCCGCAGTAGCTCAGTGGTTAGTGCGTTGGACTGCGAGCCGAAAGGTCCCCGGTTCAAGCCTGGACTGGGGCTAACAACATCTTTTCATAGAAACATTTTTCTATACCGCGCTACCTCTCGGCAGTAAATGGCAAACCTACGCGAGTAAAGCAATACCTATGAAAATCTCTCACCCGCTGTTCGGATTCGGCAATAAACTGTAGGTCCCACCATTTTGAGTACAAATATAACACGCACAGCTCAAAATGGTGAGAGAGCTCGGCCTAAGTTCTTATAGGACTGTAGTGCCAAACTATTATTATTATTAATATATATAAAGACTTTTGTAAATGAATATTTGGTATTTTGAAAATGTATTTGATGACTTTTCGTTCTACAACGACGTTATACTAATTTGGACATTGACCACAGGCCACTTCCGATTTTATTCAAAGATACCTCAAAATATAGTTACATTTGAATCCTTCTCTCGTCCGGCATTCAGAATTTCTTATAATTTTCTGAAACATTCTCAACCCAAAAAACATTCTCCCAAATTTTTTAGAATATGTTTGCAAATACCTCCTGAGTATTTTAAGACCAAAATAAAAAAAAAAATAGTTTTTAGATTTTTTAAAATACAGCGGTGTAAATGTTTGTTGCGATTTTTTGAAAATATGTTTTTGATAATAGGTTGAGTGCTAATTTTCTTGGCTTAAACTATTTAATTTTTAGACGTAAAAATATACACCCAGAAAAAAATACTATATAAATAATAGTTTTTTACTATTAAAAATTGTCAATAGAATAAATTATTATTTTAATCGGAAAATACCATTAAATACTACAAAATACCATAACATTTCCATAGAGTTTATATGAAAATATTTATTTTTTGTATACTATTAAATCAATAATTGTCCCATTGACCAAGGGAGGGAATTTTTTTCTGGGTGTACTAATTTAGACATTGAACACAGGCCAGTCTCGATTTTAAACAAATATTTTTTAAAAATATAGCTACAACTGTTTCCTTCCCTACGCCGTTTATTTCAATATTTATACAAAAAATAATAATACCATAAAAACCTCCAATCAAATATACCATAAAATATCCATATATTTCAATATATATATATTTCATAGATAACATTTTCTAGTTATTGTTTGATACACTTTAAAAATCTCTCGTCGTTTTGTTTAACCATAGAATTATTCAACAATAACTTCAATGTATTTAAATGTATTTAATTATAAAATATTATTTTTCTCTCATATATAAAAAAATTTCAAATACAAATTACAGCACCAACGAATTTGAGTTTGAGGAAGAATTCACCGCACGCGAACATAACATTATGATTGAGATGTTGATCTCGGTGTGGTATGCAATACTCTCAAACACCGATCTGATTTGCTATATTGTCGTGTTTATTAATCAGGTAAAACTCATCATTAAAACATGCTATATACATCGAATATTAAATATGTATTTGTTACAAATGTATTTGTTTTTACAACATGAATGTAGTTGTTATTGAATTGAGAACAACAGCATAAATTTGCTGCATTTACAAAACATGACTATAATTTTTGCAATATATCGGAAACGAATTTCCAACACATTGTGTATTAAAATCAAAATTGTAGTAAAAACAAATACATACATCTGTATGTTCTCGGTCTATTTACATATCGTCGTTGTAGAACTAAAAGTCACCAACTACATTTTCGAAATACCAATTGTTCATTTACAAAAATCTTTATATATCTTTCAATTTTTGATTGATGAGCTATATATTTGTACCAAATGATAAGAAAATGTGGATCTATCAATTGGTATTTCAACTTTAAATATGTATCAATTGCTTTTTGTAAAGGGTTTTTCAACAGGAACGCTACAAAAGTAGAGCGACAGGGCCAGCAAACGACGCCATATTTCTTGCCGCTCTTTTGACATTTCTCTTCAGTAAGGTTTGCCATTTCATGATGGAAAGATATACGAATTTCGGCAGTAAATTTTAATAATTTCGACTCGTTGTTGGCTCGTATATCTTTCCATCAATAAATGGCCTTACTGAAGAGAAATGTCAAAAGAGCGGCAAGAAATATGGCGCCGTTTGCTCTCCCTATCGCTCTACTTTTGTACCGTCCCTGTTGCAAAACCCTTGAAAAAACCTTTGTTGCGCTCTTATTGAAAAACCCTTTATAAAATTACCAACAAAGTTGAAATTTAAGATTTTTACAACGACGATATATTTTACAATTTATTATTTCATAAAAATATTCTTTAGGTCGTCAATGCTAGTATAATTTCGCTACCTCTACCTATTATGGTCTTTATGTGGGGTACTTTGTCGCTGCCACGTCCCACCAAAACCTTTTGGGTCACACTGATCGCCTATACACAGGCCATTGTTCTGATCAAATGTATTTTCCAATTCAAATTGATCTGGGCCGGTATCGATGTTATGCCGAATCAACCATTATCGGCGGCGAATATCTTTGGCGTATATCTGGATTCGAATTATGCGATCTGTGATCTGCTCTTGTTGCTGGTGCTATTCTTTCACAGGTAATGCATTAAATTTGTTCTTTATTAGTTTATTATGTTTAAATTTGGTAATTTTCAGATTCATACTCAAGTCTCAGGGCCTCTGGAAGTCCGAGTATAAAGATGAAATTGTAAATGAAGGCATTGTAATGAGGCTCGACGATACTGGCAGTGCAGGAATTGCGGCAACTCAAAGCGAAGCTGCAAGTTTGTAAGTATATTTTTTATATTTTTGATTTATTTTGTTTTGTTTTTATTTTAAAATTTATATTTAATTATTTTTATTTTTTTTTTATTTAACTTCATCATTTTTTGTTTATTTTCAAAATTGTATATATTTTTAAAACGTTTTTTTCATATTTTTATTTAAACCTTTCTAGAAAAGGTAGGTTCAAGCAAGTACTCAAGTTACTCTCAAGTTGAAATCAAGTCTAAATAAACAAATTGTACTAACATTCAATCAATCTTAATATTAATTTGAAGCAATGGCGGAATCAAAATGGAAAGATTATACCATATACAGGGTGTATGGTCTGGCCAGATATTGGCGAAGGTATCCATTTCAGAAATTTGTTACACACTTTTTCAATATAAAATCTGTGTATTTTAATTGTTTACATATTTTTTATAATAACTTACAATTTGGCAAAACTTAAATACACTTTTTTCTCGTATAAATTCAACTAATTACAACCATTTTTGACAATCTATCTAATAATAATCCGTATAGCATCAGTTTTAGATCAGATATTACTTTATTCTTTTTTTTCCTAGATCGCAAAGATTATTTTAGAGTAGAGAATTGGGTAAAGTTCTTTGATTGTAAAAATATAAAATTTATGTTAAAAATAATTTATAATTCTGATACGATTTTTGTATTAACTACTTTAATAATTACACTAAAGGGTTTACGGCTATAATGTGAAAACCTACACTAACCCTTACAGCTTCGATGAAGAAATACCCGAGTGGAAAATTAGTTCAGAGAATGATCGTATTTCTCTGATCACACAGCCAGAATTCACATCAGGCAATCATCACAGGTTTTCGAGATTGCCTGATTCAAAACGTGACGATATTCGAAGTTGCTATAGTGATCAGGTTGCCTGATCAGGCTTCCTGATCGTACCCTTATCCTAACCCTATATAATTCAATAATAATAATATAATAGTTTGGCGCTACAGTCCTGTACAGAACTTCGGCCGAGCTCTCTCACCATTTTGAGCTGTGCGTGTTATATTTGTACTCAAAGTGGTGGGACCTACAGTTTATTGCCGAATCCGAACGGCGGGTGAGAGCTTTTCATAGGCAATGTTTTACTCTCGTAGGTTTGCCATTTACTGACGAGAGGTAGCGCGGTATAGAAAAATGTTTCTATGAAAAGATGTTGTTAGCCCCAGTCCAGGCTTGAACCGGGGACCTTTCGACTCGCAGTCCAACGCACTAACCACTGAGCTACCGCGGCTACATAATTCAATATATATTTAAATTCTTTTTAAACTGCTTTTACCAAATTTGAGATCTTTCAAATAAAAAAATAAAAATCAAATAAAAATCAGGTTGCGTGATCAGGTTTCCTGATCTTACACTTATCCTAACCCTATATAATTCAATACATATTTAAATTCATCTTAAAGTGCTTTTACCAAATATGAGACCATTCATATAAAAAAAATTGTGAACTAAGTTTTCCGGCCTAAACAGTCCAGAGGTAGCGCGCTGGTTTTTCATTCTGAAGGTCTTGGGTTCAAATCCCGGCTTGGGTACGGGCGCTCGTGGTGATTTTAACCACAACAACGTAGTTAATAGATTTCACTGTACAATGTATATAGTCTGTCTGAGGCCAATCAGGTTTTTTCAGAAGTGTCACATCAGGTTTTATTAAGTAGGTCAGTATTTGTATAAAAGTTGGATAAGGTTGCCTTACGTGGATTTGAAATTAAGATTACCCTAGTCGAATCCGATCAGTAACATTTCAGGTGGCCTTTGGTAGTAATGCATTATCGTAATCTGATCAGCGATGGATGCGAAATAAGGCTAACTAATTTTTACTCAGGCATTTTAGTACTAACTTCTATAAATATTTATTACTTTTTAATAAAAGAATATTTTTATTCTGTTATAAAATATTTTAACAATTTACCTTATAAATTAGTTTTCAGTTTTAAAATTTTCCCCTAATCATGTTCTGTATTTTGTATGTAAAAGTCTCTTCAAAAATGTTATCTGATATATTTAACAATCTTTTAATAACTAAAAATAACTCTGTTTAGATTTGTTTCGGACCTATAGATCCGTTTTATATCAGTTTTATTTTGTGAAACTATGAACTTTTTCTTATATATATTTTCTGATATATTTAACATTTTTACAATAACCATAGTACCACCAGTTTTTAGTCTAAATTGTTTAAAGTATAAAAGTTTTTATTAAGGTATTTAACAATTACCTCTCCACAGATTAGTCTGATCTGTAAATTAGTTTTAGATCCGATTTTGTTCATTTTAAAAATTACCTCTCAGATTTGTATGATCTCTCCATCAGTTTACAAAAGTGTTTTATCAGAGTTTCGGTATAATATTAATTCTTGGATTATATCTGATATATTTAAATAAAAGGTGTCACTAATAAAATTTTTATGATCAATAGATCAGTTTTACATCACTTTTTAATCAGTATTATTTAATTGTAATAAAGTGTTTAAGAGTTTTAAATGCATTAAATTCTCTTTAAAATTTTAAAAGTTAACTCTTTTCAGATTTTTATTATTTGTAAATCAGTTTCACATCAGTTTTTATTATTTTAAGAATTACCTCTCCTCAGATTTGTATTATTTGTATTAGTTTTATATCACTTTTTGATTAGAGTTGCTCGAACATATTTGTTCATGAATTCTATATGATATAAAAATGATCTATAATTACCGATAGGATCAAAAGATAAGTTTTTCAACATATATAGATATCATTTGATCCGAGTTTTCGGACATATTTAACAATTTTGCAATAACGTTTGAACATCAAAAGATTTGTATGATTTGTAGATCAGTTTTTGATGATTAACAGGTACAAACAACTAATAATATTTTCAGTGAATATTCTCTGATATATTTAACTATTTT
This sequence comes from Dryomyza anilis, assembly GCA_951804985.1. NCBI lineage: Eukaryota > Metazoa > Arthropoda > Insecta > Diptera > Dryomyzidae > Dryomyza > Dryomyza anilis. Next base: position 31,017,296 of record OX638131.1, read on the forward strand.
TAATCTACACTTAAACTATTCAGAAGATCAGTTTTACATCAGTTTTTCAACCGAGTTGTTTTCAAAAAACTGGTTTATAACTGGTTAATAATAAATAATGTCTTTTTAAAGATTTTATTAAATATTCTCTTATATATTTCCCTACAGAAAAGAAAAACCCGAGACAGACGATCAAATGCAAGTTATCGAGGAACCGAATCCAAGTCGTCAAAGTCCAGTTTCAACGGAAACTGGTGCTTATATACGGGGTATATCACATCTGGAGTAAGTTTAATAAAAACTTTTGTTTTTTATAAATAATATTAAAATAAAAATGTGTATATATTTTAGACATTCCAAGTACCTTTCGTCATTGCGCAAGTTCTTCTTTAATCTGATGCATAAGACACGTCTGCCCTCCGATGTCTATGCCCTGATGTTCTTGTGTGATTTTGTGAATTTCTTTGTGCTGCTCTTTGGTTTCACCGCATTTGGCGTAAGTTTTTGAAATTGTTTTCCAAAATTCTTTATTTTTTTTGTTTTTTATTAAAAATTTCTCTATCTTTTTAGTCACAACAAAGCGATGGTGATGGTGGTGTTCAAACATATCTTGCGGAGAATAAGGTGCCAGTTCCATTCCTAATAATGTTGCTGGTACAATTTGTGCTGATTGTCATCGATCGTGCATTGTATTTACGCAAAGCACTTATCTACAAGATTATCTTCCACTTTTCGTCGGTCATTGGCATCCACATTTGGATGTTCTTCGTGGTGCCCGCGGTCACCGAACGTAGTTTCAATGCATTGGCACCACCCATTATTTTCTACATCATCAAATGTTTCTATCTTTTGCTGTCGTCGTATCAGATTAAGTGCGGTTATCCGAAACGAATTTTGGGCAACTTCCTGACGAAGGGATTTTCGCTGGCCAATATGATATCGTTCAAGGTGTAAGTAAAAATGTCTTTAAAAAAAAAAACGTAGAATTGAATTTTAAAATTATTATATCAGAATTTTATGTATCTTTTATTTATTTCTATGAATCATTCATTAATATTTGTTATTAGATGATTTTAAAAATTAATTTATTTTCTATAATTATTTTATGTAATATACAATTAACATTCTTATATTTGCATTCATTAAAATTATGCAAGATTCATTAAAATAATGAATTAATCATCATAAGTTCATTGCAAATATTAAGGTTTCACAAAAATTATTAAATTCATTATATTGATGAATATTTTCCTAATAATCCGTAATATGACGCATTATATATATGAATAATGAAATCTTATGTGTGAATAATGAATCTGTTTATCAGATTTAAGAATTATTTATAGAAAATAGAATAACAAACAAATACACTATATTACTATGCTACTCGTGCATTAATAATTCATAGTAAACATGGAAATGTTCATCAATATTATGCACCATACATCAATTTCATAAATAAATACATCACAGTCCAATAACAAACAAATACACTATATTACTATGCTAATCATGCATCAATAATTCATAGTAAACATGAAAATGTTCATCAATATTATGTATCATACATCAATCTCATTAATCCATACATCACAGTAAGACGTGTTTCTTTTAGTTAAGTTTGTTTATTTCTATTATAAACGAAATGTGAAGAATTTAAAAGTTATTTGGATATTAAATGAAAAATAGATTATCGTTCATAAAGTTCATTAATTTGATGAATTCTATCGTCACTATCATGATAAAGGGGCGAATGTGTAATTTTTGAAATATGCGTTTTTTACAATTTTGAATGTAGTTTTTTCTTAGGTATACTGTGCTAAAATCGTGTGTGGTTTCGTTGGATATTTCTAGCCACAAAAGACAAAACCAAAAGGGCGAATTCGAAAAAATTGAAAATGTTGTCATGCCAAAAGGGCGAATCTTTTCGTTTTTTTTGCCATAACTTTTCATTGGTATAAGATAAAATAGTGGTGTCAAGGCATTAATTGTTTGTTTTTAAATCACCTATCGATCATGATCATTAATTTAAAATATTTTTTTGAATTTTTCTAATTTGCAAGAAAAATGTTTGGCAAATTATTTTTAAATAATGGTTAAATAATCGATAGGTGCTTTAAAAAGAAACAATTAATGCCTTTACATCACTATATTATAATGCAACAGAAAAGAGTTATAGCAAAAAAACGAAATGATTCGTCCCTTTTGGCGTGACAAGATTTTCAATTTTTCAAATTTCTTCGTTTTTTGCTATAATTTTTTATTAATGCAAGATAAAATATTAGTGTAAAGGCATTAATTGTTTGTTTGTAAAGCAACTATCGATGGGCATCATTACTTAAAAATATTTTGCCAAACATAATTTATTGCAAATAACACTACACAACAAAATGATAAAAAAGTTTGCGCAGTAAATTCCATTATTTTTGTATTATTGGAAATGACTCTCAGATTTTGAATATATGAATTATATATGGATAGGTTTACGAGATTTCGGACAATATCTTTTGTACTGAGCTTTCACATATATTTGTAAATATCTCGCGTTTAATAAAACCCATAAACTCAATTGTTATATCGAATGAAAGATAATTAAATATTCAATAAACATTTCTTACAATAGTTTGGAATTGGTTTACTGGTTTAAGAAAACTCTATAGAAGAACTCGAAAAATGTCAGTTTTGTCGACCAAAATTTTATTAAAAAATGCATTTGAAAAATGGCAAATAATTAAAAACGCAAGATGATGCACAGTTTGTAACATTGCAAAATTAGCCTGTACATTTTTAAAGAAAATGATGTAAAAATAAAAGAAATCTATGGATACGTTTTGAGAACAGAAAAAATCATATGAAAGCATTACAATTTGGTATTAACTAAAAAAAATCGCATAATATGTTTATACCCTATACCCATTGGTTACAAGTTATAAAATATATGTGAGGATATTTTAGGGCCTCTTAGTAGTCGTGACTGGTATGAAAAGTATATATTTTCTTGGTCAACATCACTTTCCGATTCGATTTAGATATGACCGTCTGTCTGTCCGCCTATACACGATAACTTTAAAACTGCTATTTCGAATGATGTAAAATTTATTTTCAATATATGTTAGTAGAATAGTAATTCGAAGTTCGAAAATGAGTCGATTTAGTCAACGTAATCTACTACATCCACTACGAAATATGGGTTTACTTTTTAGGATCACATATCCGTTATGTATTAAAGATAAAGTTATAAAATTTAAAATTAATTACCAGCATTCATCTATCAATAGGTGCTCAAAAAATAATCGTGATTCGCTCACATTTTTTATTTTTTATTTTTATGCCTATTTGTATAGCACTCAACTATATTGCCTTCACATAACTTTTTTTATCCTCAAATGTTACCCATATATTTTTGTCATTTATAGCTCAATTTCTTCGAAAGAGTGTGAACTAATTTTGAAAAATTAAAATTTGTGTATCATCTTACTTTCTCGATTTTTTTCCATTTTTTAAAATTAATTTTTTCTTAAATTTTTGTTGAATTTTTGTTTTTTCAAGTTCTCCTTGCGAGTTCTCTTAAACTAATGAACCAATTTAAAAATTTTCTAAGAAATGTTTATTCGATATTCAATTAACTTTCATTCGATATAACATTTGATCATATGTGTTATTTAAAACGCGAGATATTTGCAAATGTAGATGACCACCTTTATGAAATCTCGGTTCAAAAGTTATTAACCCATAGTTTATATACCTATCCAAAGAAACATTATTAAATCATATTTTTGGAATAAGGGCGCCATTTTACATAATACAAAAATAACCTTGACTGTTGCGCAGAATGGCTGTTGTAAAGTGTAACAAATGGCAAATTAATGTTTGACAACTTATTTTTAAATAATGATGCCAATCGATAGGTGCTTTAAAAACAAACAATTAATGCCTTTACATCACTATTTGATCTTGTGTTAATAAAGAGTTATAGCATAAAAAACAAAAATATTTGCGTTTTGGTCAGGTTATAAACACACAAAATCCGTATTTATAATTAAGTAAGTTATCGAAATCCAAAGATTTTTTATATGCGTTATAATAATTGATACATAAATCAAAATAACAAAAAAAAAAAAATTAAAAATAAAAATTTACTAATTTTTAAAGCATTACAAACTTTATAATTTGATTTTCCAACATTTTTAAAAATACACACTCCCTAGTAGAAATTTACCATATTAGAGTATAGATGATAATGTCTGGATCATGATCGTCATGTAACTGATCGGGTTATGACAAGGAAAAAATGCAATGCTTAGTTCCCTGTAATGACCCTATTACAATTTCTGCAAGGGTTCGTCCGTTTGGCATGACTGTGACGATATGTAATATGATAAATCTTTGTAATAAAAATAACTAATATAATTATATATGGTCAAGAATAATAAAGATGGTAACTTTTTATACATCATATAAATATAAACTATTCATCAACATTTTGAATTTTAATGAACAATTTCATTAATTTAATGAATTATTTGTATTTAATGAATATTAACTTATATAAATATTTTAAATACAATTATTCTTAAAATATTAAATTTAAATCATCTTCAAATATAAACGATTCATCAATATATAAATGATTCATCTGTAATATAAACGATTTATAGATGTAATGAATTATTTGCATATGATGAATATTGGTAAAGAAACCTATATAATAATTTTTGTTAAAGTATAATAATGAATATATAGATTTATTAATCAACATATATTTAAAATATAAACGATTCATCAATATGTAGACTTTTTTATGTTTTAATGAACAAATTCATTAATCTGATGAATTATTTATGTTATATTTAATTTAAATAAAAATTGAGAAAATCAATTATGAATATCTAAACAATTGTTCAATATGTAGAATTGTCGAGTTTTTAATAAACAAATTCATTAATCTGATCAATTAAGATATTCAAGAGTTATGTGTTTATTGATTATATTCTTTAAATACAAACGATTCATCAGTACGAAGAATTGCTTATATTTTAAAGAATAAATTCATAAATCTAATGAATTACTTATATTTAAGTATTATAATGAATATATACATTTATTTATAATTTTTTAAATATGCAATAAATGATTCATCAATATATAGAATTGCTCGTGCGCAAATTAATTAATTTAATGCATGATTTTTATTCGCTACAGCTACATGCAAATGCCATTTTTGTACGAACTGCGCACCATACTCGACTGGGTCTCCACCGACACCACAATGACCCTCTTCGACTGGCTCAAAATGGAGGATATTTTCTCCGATATCTACTTCATCAAGTGCAGTCGACAAATGGAGACAGATTTTCCCGCAATACGCGCACAAAAGAAGGCACTTCTGACAAAAATGATAATGGGTGGCAGCATTATACTGATCATTGTGATCTCGATATGGGGTCCATTGTGTTTGTTTGCACTCGGTAATGCGGTGGGTCAGTCAAATGTACCCTATGAAATATCGACTAAAATACGTATTGGACCCTATGACCCCATCTATGATACCAACAATCGCGAGAGCATCTATACGTTTAATGAGACCATGTTCTCGAGTATGAAGGAGGCATATTCCCAGGATAAAAGCGCCTTAACATTTTTAACCGGCTACGATGCGACGGATATTGCGGCAATTGGCTTGGCTGGCAATTCGCCGTCGCTGTGGAGTATATCGCCGCCAGACAAAGAACGGCTTTTGAGTGATTTGAAAAATAGTAAGTGGGATATTTCTCATTAAACACATTGATTTTGATAATTCAAATTTAAAGAATTATTAAAATTATCAAAAAAACAATTTAATTAAAATTGAAAAGTATACATTTTATGAGATATACATTTTATGAAATCAATACTAAATATTTGAATAAAAACTCTTTTCAGATGTTACCTTAATTGCGCGCTTCACCTACTCACTGACACGCATTGCACCTGCCAAGGATTTAACGGGCATGGTGAGTAACGAGGTCACTGTTCCACTTGACGAAAAGTTCAATGGACGTGAGGCAATGATCAAAATGCTTGAGGGCACAAGTACCTCAGAGGATGTAACGATATTCAAAATATTGCCCAAGTTTATAAAGGTCCTCAATTCGGCCGAAATGTTTATCGTGCATCAGATGATGCCCAAAAATACAGGTACGTCTTTAATACTATATACTAAATTTTTGATATAATTTTTATATAATTTTTTCAAAAAATTTAAACGAATTTTTTTTTTCAATAGTTAAGTTAAATTTGAGTATTTAAAAAAATGCTAATATTGTAATCAAATTCCTCAACATAATGAATCTAAAATCGAAAAAAAAGATATTTTTTGATTTGAGATCTAAAAATGAATAATAACGATATTGAAAAATAACTCCATGTTTTTGTTTTACAATTCTATATATATATAGTATTTATTTAATAATTAGTTTTTTTTTTGTTTTTTAGTTTATCGTCCGCTGACCATTAGAATGCAAGCGAAACTGGATTCGCCCAATGATTACTGGTGGGAAATTAAGGAATATTGCAACGACACATTCTACACAGACAAATTGAGTAAATTGCCGCTTGCCAACTGTGATTCCGGCATCGTCATGTACACATTCAACGACAAAAAGTTCCCTTCGACGTTTAGTTTTCTGACAGCCGGAGGGTAAGCTATGAAATAAATTAAATATTAAAACTGGTGATGCGCATGAGACGAGAATAGTCTCGAATGAAACTCAAAATTTGACACAAGATTGGAAATTAAGTTTGATAATAATTTCCCAGTCTGTCATGTCTCGCAGCCTTTCGATGACTTCCTCGAACTAAATTCGATAAAAAAACGTTCAATCTCGTGATGACGTTTCTAATTTTCAAAATTTATCATACATTCAAATTTACGGATAATGTACGAGATTTAAACACATTGATATTGCAGTTTTTTTTGGAAGTAATCTCAAACTTTGACTATTTCTTTTTTTCTATATCGATTTTATTTCGTAAAATATCTCGTACCTTTTTGTCTAATTTGACACTTGATATCGTCACGGCAACGTGTCTGATATCGTGTGAATTATCTTGCATTTCGTAATGAACTCGTCACGATAGCGAAACGATTGGCATACTGGGTTATAATGCACTCAGAAAAATATCGTATTAAAATTGGTCAATAGGACAGTTATTAATTCAATAGTATACAAACAATAAATATTTTCATATAAATAAAAAACAATTTAATAGTATTTAATAGTATTTTGTAGTATTTAATGGAATTTACCTATTAAAATAATAATTTATCGTATTGACTAATTTTAATAGCAAAAAACCATTGATTTTATAAAATTTTTTTTCTGAGTGTGCTTTCAGAATACATGACGAGATTCGATATTGAGTCTCGAAAATCGCGCTAGTGCACATCTCTAATTGAAACGCAAACGAATAACGACAAGACAAAATTTAAGGTTACGGTTTTAAAAATCAGAAAGGTGTCATGTTAATATTGGTTACTGTTTAATTTTCAATATGAAATACTAAACTGTTTATTTGTATTTTTTGTCAAATCGTCGCTCACCAATTATAATGTCGTTAATTCTTATGAATATAGGACATTATATATCCGGCACGACAAAAAATTGAGTGTTATACCTTAATTGAATGGTCTCTGCAGTAAGATTTTATAATCACAACTGTAAATTTAAATGGAAAAGGCAGTTTAAAAATAGTTTTCAATAAGAGCGCCACAAAAGTTTTTTTTCAAGGGTTTTTCAACAGGGACGCTACAAAAGTAGAGCGACAGGGACAGCAAACGACACCATATTTCTTGCCGCTCTTTTGACATTTCTCTTCAGTAAGGTTTGCCATTTCATGATGGAAAGATATACGAGCCAACAACGATTTGGCTTATTAAAATTTACTACCGAAATTCGAATTCGTATATCTTTCCATCATGAAATGGCAAACCTTAAGAGAAATGTGAAAAGAGCAACAAGAAATATGGCGTCGTTTGCTGTATCTTTCCATCATGAAATGGCAATCCTTAAGAGAAATGTGAAAAGAGCAACAAGAAATATGGCGTCGTTTGCTATCCCTGTCGCTCTACTTTTGCAGCGTCCCTGTTCGAAATGATTCCCATATTCTGTTGTAAAATCAATTTAGTCTACTTATATATTTTTATAACAAAAACATTTTGAAAATATCATTTAACAGCATCATCGGTTTGTATACCACATTTGTGTTATTGGCATCGCGCTTACTGAAGTCATTCATCGCTGGACAAAATCGAAAAATCATGTTCGAAGATCTTCCATATGTTGACAGAGTTCTCCAACTGTGCCTTGATATTTATTTGGTATGTATTATAAATACTCTATTTTTCAATATATAATAAAAAAAATATTATTAATACAAAAAAAAAAACTACAAGTTTTCTTAAATTTAAAAAATCAATAAAAAATAGAAATTAAAATCTCCTTTAGTTTTGAGATCATCGATTAAAAATTGACAGATACATACAGATTTTTGTAAATGAATATTCGGCATTTTGAAAATGTATTTGGTGACTTTTCGTTCTACAACGACGATATTATCTATCCCTAGTAGAAATTTTGGTAGAGCCATGGTCATGAAGTGATCATGTCATTATTTGAGGTGATCGGGATATGACGAGGCCCATAATGTCCTTGTAACGCAGTGTGCTGATCATGTATTGACCTCAGGCCATGATCATGTACTGATCGGGCAATTCCCCATTTTAATATTTACCCGACAATTGCCTTGTCTGAGCCCGTGCATAATAGGGTTTCTCTCATTAATCTCGATCATTGCCTGATACTAATTTCGTTATGAGGAACAAATAATGTAGCTATGATCGGGAACATTGACTGTTTAGATAATGTAAACCCTGCTATGCTAAGCATGATAAGAGCATGCAAAGGCAATGATCATATTTTCCCTAATAGGGCTTACCCAACGAAAACCCGATCATTTCCCTATGGCGCATCGGGAAAATTTCTACTTGTACGTATATATAACAATTAATATTAATAGAAAGCAAAATCGTAATTCAATCAAAATAATGAATGTATTTACTAATTAATTAATTGTATTTACACATTTTTTGAATATCAATACAATTAAATTATTAATTGTATATACTACTTTTATTTCTTAATTTTGATATATTCATTTTTTAACATTCAACTTTGATATTTTCTCTTTTTTTTTCTTGTGGATTTCATTTTGTACCGTGCTGATTCCGAAAATGCCATCAGTTTTGTCAAATTGGCTCTACTTTTTGAGATATAGCCCATTTCTCAATTTCCCATTTTTTTGGTCTTCTTTTATTTGTAAAATTCCAACAAAAGAAAATAATGAAATCATGAAAATATTGCAGTACATTACAAAAATTTGATTTAATGCGTGAACAAATTTGTTTCTGAGATAAAAGCAAAATAAACTCAAATTTGTTCAAAAAGTTGAAAGTTTTGATTATAAAATACGTTATTACTTAGTGGACAAACATTTAAAAATTATGTTTTTGAACTTTTATGTGGCGCCGATTATCCTCTTTAAAACCCCATTTAGAAAAATATTTTATGAAAATTGCTTAAAAAAATATAAATAGAATATTAATTAAACACAACATTTTTTTTTACTTGATAAATTAAAATCTGCAAAATTTATAAAATCAGAAAAATTATATTAACCAAGTAAAAAATTGTTGGATTTATTTAATCTAGTAATTATAACTTTTTAACCAAAAGTCGTAATTTATTTTCTTAAATGGGGGTTTAAAAAGGATACCTGCCACTATATAACTTGGCATAAAAATCATTTTTAGCATTTTTCTTTCCTATGTAAAAATGTGTTTCATTCATAACATTTTATTTATTTTTTGAAAAATTTTGAATTTCTTTTGCTTATATCTCGCAAACAAATTTTTTCACGCATAAAAGCCAATTTTTATTTTGTGTCGCAAGGTTTGCTGCATCTAATATCGAAAAGATAATTTCATATACTTTCAGACAAAGATAATAGTTTGGCACTACAGTTCTATACGAACTTAGGCCGAGCTCTCTCACCATTTTGAGCTGTGCGTGTTACATTTGTACTCAAAGTGGTGGGACCTACAACTTATTGCCGAATCCGAACGGCGGGTGAGAGCTTTTCATAGGCAATGTTTACTCTCGTAGGTTTGCCATTTACTGCCGAGAGGTAGCGCGGTATAGAAAAATGTTTCTATAAAAAGATGTTGTTAGCCCCAGTCCAGGTTTGAACCGGGGACCTTTCGGCTCGCAGTCCAACGCACGAACCACTGAGCTACCGCTTTCAGACAAAACTGATGTAATTTCCGGAATCAGCGCTACAAATGTATCCAATATTTGCTGTAAATATTACTGCACCATGTCAATATTTGAATTTTTTTCGGGCATCTGATGTTTATAAAATTCGATCTAAAATAGATAGTTTCATTTTAAACTCAATTTTAGATTTTGATAAAAAAAAATATATTTAATTGATCCAACTCAAAGTAATATTAATGTAAAACAAACTTTAATTGGTTTTACAATATAAATTAAGAAAATGTCTATTAAATAAATTTCTACCAAATTAAAATTTTAATTAATAATAATAATAGTTTGGCGCTATAGTCCTGTATAGAACTTCGGCCGAGCTCTCTCACCATTTGAGCTGTGCGTGTTATATTTGTACTCAAATTTGTGACACCTACAGTTTATTGCTTTTCATGGGAAATGCTTTACTGTCGTAGGTTTGCCATTTACTGCCGAGAGTTAGCGTCGCATAGAAAAATGTTTTCTATAAAAAAAGATTTTGGCAGTCGCTGGGGATCGAATTGAGGACCTTTTGGCTACTTTTCGCAACTAATTCATATTACTAAATAATTTATTAATAGTCAATAACAAATTTTATATATATAACAACTTAAATATCAATATAACAAAAAAAAAGTAATTAAATTTTTTCAAATTAACAATTTCTCATTAGTACGAATATTGAATACAATGCAATTAAAAGTTACATAGACAGACTTACAATTAAAAATTTATTGCATTGATTAACCTTTTTGTTATAATTACACAGCTTCTTTCTGTGTATTAAATGTGAATTTCCTGGAGGAAAATAAATTAATTTAGTTATTTTTTTTTTGTTCTACATGTAGAATTTAAATTGAACTAAACATCTATATAAACATCATGGCAAAACATTACCTATGAAAAGCTCTCACCCGCCGTTCGGATTCGGCAATGAACTGTAGGTCCCGCCGCTTTGAGTACAAATATAACACGCACAGCTCAAAATGGTGAGAGACCCTAGTAGAAATTTTGGTAGGGCCATGGTCATGAAGTGATCATGTCATTATTTGAGATGATCGGGATATGACGAGGCCCATAATGTCCTTGTAACGCAGTGTCCTGATCATGCACTGACCTCCGGTCATGATCATGTACTGATCGGGCAATTCTCCATTTTATTATTTACCCGACAATTGCTTTGTCAGAGCCCGAGCATAATAGGGTTTCTCTCATTAAATCTCGATCATTGTCATTTCGTCATGAGGAACAAAAAATGTAGCTATGATCGGGAACAATGACTATTTAGATAATGCAAACCCTGGTATGGTAAGCATGATAAGGGCATGTTAAGGCAATGATCATATTTTCTCTAATAGGACTTACCCAATGAAAACCCGATCATTTCCCGATGGCGCATCGGGCAAATTTCTACTAGGGGAGCTCGGCCGAAGTTCTTCTGTAGTGCCAAACTATATATATATATATATATATATATATATATATATATATATATATAAACATCTATAAATAAAATAAAAAAATCTACACGCTAAAATTTATTCGTTATTCAATATTAAAAAACTAAAAAAAAAAACGAATAAACAAATCGAGCTTTTTATTATGAATAAACAAATAAAACAATTTATTGATTATTTGGCAAAAGAATAAAAATAATTCATTTGTTATCTTTTATTTTTATTTGAAATAAAAATTTCCCAACACTGTCTCAGGTGAATTCAAAATGTTACTTTTCATTGGTTTGTTGTGACCAAGATTGAAGTTTTTTAGTTGGCTAAACCAATTAAATAATTCATATAACACTACATTTTCACTAAAATTACAACAAATATTGCTAAAATTATATTTCCCACTTTACCCAAGCAAGTGTTTCCCACTGCACCCAAGCAAGTGTTTCCCACTTTACTCCAATATTGCAATTTGATCGTAACTTAACCCCATTTAAGAAATGTTAAATTATTTGCAAAAATCCGTTTGTATTTCAAAAGATATATCCGATCATTTCCTAATTAAAAACTACAACGGACTTTAAAAAATAATTTGAAAAACTTATTTTTCACTTTTCGCGAAAAAGTTATCCATTTTATTATAACCATGGATTATGCCATGTTAAGAAGCACTTGACAATTGTTTTTATTTTTCTAAGTGCAAAATATGTTCAAAAATTGCAATTTCCTACATTAGCCCATTTCCCATTTTACTCCCCCCCCCCCAGTTTATTCTAATATTTCAAATTTGCAAAATATCACAAAAATAACAAAATATTGAAAAAAATATACTAAAAATTATAAAATAACTAATAAATAACAAAATATACAAAAGTTTTAATAGATATACCATAATATACACCAAAATACTTTTGTTATAACATATCTGTATTATTATTTTTTTTTTTGACTCTCTTTAGGTGCGAGAAGCACTCGAGTTCGCCCTCGAAGAGGATCTCTTTGCCAAACTGCTCTTCTTGTACCGTTCGCCCGAGACGATGATCAAATGGACGCGTCCCAAGGAGGAGGCGAACGACGACGAAACTGACACCGAGAGCATGCCGAGTCGTAATAGTCATCGTCGGCTGGAGCATCAATAACAACAGTTACTATGGCCCCAATATACGCTGATCAACTAAAACTGAAATGAATTGAAAACCAACTACAACACAAGAACTATTTACATTAATTACAACAAATGATGGAAAAAAAAACCAATCAAAACTAAAATTTAGTTTTCATAGCAATTAAGTAATTATTGAATTAGTTTGAGAATTTATACAGTTTTTTTTTTTTTTTTTTGATTTGATAGATGCTGCAGACAAATACATTTTTTTACCGTTTATACCAAAAAAAACGAAAAAAACAAAAAAAGAACTGCCGATATTATGCACAGGCCAAACTCAGTGCAGAGTCTCATTAGTAATTGTGAAAATGTGTCTTGAGTTTCGTTCTAATAACTGATAAAAAGGCTTTGAAAATTGATGAACAATTTTATGAAATCTTTTAAAGAATTCACAACACTAAACTACAAAAAAATACAGATTTTGTTGGCCTGTGCTTTATTGTAAACTAGAAAGAAAAAACAAAACAAAAAAAAACTAAAAACAAAATATAGAAAAACGAAGAACATATATAAAATCCACAAACTGTAAAACTATATAGTGTATTAAGCTAAAAATGAAAATTATATATATAAATATTACCTATAATTGTAAATTAATATAAAAACAAAAAACAATAATTTAAATAATGAATAATTGAGAACTCATATTCAGGGATTTTTAGCATTTTATACATGTGTTTATAATTGTTTGTTTTATAAACTAATTTGAATTTCTAAATATTATTTTTTGTATCAACAAAATATTCAATGTATCACACACACTATAAACAAAAACAACAAAAAAATGTTACACATTAAATACATATTTTTCATATACATACTATATAATTAATTCAAATATATAGCAATATTATAAACTACATTTAAGTTAACAACGAACAAACTGCAACTAAAAAGTGTTAATTAATTTAATATTTTTTTGTTTTGTTAAAACTATTACTTTGATATTATTGTATGTATGAAACGAAAAGAAAACTAAAATATATTGTTATTTGTATTGTTATCTAAGGCAAAAAAGAAATGAAATCAGTTTTGAGAAACTCAAAATCCGTTAAATATTGAATACAATAACATATAACTTATTTGCTTAACATATAACTTAAAAAAGAATACGCACAAAATGTACGTAGGTTTTAGCGAAGAAATTTACAATATTATTTACAAAATTTAATGGTTCAATTGTTGTACTTAATAGCGCTGGATTTAGCGTTTACAACTGTATACCAAGTATTTCTCGTATATCCTACAAAACTGTTTTTAAATGCGAAACTCATTTTTCTTTTGGTGTCTCTATATATAAATTTTTAACTCAACCATTACATATTACATTTAGTTTGTATTATATACTAATAGAAAGTGTAAATATCACCCTTTCTATCGATATATAATTTGTCTTACTAGAACTGTAACAAGTTAAGCTATACTTCATATCGTCAATGTTATGCCAAAGCGGCGAATGTGCCTCTTTTAAAAATATGGGAAAATCAAATTTTAATGTTTGAAGTGCTTTAAATATTAGCAAAATATTGTTTTTTTTTTCATTTTTTGTTATTTTGGTTTATTTATCAATTATTATAACGTATATAAAATATCTTTAGATTTGAACAATATACTAAATTATAAATACGGATTTTGTGAGGCTATATCCTGCCCAAAACGCAAATATGTTTTTTATTTGTGCTATAACTCTTTATTTGCGCAAGATAAAATAGTGTTGCGAAGGCATTAATTGTTTGTTTTTAAAGCACCTATCGATTGGCATCATTATTTAAAAATAATTTGCCAAACATAAATTTGCCATTTGTTATTTGCATGAAAAATGAATGTTTGGCAAAATATTTTTAAGTAATGATGCCAATCGATAGGTGCTTTACAAATAAACAATTAATGCCTTTACACCAATAATTTATCTTGCACCAATAAAGAGTTATAGCTAAAAAACGAAGAAATTTGAAAATTTGAAAATCTTCTCATGCCAAAAGGGCGAATTTTTTCGTTTTTTTGCCATAACTCTTTATTTGCGCAAGATAAAATAGTGTTGTAAAGATATTAATTGTTTATTTTTAAAGCACCTATCGATTGGCATCATTATTTAAAAATAATTTGCCAAACACTTTTTTTGCAAATGATAAAAATTCAATAAAATATTTAAAAATAATGATGCCAATCGATAGATGCTTTAAAAATAAACAATTAATGCCTTTACACCACTATTTTATTTTATACCAATAAAAAGTTATGCCAAAAAAACGAAAAGATTCGCCCTTTTAGCATGACAAGATTTTTTAATTTTTCGAATTCGCCCTTTTGGTTTTGTCTTTTGTGACTAGAAATGTTCAACAAAAATACACAGAATTTCGGCACAGTATACTTGAGGAAAAACTACATTCAAAAATAGAAAAAAATACAAAAATTACACATTCGCCCCTTTGACATGATAGTAACGATATGATTTAAAAATATTCAAATTTTACAAACTAAAGTTTTTCGAATAGTTAATTCAATTTTTTTTACTCCATTTAATTTTTATTTATATTCTTCAATAAAACGCTAATCTATTTTGCGTTAAATAACATATCAAATGCTGAAATCAAACCAAATTTGACAGAGCTATAAATAAAAATGTGCAGAACATACTCTATTTTACTACATTAATCTCTATTTTACATACTCTATTTTACTACATTAATCTGGTTCTGCATTAATATAAACCTTTTTTTTGTACATTCAAAATTTATTAAATTTAAATGTTTAATATTTTATTTGAAGTAGAATTGGTTACTGTTTAATCTTTTAATATAAATAAAAAAAAAGTTTAAAGAAAAGATTGCTGAAATTCTTATCAAAGTTAAAAATTTATAATTTATATAGTTTTTTTTTAATTTATAATTTTTATTAATTCAATTTTGGTTCGATTTCAGAGTTTGCTATCTTGTTGAATTCCAAATCGATTTACGTTTCTTGTAAAATATAAAAAAGAAATATAGAAAAATAGACAAAATGGAAAAATAAAATATGAAAAATTTGATAATAGGACTGCAAAACTTAATTTGTAATTCAAACAGTTTAATCAATATGTTTTGCTTCATTTTATTTTTTATTGATATTTTACAATTAAACACTAAACTATTCTGCGTGAAACAAGATATCAATGACTAAAATCAATTTAAATTTCAGTGAGTTCTACATAAAAATGTGCAGTGTTTACTCTATTGTACTATATTGAAACTATTGAACTCGCTCAAATTTTGTTTAATTTAAGTGCTTAATATTTTATTTGATGTAAAATTAATTACCGGTTTATCAATTAATATAAATACAAATTTAATGCAGCGTAAAGTTTGGTAAAATTGTCATAAAATTGTAATTTACACAATTTATGCTTCACTGCACAGAAAGAAATAATCGACGTAAATATAGCAACCGTTATTAATTGTATTCATTAATTAATTCAGCAATAAAATTCACTAATTTATTAAAAACATTTGCTATTCTTCGTTAAATCAGCAACTACGTTTGCTAATATGAATATTTCTACGTCAATGCAGCAAATTAATTAGACGGCGTAGTTTCAGCAATCATATTTGCTAAAACTGCGCCGACTAAATTATATGCTGCATTGACGTACAATTATTCTTATTAGCAAACGCAATTGCTTAGATAACGAAGAATAGCAAATGTGTTTTTATTAAATTAGTGAATTTCATTGCTGGTTCGATTAATGCATGCAATTAATATCGGTTGTTAAATTTACGTCGGTTGTTAAATTTACGTCGATGAAATTATTTTAAACATACTAAACGCTATTTCAGTGATTGATATTTTATTGTGTGCAAAATTGAATAAAGTTTTCTTGTAAAATATAAAATAAAAATAGAATGTACTTAGAAATAAAATTCGTATCAATGTCAAAATGAAGGAATTTTATAAGTTTTAAAATTTCGATTAGTTTTGTAATTTAATTTTGTCAGTTTAAGTCAGTATAAAAATGAAAATGCACATTTTTTTTCACTTTCAAATGATGTATTATACAATATAAGCTTAATATGTACAACTTGAGTTAAAATTTATATAAAGCAACCAAAACGTAAAACTGTTATTCATCCCTAGTAGAAATATACCCTTTTAGTGTATACATGATAATGTTCAGATCATGATCGGAAAAAATGTAATGATCAGTTCTCTGTAATGACCCTATTACAATTTCTACTAGGGATGTTGAAAAACCTAATTTGAGGCTATATTAGAAATTGCGGGTATATGTAAAACTATCCAGCATGTCTTCACTTTGGAACGAATTTACAGAAAAATAAACGACGTAAATATAGCAACCGATATTAATTGCATTTATTTTAATCAATCCAGCAATTAAATTCACTAATTTAATGAAAATATTTGCTATTTTTCGTTATAAAGCAATTACGTTCGCTAAATTGAATATTTGTACGTCAATAAATAATTTAGTCGGCGCAGTTTTAGCAAATATTATTGCTGAAACTGCGCTGACTAATTAATTTGCTGTATTGACGTACAAATAGTCATATTAGCAAACGTAGTTGCTGATTTAACGAAGAATAGCAAAAGTTTCCATTAAATTAGTGAATTTCATTGCTGTATTGATTAATGAATGCAATTAATATCAGTTGCTAAATTGACGTCTATTATTTTTTTTTGTGTTCAATTGAATTTGTTATTTGCTGTACTAAAATTTAATTTTAGAACTTGATTTTTCAATTGAAACCTTTTTTTGCAATAAAATTCAATCAGTTCAAGTTCTACAAAACGAATTCAATTTGATATTTGTGTTTAAAATATTATAAATTTCGAGTGTATTACTGTGTATTATATTGTAAACATATTATATTAAATTATACAAAAACCAATTTAAATTTTTTTTCAAACTTCAGCTTAATTTGAAACTCAATACAAACCAAATTAAAATTTAAAATGCTTCTCCTCAATAACTACAGCACTTTAGACACATATTTCAAAACTTTTTTTTTATATTTCAACTCATTTTATTATACAAAACTTTATAGCAACGAGTACTACTTTTCAAAATCAATTTAAATTTATAATAATTATAAAGAAAATGCTTTTTAATTTCAAAAAAAAAATCTAAATAAATTGTTTACATTTATTATAATTATAAATATAGCTTATAAAGAAAAAAAAGAAGGTTTTATATATATTTTTGATAATTGCTGCTTACATTAAAATCAAAATATATAAATATTAAAGGGTTCTTGTTTGTTTATTGGTCAACTTTAAGCCATTAGTTTCTTGAATCTAAAACATTTCTTTGATAATTCAATAAAATATATAAAATTATGTGACGCCCCCAGTGCTTCAATTAAATTCGCTTAAATCATGTTCGTTGTTTTAAAAATGCTGTTTTATTTAAAAAAAAAAAGCAATAATAAAATTGTACAAATGCGTTTTTAATATAACACAAACAAAACAAATAAATGCTTGTAATAAATATATAAATATTTGCCTTAATTGTTAATGCAGCATAATGCGTAATAGTTTTCATTTGTAATAAAAATTATAATAAAAAATTATTATTATTATTATTGTTCATACATTTTTTGTACCGAATCATGTCCATATCAATACGTTGATTATGTATATAAATAAATATATGTGATTAAAATAAAAAATAAAATCATGGTTTTACTTCGAAAAGGCAGCACCATTTTTGAGGGGGTCCAAGAGGTCAGCTGGCAGTTTTTGCTATGTATCTTCTACAAATTTAATTTTAGCATAAAAATTATAAAATAAAAATTTAAAGTAAATTTAATTCTCTACATTTTATGTAAGATATATTTTTCTTATACAATTCACTGATTTTGAGATACAGCGCATCAAATGTTTTATTTCGATTTTTTGCTATAAAAACAACAACAAAAATTATTTTTTTCGTAATTTTTCATTATTTTTTGCAATACCTTTAAAATGACGTATAACACTTTGAAATCGAATAAACTTTATTTTTTTCAGTTAAATAAAATCAAGTGTATAACCCACGTTTTATTTATGAAATTTCGAGAAAAATGAAATCGCACAGATCTAAATTTTGCTTATGCAGAATTGTTGAGCAAGGTGTAAGTAGAAAAACTTTTTCTCTGTTGATCTCCAGATGCGTAGGCATCACTTTTTTTGAGAAGGTCAAAGAGGTCAGCTTGCAGTTTTTGCTATGTATCTTCTACAAATTTAATTTTAGCATAAAAATTATAAAATAAAAATTTAAAGCAAATTTAATTCTCTACATTTTATGTAAGATATATTTTTCTTATACAATTCACTGATTTTGAGTTACAGCGCATCAAATGTTTTATTTTGATTTTTTTTGCTACAAAAACAACAAAAAAATTAAATTTCTTATATTTTTTTATTATTTTTGACAATACCTTTAAAATGACGCATAACACTTTGAAATCGAATAAACTTTATTTTTTTCAGTTAAATAAAATCAAGTGTATAACCCACGTTTTATTTATGAAATTTCGAAAAAAATGAAATCGCACAAATCTAAATTTTGTTTATGCAGAATTGTTGATCAAGGTGTAAGTAGAAAAATTTTCCCTCTCCAGAACACCAGATGCGTAGATATCGACATTTTTGAGGGGGTCCAAGAGGTCGACTTGCAGTTTTTGCTATTTATCTTGTACAAATTTAATTTTAGCATAAAAATTATAAAATAAAAATTTTAAGATAATTTAATTCTCTACATATTATGTAAAATACATTTTTCTGATACGATTCACTGATTTTGAGATACAGCGCATCAAATGTTATATTTTGATTTTTTTTCTATAAAAACAACAACAAAAATTATTTTTTTTGTAATTTTTCATTATTTTTTGCAATACCTTTAAAATGACGTATAACACTTTGAAATCGAATAAACTTTATTTTTTTCAGTTAAATAAAATCAAGTGTATAACCCACGTTTTATTAATGAAATTTCGAGAAAAATGAAATTGCACAGATCATAATTTTGTTTATGTAGAATTGTTAATCAAGGTATAATTACAAAAATTTTCCCTTTCTTGCTTACCAGATGCGTAGGCATCACAATTTTTGAGAGGGTCAAAGAGGTCAGCTGGCAGTTTTTGCTATGTATCTTCTACAAATTTAATTTTAGCATAAAAATTATAAAATAAAAATTTAAAGATAATTTAATTCTCTACATTTTACGTAGATATATTTTTATTATACGATTCACTGATTTTGAGATACAGCGCATCCAACGTTTTATTTTGATTTTTTTGCTATAAAAACAACAACAAATTTTTATTATTTTTGACAATACCTTTAAAATGACGTATAACACTTTGAAATCGAATAAACTTTATTTTTTTCAGTTAAATAAAATCAAGTGTATAACCCACGTTTTATTTATGAAAATTCGAGAAAAATGAAATTGCACAGATCATAATTTTGTTTATGTAGAATTGTTAATCAAGGTGTAAGTAGAAAAACTTTTTCTCTCTTGATCTCCAGATGCGTAGGCATCACAATTTTTGAGAGGGTCCAAGAGGTCAGCTTGCAGTTTTTGCTATTTATCTTGTACAAATTAAATTTTAGCATAAAAATTATAAAATAAAAATTTAAAGCAAATTTAATTCTCTACATTTTATGTAAAATACATTTTTCTTATACGATTCACTGATTTTGAGATACAGCGCATCCAACGTTTTACTTTGATTTTTTTGCTATAAAAACAACAACAAAAATTATTTTTTTATATTTTTTTATTATTTTTGACAATACCTTTAAAATGACGTATAACACTTTGAAATCGAATAAACTTTATTTTTTTCAGTTAAATAAAATCAAGTGTATAACCCACGTTTTATTTATGAAATTTCGAAAAAAATGAAATCGCACAAATCCAAATTTTGTTTATGTAGAATTGTTGAGCAAGGTGTAAGTAAAACAATTTTCCCTCACCCGAACACCAGATGCGTAGATATCGACATTTTTGAGGGGGTCCAAGAGGTCGACTTGCAGTTTTTGCTATTTATCTTGTACAAATTTAATTTTAGCATAAAAATTGTAAAATTAAAATTTAAAGCAAATCTAATTCTCTACATTTTATGTAAGATAAGTTTTTTTTATACAATTCACTGATTTTGAGATTTAGTACGCCAAAGATTCAATTAAAGTTTTTTGATATTTAACAATAAAAAACGTAATAAAAATTATAATAAAATCTTAAAAATGCACTTAAACAGCATACTTACTTTTCTTTTTAATTCATATTTTAACAAATTTATCGAAAAACTGTTTTAAAAGAACAATTCTCAACATTGAAAAATAAAACTAAAATTCTTATTTTTTTTTTATATTTATTAACAATTTTTCGCACTTTTCTTTCGGTTAGTAAAAACTTAAAAATATTAGATTCGATTCCTGATTTTAGCAGCAACAAAATGCAGTTTTCGCTGTAACGCGAAAAACAGACATTTGACACAGTCGTTTCCAACTGCCACCTGCTGACAGTTAGTTGATGGAAACAGTTTTGCAGCAGTGCCAAAAACGCACACTACATCATTTATAACTTCAAAACCATGCCCAGCTGATGAAGAGGGTCTGCTTTTAGGTGATGCGCGTCGAACAATTTCGATAATATGCAAATGTTTGCTGTTCGGACGGCGACAACTCCACATCACCACCGGCACTCTGCTGACTCTGTTGACTGTGCTGACGACTGAACTGTACCGTAGGATAAACCTCCTCCCATTCGGACTCGGAACGGCTGAGCACACCACGCGTTCTGCAGTGTCTACGCAACGAGGCGGAACTGGAGGATGTCGCAGCAGCAGTTGGCATCTTGGCGTTGTGTTCCTCAATGGGTAGTGGATTATTCAACATATGCGCTACACTTTTCGACAACAGTATTGGTTTGATGCGATTGTAACCGCTGCAGCTCGGTTTGTAGCGCTCCAACTTCAACGAAATTCGCTCCATTTCGTGCGTCATCCAGCTTTGCATCGACCTGGTAGGCATTATAGTTGGTACGGCAAGGAATTTCTTAATTTTGCAAATAATATATAGCAGCGCGAAATTTCGTGCAGTTACTAAAGTGCTGCTGTACGGTTTGTGTTGCTTTTATAGTGCATTTTTTGGAGGATTTTTAAATGTGCAATCGATTATACTGCGTCTGCGCTTTGTTCTCATCAAATACTCAATTGTTTTGCTGTTCTTGCATATTAGCTACAATCGATTGACACCGCAGCAGCATGCCAATAGACAATTTTTAATGCGCTTAGCTAATTGCAGTCGTATGGCACTTGTAGACGGTTCAAGGCTTTTGCAATTTAGCCTCCAGAACCAGCCTCAAGGTTGCTAATTTTGTAATTCTTACACAATTCATTATGTATAATACTAATAAGTTTTAAGATGAAAAAATAGAAAACTATTTAAAAATTTTACAACAATTTTAATTGTGCATAAATTTAGAGATTTCAAAATACATTATTTAAATTTTTATATATAGCTGATTTAAACATAAATCCAAAAGGATCAACAAATAAAAAAATAAATTAAAAACTTAATTTTCCAAAAATTAATATACAAAATTTGCACTTATTACAATTGTCATTTTCTATGTTTTTCTCATTGTGCTTAAACACTATAAATCTAAACGGTTGGTTGTACAAGTGTTAATAAAATATATATAATTTAACAATAGGATAAGTCATGATATTATTAAACTTTGGCTGCAAAGAAATACTCTAAGAAACACGACAAGTCTCGTCGTGCACATCGCCATTGTTGAGATGTTCGCCATCGTGCGTATTAAAAGCGCCACCCTGCAGAACTTTGTTGACTGCCGCGCGTGCCAAATACCCTGTAGTCTCCGAGTAGACCAACGCATAGAAGACACTCATGTCGTTCTCTGTGTTTGCTTGAATTTTGTTGTCCTAAAATTGTAGCACAAAATTGCAGCATTTAATGTTTTGTCAGAAGATGTGTCTGTCTGTATTCGGAAAATTACCTTGCAATACATGGCGAATGCCTCAATCAGAATTTCATCCAAATTCAAGGCCTGCTTAAAGCGCAGCTCAGGATTGCTAAAAAAAAAATAAAAAAAAAAATATTATATATATCAAAAATATATATTTTTAATTGTTATACATTATAGTTAAAATAATATGTCATCTTTGTAGAACTAAAAGTCACCAACTACATTTTCAAAATGCCAATTAATCATTTACAAAAATCTTTATATATCTTACAAATTCTGATCGAAGATCTCAATATTTGTACCTAATGATCAGAAAATGTGAATCTATTAATTAGTATTTCAACTTTAAAAATCTATCAATTACTTTTTGTAATAATTACCAACAAAGTTCAAATTTACGATTTTCATAAAAATGTATTTGGTGACTTTTAATTCTACAACGACGATGTAATCAATTTAATTTGTTTGCATTAAAACGTAGTAAATTGAAGAATTTTCAATATGTTTATTATTAAAAACGTAGTAAATTCTAAAATTTTAAATATGTTTGTATTAATAACGTAATAAATTGAAGAATATTGCATATGTTTATTATTAAAAACGAAGTAAATTTGATAATATTGATTATATTTATAGTTAAATCTAGTTAATAATAAAAATTGTAGCAAATAACCTAGCATATTTAGGTGCTTTAAATATATTCTATCTATATATCGTCACTGTCATGCCAAAGGGGCGAATGTGCATTTTTAAAAATGTTGGGAAATCGAATTTTAAAGTTTGAAGTGCTTTAAAAATTAGCTAAATTTATATTTTTTTCAATTTTTTCTTTTATTTTGGTTTATTCGTCAATTATTATCATGTATATAAAATATCTTTAAATTTGGACAACCTACTGAATTATAAATACGGATTTTGTGAGACTATATCCTGATCAAAACGCAAACATTTTTGTTTTTTATGCTATAACTTTTTATTAGCGCAAGATAAAATAGTAATGTGAAGGCATTAATTGTTTGATTTTAAAGCACCTATCCATTGGCATCATTAATTAAAAATATTTTGTCAAACATTAATTTGGTATTTGCAGGAAAAAATGTTTGGAAAAATATTTTTAAATAATGATGCCAATCGATAGGTGCTTTAAAAACAAATAATTAGTACATTTACACCACTGTTTTAGCTTACACCAATAAAAATTTATCGCAAAAAAACGAAGAAATTGGAAAAATTAAAAATCTTGTCATGCTAAAAGGGCGAATAATTTCGTTTTTTTCTATAACTCTTTAATGGTATAAGATAAAATAGTGATGTAAAGGTATTAATTGTTTGTTTTTTAAGCACCTATCGATCTGCATCATTAATTAAAAATATTTTGTCAAACATTAATTTGCCATTTATTATTTGCAGGAAAAAATGTTTTTTATGATGCAGATCGATAGGTGCTTTGAAAACAAACAATAAATGCCTTTACACCACTATTTTATCTTATACCAATTAAATGTTATGGCGAAAAAACGAAAAGATTCGTCCTTTTGGCATGACAAATTTTCAATTTTTCAAATTCGTACTTTCGTGGCTAGAAATATCCAACAAAATGACATGCAATTTTGGCACAGCATACTTGAGGATAAACGACATTAAAAAATGTAAAAAAAAAACGCAAATGTCAAAAATTGTACATTCGCCCCTTTGGCATGATAGTGACGATATATAAAACTATTGGTCTGTCTGTCAGTCTGTTTGTTCCAGCATCACGTCTAAACCGCTCAACCGATTTTATTGGAATTTTGCACCAGGATACTATACGGAGGGTGACATAGGCTAGGTTTGGACAAATGGGCGTGACATTTCCCGTACAACCTAAACTTTCAAAACGATATAACTCTGCACTTACACCAGCTAAGAAGATGAAACAAAAAACACAAATACAATAAAAATATACAAAAGCAAAAACACAAATATAAAAGTAAAAGCACAAAACAAAAGCAAAAACAACAGTAAAATCAAAATCAAAAATATAACAGAAAAAGTAAAACTAAAACGGAAAATTTAAAAAAATACAAAAAGAAAAGCAAAATCAAAATCAAAAAAACAAAACAAAAACAAAATGACAAAAACAAAAGCAACAGCAAAAAGACAAAGCAAAAACACAAAAAGAAAAGCAAAAACATAAAACCAAAAACCAAAACACAAAATCAAACACACAAAAATAATAGCATAAACGCAAACAAAGCAAATACACAAAAACAATACCAAAACACAAACAAACGCAAAACACAAAAACTATAAGAAAACACAACGAAAATCAAAAACACACACACCAAAGCAAAAAAAATAAATGAAACACAAAAACAAAATCAAAAATAAAAGTAAAAATAAAAACACAAAAGCAAAAACATAAACATAAAAACCAAAGCAAAAAGAAAAACTACAAAACCAAAAACACAAAGCACCAAAAACACACACCAAAGCAAAAAAAATAAACGCAAACACAAAAACAAAACCAAAAATAAAAGTAAAAGTAAAAATAAAAACACAAAAGCAAAAAACATAAAAACCAAAGCAAAAAGAAAAACTACAAAACCAAAAACACAAAAGAAAAACAAAAACCAAAACAATAGTAAGAGATAAAAAGTTGTACAAAAACACGCAAATACAAAATTAAATGTTCAAAATTAAAAGCAAAAACAAAATTCAAAACACAAAGTCGAACAAAATTTATAAAAAAACAGAAATTCAAAAGCAAAGCAAAAATAAAAAAAAGCAAAAACAAGTTTAAAAATAAATAGAAAAAATAATTAAACACAAAAATATATTTAAAATATAAACCAGTTGGGAAGGTTAGATCACATGGGAAATTTTAAAGTAGGGACATTTTATAGTAGGTGTTATTATGAATATGATTATCAAAATTATAGTCGGTCTAAGCCGACTATAAATACCCTACACATATGTGTGGTTACCATTCAAAGTGATATATAGGTCACCAGGATATACGAATCCTGAAAATAACTACAAACATTCAAGCGCTGAAGAATTTCCATTCATTTGATACCCATATTTACAAATGGGTAGGTGTACCGAATTTCGATTTTTTTTTGGGAACCACAAGTCGTTTTGCGCGAAAACAATATTTCCAGGTATTTGAGCATTAAGTCAATATATATTTGACCAAAAAAGTTTAACAAAGCACGTATACAGTAAAATTCACCAGTAGATGTGTTTTATATGATAAATTTGAACATAAGTGGTCGGTTTACAGGTCATAATGGACTGATCATGCCCATTTTCACTGACAGACAGCGTAGATATATATTAGGAGTTTCATTTAGTTAGCTCTACTAGTTTTTCTGTAATCGTGATTTCAACAGACAGACGGACGGACAGACGGACGGACAGACGTACATTTTCCATACCGGAGATGCTTCCTTCTGGGTGTTACAAACGGCGTACCAAACTGAATATACCCTTTCAGATTAAATAAACTCAAATTGTTTACACAACAATAAGAACAAAACAATATTAAAATATTAACATAAATAAAACCCAATAAATAAATGGAAAAAAACAATAAAAAAGAAACAATTTAATATACCTTCATAAAAAAATATCTATAATACCATTTCTTTTTAAACGTATTTCAAATAACACATTCAATATCTATTTGGTTTAAATTAAAATACGCTGTTGCGCAAAATGAGTACGCAAAATCGATTATCAAGATTCATCGACTCTTGAATACAAACCCAGGAAATAATTGAACTGTACGGCCAAAACCATACGCTTACATATGTGAGCAAATGAGAGGATTGTTGATTAATAAGTACTTTTTATTAAGCGTACTGTACAATATAGTACAATACAGTATTTTTTTCGTTTGAGCCATATCTTTTATGGGCCATTTTCAGTATTTTAATTTCATATTAAACGAATGTACTAAAATAAGAGCTATTCATAAATTTATTAGCTTATTTTTGATTTCAACTCCACTGCAGGGTTGCAAATAATAAGGACAGAAATAGTAGTATAGTAGTAAGACCAAGGATGTGTCATTTTCGTTTCAAATCTACTTCAGCATTGCTTAAAATCAAGAAAAATCTACGAAATTCTACAAATAATGAACTAAAATATTAAATAATTAAATAAAAAATGACCCAACCACCAAAAAAAAGCCAAACCAGTTGGGAAGGTTAGATCACATGGGAAATTTTAAAGTAGGTGTAATTATGATAGTTAGGATTATCAAAATTATAGTCGGTCTAAGCCGACTATAAATACCCTACACATATGTGTGGTTACCATTCAAAGTGGTATATAGGTCACCAGGGAATACGAATCCTGAAAATAACTCCAAACTTTCAATCGCTGAAGAATTTTCATTCATTTGATACCCATATTTACAAATGGGTAGGTGTACCGAATTTCGATTTTTTTTGTGAACCACAAGTCTTTTCGCCGGAAAACATTATTATCATGTATTTTAGCATGATGTAAATATATATTTGACCAAAAAAGTTTACCTAAGCACGTATACATAAAAATTGATCTTTATATGTACATTTTATATGAGGTATTTGAACATAAGTGGTCGGATCATAGGTCACAATGGACCGATCTCGCGTAGGTATATTAGTAATCTAAGTTATAAGTTTCATTTTTCTAGCTCTTCAATTTTAAAAGTAGTAGGGATTTCAACAGACAGACAGACGGACAGACAGACGGACAGACAGACAGACGGACAGACAGACGGACATCGCTAAATCGACTCAGGAGGTCATGCTGATCAAGAATATATATACTTTTCCATACCGGAGATGCTTCCTTCTGGGTGTTACAAACGGCGTTCCAAACTGAATATACCCTTTCACTCTTAGTGTAGGGTATAAAAATGACAAATGCATTAAAAAAATTAGATGTCATCGAAATTCGAGCTCTCGTTATGACACTTTTGTAGTAAAGGGTTTTTCAATAAGAGCGCTACAAAAGTTTTTTTCAACAGGGACGCTACAAAAGTAGAGCGACATGGACAGCAAACGACGCCATATTTCTTGTCGCTCTTTTGACATTTTCCTTCAGTAAGGTTTGCCATTTCATGATGGAAAGATCTACGAGCCAACAACGAGTCGAAATTATTAAAATTTACTACCGAAATTCGAATTCGTATATCTTTGCTGTCCCTGTCGCTTTTGTAGCGTCCTTGTTGAAAAACCCTTTAAATGAGCGATATTTTATTATTTTTCTAGACGTCTTTCTTTTTTATAATACCGTGTAGAATATAAAATTTAATTTTACTTCTACTTGAAAATAGGTGGCTATTAAATTGAATAAACTTACCGATTTAATATCGTTGCGATAATGCACAACAGCTCCACCGTAATCTGTCTGCGTTCCGGACGATCAATGCAAATGAGCGTCTCTTCGACGAGCAGCGAGAATGATAATTCACCGCGCGACATGTTCGTTAAGGTGGGCACCGCCGGCAATAGATGACCCTGCGTGGATATGCCTTGCGGTGTACGTTGTAAGATTTCCCAGATTTTATTGTAGAAATTCGAGGGTACACGACAGAGGCAACCCTCCAGTTGGCGACGCTGCAATGTGGTGAGTCTGCAAAATGACACGAGTTATTATTTTTTAATATTTACATAAAATGAGTAACTATTTTTTGAGACATACTTTTCATCGGCCGCCCACTCGCTGACTGTCAACACCTTTTGCAGCAAGATGCGTACTTGATATGGTGACAAATTGTCGACGTCAATAGATTCGTGGCCGGAGATTTGCAAATAAATGCGCATGGCTTCGAGCACCCAACCGATGCGTATCTGCAAAGAGAAAATTAATACAATTTTAAATAAAATAAAAAAAATTAAAATGATTAATACGTCTTTTTCAGTTCTATAAATATTGAATTTTCATTCTACATAAATTTTAGCTCCACAAATACTATATTGCATCATTTATCTCTTTATTTGTTCACCTTTAATATGCCTCTGAACATAGAGGGATTGGTGGCTATCAGTCGGCCACAATAAAGCACCACCTCCTGCTGCAGCACCGCCTGTATAACATTGTACGGTTGTACACTCGTATACATGACATTCTGTATTTCGGCGGGTGTCATGGGCTTATCAAAGACCGTCTCCTTCTGGCCAATAACACCAACGGTCAGCTCTTTGCCATTGACCAGCACGGTGGTGATGAACGGACTAATGGAGTCGACTATATGATGCAGCAGCGACGAACAGTAGCGCACAGCACGCCAATAACGCAAAGAACCAGCACGATGATAGAGCTGTGTCAGTGCCTGATTGACATTGAGACCGTTCACCTCAAAATTGGGACCCTCGCGATTTAGCAAAATGCCCCACAGCTGACAGAGACAATAAATAGATTCGGTGCTGCGCAAAGCTTCGATAATTTCATGCGTTGCTTTGTGATTGTAATGCTAAAGAAAAATACAAATTATTTTAAATAAAATACTAAATAAAAACAGCGCAAACCTCTACAGAAATCTTCTCCTCGCTGTAGGTCAAAGCCTTGGGCACATCGGTCAACGACTGGTAGCCAATATATTCGTGATTGATTTGTGCAAACGCATTTTCGTTGTCGGACAAATCGCTTTGATTCAT
This sequence comes from Dryomyza anilis, assembly GCA_951804985.1. Taxonomy (NCBI): domain Eukaryota; kingdom Metazoa; phylum Arthropoda; class Insecta; order Diptera; family Dryomyzidae; genus Dryomyza; species Dryomyza anilis. The sequence goes on from OX638131.1 coordinate 31,046,845, forward strand.
AAAGTCCAAATGTTCTAAAGAATCGCATTTTATATATAAAATATATAGATAGTAAAATATTTTAAAATACTCACCCATGCAGGAGCTGCTGATCAAATTCTGCAGTCGTCCTATGCGCACCTTCATGCCGTCGCAGTAGCCCTTCTTTAGCATAGCCAATAGATCGAGCATCTCCTTGAATTGCGGATCACGCATGTGCTCTTCGCGTATTAGCAGACAAACTGTTGGTCTGCCAGAGAGTCGCCAATATTTACCGACAAACTGCAGCTCTGTCTTGATGTCGTCAATGAGCAGCGCCATGTCGCGATACAAATAGAAATCGGACACCTCAAAGATCAGCGGATAGCAGAGCACTGTACGTCCGCATATGCGATAAACTTTGCTGGTGCCCAGTGAGCCCACGGGACGCGGTGGACGACCGGATAGGCCGACCTTGTTGTTGACGCCCAGATGCTGATAGACTTTGATCAGCTCGGTGGAGGACCAAATTTGCACGGGCTCAACCTGTAGTGAAAGGTAATAACAACATTTTGCAATTAGTTAAAATACATTTACCAATTCGTATAAAAGAAATCTCAGATTTGTTTCGATGTATTTTTATGCGACTATAGAGAAATTGATTTCCTGATACTCGACTTATATAATAATCAATTTACTTTAAGTATCTCAAAAAGCAAATTATTTCGTTATTGAATTTATATTCACTGTGTTTTCAATTCAGTCGACAGCATAATAAAGATTCCATCTTCATCATCAGGAAAATATCGTCGTTGTGGTCACCAAATACATTTTTATGAAAAACTTAATTTTCGAATTTGTTGATTAATATTATAAAAATTAAATGATGCATTTTTAAAGTTGAAAAATCAAATAATAGACTTACATTTTCTTGTCATGTGATAAAAAAATTGAATTCATCGATTAAAAATTGACAGATTTATAATGATTTTTGTAAATAAATATTTGGCATTTTGAAAATGTATTTGGTGACTTTTCATATAAAGGGTTTTTTAACAGGGACACTACAAAAGTAGAGCGACAGGGACAGCAAACGTCGACATATTTCTTGCCGCTCTTTTGACATTTCTCTTCAGTAATGTTTGCCATTTCATGATGAAAACATATACGAATTCGAATTTTAATAATTTCGACTCGTTGTTGGCTCGTATATCTTTCCATCATGAAATGGCAAACCTTACTGAAGAGAAATGTCAAAAGAGCGGCAAGAAATATGGCGTCGTTTGCTGTCCCTGTCGCTCTACTTTTGTAGCGTCCCCCTTGAAAAAAACTTTTGTAGGGCTCTTATTGAAAAACCCTGTTATACATATATTTGTTATACATAATTGAAAATAAATGCAAATGTAGTATTTTATCTATATATTTATATTTAAATAAATACATAATGTAGTAAAAATAAATGCATATGCAGTAGTTTTAACGTATTCCCGAACGTATAAATAAATAGAAAATGTAGATAATTTTAATACAAATGTATTAAAATTTTCTATATAAATGTAATAAATATATGTAGTTATTGCAGATACAAAAAACAAATACATAAATGTAGTAAAACATATATTGTTTGCCTTTCAACGTAAATATGTATTTATTTCAAAGAAATATGCTTTTATTTAAAAGTAGTTTTTGTCTCGTTAGAATATAGTTTTGTCGTTGTACAAAAATAAATAAATAAAGATAAGGTTTAAACTTTTTTCTCTCAATAAAATTAATAACACTAGACTTTTTAATTATCCACGGTCTTAGTTAGTATGATTTTCCGATGGATGTCAAGATTCTAATCACTACCTCATACTCAGTTTTTTCAGATTGCCTAAAAGTTTTTGAGTTATTGTATGAGTAATACAAATATATGTCAATTTTCGTGTTTTTCTACATATTTTGGACTTTAACATGTAACAGATTTTAGTTATCGATCCAACTCATTTTATATTCCTCTGGGAATACTTTAGCTAATATTTTGAAATAAACTTTATAAAATTCGGATTAATCTGACCGAAGTTATGATCAGTCAAACACAAAAAATATTTAAGGTGTACCTATTATTTATTGCATAACATATTAAGTTTTCATAATTTAATAAAAATATATAATATATGTGAAACTAGATCCATAATTCTACGATTTCTCTTAATTGGTTTTTGCAAATCCCTCTTTAACTCTACAGATTAAATACAAATTTACGTTTACGATATTTAATTTAAATTTTCTTTTGTATGCTCCTTTTAATCAATATAATTTGTTTGTCTATCAATTATTCATTGAAATTTCAACAAAACCTTAAACCATTAGAATTCACCTTTGCATTAAGGTATTACTTTCCATGGGTTTGTCTCAGTATTATACAATAGAGTCAAATCAAGATCACCTACTAAATGTTCATACTTTTAAAATAAAATATGTTCCTGCTTATGTTCATATGGAACAAAAAAAGCTAAATTTTTTTATCAAATTTGTGAATCTCACTTTAAGCTGAGTTTAAGTGATTTGCAAAAACAAAGTAAGAGGAAGTATAGAATTATAGATCAAGTCTCATATAAGATATGTACTTTTATTTAATTATGAAAATCATAGATGTTATGCAACAAATAATAGGTACACCTTAAAATTCATATTTTTTGCGTTTGACTGATCATAACTTTGGTCAAATCGATCCGATTTTCATGTGGTTTATTTCAGAGTATTAGCAGAAATATTCTCATTGGAATATAATAGAAATGTGATCGTGAACTCAAATATGTAAAAAGTTAAAGACCAAAATATGTAGAAAAACACGAGAATTGCCATATATTTGTTTTACGTAATAGCACAAAAACTTTAGGCAATCTGAAAAAATTGAGTATGAGGTAGTGATTAGAACTTGACGTCCGTCGGAAAATCATACTTAGATAGCGGATATTTTTTTTGTGTTGTTTCCCTGTTATAATATTTGACTTGTGCTTGAAAATTATAGTAATATTAAAAAGAAAAATTCAAATTTTTTTTTTTTATATAAACTCACCTCGTGCGGCGTCTGTGTCTGAATACCATAGGTGGCCATCATAGCCTGCAAACGCATTGACTCGGCGATCAATACGATTTGCACCACCAGATCAGTAGCTGTGCCCTGCATAAGATTTCAACATTATTAATAATAAAATAACTTTGATTTTATAAACAATATAAATATTTAAAAAAAAGTCAAACAAAAGAGCAATTTGCAGGCCAAAACTTGAATAATGAAATGAGATGATGCAAAAATTTCAAGTTATAAATTGATATTTATTTTATTGTTGGTGTAGTAACAAAGAAATGTCGGTATAACAAAAAGAGGCAGAATTTGAGTTTTTGCAGAACATGCAATTTCAGCAAAAACGACATTAATGCAAAAAAGAGATAAAAATAAAACTTCCAATAGTCATGCATTCAAACAAGTAGGATTTAAAATTAATTAATACTAATTATATATTTAAGAAATACAAAATTAAAAAAAAAAAATTAAAAAAAATAAAAAAAAAATTAAAAAATTATTAAAAAAATAAAGAAAAATTAAAAACAAAAAAAATATAAAAAAATTAAAAAATAAATAAAAAAAATAAAAAAATATAAATATAAACAAAATAAAATTAAAATATATGATTTTAGATATATTAAAATAAAAATAAAAGCTTTAACAAATTAAAAGAAGAAATAATTTAATTAATTACAAAAAAAAAAACATATAGAACAAAAAAAAATAAACAAATGAACGAAGAAATATAATAATTATATTTATCAAGAAATAATGTAACTTATAACAAATAAGAACAGAATTAAAAATATAAGCAAATGACACAATTGATTGATAAATCAAAAATAAAAAGATATAAATCAAAAATTTTATAGAACAAATTAAAATTAAATAAATTAGAAACAAAAAAAAGATTTATAAAAAACAAAAGAAAATATAAAACCAAAGCTAGCAAAATACATTAAATTGAAATAAAAGCAATAAAAATGTAATACAAAAAAACATAAAAACTAAAACAACAAATTAATACAAAATAAAAACAAAAAATTAAATATCATACATAAATGTACAATAATAAATTTTAAAAAAAATTAAAAATAAAAATAAAAAAAAATAAAAAAATAAAAATAAAAATTATAAAAAATAAAAATAAAAAAAAATAAAAAATATATAAAAAAAATGAAATAATAAATAAAAAAAAAAATGAAATAATAAATAACACATCCCTACACCGATTTTAGTGCAGTAAAAGTTGCGAGAAATATTGGATACATTTGTGGCGCTGACTCCGATACTGCAATCATTTTTGTCAAATTGGCTCTAGTTTTTGAGATATAGCCCATTTTTCAATTTTCTATTATTTTGGTATTTTTTTTTATTTTTGAAATTCCAACAAAAGTAAATAATGAAATTCGATATGAGACGCAGAAAACATCGTGCTAAAATACAAAAATTTGCTTTTATGCGTGAAAAAATTTGTTTACGAAATATAAGCAAAGTAAATTCAAAATAGTTTAAAAATTATAAATAAAAGTACGTTATTACTTAATTTAAAAAATATTAATATATTGAATTTTATACATTAGCTAACAAATTTTATACGCAAAACAAAAACAAATTTGATTTATCTAGCTCAAATTGTTTTTGTTTTGCGTATAAAATTTGTTCCAGCTCAAATTTAAATTATGAAAAAAACACAGCTATTGTAATTTAGCGCCATGTATCCGCTTTAAAAATTCATTTAAGAAACTAAATTACCACTGTTGATTAAAAAATTCTATATATTAGATTAAATATAGACAACATTTTTTTACTTGTTAAGTTTGAATTTTCAAAATTAGCTAAATCAGAAAAATTTAATTTAACAAGTAAAAAAATGTTACCTTTTTAATATAGTATTTATAACTTGTTCACCACGAGTCGATATTTATTTTCTTAAATGTGTTTTAAAGAGGATACATGCCGCTACATGACAATGTGTAAAAATAATTTACAACATTTTTTTTCCATTAAGTAATAAGGACTGCGTCGAATAAAATTGTTCGCTACAAAAATGAAAAGATCTAAAAATCTAGTAATCGAATTTTTATAGAATAAAATATTTTATTTTGCAAATTATTTTTAGATTTAAAAAAAAAATATAAAAAACCAGAAATTAATATTTTTTAATAAAAAGTTTTAATTTTTCCGGAACCCCTTCCATTAATGTTGTAATGGTAGTGTCCGACACCCTCACAGCTGCTGAAGACCACTTTCTTTTAAAGTCTGGAAGGTCTTTGGCCACTTTTTTTGTTGTCTTCATCTCCCTTTTTACTAAAGCCCAGTATCTCTCAATCGGCCTGAGTTCTGGACAGTTTGGTGGACTGGCACCAAAATCAATGCATTTTGTTGGATCCACTCTAAGGCCGTTTTGCTGTAGTGACATGAAGCGAGGTCAGGCCAATAAAATGTGGACACTTTATGTTGGCGTAAAAATGGAAGCAATCTCTTTTGCAAGCATTCCTTCACATATATTTCGCTATTAATTGTACCCGATGTCACGAATGAGCTGCTCCTTTTTCTACAACTGCAAATTGCCTGCCAAACAAGGAATTTCTTTGGGAATTTTGTCATTTTTTTTGATTTGAATTTTTCAGCGAAATTTCCTCGAGAATCGGCTGTATAAAATTCCTGCCCAGGTAGCTGAGAAAAATCCGCTAAAACATAAGTTTCGTCGTCCATTATGCAGCAATCGAATTTTTTAAAAAAATCTTGGTTCAGCTTTTTAGCTCGTTGTTTTGCGGTTTCATTCTTGACGGCTTTTCTATCCGGAACTTTTTTGGACCTTGTACGTCTTCAACCCAGCTTCTTTCTTAGTCATGCGCACGAAAGATTCTGAGCAATCCGCCTTTCTCGACAATTTCCTTCCGGATATGCTTGGATCTTTCTTTAAAATATTCACAACCTTCTTCGACTTTTCACGATCATGTGGGCCTTTTTTTACCAGAACCTTTCTTCCGATCAATACTCAGGTCTTCCTTAAAGCGGTTGATAACGCGAGAAATGGTCTTAGGGTTAGCCCCTACCTCCTTGGCAATTTATTTAAAAGACCAACTAGGTTGTTTTTGAAAAATTTTAATTATATTTTCTTGCACTTCCACTTCGTTTGCCATTTTCGCGTTAAATAAATTTTGTATTGACTATAACTGACACAAATTATTTTCTGCCATTTAATTCAGAGCTACTATGATCAAATTTTTTTAATTTGAATCTTGCAATAGCACATTATGGGAAGATATGTAACGGACAATTTTATTCGACGCAGTCCTTAACTTTTGTAAATAAATTATTATATTTTCTTTTATTTATTATAATCAAGCCTTAAAGGCCATATATGATTACATACATTTTTTTATTTATTTTAAATTAAATTTGCGTGTAACTCGCAAAAAAAATTGTTCACATATAAAAGAACATTTTTGTTTTATAGCACTATATGTTCTGCGTCTAATATCGAAAAGATAAATTCAATATTTTCTTTTGTTGGCGTTTTAAAAATAAAAGAAGACCACAATAATGTGAAATTGAAAAATGGACTATATCTCGAAAACTGGAGTCAATTTGACAAAATTCATGACATTTTCAGAATCAGTGCCACAAATGTATCCTAAAATCCTTAATCGGGCAGTGTAATAAAAAATATGAATTTAAAAAAATAAAAATAAGAATTTAGAAATAAAAAATATTAAAAATTAAAAATAAAAGAAACGAAAAATACTAAAAAAAAAGAACTAAAACTTGATATAAAAACTAAAGTAAACAAAATAAATGAAAGCATAGAAACCAAGAGATTAAAGAAAAAACATAATAAAATAAGTAAGGAAGAAGACAGATTTCTCCAGAGTCGTGATAGAGTTCTGGTCAATGCCCACAACGATCAGATTTCCATCGGCTATCTCATCCCTGTGAAACATCACCCATAGCTACACCATCAGGCCACGGTTTTGCCTCGTCAGAATACTGAGGATGTCACACGTGTATCGCTTTGCCACGTTCGAACTGAGCCACAGGCCGTAGCTTAGGCGCAATTTTTCAGTGCAAGTTTAAACTTAGTTTAAACTTTTACAAATTTTTAAAACGTGTATTCATAATCCAAACGGCCGAATGTCTTTAAATTTTACAGATAGATCGACAATTAGTAATCAGTTAATATGGCGTTTTAAATATTTGTGATATATTACTATACACGAAATTAGATCTAGTTTAAACTACGTTTAATTTGAAAATGTAACTGAAAAACTGGGCCTTAGTGTGGTTGAGGCAAACTCTCCGCCAGATTGCGCAGGATGTCGATGTCTGTCTATTGATACCACGGTGATCCTGTAGATTCAGCGGACAAATCTGTAGTACTTCAAATGGATAAAATAAAAAAGTAAAAAAAACAAAACGAGAAAACAGAACAAAAAGAAACAAAAAAGAAACAAAACTAAACTGACTAAACTGAAACACAAACAATTCAAATTAAAAACTAAACTAAAACTAAAAATGGAATGCAAACAAAACAAATTAAAAATAAAAAAATAAATTGATATAAAATAAGATAAGATAAAAAACGAAATAATTTAAATTGAAAAAATAAATGAATAATAAGAAAAAACCCATCATATTTTAATAATTAAAAAAACACAAAACAAAAAAAAGTAAATATATAAAATTTAAAAACTAACCAACAAATAATAAAAAAATCGTTTCAAAAAAACACAAAAAAAAAATAATGGAAAATATAAAAAAAAAATGTAAAAAATAAAATATATTAAAATAAAAGCAAAAAAAAAGGAAATAAAATAAAAATAACTTAAATGTAGAAAATAAGATCTAAAATCAATAACAAACAATTTAAATTTAAAAAATAAATAAACAACAGAAGTGTAAAAATAAAAACTGTTTTTATAATTCATACATAATAAACAAAAACTTCAATTCGACAAAATAAAGAGAACCAATTGATTTTAAAATTAAAAAATTAATATATTTATTTAAAATAATTTATATTTATATTTATATTTAAAAAATTAATTTAAAAAATTAAACATTAAAAAAAATTGTACTTTAAAATATCGTTGTTATAGAACTAAAAGTCACCAAATACATTTTTATGAAAATCTTAAATTTCAAACTTTGTTGGTAATTATTTCAAAAAGTATTTGATAGATTTTTAAAATTGAAATACCAATTGATATATTCACATTTTTCTATCATTCGGTACATATATTGAGCTCATCAATCAAAAAAGAAAGATATATAAAGGTTTTCGTAAAGGAACAATTGACATTTTGAAAATGTAGTTGGTGACTTTTAGTTCTACAACGACGATATGTAAATATAAAAAATAAATAATATTTTTTTTTTTAATTATACAAGGGTTTGTGTAAAATTTTCTTATTATTTTAATATTTTATTTCTTAACAAAGGGAACAGTACTTTTGCAATATCAAGGCTATGTACAATTTGATAAATACTTGATACCATTATCCACATAATGTTCAATCAATCAACAGCTTAAAGTTAATTATTTGGAATTTGCAACCGAAACTCTTAAAATTTTAATTTTAAAAAAATGTTTAAATCAACTAAATTTTATGCAAAATAGTTACATAATAAAAAAAAATATTGCAATATATATTAAATTGAAAAATTTTAAATAATAAAAATATATTTGAGAGCAACATGGAAAATGCTTAAAATTTACCTCTTCCACATCCAGTATTAAAGGAACTCTTGGTTTCTAGCATTAATTTGACGAATGTGAAAATTATTAATTTTTTTATCTTATTTTTCAATATTTTTTTTCTTAAAGTTTGAGTTCTAAATAAGCGCAAAACGTAAACAGTAATCGTAGGTCTTTTGGTTTGCAATATATTTTGAGGTTATGCGCACTAAATGGGTGGATAGGCGACGGCGGCTAGCTGTGTCAGTGGGTTACAAAGTAAAACAAGCTTAAAAAAAGGCAGCGCTCACAAAAAAAAACATAAAATTTAAATAATTTTAAAATAAAAAAAAAAATTAAATTCAAAAAATTTAAAATTTTTATATTTTTTTACAATTTTTTTTGAAAAGATAAAATTTATAATATAAACTAATTATATGCTGTATATAATAAAACTAAGGCTACATAAAAAAGAAACAACAACAAAAAAAGAACAACAAATTTTGATGACCAAACGAAATCCCGATTTTACTTACAGTGCCTGGCTTTGCCTGTTAGAAAAATAAACAAATAGAAGATTAAACAATAAATAAATAAAAATAAACAAAAAAAAAGAGTTAAAATAAACGTGAAATAATTGTTTTTATGTGTTTGAGTTTTTGTAATGTAACGCAAGAACAAGTGTGCTGAAAATTAAGTTTAACAAAATAATTATTTTGAAATTTATTAAATTCAACGAATATAAATAAAATAAATATTAAAAATTATACAATACTATCGAACCATATCTAGGGTGCTGATTGAAAATATCCACGAAAAAAAACTAAATAAAAGTTTCACATAATTTCTCCACCGTTATGGGTCATAATTATTGGTAAAAAATGCAAAAAATAGTCAACTTATGATCACTATATCCTTTAATATTCCTTACACGCATTAACATATCAATATTTACCAAACAAACATTAAATCAATACGATATATTTAATAGTTGAGGAGATAGTACAATTCGAAATCAAATTTTTGTGAAAATTTAGTCTAAAAAATGTTAAAATTTTAGTAAACCATTTATAATTGGGACTAGTATTTTGTACACGGTCTGAGCTACGTGGTTTTTTGGTGTTATTTTTGCTTTTCTTTTTATGATTTTCTTTTTCCTTTTGTTATTTTGTTTTTATTTATGTGTTTTTGATTTTATTTTGGTATTTTTGGTTTTCCTTTTTATGTTTGTATTTGTGGTTTTTGCTTTTGTGTTTTAGATTTTATTTTAATTTTGGCTTTTGTTTTTTGTTTATGTTGTTTTTTTTTTGTTTTGTGTTATATAATTTGCGTTTTTATAAATGTGTTTTTGCTTTTGTTTTGTGCTTTTAGTTTTATTTTTCCGGGTTGGTTTTGTGTTTTAACTTTTGTTTTTGATTCTGTTTTCCCCTTTGTTTGTGATTTTCTTTTATTTTATTTTTGATTTTATTTTTTTTCGTTTTTTTTTTCTTTGTTTTGTGTTATCTAATTTGCGTTTTTATATTTGTGTTTTTACTTTTGTTTTGTGTTTTTAATTTTGTTTTTCCGGGTTTGTTTTGTGTTTTTACTTTTGTTTTTGATTCTGTTTTTCTGTTTGTGTTTTTTTTTTTTTTTACTTTTGTTTTTGATTCTGTTTTGGGTTTTAGCTTTTTTTGTGATTTTCCTGTTTCCTTTTTATTTGTTTTTGATTTTATTTTTGTATTTTTGGTTTTGTTTTAGCGATTTTTTGTTTTAGCTTTTCTGTTTTTTTTTTCTTTATTTTTGTTTTTTTTTTGTTTTTACATTTATTATTGATTCTGTTTTTCTGTTTTTGCTATTGTTTTTGTTTTAGCTTTTTTTTTGTGATTTTCCTTTTTATTTGTTTTTGATTTTATTTTTGTATTTTTGGTTTTGTTTTTGCGATTTTTCGTTTTAGCTTTTCTGTTTTTTTTCTTTATATTTGAGTCTTTGGTTTTATTTTTACTTGCGTTTGAATTTGCTTTTGTTTTGTGTTTTTCTATTATGCATTGGCGTTTGCGATATTGTTTTTTTCTTTTGTGCTTTTGATTTTATGTTTTTGCGGGTTGGTCATCATTAGTCGTTTTTGTGTTATTTTTTTGAATTTGTATTTACTTTTGAGTTTTTGCTTTTGTTTTTACTTTTATTTTTGTGTTTTTATTTTGCTTTTGTATTTGTATTTGTGTATGTGTTTTTGATTTTGTTTTTGATTTTTTGTGTTTTTAATTTTTTAATATTTTATATAGAATTTAGAGTTTTTTGTTTAGTGTTCGTAGCTAGTGTAAGTGGCGAGTTATATCGTTTTGGATGTTTAGGTTATATGAGAGGTGCCACGCCCCTTTGTTTAATCCCACCCATATATAGCCTATGTCACCCTCAGGACTCCATAGTATCCTCGTCATAGTATTCAATCAAATCGATTTAGTTGTTTGACGTGATTTTTTTTTTGTGCAATGCACAGTGTTGATCGAAAGAAAGGATTATAGGTTCAAAGGAGGAGGAAAGATGGAGTAGTGTCCAAAGAAGATTTTGAAGCCCCTGCCCATATGTGCGAATTGTATTCCATCTTAGGCCGAATATAGGTGGTGTAGACAGTACGCAAGTCAGCAGGAGTGAAGTATGTCTTACACCGTTTCAGAAAACCGAGGCACTTGGCCGCTTCTGAACGAATATGAATGACAAATGTTGCTGTCATCTGCAAAGGAATGGATTGGGTTCTGGGTCGATGAGAGAAGGTCATTGATAAAAACCAGAAATAAGGATGAGGATAGGACGGAACCCTGCGGGACTCCAGAATTGATGGAATGTTGTTCTGAGAAAACACCATCCATCGCAACTCGTATTGAACGACCCTGGAGAAAACTCGATATCCATCGAGTAAAAGAATTACCGACACCATATGCAATTAGTTTTGATACGAGGGCTTCATGCCACACTCGATCAAAATATCAAGAGCAACAACCTTACTCTCCCCGAAAAGGTGAATTATCCTCGTCGTAGTATTCAATCAAATCGGTTTAGTTGTTTAGACGTGATGCTGGAACAAACAGACTGACAGACAGACGGACCAAGAATTATTATATGGATTAAACTCATCCATTTGTATATTGACACACATTTTCTAACCAAAGGACTTTTATATCTACATGCTCGATTAAAAAAAATGATCCTGCTGTGGATATTTTCAAAGATATATTCTAGGGATTGAAAGTAATAAAAAAAGAGCACAAACTCTCACTTTTATTGCTTTGCAAGAGTTTGAAAACATTACAGAACGATGGTTAGAAATGCAGCAACATTTGTATTTACTTAGAAGGAATACTTTAAAATAAAGCAAAGTTATTTATTTTATTTGAGTAATGCCTTAAAATATTAAATACTTTCTCTCATTGCATTTGATATGCTCATGTGCTTCAAATACTTTTCCTCCTTAATTTGGAAAAGCTTCACAATATTTATATTATTCGCTCTTTACGCTTTGCAAAAATGCTTTCTATGCTCTTTTTAGTCACTTATCAAATCGAGCCAACATTCGCAAAGCAAAGAGCCAAGGTATTTGTATCGAGGCAACAGTCACACAGGGAGAGCAGCATTTACAAAGCAAAGACTGATAGTTTTGGAATCCAAGCAGCATCTAAAAAGCAAAGACTGAGAGTATTGGTATCCAAGCAGCATTTAAAAAGCAATGAGCAGGAGTTTTACAATTGCTGGAGCAATTTAAACCCTGCTTAAATGTTTGTAATGCTTTTTAGTCGTAAGAACGAATGATAAAAGTTACCAATTTGATTATAGTTTCATCGCCATCATTAGGAAAATATATTTGTTATACATTTTCACTAATAATGTTAACAATCCTATACAATTGAGAGAATTTAATTTAAATATGTATAAAAATAAAAACTGATGTAGTATATTTTCTACATATTTATGAATTTTAAATCAATGTAGATTGTAGTAAAAATAAATCGATATGTAGTATATTTTTTAAAAAGTTAAATACATAATGTAGTAAAAAAATTCAAATGTGTAAATTTTCAATATCGTCGTTGTAGAACGAAAAGTCGCCAAATACATTTTCAAAATGCCAAATATTCATTTACAAAAATCTTTATATATCTGTCAATTTTAAAGCGATGATCTCAATTTTTTTACCACATGATAAGAAAATGTAAATCTATCAATTGATATTTTAACTTTAAAAATGCATCAATTACTTTTAATAATATTAATCAACAAACTCGAAATTTAAGTTTTTCATAAAAATGTATTGGTGACTTTTCGTTCTACAACGACGATATATTTCTGGACGTTTAAATAAATACAAAATGTAGTTATTTGAAATATAAATGTACAAAAATGTAGTCAATTTACAATAACGACGACATCAATTTAGTAAAAATAAATACATTTGCATTTGAAAATAATAAAAAATAAATTTTAAAAAATAAATATTTTCTATTTTAGACATTTTATGGTGTAACTATAGTAGATATTTTTAAAGCATTATTAATATTTTTAAAATATATTTATTAAGTTGTAACTGCAACATTGACCATTTTTTAAAAAATAAAGGTTTTTTTAACAGGGACGACGCCATATTTCTTGCCGCTCTTTTGACATTTCTCTTCAGTAAGGTTTGCCATTTCATGATCGAATTAATTTTAATAATTTCGACTCGTTGTTGGATAGTATATCTTTCCATCATGAAATGGCAAACCTTACTGAAGAGAAATGTCTTTTTATGTACTTTTATAGCTTTTTGAAAAACCCTTGAAAAAAACTTTTGTAGCGCTCTTATTGAAAACCCCTTTAGTATCAAATATAATTCAATCAGCACCCCTAATTTATTAAAAAAAAATTCAGAAAATGTTATAAATAACATTTTAAATCCGAAGTATAATAGTAAATCTTATTTAAAAATTAATCAATAATATAAAAAGTAAATAAGCTAAATACTAAATACCACTAAATACCGCAATCAGATAGTTTAATACAATTTCCTCTAAAAAGCGCACATGAAGAATAAGAAAGAATAAGTTAAGTGTAGAGTTTCCATAAAAAGAAATAGAAAAATTACAATTGTTGGTTAAAAGATACGTTGTTGCACTAAACCGTGGACACAGCAAAACGAAGCAGCTAAAAACAGGCAGCAGCTGCACTCTACGCTATTACTTTTGCTGTGCTGTGGGGCCAAATTATTCAGTATTTTGTAAATTTACTAAAAAGCATTTTATAAATCATACGTGCCATAAAACTAAAAAGTTTAAAATTTACGTTGCTTGCAACTACAAATTGTTTTTCTTGATGCAAATAGTAAAAGAAAATATATAAAAATAAAATGTACAAAGTGCATTGTATAATAGTTTTAAATATTATTTAGTATGGATAAAATTTGGAAAATTTGAGTGTTTGTTTTTTATATTTCAACTTACATGATGCTTCTCATCGTACGCTTTTCCCTGAGAAGTATTTTGTTTCATAGTTTGTTCATAGTTTCAGAGATTGTTAAACCAATAGGCAAATGAATGGTAAGGAATTTTGATTTGTGGTTTTTTTGGTGTTTTTGTGAGTCAAACAAAAAAAAATATATAAAATAGAATAGAAGAATGGACAAACATAAAATAAATATATAATTTTTTCTGTATATAGAGAGCGAAAAAAGAGCCAATTATTGTTGTTGTTGCTGTTATAAAATTATTTAAATATTAACGTATAATAAATTATTAAATTTATAGTATGCGTGTCATGTAGTTTATGAGAAGATCTTTTTTTTTTTTTTGTTCTTTTCTGGCGCCCTAAGGAAAATATATAAAAATCTATTACAAAAAAAGCATTACGCTTTTTTCATTTGCTTTCAATTTCTTTTTTTCTTCTTCTATATTTGCACTCAACACCATTTAAATTAAAAACTTTGTCTACTCACCTGAAAAGCCGAATAACGTCCAGCGCGTCTGGGTCTATTATAGCTAGGCAAATAACGCCTAATCGGATCAAGCTCATTGATATGTAGCAGACCGCCAGTCAAGAGTTGCGCTATGATAAACATTGACTGACCCCACAGGAAGAGCGTCTGCGATGGCGAACGTATATAGGAACCTTCGCCATCGGGCGCATAGTACATAGTGACCACCGGATCACCATTGACGTCCGAGTGCAAACAACGTCGCAACTCGTTTTGATACTCCTCAATTTGTTCGTTGTTGTTCTTGAAGACGCCATCGATGATCATGAGTATGAAGAAGAGCGGCCACTCACATTCGTTGCCCTCGAAATCCTTCAGTTCGCCCGTATGATAATAGCTGATTTAAGTGATTAATGTAATGAAATTCAATTTAAACCGATTTTTTGTATTTGACAACTAACCGTCGACTCTTGTCCTCGACTTTGCTGAGAAAGCCATCGCGACTGAAGCGTTTGAAACCCTTCTTGCTGCGCAGCCGATTGATCACATTCTGCTTGGACTGCTCGACGAGACGCTCTTCGTGCGAGGCAAAGGCGGGGAAGGATAGTGTGAGCAGCAGTGAGGCATCGACGCCCTAAAAATGTAATATTAAATTTATAATTATGTTATAATTAAAATATTTAAATATCTTGCTTTTGAGCTCGACTCTCTGGGCAGCATTGTCTCGAATATACTGCGATTTCGATTATGCGCATCAATGTCCACATAGACAACGCTCCAAGAGGCGCCCTTCTCGCCGAACAAATTGCAACCATTGATGGCCTCCAAGGCGGACTTTGCCATGCCTTTATAAACGGTATAAAAACTATAAATTTTAGCTTAATAAATATAAATAAAAATATGATTAACGCACCAATAGATGAAGCATGTATCTCCGGTGTGCCATTGTTATACTTGGAGCCACGTTCCCACATGCCAAAGTCTGGTGTGCGATAGGCGCGCTCAACATAGTACACAAGATTTTGCACGAAAGCCACCTCATCCTGTAGGCAATAAAAAGCATTAATTAACAAAGCAACACAAGTACATGGTGGAACATTAAAAAAAAATAATTCATCCAAAAAAGAAGTAAATCAATTAATAACATAAACAAGATAAAAAAAGTCATTAAATCTCTAAATCAATAAATCATCAATAATTCCATAAATTCCATGAATCAATAAATTCATGACAGTAAATCATTGAATAAATCTATATATATAAAAAAACTCTTGGTCCATCTGTCGGTCTGTTCGTTTCAGCATCACGTTTAAACCGCTGAACCGATTTAACTGAAATTTTTGTTTTGTTTTATCTACAATAGAAGCATTCAATTATTTTAGTCACGAAAAGAATCTCATTCTCGTATTCTCCACGAACAGAAGCATAACTTGATCTTTCCCACGTATAGAAGCTCAATTATATATTATGTACGAACAAAAGCGAATTTTTAATTTCACCACGAATAAAATCATATATGTATTTTTGAAACAGATATCCCAATAAGCATTTTTGTGCTTAAGAAATCACAAAAAAATGACCAAAATTGTTGATTTTTCATTTATGACGTGGTTTCCAGGTATGTCAGTGGACATTTGTTGATGAAACTGTTCCAATGAATAATATATTCACATCCAGCTGCATCATTGGAACTTTTTTTGGGATGAAACTGTTCCAATGGGCATAGATACTGGACATTTTGTTGGAAAAATTTGTTCCTTTGGGATTTGGCCAGAACCCACTTGTGTCATTGGACATTTTTCCTTTTGGGATTTGATCAAAAAAAAAAATCACAATGGCCTAAGTTTGCCTTAGTGCACAAACAGTCTACTGGAATAACATTTTTTTGAAAAAATGTATGTTTTTATTCTTGGCGAAATGATATATGAGGTTTTTTTCGTAGCTAAATGTAAAAGTGTTTCTTTTTGTGGAGAACATAGAGTTATACTTCGTGTCGTGGCTATAAAACGTATATGCTTCTTTTCTTGGGTATAATAAAAATGTGATTGTTTTCGTGGGAAAACTAAACTTGTGCTTCTTTTCGTAGTTACGAAAAAAGAGCTGTTTTTTGTAACCAAATTTAAATGTGTGGGTTTTCGTAAGAGCCGTCGATATATGGACGGGATTGGACACAGGGGCGTGGCACCTCCCATACAACCCAAACTTTCAAAACGAGATAACTCGGCACATACACAAGCTAAGAAGATAAAACAAAAACTCAAATACAAAAAAAATATACAAAAGCAGAAACACAAAAGCAAAAATCAAACACAAAAACAAAAATCAAACACAAAAACAAAAGCACAAAACTAAAGCAATATCACAAAATAACAGCAAAATAAAAAAAAGCAGATGGAAGAACAAAAGCAAATACAAAGAACAAAAGAAGAAACAGAAAAACTAAAGAAAAAAACACAAAAACAAAAGAAAAAAACAAAGGCAAAAACAAAAAAAAAGAATACAAAACAAAAGCAATAACACAAAAACAAAATCACAAATACAAAAACAAAAATACAAAAGCAATAACACAAAAACAAAAGCATAAATACAAAAGTAAAAGACAAAAGCAAAACACAATAACCAAAGCAAAAACACAAAAACAAAATCATAAATACAAAAACAAAAATACAAAAGCAATAACACAAAAACAAAAGCATAAATACAAAAGCAAAAGACAAAAGCAAAACAAAGAAATATCACTAAATAACAGCAAAATAAAAAAAAAACAGATGAAAAAACCAAAGCAAATACAAAGAACAAAAGAAGAAACAGAAAAACTAAAGCAAAAACACAAAAATAAAAGAAAAACACAAAAACAAAGGCAAAAACAAAAGAAAACATATGCAATAACACAAAAACAAAATCATAAATACAAAAACAAAAATACAAAAGCAATAACACAAAAACAAAAGCATAAATACAAAAGCAAAAGACAAAAGCAAAACACAATAACCAAAGCAAAAACACAATAACAAAAGTAAACAACAAACACAAAAACTTAAAAAAAATGCAAAAACAAAAGCTAAAATAAAAACTAAAAATCAAAGTAAAAAAAAAAATCAAAATAAAAACAAAACATAAAAATTAAAACAAAAACACAAAGTCAATCTCAAAAACAAAATTAAAAGCAAAAACTTAAAAACGTCAAAAAAAAAAAACAAAATACAGAGTTCACTACTCAAAAGTAAAATAAAAACGAGAAAATCACAAAAGACCAACACATAAATAAGAGCAGAAAATCTATAAAAATCCAAAAAATCAATATATTGTTACATCAGGAAATTTAGAAATCAATAAATAAAAATCAAAAACCCGATGAAAAACAATAAAGCAATAAGACTAAAATCGACATATCAATAAACAAATAAGATAATAAATAAATTTTAATAAATCAATGATTAATAAAATAGTAGATCAAGAATCAATAAATAAATCAAAAAATCCATAAATCAAGTAACAAACAAAATATTTTCAATTCAACAATCAATAAATAAATTCTAAAATAATTAAAAAAAAAATAATCAAAATGTAAAAATTATTCCCTCACCTGCGTATAAATAATCTGCAGACCGGACGTTATCATTTGCACCAGAAAAATAATATACAACGACACCACATCGATTTGCAAATGATTATACAAATCATCTGAGTAGATTTCCTCGCCGGTGTGCAAATGAAATTTACTATGCAATGCATGCTGATTGGATTGACGTGACTTGAAGAGCTCGACGCGTGGTGCCTGCTTCACCCAACACTCCAGAATGCCACGCATACATTTGACAGTCGATTGACCCAGCTCATAGGATTTGCCGCGATCATCATCAATGCGTCGATAGGCCTGATAGAGACTCCAAACGGCGGCAGCGCAATAGACACTGTCACGCACAGAACCCACCTCATGATCGGTGCTCATGACGGGAAACAGACCTGTGATGGGGCTCTGATATCGCAGCAATTGACGTTTGACTGTGAGTGAGAATAGAAAATTATTTTTATATTTTTTTCTATTAAATATATTATATTAATATATTATATTATTTTATAAATTTGTAAATTAAGAATTTAAGTATTAAAATAAAAATAAAATTTCAAAACGAAGTAAAAAAACTAAAATTATATTTTAACCTGAACGAGATTCGAATGAACGCACCAATTGATATTTTTTGAGTTTGACTGGTCATAACTTTAGACAGATCCTTCCGAAATTAATTGAATTTATTTCAAAATATTAGTTAAAGTAGTCTCAAAAAATTAAAAAAAAAACGACAAATAAATAAAAAAAACAGTAATTTCTTGCAAAGTACAACCTTTGAATTAATCAAACTGCAAAATGTGCATTTTACAACATAATAAAATAATCATGTTCTGAGGTATCGATGCTGGACTAGAATCGCTTTTGTCCAGCCGTCATTGCCAACATTTTACGCTGATTTATAGCTTCGATAGAAGAATGCTGTATAGAGATCTTGTTTGTCTTGTCCACCATTGAAATAATTACGGAATTGTTTTTGGATTGAAAGCCAAGCCAACAAGCAATCATTAATCATATATCATTAATTAAGAATTAAATGTAATCTGTAAGGGCCTGATCCCAGTAGATGAAATAAATAAAATGAATTAATAATAACTAGCATTTTTTATAACTTTTTAAACTTCTGCTTTTTTTATATTAAATAGCAAAACATGTTGTTCTTGTAGTTGTTATCGGCTATTATTGCTGTAGTCAATTTTTCAATAATTAAATAATAAATATTTTAAAATAAATAAGCAACACAGCATTTTAATGATGCCACGATAAACGTAAAAAAGCAGAATAAAAAAAAAACGTTAAACGGTTGCGTTTGTTTACATTTTTTTGCATGCTTGACTAAAAAAAAACGAAAGTTCGTTGATACCTTCCAAGTGATGTCGAACAACAACAACAATAATATCAACAACAACAACAATACTAAAGATAACAAAACTTGCGCCCACAGCAGCAGCATCAACAGTACCAGCTGCCATGGCAGCATCCCATGCATGCAATTTAAAAATAGCCAATTGACAGACATCTTTTAAATTGTATTTAATTGGCGTCCAATTTAGCTGCCCATCCAACGTTGCATTATATAATCAACAAAATGCAGGCATTTTTGATTTGAATTAAAATATTTATTGTTTTTGTGTTTAAACCTACCGATGCCATAGTAAATGTCCAGCTGCTTTACAGTATCCTCATAGTTGGACGTTTTCAAAAACTGATCCAGATTAATATCCTCCAAACTGTTCTGTCGCCCCGATGAAGTTGAAGGCGCTCCGCCCGCGGGTGCTCCGCTGCCCAACTTGATGCTGGCCGCATTCAAGCTGTTTTACAACAAAAACAAACATATTTATTTTTAGAATTTTATGCACTACAATTAAATTGTTGTCTTTTTTTTCACAACTCACGTTATATGCACTTCACGCATATTTTTTGCTTATTTTTTTCAGTTGTTTAACACTTTTTATTAATAGTTTTTAATGTATTTTAATGAATTCGTTTATTTTTTCGTATACAGCTGTGCCGTGCTTTGTGGTTTTCTGTAAAGCAAAAAATATACCCTTGCTTCCAGTGATAAAAGTCAAACTTGACATTGTTTGACAACCAGCTGTTTGGGGCTGAGCGCACAGACGACGCGCGTTGAGAGTTGGTTGGGCCAATTGGACACAGAGCGCATGTCTGTTGCTCGGGTGCTTCGTTAAGTTTTCGCAAGGCAGGGTGTCTGTTGTCTTGTTATCGGTTGTTGCTGTAAAATGTATTCAATTTATTAGTATTTTATTCAATACAGAAGTTAAAAAGAGCATATATATTATTTTATAAAACTAAAACTTGAATAAAATAATTTAAAATCATCACAATTCAATATTTTCCCCCAATGTATATTAGTAATAATCAATATTATTAATTATAACAATATTTCCACATAAAATTGAGAGCTTTCCATATATTATTTAGAAAATTCAACATTTAATTGTGAAAACTTTGAGTCGTTCGATTTCAAATGAGTAAATTCCCATTTACTAAATCAAATTTAGATTTTCAATTTAAGCTTCTCAATTTAAAATGGCAAATTTTCAAATATTTATTTTAAAAAATTTTATAAAATAAAATTTTAATATTAACTATCGTCCTCAAAGCATAAAAAATAATCCATAAAAATCGGGTGCCCGAATTTTTTATTAAATAAAAAAAAAGTTCGATTATAAAAAGTAAATAATTACGGCCTAATAACGCATTATTTCTATGTAAATAAAATATTAGGTAAAAGGTAACTGAAACCGATATCCGTTTACACAGAAAAAAAATGTACATTATATTGAGGAATTCCGTTTTTCAACCCATGATTCATTGTATTGAAGAACCATTCATAATATTAATGACTAACGCCATCGTTGTTATGAATGCTATCATAAATATGAAGAACGCTTGGTAACTGTCGAAAAAGTGATCTTCAATATGATGAACTGTATGTGAAGAATACGTTTCATCATATTAATGAACCAAAAAATAAAATACAACATATATGTTCATCATATTGAAGAACGCCGTTCATTAAACCAAATTTCTATCAAAATATATTTGAATAATTTTATAAATTGCAAGCACAATCAGATACGTTCCTTGTTTTATATAGAAATTAAAATCAAAATTGAGAAAGCATATTCAATTTTTAATGACCATGCATTCCATACTATCTTTCGTTATCCTCAAATCGATATCACTCAGTGTTTTTTGCTATAAATGAGTGAATACAATATAATATTGTTTTATAACAAACTGACATTCAAAATAATATTCAAATTTAATATTTAAAATATTGAACAAACGTGCAGTCATTCTGCTGCTGTTGCATTGGAAATGTCCAATTATGTAGATTTTTTTTTCAAATTATGAACATTAGTAGGCAGTCCATTACTATGATGAAGAGATTGGAACAGAAGGAAATCCCAGATGGTGGACACTAATATAAAAGTTATGAAGGGAGACACCACAAAATTTTATTAGACATTTATTTGTTTTAAAATGATGCAACACACGTAACCCCTCCCTCAAAATCCAAAGATCTCGGTGTATCAGGCTATAGCATGGCGCGCGAAATGATGTACATGCGATCGAAGTTTGCTCGTAGGCGGTTGTCGTCGTCGAATTCGCTCCACAGCACCCATCAGCGAGACGATCGGCTTGAAATGATGAAACCGATGAGACGCTGGAGAAAGAGTGATGATGGGCTCCAGTGAGTTGCGGACTCTCTGCGCACAGCGATTCCTCAAGAAGAGTTTATGCACAAAAGTTTGGATTTTAATTTGTAAAATTGTTTGACAATTAATTTATCAAAATTTTAATGTCAATGTGAAATAGAAAAATGTAAACAAAAAACATATGTTTGTTATAGCAAGCTAGAAAAATGATATCGATTTATAGGACAAGTTAAAACATTTGAACGTTATCCCTCAATATCATCGGGAGATATCGCTTGCTATAAAAAGATGTTGTATTTACTCGTTTCTTTCTAGCATTCATATTTCTGGTTTGAACTGATTTGTATTTCATCTCTGTTTAGCGAAATGGTGATGACGAGTGATAGCGAAAGATAGTATGGAAACCATGCATAATACAGAAGTTTTCATAAAAGAATCGATTGAAATCCTATCGAAAATTGTACATTAGACTGACAATATCTTTGTATGAAAACAATTATAGAATTTGCTATATTGGATGAGAAGTGGAGAATTTTTAAATCCAAATATAGGAAATGGAAAACTTTAAATTGTATGAGAAATGACTAGTATTGCATGAAAATTTAATAATCAACAATTGGATGTTGATTTTTAAGACTGGGCGTGGTATCTCCCATACAACTGAAATTATTGAATTAATATATGTTGGGAATTACTGGAGCTATAGTGATGCAACTTTATAGTAGAGAATGTTTTTCGTTAATATAATGCAGTTCTCAAAATTTCATCTTGATTGGCCAAGGAAATTAATTGAGCTACAGTGATGAAACTTTATAATATATATTGATATAATTGATATAATTCAGAACCATAATAGGTATAGAATAGTATATATATATTTTTGATCAGGGTCACACGCAGACTTTATTTAGTGTCTCAATTGTACATTTTGTTGAAAGTACAATGGCTATTCTTGATGATCTATTCATCGTTATGCGAATTTTCAAAAAGTGAATTTACAACAAAATTCGAAATTAAACTGGTAATTAAAGTCATACTGTGACCCTGATCAAATATATATATATATACTTTTCTATACTTAGTATGTCTCTAATGTCGATTTTTTAAATACTGAACAAAATAAAAAATACTAAGATAGCCTGTTATGATAACCACTGCTTCTGTATTTTTTATCCGGTTTAACTTGTTGATAGTTCTTTGAAACAGTAATTAAATTTCCAAACAGATGACATATTCACATTTTTAGTTTATTACTTTTCAAAGACGGCATTCAATATAATTTTGAAATTCTCGTTTTGGGAACCAAATCGCGAACTTTGAGGTCCCTTATTCGAAATTCACTAAAAACTCTTTTTTCTCATCATTTTAAGGGCTTGACATGTACATGCACTATAACGTTCAAATTTAGTTTCATCGATTCAAATTTAGGGTCAAACAGTTTTATTTATTTTTATATAGATGAGTGTTACCCACGAAGAGTTGTTTTATTTGTTCAGTTTTTGAAATAAAAAATTCATACATGAAATATTTTAAAACCGCTATTGTCCCGAACTTTCCAACATCCGTTAGAACTTGTATAATTCAATCGAATTTGTTATTAGCCATTCAAAAACTCTATTATTTAATACTTTTTTATTAACTCCCTTTTTTGTCTGTCTGTTTGGCACACATTTTTTAATTGTTTCCCGATTAGCTAGATACTTGAAATTTTAAAGATAGCCTAGAACATGGCCGACATTGCAATATTTCGTATGTCGGGTCCAACTATGAAATACCGCACACCTTAGTAGGGTTATTAAAATGATATACTTGATGCTAAATGCCCACATAAGAAACGATGTCTAACTAATTTATGTTGTTTTATTTAACGATATCATTTATAGGCCTATTTTACCGTATTCGATAATCTATAATGTTACGAAAATGACACTAATTTCGATAATTTACAACCTATTTAGAACCAAAATGCTTTTTTTGTCGATATAGAAATCGAATTAATATTGAAAATATCTGTATTTTAGATAAGTAAATTTGATGTGTTCCAAAAAAATGTTTTATAATAATTCTGAAGAATACACAACTCACTTATAAAATAATTTGTATTTTATATCGAAAATTATAGTTTTAATTGATCAAAGTTTTAACATTTTTTCTTTGATTTTTATAAAACTTTTTTTTTTAAATTTTTAATTCTGTACTTATTATGGTAAAACAATTGTATTTGTATTTAAACAAAAAGTATTTTTTTTTCAATTCACTCTTCGTTGTAAAGTTTCCATTTTTATCTATATGAGTTAAGATTGAGAGAATGATTAACAGAATTTTTAAAATTTTTAATTGTATTTTAGTAATATCTATATTATTTTTCTTTAAAACACATCGAACTGAACGAAACCACTGACACTAGTAATCTCTTTGCACAACCACCAAGTTAGATGCTCGTGCTCGGAACAACATAAACAAAAATTCTCGCAAATCAACAAAACCTGAAACGCGAAACGTCATAAAACTGCAGGTATCAACGCGGCAAGACGAAATGGCTAAAGGCCAAGTACAGCAAGAACAGGTAACAACAATGAGTTGATGCTCAGAAGATTAATTGAGAACAAAAAAAACAAGAAAAATAAATTTAAAAAAAGAGTGTCTCACTGTCTAAGCAACGACAAAACGTGATGTGATGTGAGAGATTAGCGCAAAGATACGTCAAGAGCAAGTGTGAGGTCATCCATGCAGCCTCAACTAGAAAACCATTCATCTACTTGAGTCAGTTCACATCAGCCATGCAGCCTAGTGAAACGGTGTAACTTGTTTAAGATGACGCCCTAAAATAGCAACGAATAGAAAGTACAAACTGTGGCATTTAATCAGAGTTTCAACGAACAAAAACAAAAAAAAGAAACAAAAACCATTTCAGAAATGCGCCTACACTTAATACTCATACTGCTAAGTCAGCTCAGCTACCGGTGCTGCGAGGCGCACAGCAAAACAAAGCTGCAAGACCTCAATCTGCCGGAGCAGCATCTCATACGCTACCTCAACACATTTCCACAGCTCAAGGAGCAGTGCAAACACGAAGACAGCTGTCGGCGGGCCGCCGTTGAAACTTCATCATCCACTGCCTGCTGGGGACACGAGCAAAACTGCACCGCTGCAACACGTTTCCAGACGCCTCAATGTCCCGGCGATCACACGGGCTGGGTGCAATCGAAAGACGCACAAGTGGAGACCTTCTACTATCAGGCCGACTTTGGTTATATACAGCAGCAGTTGAACGAGTTGACGCTGCTTTGTGAGCCCAGCTACTTGACGGACTCATCGCTCGAGTGCAGTCAGTATTTGCGCTTTTGTCGTGGTCGTAATTTACGCTTTGATTTTCGTGCGCTTGCCAAACGGCCTGAACTCATACGTTATCAGATGGATGTCTTGCAGCCGGGTGAATTGGCTGGTCATTGTCGGCTTAATCGGACGCGTCTCGAATCGCAGCTTGATCACATGGGCGCGCTCCAGAGTTGGGCACCAGAGTTGCGCAATTTTGTTACATTGCCGGAACCGCCAATTGGCAGCGCTAACGAGTGTGACGTGGTTGTTAATACGCCTACGTATATCATGAAAATCGATTCGACATACAATATGTATCATCATTTCTGTGATTTCTTTAATTTATATGCATCGCTGTTTGTCAATCAATCGCATCCATTGGCCTTTGATCGAGATGCGCGCATTTTGATCTGGGAAACGTATCCGTATGAATCGCCGTTCGCGGAGACTTTTAACGCGTTCACGCAGCATCCGGTCTGGACGTTGAATGAGTTTAAGGGGCGGCGAGTTTGCTTCAGGAATGTGGTGTTGCCGCTGCTGCCGCGCATGATATTTGGATTGTTCTATAATACGCCCATTGTAAGTGTTTTAGATGTATAAGATAACAATGTAGAAAAATTATTTAGAATGTTTAAATAGTTTTAAAGATATAAAATACGAATTAAATTACACATAATCGATGTAATTTTGATATTATTTCACGGGAACTGTTCAACAAAAACTCGGATTACGAACAATTTACAATTTAATCACAGAAAATTCTTCCTCTTAAAAGTAATTCTACAAATAGTAATCCCTGAGTACATTAATCTACAAAAAAAAATCCTACACAAGACAGTTCTACCGCGGACAAGTCTTTCTCGAAAAAGAATTATCTTGAGGTAGAATTGTCTGGTGTTGAAATATCCATAATTTGAGACAATTGTTTCCCAATACCATTGTTTCACAAAACAATTTCTCTACAAGACATTTCTACCGCGGACAATTCGTCCCCTTGAGGATGAATTGAATTTTCTGCGGAAATATTGACTCGAAGAAGTCAAGAACATATCCGTTGTAATCTTATTTTGAACCTTAAAAACTTAAAAAACATAATTAAAAAAATCTCTATTACAGATATTTGGCTGCCAGAATAGTGGCCTGTTTCGCGCCTTCTCCGAGTTCATATTGCATCGCCTTCACATACCGCTGCAACCGCCACCAGTGGTACCAAAGTTACGCATTACATTTCTCTCCAGACTCACTAAATTCCGACGTGTTCTAAACGAACAGACGCTACTGCAACAACTCTCAACGAATACAAACTATGAGGTGCGTCGCATATCCTTTGAGAGTGGTCTTTCATTTCGTGAGCAGCTGACAATAACACGCAATACTGATATTCTCATTGGTATGCATGGTGCCGGCCTTACACATCTACTATTCCTGCCCAATTGGGCAAGCATCTTTGAGCTATACAATTGTGAGGATCCCAATTGTTACAAGGATCTGGCACGCCTGCGTGGTGTTAACTATTTGACTTGGCAAGCCGGTGATTTGGTCTATCCGCAGGATGAAGGTCAACATCCACAAGGTGGCGCTCATGCTAAATTCACCAATTACTCCTTTGATGTTGAGGAGTTTGTGCGAATGGTGGCACTGGCGGCATCGCATGTGCGCGCGCATGCGGACTATCAGAAGTTTGTGGAAAAACGCGCCACGGCTTTAGACGAGCCAAAGGACGAATTGTAATTGTTTGCCGTTATGGGGCTTTTTTTTACTTAAACATTTTTTTAATGTACTTACGAATATGTGATGTTCTAGTGGAGCTAATTTTATTGTTGCAGCTATAGTATGCTTCACTTTATTGTAAATAAAGAAATTAAATATAGTACACACACATATTTTTAATTACACTATTCGACAAAATGAAAAAAAAAAAAACAATTTGGCGCAAAATAAACAGAATTTAATTTTGATATAAAACTTCGCAGTCAGTTTATACGGTCTTTTTGTAAACATACACACTGTGTAAACCCAGCGCATTTCACCAACTCACTGAACACACCCCAGCACACATAACCTCAAAATGATGCACTCCCAAAAACAGCTGTTTTTTTATTATTTACTTCTGATAAGGAAACAGGTTGCATTTTTTGGAAACAATTTTGACCACGCAACTACAGGCAATAAGGCAATAAAATCGGCAAAGTTTATCAGCGAATATATCTATCGGCATAGATAATAGTAGTATAGTTAGTGATTAAGTAAATTTTATTGCCATAGTTTAAGGTGCGTTCGCTCACAGTGACTGGAAAAAAAAACTTATCACAACCACTTTGTAGCCTCGACTCTGAAGGCAACAAACGACAACATGGAAAGCAACGATAGTTACGTCTGCCATGACGTTGATAACGTCAATCAGAGCCCGGCTGATGGCAGCCTCGCTACGACTGGCAGCTACTTTCTGATACCAGTCATGAAACTGCAGGAGAAGCAGCCACTCGAAACGCTGCAGCATGTGTGTCACATTTTTTGGACAATCTTGCCGACGCTCTGCTGTTTTGCGATCGCGCGACTCCTAGTGCAAAAGCTTCGACTGGACGTTGATGGGTCGTCGCGTCGTTTTCTACTTGAGTTTTTAGTAATTTGCGTGCCGATCGTATTATGTGTCAATGTGGCCAATTATTTGGTGCCGTATTTTCTCGTCGCACTGTTCCTCGGCCTGTTGCTGTTGCTCAAGCGCAGCAATTGCCTGAGTTTAGCGCGTTCGCGTCGTTTTGATCTCGGTCGTCATACGCGCGTGTTGACTTTGGTGCGCGCTACCATTAACATACTGACGGTTGTCTGCATTTTGGCCATTGATTTCGAGAGCTTTCCGAAAGTGTTTCGCAAGACACGTCGCTATGGCGCCGGTTTAATGGATGTCGGCATAGGTTTGTTCATCTTTGCCATGGGCAGCGTCTCGCGTAGACCGCGTCGCTCGAGTGATCTAATCAAATTGCTGAAGATGGTGACGCCTGTGCTGCTGTTGGGATTGGCGCGCACCGTTGTCATCACCTGCATTGACTATCAGCAGGATGAGCACGAGTATGGGCGGCATTTGAATGCGTTCTTTACGCTGGGTCTGACGAAGCTGTTTGGCACGTTGCTCAGTGGCATTGCGAATAATGATGTGCAGCTGGTGCCGATGGGATTGGGTAGGTTATGCATTTTTGAAGCAGCAATAATTAACAAAGAAATTCTAAAGTGTATAATGCAGGAATTGTAGCCGTAACTGAACACGATAGCTATTTAAATCTGTTTTATTTTTAAAACAAAAACAGTAATACAAAAATTAACCGGAAATAATTGAGATATGACCGATTGGTATGCAAAATCTATAACGGCCAATTTCATATCGATAAGGCGATATTCATATCAAATGTTTAGGATTATGTTAATCATTCCAATAGAATTTTTATTACCAATTACATTTTAAAATTTTAAACAAAAAACCGTTTTGGGAAAAAAAAAACTCATTTGGCAAGTTAAACTTCTAAAACTATAGTAAATTTTGTGTTAATTTTGCTT
The DNA here is from genome assembly GCA_951804985.1 of Dryomyza anilis. Lineage (NCBI taxonomy): Eukaryota > Metazoa > Arthropoda > Insecta > Diptera > Dryomyzidae > Dryomyza > Dryomyza anilis. The sequence continues at coordinate 31,075,582 of OX638131.1, forward strand.
CTCTTACAAAAAATAATAATAATAAAACCTGTCATTGGTGAATTGCAAATTGAATACTAATTTCTGCAACTAATTTTGCAAAGCATGCAATCGCATCTAATAATTCTATTAAATTTAATTTATATTCTTCTCTAACTACTTAATGCGAACATTAATATAATTTCAGGTGCTTTGAAACCTCTATGTTAAGTTCAGCGCAATTTTAGATAATTCATTTGTTTTATTTAAATATTTATTTATTTATTTTTGATTCCATAAAATTATCACAAAGTCAAACCCATTAGGGAACATAGTCAAACATTTTGAAATTTAGAGATTGTTAATGCGAGCACATTCTAAAATATTACATTTAAACACATTGACTGTACTTGAGAAAGATTTTAAAGACCTTGGCAAACAATTTCAGCATCGAGCCACTCTAATATGTTGGGAGCGGATTTATATGCAAATGCATATTTTAACGAAGCCTCAAATTTAAGTCGGACAAAAACATAATTAATTATCGTCAAAAACTAATTTGAATTACGGTCAATCTATTTTGCATATTTTGAATATTTGCATATTTTTTGTATATTGCATATTTTGCATATAATTTGAATATTTTACATATATCTTGCATATATTGTATATAGTTTGCATATTTGTGGCAATTTTTTTCTTATAGACGCGCTTATAGTGATTTATGTAGATTACTAGAGTAATTTAAAGTAAAAGAAAAGCAATATACCGACATTTCTTGACTTTTTTGTCAAAATTCAAATATAAACAATTTTAAAATAATAATTTTAGAAAATATTTTACCAGAAAATTCTTCACTATTTAAAATAAAAAGGAGATTAGGCGACTTGAATTCGACAGCTAGTGATATCCGGTAGTATTTTCAAGCCGCTTAATAAGTAAATACAAGAAATTATTACAAACATCGGTTGTCTGTCAGAAAGTTAAGTTGCCACTTTGTCCGCGAAAAAATATAGATATAGTGTACATGGCAGCATCCTAAATAGACCATTAAGAGCATTTCGTGACAATTGTCACTCACCTCAGAATTGTCATTGATTTGTTATTGTCATTGCCTGCCAAAATAGGCCTATAAATTAAAAAAAATGCAGCGACGATTGAAATGGTTGAAAATAGCACGGTAATTTTACCAAGAGGTGGGAGTGATGTCTTGACCGTAAATCGTAGTTACGACTGCGACACTAACACACACAGCTGAGGATGCTGCAGGTTCTCCGACAGAAGTGCTCCCAAGGTTCAATATAATTTGATAACATTTTTTTGAGCTGTTGGAGTTGTGCTTATTTTCAAAAAATATTTTTTGTTTATTTAAATTTTGAAGTTTATTTTCTGTAAATTTTTGTCAGCAACATTCAGCAATCTTCGCCGTATACGTTTTAGTCAGTACACATTTTCAATGATTTAAACCAGAAATTTATCTGGTTTAAATGTTGTTTTTCTTTTGCAAATAAAATTTGTTCCAGCTCAAATTTAAACCCAAGAAACATTTATACGGAGCATACGACACACACGGAATTATAATACCGTCATTGACGGCATGTTTACGAAGCATTGAGCTTGTATCCGTCGTAGCATATACGATTACGCACCGTTAACGTACCGTCAAATCGGACGACTCCGTTAGAATTCCATTTTGCTCCGTATTTCTAAATAACTCCGTATGATGGCCGTTTTGTTGTAGTCGTTTACGGTACCGTTGAAACGGAGTACTCCGTAATGTTTCCGTTGAAACGGGGTACTCCGTAAATTTTCCAACTCAACGGCACCGATTTTCTTCCGTTATTGGTGTACATATGAATTCATTTGACTTTGCTCCTGAAAATTTGTTATAAAGTTTGCGGAAAATGTGCGATGCAAAATTGTCTTGTCTTTTTGGCTGATAAACGTCCAAAAAGACTCTTTCAAGCCCTATGACAACTGCAAATTAGTTAAAGTGATATCTATAATTGTTTTGGTCTTTGTTAACACGAAATCGATGATAAAAATACCATGATGAATTTAAGTAGATTACAAAATTATAAACACCAATTATGTTGTTTAGTAAAATTTGTATGTTTCGTATTCAATTTTATTCATAATAAGTTTGTTTTTGTAAAATAAAAATATGCTAGAGATCATTTGTATGGTAATAAAACGGTGTTTTTAATGTATTCATTCCGTTTTTCATACAGATCTACAGTACGTTAACGGACCGTCGAAACGCAATCTCAACGGACTCACTGCGTATTTTGTCCAGAATGGCGGTCCGGTCAAAACGTAATATCAACGGATGCATTCCGTATTTCATCCAGTATGACGGTCCGTAAACGTACCGTCGAAACGTACTCTCGACGGACTCACTCCGTTTGTCATCCAGTATGACGGTCCGTTAAAGTACCGTTGAAACGTACTCTCAACGGATTCGAAATCCGTTTCGATGTTCCTTTTTAACCGTTCACTGGACCGTTTTCGTATCCAGAAAACGGAACATTTACCGGATCGTATTCCGTATTACTGTTCCGTATACGGCACTGTTAACGGACCGTTTTGTTTCTTGGGAATTTTGAAAAAACGTAGCTAATATTACGAAATAGAAAGTTATCAGTAGAAGTAAATTTCGATGTTGTATATGTTGTACAAAAAAATATTTTTTTTTAGTACCTAAAAATATTTGTATCGTGAGAAAAATACTGTGTAAAATGATAAAATTTATAAAAACAAATTTGATAAATTTCAACCGTTGAAATGCGGATGAATTATATAAATATTTGTAGTTAAATAGTCGTGTTTTACAACATCAATATACAATTTATCTGTTTAAATATCGTACAATTTATTAACAAAAAAAAACGTATTTAAAACAAAAAAAAAAAAGCTGCCACTTTATCTTTACGACCATATACATTTTTTGAGTGCTACTGTATTTATTCTTCTGTTATTTGATATTATAGTAACTATTTATTTTTATTTATTATACTTGAGCTTATCGTATTTATTTATTTACAAGTATTTAAAAATATGTAAATTAATAAGGCGTGATTTATTTATGCAACATTTATAGTACGCACATTTGATATTTAAACAAACTGCTTATTGTATACGGTGATATGAATATGTGTTTTAAAATTTGTTATTAATAATGACCAGTACGAAATGGTTACATGGACAATTTCGAAGTAGTGAAATTTTGATAGTTGGTATCATGAGTACATAGCACATAGTTATATAAAAAAAATATAAGTAAACGCGGTTACCGTTTAAAGTGATCCATAAATCACCAGTAAAAAAAAACCTGAAAAAAAACTTGTAAAAGCTGAATAATTTCCTTTCATTTCTGTACACACAGAATAGAGATTTGTTGCGCCAACCAACGCTTTGCCCAACCAACTTATTCGGTTCTCTCAACCGCTTAGTCGTTAGTTTATGTCCAAATAAAAATAGTTGTAGTTTGTACTGCAACCAATTTCGGACTCTTAGAATTAGAACTATTTGAAGTGTGTATAGACTAATATTTCGTGTGTATAGGCTAATATGGCAGTTCCGTCACTAAATTTGTAAACCATTCGATTTAACCGAATGAAATTTGTTGGTACAACTAACTTTTTCACTGTTTCAACCTCATGCCAAAGGAGGATTTTTGTGTGTGTACCCACTCCCAATACAGAACTTATGGGTAGGTATTGTTTTCCTGGAAAAACATGAATTTTATGTATTTTATCAAGGGGTCAACGGGTTTTAAGAAAAAAGTTCCCTTTAGCTAGTATAAAGTACACTTCATCCGTAGATACTAGTAATACATGAGGTATTTGAAGATAAGTGGTCCGGACACAGGTATTAATCGACAGATTATGCCCTTTTTGAATACCATATTGCGGATTACGACTTATATTCATAACCATGCTCAAAATCATGATACAACTACTATGAATGAAATGAAACATCAGCCTAGTTTTGTCAAGAAACCCAGGTATTCACCTTTAAGAAGACGGATAAAAAGTAAATACCCAAGAAACAAAACGTATACGTACCGTTAACGGTACAGCATATACGGAATCAGATTCCGTAAACGTACCGTATTACGGAGCCGTATACGGTACAGTGAACGGATAAAACGTGACATAGAAAACGGTGTTCGAAACCGTTTTTCATACAGTATCTACGGACCGTTAACGGACCGTATTTTTAACATGAAACGGAGGGACCTCCGTAGTTTACGTAACGTTTCAGTGCCGTATACGGTCCGTATTTTTGTAATAAAACGGAGTGGACTCCGTTGAGTTCATTGAAAAAACTTGCAAACTAAAATTCAAACAAGAACAATTGAAAAACGTAAAGAAAACGGCATAAAAACGGAGTACTGAGTAGAAACGATATAAAAACGGTGTGCTCCGTAACAAACGGAGTACTAACGTATACGTCACTACGGAGACAAAACGGTAGAAAAACGATATGTTCGAATTACGGACAATATACGGCATTTAAACGTAGTGGAATATTTTGGCATGCCGTAAATATTCCGTTTTCATTCAAGTATCGACGGATCCGTATTCTACGTTCCGTAAACGTACCGTTACAAACGGAATTGTGATTCGGTTTGCTTACGGAGCTACGTTAAAATGTTTCTTGGGTAGTCACACTAGAGCAGGCTTCCTTTGTAAAACATTATCTGCGAAAGAAAGTATTCCCCTGCATGACCGCAGCACCGTCTTTCAGTGGAAAGTAGTGGCTATTACGGAGGAGGCAAAATTCATACAAAGTACTCACTATGTAGACAAATGTATTAACATTTTCTCAGACAGCCAAGCTGTCATCAAAAACAATATCCACGGATAAGGTGAAAACAGGGTGGTTCTACAATGCAAAGAGGCTTTTGCCATCTGGGTGTTTGGACACTGCTACATAAAATGAAATCAGACTGCCAATAAACTGGCAAGAAGTGGGTCAAACATAGACTCATTTCTGTCATCACATACAATTTCTGAAATAAAAGATAAGCTCATGTGTTTATCAACTACACTATATATCATAGGATGAATCCGTGATCCAAACCACACATAGGACAATAAAAAGACAAACAAAATTTTAACACTTAATAGGAAGAAGTTAAAACAACTCGCAGGCATCCTTACGGTTCACAAAGAGGTAATCTTTTAAAACTGGGTAATGTAGATTATTACATCTGCATGGCTAAGAAGAAGATACTAGAGAAGCTTGAAGTTTGAGATTTGAACCTGCGCAAAAAAGTTGGGAGTCAGACACCCTGAGCTATTGATACCAAATTTTATTCTTGTAAATTTGCATATTTAAATAATATTAGCTGTATTAGGGCTGTATACAAGTTTTTATAGTTTTTATACCGATTTAAAAGCTGGTTAATAAGCGGGCAAACTCTTATTGAGCTGTTCAACAGCCAATAATGCAGCAAAGATTGTATAAGGGTTGACTGGTTTCGGATCAAAACTAATTTGAACGATTTTAATTTGATTTCAATCGAAAACTGGAATATGCCCGTGTAGTCCAGGTATCTTAACAAACAATTTCGCATCTGTATTTCTAACGTTAGTTATGCTTTAGTTCACTAAAAACAATACAAGGTCTAAATATTCAGAGTGAAATGGAAACTCTTATCTATTTGGCATTTAAGATAATGTGCGTTGTACTTAAATTCGTCTGAATTTTGTAGTATTTATGACATAAATCCCAGTTAATATATTTCAAGTTGTAAATTAGAAAATTTGTTTTGGTCGTGGTTTTCGCATACATCACAAACATAATAACTTAAGTTTCGTTTATTTAAAGCTTAACAATCTACAAGGTAGAAATGGCAAAATCATTTTAAAAAATAACTATGAATTTTTTAAAATAACAAATATCTCTTTCTTTCTCTCTTTAACTTATAGGTCTACTGGCCGCACACGAGTCTATGCTACTGCTTGGCGTCTCCGACTACGTCATGGACAAAGATCTCAAACGCAACACCTTTTTAACGGCCAACCGTGAGGGCATCTGCTCGCTGCCCGGCAGCATTGCCATCTATCTGGTCTCCATGTACATCGGCCAGTGGCTGCAGTCGCATGAGTCGCTCAGTTACAAAGAATTCATGCAAAAACTTAAATCGTTAGTACTAATGTCAGCCGGACTTTGGCTGCTCGTACTGTTGTGCATCTTCTCCGTTGGAATTGCACGTGTCACAAGTAACTTTGGCTATGGCGTTTGGATTTTGGCAATTGCAACGACAATGACTGCACTCTATATGTTTGTCTTCGATTTGGTATTTAATACAGTGTGGCCGGTGACAACTTCAACAGGTGCGTTACCAGAAATGGATATGGCAGAGGGTGCTCTACTGGAGAAACCACTGGTGGAGCGTGACAACTCTGGCGACAATCAACGTTTACTGCCCACGCTAGTGGAGGCTATCAATCGCAATGGATTGACTTATTTTCTGTTGGCCAACGTGCTGACGGGGGGTGTGAATATATTTTTAAAACCCGGCGAACGCACAGATGCGGAGGGCATCTGCATACTGTGTGGTTATATGTTTATTGCAACGGGATTCGTTTATATTTTGTACAGACTTAAAATTCGCATTGCGTAAAATTCTATATTTTTTTATATACGTATATTTTTTTAGTAAAAATGTTGATAAGTCTTCTTTTAGTGTAATTAGTTGGAGTTTTAGTATTTTTATGATGAACAATTTATCATTGTGATATGTTAATATAATTAAATTGTAATTATTATTGCATAAGTAAAATTTAATATATATTGGGTTTTATTCGAGACGGTATTCTAAAGATATAAATATATTTTTAAAATGAATACAAATATGTACTTGGATAGAGCACACGGGCAGTTGGTGCAGCATTCTGCAGTTTTGAGAAGGAATCGCGTCAAATGGGTTTTATGTTGAATGAGGAAAAGACAAAGTACCTGATGCCAACAAACAAAGATTCCGGGCGACCTGGATAGTACGTCACTATTGACACACACAATTTGGAAGCCGTGAAGGACTTCGTCTACCTAGCAACCAGTATCAGCAAGAAAAATAATGTCAGTCTTGAGATTAGCCGAATAATAACTCTAGCCAAAAGGTTCTACTTTGGGCTCAGTAGGCAATTGAGGAGCAGATAAAACAAATATCTTCGCAGAATTATTTGCAAATAATTCAACGCTCCCAGATTGCAATCAACCACTGCCCTTTGTCGACTGTGTTTCTTCTGCAATGCCGAAGATACTTTTTCGAACTCGGGCAGTTAAAACGGTCCTACCAAATCTCAATATCAACAAAGCCTCATGGCCAGATGACATTTCGGCCCATGTGTTCAATAAGTGCGCGTCAACGCTGGCTAGTCCGTTGCGTAACCCTTTCAACATCTCCTAGTCGAAAGGAGTTTTTTCCATCTTGTTGGAAGGTTGCCAATATCCAGCCAGTTCCGAAGCCGAGGCGAGGCCACGAATCCTGCTAATTACCGATCCATTGCAATATGCGCTGCGCTATCCAAGGTAATGGAAAGCGTAATAAACTTTCACCTTGTGAACTATCTAGAGCGAATTACTTAGTGACCGGCAATATGGTTTCTGTAGGACCAGATCCACCGGTGAACTGTTGGAGGTCCTCTCCGAAAAGTGGTATAATTGTATTCGACTTTTTGGAGAGAGTAAGGTTATTGCTCTGGATATTTGTAAGCCTTTAGATCGGGTATGCCATGAAGCCCTTGCATGAAGCCCTTGTACTCGACGGATATTGAGTCTTCTCCAGGGTCGTTCAATACAAGTTGCGATGGATGGTGTTCTTTCAGAACAACCTGCCATTAATTCTGGATTTTCGGGTTCCTTCCTAACGCCGTCCCTATTTCTGGTATTTATCAATGAACTTCTGTCATTGACCCAGAACCCAATTCATTCCTTTGCAGATGACAGTAAGATTTGTCATACATAATCGTTCAACAAGCGCCCAAACTCTATGGAGATTGAGAGTAAAAGACGCACTATGAATGACTCACTCAATAATGACCTTAAATCAATCTCCGAGTGGGGTCTTGCAAATAGAGTTGATTTTAATGCAAGTTGATTTTAATGCAAGACCCAATGTTGTCTGTTATCTCACAAAATAATGGATTAACCCCTCCATCCCTTTTATATGGGCTCTGTGGATATTGCGCAATCAGCTGCTCTTGACGTTCTGGGCATATCAATTCAATGTGACCTCCGTTGGAATGATCACATATTTGGTGTATCGAAAGAAGCGGCCAATTGCTTCGGTTTTCTGAAACGGTGTAAGACATACTTTACTCCCGCTGATTTGCGCATTGTATACACCATCTATATTCGGCCTAGGATGGAATACAACTCGTACACTTGGGCAGGGGATTCAAAATCTTCCTTGAAGTTCCTGGATCGAATCCAACAACGTGCAATATTTTTAATAGGGAATGAAAATATTTCGTCGTCTATTGGTACTCTTGAGCACCGAATGACCGTAGGGTGTGTAAGCATGTTTTATAGGTATTACAATGGTAAGTGTTCGAGGGAAATATATGTCTTGATTCCACCAGTTCGTGTATTCTCTCGTTCTATTCGGGCATCTAACCACCCAGGTAGAAATTAACAACTGGGCCAACGTTATCGGCAATGCTGGCATCCAATACTAGCTCGGTTGTTCGCGAGTACTGTGCCAGTATTATAATGTCGGCAGGAGCTGGACCCAATTGTTCTACCAGTACTGGCACAACGCTGGCAAACGCTAATGCCAGTGCTGGCTTGCAAGCCCACCTCTTCGTAGTCCATTCGGTTCTCAACAGAACCATGCATTACAGAGATAATTCGTTTGTGAACGATACGTTTGTGGAACAATCTCCCTGCGTCTGTTTTTCCAATATTTTTAATATTGGGAAATTTAAAGCAAACATCCAACGACACTACTCGATCTTTCCTCCTCCTTTAAACCTATAAGCCTTTCTTACGATCAACACTGTGTATTGCACGAACCCCTGAGCGTTGGTTAATTTGTAAAAATAAAATATGAGCACTTAAAAGAGCCCAAAAAGGCTATCGTAATTTTAATGGAAATTTTAATATTCTTAAACATTCATATTTGAAGACTAAAAGAGCCCATAAAGGCTCCCGACACCATTTTATGAGCCCAAAAACACTTATATTTATGAAATTTTTATTACTCCTATTTTTCAACATAATTTTCAACTTTACTTAAAACAACTAAAACCCTAATTTTGCATATTTGAGTGGTAAACTTCAAATTCAAGATCGAAAGATGAAAAAACTGTATATTTGTTGAACTGTGTAGTAAAATAGAAAAAAAAATACAAAAAAAAAAACATTTTGTTTACAAAACCCCGATTCAGAATATTGCCTCTTTGAATTTATCATCAAATTTGACAATGATTTGCATTTACAAATTTGAAATGTATACGTTTGCCGTGCGTTTTTAGTTTTGAAAATTGAAAACAAACCAAAATAACAAAAAAAAGATTTTCTAAAAAATCGTCTTTTTTTAAAAAAATATGACATTTGTTTGGAGTCTACAAAATTTATCGCATTTATTTTGGACCATACTAATTGCATTAAATTTATACGTGTTCTGGCTGTTGTTTCGCGTATCGCGACTTTATCGTGCCGAGCGCCTCAGCAAGTTGCAAGCAACTGCCAACCTCCGACAACAAATCGCTTTCATGCGTAGTCAATTCAAAAATCGAGCGCCCGATAAGCAGTCTGCATCATTCCTATCCTGTTTATCGCTGGCAGAGATCAACAACAGCATTTCCGATCACCGAGCGACGACTGACACCTACAACGACAACGACAGGCAGCACAACACATTGCCAACGTTGTCCAACAACGAGGTTGAGCACGAAGAGGAGTACGAAGAGCAAGATGGTGACAACGACGACGCCACAGAGGAGGAGTTGGATCAGCGATTCAAGAATTATCGTAAAAAGTCAACATTAGCTATAAAATCGTCCGGTGATATGAACCAAACATCATCGAGTTCTTCAATTAACCCAACAACGATTAACTCAACTTACAATCCGACACTGATCCAAAATAAACCAACGTATAGTCGAATTTTTACAAAGCGTAGTATTTATTCGCCCGAGGCTATGCATACCTTGTACATCTCCGATAGCAGTGGCAGCGTTGTGCAGGAGATACCATTTCGGGAGAAGGACTATATGGATGCCCTGTGTTCGGTGCTGAGCGAACAACATTGGATATCAGAATCGTGTGACATTTGAAGTGCTAAACGCTGGCTGGGCTGGTGGCAATTTTGTGGTTCAAAGCAATAAAGTATCTTGAAATATTATTTATTTTTAAATTTGTTGTGTGTGCGTATGTGTTTTTTAACTATTCCATTTGAAATCCTCATCCAAGGATAATAAATGGTTAAAGTTTATATTTTCACAAAAAAAATCATTCCGTTTTTAATTATAGACGTTCCAAATATTATGAGATTTGATATGAAACATATTCGACATTTGATAAATGATACCTTTTTGCGATAAATACCAAAAGGTTTATAGATAGAATTAAACCTGTTTCCGTTAAAAGTGATAGTGATATTTATAATCGTGAAATTTTTTTATTTTTTTTATATATTTCGTTTTACTCTACATGTATTTCAAAAGACCACCGTTTTTTTTCTCCATTTTGTTTTAAATGTTTACATGCAGTTGAAACGAATTATTACAATACTTTTCCGTTTCTACTCCAACGATGGTTTTAAACAAAAATCCAATCCTGGTATTTTCAATAACAGAAATCGTACGTTCTGAGTTTCATTGATCTAACTCTTTTTTTCCTGGAGTCGTGATTTAAACAGGCAGACAATGAAATCTCTAGAGGCCGCGTATAACATTACCCGGTCCCGATTATCTGCAACATGAACTGTTGATTTGTGGCTCAACTGAAATCGAGTTCCATATTTTTGCAGGAACTTGTCAATATTTTTAGGAGTTCATGTACCGAATTTAATAACGTGCAATATATTTAATTGGGTACGTACATATTTTATCCTCTACTGATTCTTTTTATTCCAATTGAATACAACTTTAATTCAATGTCAAGAAAAAGTAGACTCTAATATGGATAGAAGGTAGACTTGTATGGTGTTTATTCACTGTACGCACAAAAAAAAGAGTCGCTAAATATAAGTCCAATATGACTGTACCCAAGAAACATTTTTATGGAATGCATGGGATTATAATCTCCGCTGGCACACTTACGGTCCATAAACCAGAAATATGTCATTTGCGATTACGGATCTGTCATACGCGATTACGGATCGCGAAAGTACCGCCAAATCGCACGAGTACGTTTGCATTCCGTTTTGTTCTACATGTATTTCGAAAGAAGTTCGTTTCTTTCCCGTTTTTATACCCTACACTAAGAGTGAAAGGGTATATTCAGTTTGGTACGCCGTTTGTAACACTCCGGTATGGAAAAGTATATATCTTGATCAGCATGACCTCCTGAGTCGATTTATAGATGTCCGTCTGTCTGTATGTCTGTATGTCTGTCTGTCCTTCTGTCTATCTGTTGAAATCACGATTACGGGAAAAGTTGAAGAGCTAGAGCAATGAAACTTTAGATTTAGATTACTTATATATCTAGTCTGAAAAAGAAAATTGGCATGATCGGTCTATTGTGACCTGAGAACCGACCACTTATGTTCAAATACCTCATATAAAATTTGAATTCACTCCCTATTTTATCCATAAAGGCGGTCTGTTTACGGACCGTCGAAATTTACTATAATCGGATTCACATTAAGGGATTGACAAATTCTAATTTCAACGCATTCACTCCCTATTTTGTCAATAAATTCGGTATGTTTACGGACCGTCGAAATTTACTATAAACGGATTCACGTTAAGGAATTGACAAATTCTAATTCCAACGCATTCACTTCCTATTCTTCAATAAAATCGGTCTGTTTACGAATCGTTGAAATTTAATTTCAACGTATTTTCAACGCATTCACCCCCTATGTTGTCGGTCTGTTTACGGGACCTTCGAAATTTACTTTAATCGGATTCACGTTAAGGAATTAACAAATTCTAATTTCAACGCATTCACTTCCTATTTTTTCAATACAGGCGGTCTGTTTACGAACCGGCGAAATTTAATTTCAACGCATTTTCAACGAATACACTCCCTATTTTGTCGATCTATTTACGGACCGTCGAAATTTGCTATCATTGTCAAGAATGCCCGTAGTTAACGGACTGTCGAAATGTAATATCATCGGATTCACTCCGTATTATGTCAAGAATGGCGGTCTCTTAACGGATGCACTTTGTTTTGTATCAAGCATAATTCGAAACAAATTTCCATGTTTCTATTTATGTTCAATTACTGAATAACAGTTCTCGTATTTTTCATATTATTACGAAACAGCGTACGAAAATTCAGCGTACTAAGCAATGTGTTATAAAGAGACGGAAGATCATTCAGCGCACTAAGGCAATGTGCGAGAAATAGAACGAAGATCAGCACATTTAAACACATGAGTGCGAATGAGATGGAAATTGCACGAAAAGTGTGGAAGCTTCTCGAAATATGTCGAACTGATGTATGCAGTATATAAGGGCGCCGCAGTAGTGATTGGAAAGAAGTGGAGTACGTCTCGTATGAGAACAATGTCAAGTTGTTAGATTTTGTTATTAGTACCTACAGTTGTTTATTAAATTTAATTAATAAAATTAATAGTTATAATTTAAATGAATCAAAAGTGTGTTTTTATTTTGTGCACAATCCAGAGATACGAACTTGTAGATCAGTTTTCCGTAGACTGCGTTTTCGTAACAATATGTTAAAATACTGCAATTGTAAAGTTGAAAAAAAAGTAATAAAACGACGAAAAAAAATTATCATGAACAAAAAATAAACTGAATTTTTCACTGACATTTTTCTCTTGAATTTTTCTTTTCATTTTTCTTGGAGAGTTATTAGCTAGTATTATCTACCATGGTTGTCTACCATAATTTATCAACATAATTTAAATCAATTCCCGCGAAATGAAAAATTCGGAGACACAAAATTACCGAAAATGCATGATCATGATTAACAAAGGATTCACAAACCTCCTCTTTTCCCATTATAAGTAATTCTAGGGTACGCAAAAAATGATCTTCGTACTTTGACCTCCTCAGAACCCAACAAAAATCAATCCACCCATTGCTAAATCAAGACCAAACATTTACAAGATACATTGACTTTTATTTTACCATTTTTAAGTCCTTTTTCCAAAAAAAAAACAGAAAATCAAGTCCATGCAAGAAAACAAAACAGCACAGGATGCAACAGAACACAGGACGTACAGAAATATAAAGCAACAACCACAACAAGAATTCTTGCTAGTCATCAAAGCACTGCGGTTCTAGACGAAAGCCGAACATAAGAAGCACGCAATAAGATAGATGATCGATGGCTGCGCACACGGACTCGTCCGGAAAAGGACCAAAAATGATCGGCGTGAAGCGTATCGCTTCGTGGCCGCACGTACTGTAACGCGGACGCAGAAAGCTGGCAATGCTGCTGCCGGGCTGCGTCAGCAATTTATGCAGCGACTGAAAACTGTCGCGCAGCTGTATCTTTAGCTGATCGAGGTTCGATTGTGGACTCTGTTTGTTGCGATAGGTATTGAACCAGGTCTTGAGGCTCTCGGCAATATCTGCGTGGGTGGGTTTCAGACCGCACATCGATGAAATTGCGCTGCAGCAGCTCTTCAACTTCTTTTTGCAGTTGCAGCAATTAGTTTTGGTGCTGTTGTTGCTATTGTTGTTGTTGTTGCATTTGTTGCATGCGTCCTTTTTGTTGTGCTTGCAGCTTGTCTCGTTGTTGCAGTTATTGCAATTGTTGTTGTCGTTCTCATCCTCCGGTATTTGTTCCATACCGCCCATCTGACGCTGCAGATCGCGCCTATGCTGCTTGTCCAGCACAATGACATAACTCTCACCGCGACTCATGGTCCCGCTGCTGGTGGTACTTAAGATCGGTTCGCCAACTTCCTTCTGTATTTTATTCAGATTTTTTGCACATAGAATTTTTATAATTTGATCGTTGAATACTTTTCCCATTTTTGACAATATTTCAAATTGATTTTTGAAATTGAATACAGCACAGAAACATTTAAAAAAAATTATAATGTACAAAAAGACGTTAAACGAAAGGTAGAGTTGTGTGAAAATTTCTTGAAAGACTTTTCGATTTGATCGTTTTTCACAGTTGTCCCAACTACTTGTGACACGTGACCGTCTCGAACGGCATTATTATGCCGTTCGGCAACACTACGAATATAATAACCGGATTTGCCTGGCACTTGATCTGCGACGGTGACGAGCACGAGTTCGAATTCTTGAAGACCTCATAGATTTGTGTGCCATCCTCGTAACATTGCACGCGCGTCCACAGCCACATGGCCGGTCCACATTTGGGCGACGTCAGGCAGATCTTCTGTTTTAGTTTGCGACAGGCAAGCGAGCACATCGAAAAAGAGCGCTGCATGCAACCCTTGCTCCTGGGCGGGCATATTTCAGGGTCGCACATGGAGACGCTGCGCGCAGACATCTTAGAGCAGGAATGGGGCTTGCTGTTGCAGCATTTGGGCGTAATGCAGACGGATGCACAGGGTTTGCAACAAGGTGATAATGGGGGGCGTTGACATGGGTCTGAAATAAAAATCGGGAAGACAATTAGGTGAGGAAGGTAAGAAAGGTTGGATAGAAATAAGATATTTTTGGGAAATTCTTTTTTTTTTAAGGTATCATTACTACCTTAAAAAAAACAGAATTTCCCAAAGAGAGAATTTGGTTTATAAGGAAATTGTGTAAAGGACATTTTTTAAGGAATTTAAGTTTTTAGGAATTTATGACTTTTGGAGTAATAGGAAACTGGAAATCTGCATTAAGAAAAACATTAATTTCAAGAAAGTAATTAGAACAAAATTTGAACATGGCACCCAGAAAGAATATCGATGTTAACCTACAGAGAGCTTCTTAGCGTTCATAGGTAAGTTATATGGATTTGATCGTGGGTAAAAATTTTTGGCTTGGTTTTTTCATCGATCTTCCATATGACGTTCCAATTAGAGATGGGCGCGTGCCTGTTTTTGATGTCACGGACACGCACGGGCACGCCGATAGGTGACACGCACGAGCACGAACCCGACGACTAAATTTACAGGCACGCATGGGAAGCACGATAAAGCACGGGTTTTAAAAAGACTCGAAGAAACACGAAAAAACACGCAAAACACGGAAAAACACGACAAAACACGAAAAAAGCAAGGAAAAACCTGAAAAAGTAAGCGAAACGTGAAAAATAATACCGGAACAGTTTAGATTTTTGGAACCGGAATATTATTTAAAATGTATGGAACCGGAACTTGAATTAAAACCCTTATTTTTTCTGGTTGGAATCGTAACCGATATTTTAAAAATCTCAGAACCAGAACCGGAACAGATATTCAGCCCAATCGAGAAACGCGTCGGGAGACATTTCCGACGGAATTGACAAAAAAGCAATCGAGCAATTCACAGTTATCCGACGTACATATATTCGAAAATTTTCATCGGAAACATATCAATCGAGTTTCCCGTCGTGTGAACATTTACTGTCAAATTTGCTCACATTTTATTTTTATGTGAAAACATGAAATTTTAGATTGTTAGTAATTGATTGCAGAAATAAAGTAGTTTAAATTGTGCAAATAGTTAAAATATGAGTTATTTCGACTGCTTGGATGTTGGAAACTTGCTAAAATTGCTATGAAAATTTAACTATTTAAGTACCTACTGTCGTTAGCATTTAAAAAATAAATTTAAAAAATAAAATTACATTCGTTTTGTATTTGCAGTCATTTTAAAATGTCAAATAGAGTACGTTCAATCAATAAAATTGAAAACAAATTTAATTTTTACTTCGAATTTTGGCATTTAAGATCGAAATTGAGAAGAAAACAATGTTGCGTTGTTTTATAAATGTTTCCAGTTCCTCGGAAAACTTGATTAAATTTTATTTTCCGTCGGAAGGAGAACAATCCGACGAGCTTCCGTTCATCGGGAACCTCGATTGGGCTGATTATAGTCCCTGTCAGGGAACGCAAAGAATCGGAACCGTTATTAAAAAATTTGTAGAACCGGAATCGGAATTTTTGGGTTGGAACCGGAATTGGAACCGGGACCTCAATTTTAAAAATGTTGGAACCGGAACCGATATTTCAAAGGGATTTAGTGCCTGTGATAAATAATTCAAAAATCAATACCCACTTTCTGTATTTCGAAACGAACGACGAAACGAAAATTTGACGTCAAAATTTCATCACACAAATTTTGATTTCATGTTACTTGAATTTTAAATTTATTTAAAATTGCGTCACTTTCGTCTAATAGTCTTTCGTTTCGAAATTCAGAAAGAGGCAGTAAATTTGATACTGCTTTATTCTCTTAAATCCATAAGTAATACTAAAACCACAGATTTTTAAGAAAAGGTTAAAAGGGTTTTCAAAATTGGGGTAGAAACTACAACAAACAAATGTTTAATGGACGCGTGTCAGATTATGGAGGCACGGGCACGACAGCAACTAGCACGCATAGAGATTTGCGGTCGTGACACGAAAAAAGCACGTCACGCGCTACTCGAGTTCCAATGGACGACATTATGATGTTTCACATTCTTCTACTTGATCCGACAAATTGTATGGGTTCCCATTCCGGTTCCACACATTTTTTTAATGACGGTTTCGTTTTCGGTTCCGGTTTCAAAAATTGAAACCTTTCCAGTTACAATTCCGGTTCTTTGCAGTTCCAGAGTGTGCCTAAAATCATTGGAATATCGGTGCCGGTTCTCGTTCCAAGATTTAAAAAAATAGCCGTTCCAACAAAAAAAAATTATATGGATTCCGGTTCTAACCATTTTTCAAACCGGTTCCGATACGGGTTTTTTATAGTCTCTTATTATAAATAATTAAAAAATTAACTTTGGTACTGTTTTATTCTCTGAATCGGTACCTGTCGGGGACTGCAAAGAACCGGAATCGGAACCGTTTCAATTTTTGGAACCGGAATCGGAACCCTTATTAAAAAATGTGTGGAACCGACACCGATATTCAAAAGTGTGTTTGTTCCTGATTAAAATACAACGAAATTTTTATTTTCTGATGCCGGAAGTAAAGGGTTTTAAAATTGGAATACACAGAAAAAATAATCAACGTAAATAAAGCAACCAATATTAATTGCATTCATTAATCAATCCAGCAATAAATGCACTAATTTAATGAACATATATAAGCAATTGCGTTCGCTAATATGAATATCTGTACGTCAACGCAGCAAATAGATTAGTCGGCGAAGTTTTAGGAAATATAATTGCTGAAACTGTGCCGACTAATTAATTTGCTGTATTGACGTACAAATATTCATATTAGCATACGGAATTGTTGATTTAACGAAAAATATTAAATGCTTTCAATAAATTAGTAAATTTCATTGCTGGATTGACTAATGAATTAAATAAATATCGGTTGCTATATTTCGTTGATTATTTTATCTGTGTAAAAACTAAAAAAAAACTTTAATGGGAGCGTGTCCGAGGCACGAACATGCACGGGCACGATAACAACTAGCACTATAACAACTAACACGCACGGCGATTTGCATACACGAACTCAGATTTTCGGGCGTGACATGAAAAAACCACGGTACGCGCCCATCTCTATTCTGTACTGACTATTAATCAATAGGATGCATATCATTAGTTCAATAATATTCAAGCAATTAAAAAATAATTTGTTTGTACCATTTATAATACGCCCTTTTAAATATAATAGCAAAACCCATGAATGTTAATTTACGCGTATTTTTATTTTTATAGTACAGTAAAATTAAATTTTTAGAGGTTAATATTGTGGATGTTCACAATAAAAAAAAAAACATAATCGTGTTTCAGTTTTTTTGTACCACCTATTAAGACGATACTATTTATATCTGTGAGCCGAAAGGTCCCCGGTTCGATTGCATATAAAAAGCTCTCAGTAAATGGCAAACCTACGAGAGTAAAACATTGCCTATGAAAAGCTCTCACCCGCCGTTCAGATTCGGCATTAAACTGTAGGTCCCACCAATTTGAGTACATAAATGGTGAGACAGCTCGGCCGAAGTTCTATATAGGACTTTAGCGCCAAACTATTAATATTATTATATCAAATTCATAATACGAAAATTCGATTAATACATAAACTATAAAATCAATGGACGTATCATTAAATACTTAATGGGGCATTTTCTTCTGAGCTTTAGCATGAAAATAAGATTAGAATGGGAACTCTGATGCTTAATTTTCGATATCGTGAGAATTTGTAATTCGTAATTTTCAGTCATTTGTATGTAAAATATACAAGTATTTGGAATTTTAAAATTTTTTGACGGAAACTGTTTTGATGGAGCACATTTCAGAGACGAGAACAGATACCAAAATGTTTGTAATTTTCATCGTTAGTTCAAAACAAAACTAATAAATCATTTTCTTATCTTTCATTAGATTCTCAATGATAAAAAAAATCTTTCAAAAATAGTCTTAAAAATCCATATTTTTCGAGTTTAGATATTAATATATTAAAAACATATCAGAAAAACAGTATATATGGGTATATTGTAATTAGTCTTGATAATTGATAGTAAAATTGTATATACAGTTTTTTGCAAAACTTGTTGTGAAAGGAAAAGAAAGTATTTATTTAATTCTAAAAAGTGGCTGAAAAGGGCCTGAAAATTCGAGATCAAATTTTCTTAAAAACGTTATGTAATTTTGCAGTCAAAATCAGCTACTCCGAATTATATAGAATTGATGTATTGGATGTCCATGTCATACATTTTTTCTCGATTTGTTGAATAGTGCCATCTATGATTTATGAGGTATTTTTGTGATATTTGGTAATTTAAAGAGTTTTTCAACAGGGACACTACAAAAGTAGAGCGACAGGGACAGCAAACGATGCCATATTTCTTGCCGCTCTTTTGACATTTCTCTTCAGTAAGGTTTGCCATTTCATGATGGAAAGATATACGAATTCGAATTTAGGTAGTAAATTTTAATAAATTCGACTCGTTGTTGGCTCGTATATCTTTCCATCATGAAATGGCAAACCTTACTGAAGAGAAATGTCAAAAGAGCGGCAAGAAATACTGCGTCGTTTGCTGTCCCTGTCGCTCTACTTTTGTAATGTCCATGTTGAAAAACCCTTGAAAAAAACTTTTGCAGCGCTCTTATTGAAAAATCCACTTGCGTATTTCTGGTAGGTTTTTAACAAATTTTTATTATATTCAAAGTCCCATAATTTGTTCGCATTGGCATTCTTTAAAGGCATCTTATACAAAATGTACTTTTTAATGTATAATGTTTAATATCTTTAATATCGACGGAATTTTAAAGACATCGATTAAAAACTAACCTGCATAAATTTTACAGCAAGGTCCGTCAGTGCATGTACATCGCGATATCGTTATCGAGCAGTCACTGCTCGAGCAGCCGTCCGCTGAGGGTGTTGGCAAATTCAAAAACTTCTGCACACGTCTCGCACCCATAAGGAACAAAATGCGATCGAGACCCGAGAGTAATGTCTCGTCTGGAAATGGTCCCAATGCATCGTAGGCCGGCACATTTGTCTTTTTTACTGTTTTACAGATCACGGGACAACTCGGAATGCATGGTTTTTGACAAATTTCCATGGATAGTTCGTGTGTTAGTTTCTTGTTTTACTGATTATAATTAATATTGAATTGTAAATTTTACTATTTTTTTTTAATTCGTTTGCAAAATTTAATGGATTCGTAATTTAGCTAATGTTTACTTGGTACTTGATCTTAAAATGTTGGATTTAAGAAATAAACGGCATATTTTTTTGAAATTATATTTTTTGTTAATTTAATTTTGCCTAAAAAAAAGTCAATTGACAGACTATAGTTGACAGACTATAGACATTTTTCAAAACGGTTACTAGATTTATAAATTTCGAAAAGAATTTGAGAGGCATATTTAGTGATGTGTTGGAACTAGATTTGTCGAGATTTAGAGAAATCTCCAAATAGAACATAAACAAATTTGAATAATGAAGGGAATTTTCGTTTTAAAAGCTGATATCAAAACATGTGACAAGAACAGAATGCATTGATCAGTGACATGATCAGTCACTGATCCTTATAATGGCAAAATAAATTTCATAGAGATCGGCAAAGTTGACTTGCAACCATTTAATCGTTTAAAGTCCAGTTTATTGTTCATTTAGGAGTTGAATTTGAAAAAAATAGTATTCAATATCAAATCATAATTATAATGCAATATTAATTCTGACAAGAGCTACTAAAATCTATTATATACATACTCTATATAAATCAATTCATTAAGATTTAATAATATATATGAACTAATACTATACAAAACAATACTTGAAAGTTAAAATTAGTTCATATATCTAAGTTCTATCGATTATATGTTTTAAAACCTTTTATTGAACTGATAACAAAATTTTTGATTCAGAGCTTTGCGTCAAAATATTCGTTTAATTGCATTTTTGATTACTTTATAAAACTATTTATTACCAAATGATATAACAAATTTATTAATTTTTGTATTATCGAACATACCGCACTTACTAAACATGGGTTTTAGATAAGCAACGTTAGAGTTTATAAACAAAACCTTGTTATTATTATCTCCTTTTATATGGCCTCAATTTTATAAAATAAGCTCCCCTCCAAAAACAAAATCAAAGAACCGAAAATATCTCAAGTTAAATTATCAGACGAAAACTAGCTATCAATACCAGTGTTTAGAAAAATTCTAAAAATGCACCGAGAGAATAATGCTCTAAAATAACTATAAGCTCTGATAGAAAAAAATATATAATTGAAAGTGTCTATGTCTGAATGTCAACATATTTTAAAGTTTAAAATTGAAAGTTTCTCTAGTAACAATGATTATAAATTTCGATGTTTCTAGATAATTTCGTTGGTTCTGCAGTAGATATGACCACCAAATTGCCTACATACTTACAACCTATGTAAATCTAACGATAAATTATGTATATAAATTAGAGGATTCCCTGTACTTTGACACATTTATGATATATTTCGATTCTCCAGTCTTGCTGACGTATAAAGAGTGAAATAAAACGAGTTATCTGTACACACAGAAAACTGATTTGTTGCGGCAACCAACTAAGTAAATTGCCCCATCGACTTATTAGGTTGCGGCAACAACCGAATAAGTCAGCAAGAATGAGGTTGTGCTAACCTCCTAGTCAGCAAGCATGAGTTTGTGTCAACCTCGTAGTCAGCAAGCATGAGGGTGTTTCAACCTCCAAGTTAACAAGCATATCGAACCTCCAAATGAAATTTTATTTTATGATTTTTTTTATATATAAAACCTATTTATGTCAAGTTTTCTATACATTTTTTAGATGCGTAATTATATCACGCATACAATTTCAAAAAGTATATCAATTATATCCTCTTCCCCGAAATTTGAAATCAGTATGAAAAGACACAGTAGCCGCGGTAGCTCTGTGGTTAGTGCGTTGGACTGCGAGCCGAAAGGTCCCCGGTTGAAGCCTGGACTAGGGCTAACAACATCTTTTCATAGAAACATTTTTCTAACCCGCGCTACCTCTCGGCAGTAAATGGCAAACCTACAAGAGTAAAACATTGCCTATGAAAAGCTCTCACCCGCCGTTCGGATTCGGCAATAAACTGTAGGTCCCACCACTTTGAGTACAAATATAACACGCACAGCTCAAAATGGTGAGAGAGCTCGGCCGAAGTCCTATACAGGACTGTAGCGCCAAACTATTAATATTATTATAGCCTGGAGACTCAGGATCACTGGATAATGTGTAGGGTATTAATGGTCGGCTGAGTCCGAATATAACTTGCATAATTCTTACTACACCATTTAAAATTTCCTATTGTTAGCGACTTGTGAACATTTTTGACGTTTAATGTATCCATAATTGTTGACAAGAAACTGGCATATAGACATGCCGTTTATCATTTATTTTATTGATAAAGGGACGCTACAAAAGTAGAGCGACAGGGACAGCAAACTTCGCTATATTTCTTGCCGCTCTTTTGACATTTCTCTTCAGTAAGATTTGCCATTTAATGATGGAAAGATATACGAGCCAACAACGAGTCGAAATTATTAAAATTGACTACCGAAATTCGGAGTCAGTGGCCTCAACGTTAAGAGCGCTACGTACAATTTATGGTCGTCATAATCGTCCTAGCAGATCAACAATTGAGCGTCTAGTAGAAAAATTTGAATCCACAGGCACAGTACAAAATGTTCCCGTGGCAGTGAGACAAAGAAGTGCCCGTAGTGTCGAGAATATTGCTGCCGCTGAGGCTTCAGTTGAAGAAAGCCCAAATGTGTCTCTCACACGTCGTTCTCAAGCGTTGGGCATCTCTGTGACGTCCTTGTGGCGAATTTTGCGAAAAGATCTTGGCCTACATCCTTACAAAATCAAATTGACGCAAGAACTGAAGCCGCTTGACCACCAGAAGCGTCATATGTTCGTGAATTGGGCTGAGCAACAACTTGAAAATGATTATGATTTTCATCGAAAAATCATCTTCAGCGATGAGGCTCATTTCTGGCTGAAAGGCCATAAACAAAATGGTCAATAAACAAAATATGCGTTATTGGTCAGACAGCAATCCACACGTACTCCATGAGTCATCATTGCATCCCGAAAAAATTAGGGTTCCGTGATGATCAAGACCGGCATGTTACTGTGAATGGGAATCGCTACCGTTCAATGATAACCGAATATTTTTGGCCCCAATTGGATGATATGGACTTGGAGGACATCTGGTTCCAACAGGTGGCCATGGTGGCCATGGTGGCCATGCAAAAGAAATCGAGTTCCATACATAATGGCATCGAACGTACTTTTACAGTAATAAAGAATGTCATTGATATCCAAAACCGTTTTTGTTTTATTTGTAGCACTCTTATTGAAAAACAATAACATACTCAGTTGTCGTAACTAATGCACAAACGTCAAATTTTGGCAGAATGAAAAATGCAATCACGAGGTTACGACAACCGAACTACAGTTTCGCAGACTAACATTTCGGTTAGAGTAAAAAATGGTACGTTCATTTTAAGATATGAGGTTTCAACAACTGTTTTTCGGTTGCAACACTGAAACGTTGGTTCAGTTAACCTCATGACTACAGAAATAAAGAAGTTTACCACATATATTACAGCATGCATTTACTTGCAAATTTTTTAGATCGTTTTTGAAACGAACATCTTTAAATACGATATATTTTCATAGCAAACATATTTTTAACTTACGATTATTTATAGCAAACATCTTACAAATATGAAGATAGTTGAGGAATACTTGGAAAAATACTCCATTAGAATTTGCAGAGTAGTTTTATTTTAATGTAAAACAAAAAATACGTCAATGAGTGCCCAACATATTATCATTGACTTTATTAAAAAAATTCGAGCTTTTTTTGTAGTATTTCTTATATTTCATTTCCTTATATTAGTGCATTTATTCAAATTTGTGACATGAACACACAAAGTCTGAAATGTAATATATGAAATGCTAATGTGATAAAGTATACATTAAATTTACTAAATATTTAAATTAAACGTGTGAACTTTAAAATTAAAAACACAATATTTTGCCCGGTGTAAAGTATTAACTAAATTTATTATGTAAACAAATAATATTAACAAATTAATAAAAGATATTTAAAATTAAAACACCATTTCGCCCGGTGTAAAGTATTAACTAAATTTATTATGCAAACAAATAATATTAACAAATTAATAAAAGGTATTTAACATGATTAAAAAATACCATTTGCTTTTATATTCACCGACAAAGAGGTTATAGAATTGTAGTGCTTTATTTATTTAGTTTAACTTTATATAGTGTTCAAAATAGTTACATAGTTCTTTCATTCATTTTAAGTATGTCGAAACATATAGATCAATATTAACCTTTCATAGATAAAAATACCATAAATATGGTCTTAAATATTAACAGATATGTTACACAAATATGTGTCATATCTTTATCATATTAATTTACTATTTGTTTGTTAACTAAATATTATAGTGCCTTTGACTTCCAAGTAATACGTCATCTGTTTTTGGGGAAAATATGTTCGAGTTTTATCTGTACTTATTTTTTTTTTTGATTGTTAATGATTATATGTATTTGTCAACATAAATATTGTAAAAAGTACCCTGATTGTGAGTCATGAATCATAAATGAGTCAGTAATTCATTTTAATATTATTGATTGATTTTTATATTTATAATTTCAATATGTCAACGATTAGAACAAATGACTTTAATTTGCTTGAACACTTTGGAACTAAAACATAAATTTTTTAGTAGAATTGGTTTAATCTATTAATGCGATTACATTGTAATATTTAAATCTTTTTTTTAATATGTTTTCAATATTAGTTATAATTGTCAAAAAGTAACTAAAAATTGCTGAAATCTATTTTATGATAACTATACCATATACACAGAACAAAAGTCGACGTAAACATAGCAACCAATATTAATTACATGTGATTAATCAGTCCAGCGATGTAATTCAGTAATTTAATGAAAATATTTACGATTCGTTGTTAAATCAGCAATTTCGTTTGCTAATATGAATATTTGTACGTCAATGCAGCAAATTAATTAGTCGGCGCAGTTTCAACAATTATATTTGCTAAAAGTGTTGACGTACAAATATTCATATTAGCAAACAAAATTGCCAATTTAACGAAGAATAGCAATTGTTTACAATAAATGACTGAAATTCATTTTCATAATAATTTTGTATATATAATTTTTATTGTCATTATAGTTGTGATTTTACAAAATTTTTACAAAATGTATGAATCAAATAGATAAAAATGGTTAATGTGGGAAAAAAAGAAAATGCAATGAACCATTTATTTTCTAAAACAATAATATGATTGAAAATGGTGTTATGATTCCTTTTATCATGATGATTCTCCTCTCCATTAAATTGCTTCAGATCAATCTTTTAGTTCAAGTTTAAACTTGGTTTAAACTGTTGCACATCTTTAAAACGTCTATAATTCCTAATAAAAATAAGTACCTTTATATTTTACAGGTAGATAGACAATTAGTAATCAATTAACTTTGATATTTTAAATATTTGTGATTTTCTGACTATTGACAAAATTACATCTAGTTTGAACTAAGTTTAACTGGAAAATGTAACTGAAGAACTGAAGGTGAAAGACTCTTTTCACAAAACACTTTCGCGAAAAATCCTCAAAGTGCCGGGAGCAAGCACTGTTCTAAATAAATAAAATAAAAAAATAATAATAATTTTCTAATAACTTCAGCAAGAAACGTATTTTACTCACATTTGTAATTAGAATAATACTTATATAGTACTAAGTAATCTTTTGTTAATTTAATACCCTGATAACAATATTTATACCGAAAGGTATAGTCTCAATAAAACTTAACTTTAATGTTTTGTTTTATTTGAACTCTACAATACATAATCCATAGTTAATTATTGCTAATAAAAAAAAAGTCCCAGAAAAATAAACAAAAACTCTTTAAAAAATCCAAACTAAGCGCCAATAATTAATACTTAGCTGCTAATCCCTAACTGTTCAAATAATTCTTCTTTTTCGCCCAATTTTCTATGTTACTTTCTCAATTTTTGCTTCTTCTTCTTCAATGTACAAAGATGTCAAAGCTGTGATATATAAGGACTGTGTCAATGTTATTGTATTTACTGTCACCGAATTATACGATGGGCGATGGGACAAAAGATAAAAATTCTATTAAGGAAATGAAGAAAATTGCTTGCTTGCGTTTATTATCCTTAAGCGTATCCTTATGCTGAGTCAAATAGGATATTTCATTTCCCACCTTTTAACTGGGTGAAAACTGGTGAAAAGAATACGGACAGGGTCAATGGTTGTAGACAGCAGTCGATGGAAAGACAAGGCGTTAATGACCACTGAGGCGTTGATATGTAATCAAAGTAAGAGTTCAAACAATGTGGGAACTCTCAGGGGTATTAGGTTAAAATTAAATGTAAAGGAAATTTTATTTTGTTTTTTTTTCTTATTTTTTTCTATTTATTTAATGTTTTTTTTTATATCTGTACTAAGTATTTTAAGTTTGAGTCTTCTATTACCCAAAGAAAAGTAGAACTCCAAATATCTATAAAACTTATATGCAGATACATTTTAAAAAGTCCTATACACAGAAAAAATTCATCAATATGATGAATTTATTCATAAATATTATGTATTTTGCACCAACTACCAGATTCATCATATTGATACCACCGTTCATTAAATGATGAATACCTTTATGAATACCTTCAATATATATATGAAATTATTCGTACTATCGAACATCATAGTGAAGAATGAAATATTCAATACAATGAATTTGTATCGTCATATTGATGAATTTGTTCATAATATTTATGAATATAATATTTTTTTTACGAATTTTTCATACACTTTTTTTTAATTGGAAAAAACAAAATTCACGAAAAAAAAAATTTTTGGAAAAAAAAAGTTTAAAAAAAAAAATTCGAAAAAAATCGAAAAAAATTGTTTTCGAAAAAAAATGGTTTTCGAAAAAAAAATATTTTTCAAGCAACATATTTTTTTAATATAATTTTTATAAATATAACTTTTTATTAATAAAAAGTAATAATATATAAATATATTATAAAACATTTTACTAATTTATGCATGTCGAACAAGCATTATATAAGAAATAACATACAAGAACTACTTGAGAACTGAGAAGTACGGCAAAAAATTAATGAAAAATAAATATGTTGATTGAAATTTGGTTTGATGAACAACATTCTTCGATATAAAGTAAAATATGTTGTATTTTATGTTCTTGTTCATTAATATGATGAAACGTATTCTTCATATATGTACAAATTATCATATGGAAGAACACTTTTTCAACAGTTACCAAGTGTTCATCATATTTATGATCGCATTCATAACATTGATGTCGTTAGTCATTCATATAATGAATGGTTATTCAATACAATGAATCTTGGTTTGAAGAACGGAATTCGTCAATATGATGTACATTTTTTCTGTGTAGTAAGTCATGTATATCCCAATTATTATAGTCTATATTTTCAAAATCTTGAAAATTACTTGATTACTTAATAATTTAAAATATAATTTTAGTAAAAACGAGTTGGGAAAGTTAGGTCATATGGGTAAGTTCGGTCACATGGGGCGGATTTTTATAGTCGGTCAGGCCCGACTATGGAATACCCTACACCTTTGGTGGAGATATTAATGAGGAATATTTAATTGTATACCTTAATTTTAAATTATCCTGAACCTCCCCACCCTCAGAATATTATTCATATATCAGAAATTTACGTCTTATATCCCCATAAATTAAAAAAATTTATTAAAGAATAAAAAACAAAAAAAAAATTTTGAAAAGTATAATTGGGCGGACCACTCCTATATTTAAAATTTTGAAAGGCTAATATTTCATAGATTTGATTTTAATAATTTACGGATCAAATTTCCACTATGAAAACCCGGGAAATGATGAAAAAAAAAGTGGGCGGATCACGCCCATTTTTGGACCACATATTTTTAGTTAAATTCTAACAATACGTTTTAAATTTTATAACTATACCTTGAATACTTTTCAAAATATTGGTTTCGAAAGAGTTATATAAAAGTGACTTGTATGGGAGGTGGGCGTGTCCGTTGACCGATTTAGCTCATTTTCAAACTCAGTTCCTACTTTTGGCTAAAATATATTGAGACGAAATTTCATCGCATTCTGATCAGTATTTCTCAAGTTATTCTGTATTCGGACAGCAAGACGGACAGACAGACAGACGGACATGGCTAAACGGACTCGGGTAGTGATGCTGATCAAGAATATATATACTTTTCCATACCGGGCACGCCTCCTAAGGGGCGTTACAATATATGCACAAAGTTAATATACCCTGTACCTCATAGGTGTAGGGTATAAAAATGAATATATTAAAATATTAAACCTTTTTTGAATAAAAATCAAATCCGGTATAAAACCTCAACCGTTTATGTACATCGGTGTTTTATTAATGTTTGTACTACGATTTTAAATACTGGTTCGAAAATGCAACGGTTTTAAATTGATATCGGTTTCGATTACAATTTTAATTCCTAATTGAAACATAAATGACAGTTTGAATTTGAGGTTCGACTATAGTTTCAGTTCTTTTGGTAACAATTTCCGATACGGTTTCGGTTTTAACAATGAAACTATTTCAAACGAATATTGGTTTAGGTTTCGGTAACGTTTTGAAACCGCTTTAAATTTCTAGATACTGAAAAACTTGAATCATTTGAGTCTATTTTTTTAATATTTGTCATTTTATTAAAGAGTTTAAAGCAAAATAAGTCTTTTACCTCGAAAATAGTACCCTCCTCACCTTTTCAAAAATCCAAATCATAACCAAATTTCATACAAGCTCTTATCTGATTTAGCATTAAATGCAATTTCCTCTTTCAACCAGCAACAATAATGGAATCAGTCAACGTAATTTCAGCAGGAAATGTCACACAAAAGGACAATTTATATCTATGCCATGGGTATATTATAAATGGGAAAAAATATCACAACAGCGATAGGCAATCAGATTCATTATCTGGCAGTCGTCTGCCATAGAATATGGAAGAATGTGCCTCGTCGACTTATACCTCATAAAGTCACTTTCAACTAACTACCTGTTTCCTCATTTAGCTTTCATCGAGGTCCCCACTGTTATACAGCGAAACTGAAAACCAGAAGGGTGCCTGGTGTTTTTTTTTTTTGGTTTGTTCTTTTTGTTGGTTATAATAAGAACAGTTTTGCTTTGATGACAGATTATATTCATTACCACTGGACAAGCACTAAGACTTGTCGGTCGTACATCATACAGCGTTTATTTTAGGAAAATTTTCATTTTCCTTAATTTAGCTACGTTTCGCTTCTCCCTCACATGTTGATGACCATTATTAGCGTTAATTATTATTTACATATTCTTGGCTATTATGTGCACACGACAATGAACATGATATCATTTAATGGTTAACAATTATGTTATGATTAGGGCTAAATTTTATATGTAACACTTTGAATTTTCGAAAAGTGATTGATTACTTCAAATTTAACGGAAATTAGTCAGTGTAAAAATTGATGTATCTTTAAAAATAGCTTTTTTCAACTCTTTAGAACCTTTTGAATGCTTTAAATAGGCAAAAGCGGATTTATTTGTGTTTGTATTTTGTATATGTTTTTTTTTATATATTACAGATTTCTACTTTGAGTTGTTACAAAACATCATATTCCGCATATTATGTGCCAAAGGGCTTAACATGTCTCGAGGGAAATTTTGCTAAGCCGTTTATAATGAAGCGTTATTTGTCACATATGCGTATGCAGCAGGTTCGGAAGAGAATAATATGCAGCATTTAAAGGTTCTGAGAATTATATATGTTATATATAATTAAAGAATTTATGAATATGGTTAGGTATTTTTTTAGAAACTTATTTAAATACCTAGATTATATAGAAATATAGAAATGAATGTGTTGCTCACAACAACAAAGTATCAAGTACTGTCAAAACAAAAAACAAACACAACAAAACTGCAGTGAAGAGTGCTATGTGCAATATAAATTCAAATACTGGAATGAACTGCTTATGACACCGAGTACTTAGTGTATTTTACATTTTTTATACCCTAGTGCATTTGAAACCCACTTCAAGACATTCAATTGGTTTCAAAACATTTACTGTCGTCGACTCTATGCTTTAAAATAAAATGAATGTGTTGCTCACAACAACAAAGTACCAAGTACTGTCAACACAAAACACAAACATAACTGCAGTGAAAAGGTCTATGATGATGTGCAACAAAAATTCAAACACTGAAATGAACTACTTATGACACCGAGTAGTTGGTGCATTTTACATTTTTTTTTATTTTTCTTACTCTAATGATTTTCATTAATATTGATATATAAAAAAAATCAAAAGGCATAAGAAAATCATATATTAAGTTTTTTATTTATCAAAGAATATTTTTTCATTATTTAATATTGTTCATTATTTAATTAATTTTTTTTTTGGAATATATTGCTTTTCGACCAAAGCGTTGAAGTCGGCCTAGAAACTTATTATAATTAGCACAAATTTAAAAAAAAACATTCAAAACTGTAGAGTGCAGTAGTGTATATTTGAAGAGGAAAATTCAAAAATATTTGTGAAGATGTCTATTAAACATCGCTACCCTGCAGTGATATCTAAACTAGTAGAGTAAATATGTAGTATTCATATTAGTAACCATGTTTCTAGTTCGGTAGCTAGTTAAAATGGATGCAGAGAAAAACAGTTCAAAACTTTGTTCGTAGAAGAACGTGTCAAAATTGTCAAAAACAAAATAAATTATGAAATACATATTATATTGCATTTATCTATTTTGCAGGAAACATCTTTCTTTTTAACTTTATTGTGGATTCCATAGTGCGATTTGTTTTATTTATTTCCGCCATGGACTTGTACAATTTAACAATAACCTATTTGAAAAACCACTTACAACCGTGGCTTGGCTGCTGATAACAAGCCGAGCCAATCGCTCTCTCCTACGCTGTCCACCATCAAGTATCATTTTACAAGCTTTCTTGACAGGAGCAATTTCATCCATTCGGTCCACATGACTTAGGCAGCGAAAACATAGGTTTTGATTCGCTTGACTATGTCAATTGTCGTCGAATAGATTACAGCTCTAGTGTTTCAACTGGTAAGTAGTAACCAGTTTAGAGAGGGATTAAATAAACTAGTTTATAGACTGACCGTAAAAATTAGTCTATAGACTGGTTACAAGAAGCTTGTTTAAAAACTACCTAAATGTAATGCAAGAGGGCACAATTGACACATCGTAGGACATGAGCATTGAAAAAATTACAGTTCATTGTATGAAAATGGGGTCGAATTCGGGCTAGTTGAGTGTCTACGGAGAACTAGACCAATACTAGTATTCAACTAGTCCGTTACACTGCAGGGTAAGTATACATCATCATTTCATTTTGGAATAAAATTTGGAAATTTTGGAAAAACTCAATAAAGTCAGAAAGTAATTCATCATTCATTCTTTTCAAAAAGTCGTTGTTTCTTCAAATTTAATAGTTAATTTAAACGAATATTTTGCACCTAAAGGTAAGAAAATCAAAAGTCTTATATATTTAGAAAAATTGCGAAATTCACCAATTTTAGTAAATTGCAAAGTAAATATATTAATTTAAAATGAATATTTCCTTATTATTCTTGTAAAAAAACCTATTCCGAATAGAGTAGACATGATCATGAAGTTCATTTACGTAACTGGTTTAGCTGGGCATAAGGCAAATATTCAAGTAGCCGAAGAATTTCTACAAGGACCCATAAATATTATTAGAGATATTGAGAGATATTGAGAATAATGCTTAATATCCAATATCCGAGCTCTCTCACCATTTTGACCTGTGCGAGTTATATTTCTACTACCTAAACCTAAAGTTTTCTGTTAAAACCGAACTGCGGTTGAAAGCTTTACATAGGCAGGCTAGAACCTGGAACCCTTATGCTCGCAGTCCAACGCACTAAACTTGAGCTAACGGCGCTATATTTGAGATACCTATATTCCCATTTATTTCATCGTTTCATTTTATTAAATTCGAATTTATTGTCACATGAATCTATTATTCTTTGCTAAATTTGTGTAAATACACAATTTTTGTGTGAATCGAATTCCGAATTGAATTTATATGAATTACATATATGAGCCAATCCAGGGGGGCTGACAAATATAGGCCCTTATGAAATATAAATCCGTGCGCGTGATTCACTTTTAATGAATGCCGTCAAAGTTAGGAGGAGGTATCGATTTTTCTTTAAAAATCAAAAGTATATGGTGAAAAACAAAATCTTTCTGGAATAAGTGGCCTGAAATAATTTTTTTTACGATATGTAGACGAAATTTTAATTTTTCACATTCCTGTCACATTCAAGTGACATACCTTAAAATTCTTTACTAATCTATTAGGTTGTCATAATGAAAATTAAACCAACAATTCCTCACAAGTCGCTCCTCACACGGTCTATAACAAGTGTAAAATTGTATTTTTATACCCTACACTAAGAGTGAAAGGGTATATTCAGTTTGGTACATCTCCGTTATGGAAAAGTATATATATTCTTGATCAGTCTGTCTGTCTGTGTGTTGAAATCCCTACTACTTAAAATTGAAGAGTTAGATTAATAAAACTTATAATTTAGAGTACTTATATACCTACGCTGTATGTGCGAAAAAATTGGCGAGATCGGTCCATTGTGACCTGTGATCTGACCATTTATATTCAAATAACTCATATAAAATTTACATCTACAGTTCAATTTTACTGTATACGTGCTTAGGTAAACATTTTTGGTCAAATACTTCATGCTCAAATACATGATGTTTTCCTGCGAAATAACTTGTGATTCGGTGCATCTACCAATTTGTAAATATTGGTATCAAATGAATGGAAATTCTGCAGCGATTGAAAGTTTGTACACTCAGAAAATTATGACAGAAAAATGTTTAACACCGCTCGTGTTAAATACACATGACAATTTTTTTTACAAAAAACAAAAACAAATTTTGAAAATTAACAAGATATTTTTTACATGTTCATATTGTTAAAATAGCACGGGGTGAATTCAGCATAATAACATGATCACAGTGTTAAATTTACGCGTACAAGTGTAAAATTAATACGATATATTGTTATATTAAATAAATGACATTGGAAAATATTCTAACAAATATTTTATTGATTGGCCCTTATTCAACAATTCTTTGGTAAGCATCATTAATTTATTTATTTTTATATAATTTTGTATTTTTATACTTATTCTATAGAATGACGATGGATTTTCATGTTTTCAAATTGATGTGGAGAATTTTCAACGAAATCTGAAGATGGGAAATGAACCCACCAAGGACATCATTGTTCACACCAAAATGCGCAATTTCAAAATTTAAATGAAATGACGTCTTTCAAAGGCAATAGACTGTTAAACTGCGTAGAAATACAGATAAAATATGTCTAATCTAATACTTCGTCATTTTTCAGCGAAATGGTTTACTGTGCGCCTCTGACGTCTAAGGAGCGAACTTTCTAAGGACGATTTCCAATGAACACTGTAAGATTCAATTATAACGTTTTACCACCATCTTAAATGGATTTCTCATAGATAATCCCGGTAATGAGTTATACCCGTAGACGAAGTCCAAAAACTATCGTCAAGGCGTTCACTGAAAAAATATTCGTTTTCAAAGAAGTACCATTTCGAAATATAGGCCTAACACAACAAATATTAGTCTCAACTCATAGTTTTACTCCTGTTCTCTTTTTGATATTACAACCAATGACCATTACTGCATTAGACACGAAGAGCCTTGCGCAAAAATTTGGTTTGCAAAATATGCAAAAGAATATTTAAACTTCATAAAAAATTAAATTGGCTAAAAAATGGTTGATTCAAATTGGGGCCATCTATCTTCTTTTATTGATATGGTTAAAAAGTTATAAATCTTTATCAACAAAAAATCAATTTAAACAAGTCAAAATGTTTATTTTTGTTTATAACATATTTCAGATGGTACTGCACAAAAATGCATACAAATTATTTTCACGAAGTAAAATATTTTGTATTAACAAAATGTGTTATATTGTTGTATTGAAGAAGACTTAATTCAAAATTTATGTAAGAACTAATATTGGCTATTATTTGGCCTACAATTCAGAAAAGGTACGTATTCGGGAATTTTATTGTTTTAAGAGACGAATATTTTCTCCAAAGACATTGTGACTTCTTCTACTTGTTAAAACTTCTTAACGATATTTAATATGAGAAATCCATTAAAATGGTGGTAAAACTTTAAGATACAAACTTACAATATTCTCCTTACAGTCGCCCCTTAGACGTCAGAAACGCACAACGAACCACCGTGCTATAAAATTTGGAAATATATGGATATCCGTTGAATTTTTTCGGACCTCATAGCGTCTAAATCAGACGTGAAAGAGTTTATGTTTATACTTCATTTTTGATCCACGGACCATGTAAATCAAGTATTATCAACCCAATTAAATTTTATTAATTGTTGTATAGGATATAATAAAAAATAGTTAATTAATTATCAAATTTAGTTTCATTTAGTATTTCTTTATTGGGAAAAACAATGGGAACATATTAATATAACGAGAGAACTAATGTTAATTTAGCACGGTTTATCATGTAATTTGAACATCATGATACTATTAAATTAACAGTACAAAAGAGTAAAACAACGCGATGAATCATGTAAAATTTTACATTTTGCAATTTTAATTTAACAAGACATCGAATTATTCTAACAAGTTATCAAATGTAAATCGAACATTATACAACTGTTACATTACAAATATAGCATTGTGAATCAAACCGATAATTCATGTTTAGTTAACAGTTTGTACTGTTAATAATTAATATTATGAAATCATGTTAAATTCCTGTATCTTGTTAAAAATTAACACTATGAATCTGTTTGAAAAAAAACAACATGAAATCTGTTTAATTTCCGTTTAAATTTACATGATTTTTTCCCTGAGTGTAGTTTCGGGATTCGTATATCCTGGTGACCTATATACCTCTTTTAATGGTAAACACACATATGTGTAGGGTATTTATAGTCGGCTTAGACCGACTATAATGACTATAATTTTGATAATCCTCACTATCATAATAACACCTACTACACGCTGCAAAAAAAGGACTCTCCCAAACATAATTTTGCAGGCATTACATATATCTTTCATTCCCACACATTATTATAATAAGGGCCAAACATATTTTTGTTTTCGTACAAACATATTTATGTTCAGAATAAATCTGCGTTCTTGCAAACATATATATGTTTGAATGTGAAAAACATTTTTTTACATGTAAACATATTTATGTTTACATTTAATTTTAATGTAAAAATAGTAAATTTAGTGCTAATATCTTCTTTACACAATATTCGTTTTTCCCTATTTTTAAATTATTTTTTTTTTATTTATTCATTTTGAAGATATAGTTAATGCCAAATAGTAACTGCCGAAAACATTTCGTAGTTACTAAAAGCTTTTTTTTTAGGTTAGAGGTGACAATCCATAATTCATTAATAATATATTGCAAGTCTCAAAATATTAATACCTATATATTAATCTTGAATGTTTTCGATCCAATATAAAATAAATCAAATCGCTTTTATAACCGAAAATTTTTAATTTTCCGCAGCTTAACTTTGAATTAAAAAGTTACTCCCCTGAAAATATTATTTCCAAAACAATTGCTGATGTAACCTTAAAAAAAAAACCTTTTTAGCGTTGCCATATTTTTGCTGTTAAATGATGTGCGTCGACAGGGCGGACGGATGGATGGACGGACGGACGGACGGACGGACGGACGGACGGACGGACGGACGGACGCTGTTGATGACGCTGATGAGCAACGAACAACAATCAAGAAACGACCAAAATAATAAACGTCAATAGAAGAAAGGCTAGAAGGATGCGGCGACGAAGTTGAAAAGGCAGACAAATATGAAGCATACTTTTTGGGGTAAAATGCACAGTGCATGGCGGCAAAATGTAGCGGTAACTTGTGCACTCTACCTTGACAAACAGCAGTGGCAGCCACTAACACTGCGTGAAATAAATAATGTAAAAAAAAAATTAAAACACCGGAAGAGGGCGCTGCTGTTGTTGCTACTGCATTTTGTGGCATTTTGGCTTTTGTGTCATTTTTCATTTGGTGAGGACGGCGTCAAAGCGAGTATGAGTAAAATTTTGCATTAAATATAAAAACAGTTAGGTCTAAGAAAAAAGCTTTTAAAAACTAGAAAGAAGTGGGAGTGAGGGTAAAATTTTCTGTTTTGTAGAGTGAAATAAAAGGTGGGTGAAATTTTATTGTTGCTTTGAAAGGTAATGCTTACGGAAGAGGGCAGCAACAGGCGACGGCATTAATTAGAAATTATCAAAATTATGTTTTTTTTTTAAATGTCAATTTTAGTGAGAATTTGTATTATTAAAAAAAAATTGTTTTTTGAAAAATAATATTTTTAGTGAATTTTTTTTAGTCAACATATTTTCTAGTAATTCTAGAAAATTTTGGACATCAAATTGAAATCTGTCCCTTCCGAAACTTTGAGTACCAAAAGTGTAAAACTACAGTATAAAAAACATCTGGAAAATTGAATAGTACATCACTTTTCATTTCGTTGTAATGATTATATATATTCTCATATACAAAATTATTTTTAACAAAAAATCGTAGTGTAAATTTCCATACGGAACGCCCGGAATTATTCTGCGATTTTTTACGAAATAACTGTAAAATTTAGGAACAAGGTGTCCATAAACAAAAATAAAGTAAATTGTCTCTGCTTAGTTCTGAGATAATTCAAAAAAATATATTGTACGCAAAAAATATTTTTAGAATAAAAATTGTACTGATAATTTCTACACGAAATTTTTTTGTTCCGTCCGCAATTTTTCTGTGATTTATTATGAAAAAACTATACATTTTAGGAACAAAGTGAAAATATACAAAGAATGCACATGATTTCAGCTATTTTTTAAAATATTAAAAAAAAATCATTTCTACGTAAAATTCGCTGACTTTTTGGAATATCCATATGAACCTCGATATTTACTTCCGTTTTTGTCCCGTCCTGAACGCCCACTATTTTATTTATATCTTTTGATCTACCATATAGAATTCTATTATTTTTTGCAGATTTTCAGTACTATTTAAATATTACTTGGTCAATTAAATTCATTAAATTTTCTTTGAGATATTAAAGTTTTAAGCGTACGAATGTCCCGTCCGGAACCCCAGGAAATTCCCTTATGTGTTTTTTAGGGAGCATATGTGTTTTTTGTGAACATTCCTATTTTAGTGAACTTTTTATTTTACTGAACATTTGTTATTAAAGTGAAAATTTTTATTTTTTTAGTGAACATTTGAATTTAACGCATCATTTTTAGTTAGCATTTGTATTTTTAGTGGTCATTTGTGTTTCAAGTGAACATTTCCATTTTAGTGAACTTTTTTTTTAGTGAACTTTTTTTTTAGTGAACATTTGTGTTTTTATTGCTCATTTTAAGGGAAAATTTGTATTTTTAATGAACATTACTTATTTTAGTGAAAATTTGTATTTTTTTTAGTGAACATTTTTATTAGTTTTAGTAAAAATTTGTGTTCGAACATTTATATTTCAGTATTCGATTGAAACAATTCGAAAGATTCATTGGTTTTTTTTGTGAATATATGTACATTTACATTTACATTTTTGGAGAAATTTTGAATTTTTAGTGATCATTTGTTAGTCAACATTTCTTGTTTCTTTAGTGAGCATTTGTCTTTTTTTAAAGAAAATTTGGATTTTTTGTTATCATTTGGATTTTTAGTGAACATTTGAATTTTTGTGATCTTTTGTATTTCTAGTGACCACTTTTGTTTTTAGTAAACATTCCTTTTTTTAGTAAACATTTATATTTTAAGTGAACATTACTTTTTAAATGAATATTTGTGTGCTTAAGTGAAATTTAAGATATCATTTGTGTTTCAATCCAACATTTATGTTTTAGTGAACTTTCGTTTTTTAAGAAACATTGACATTTTAAATGAGCAAATGTATTTTTAATTTTTATTTTTGAATTTTTAGTGAACATTTGTAATTCTAATTATCAATTTTTTTAGTGAACTTTATTTTACTGAACTTTTTTTTAGTGAACTTTTTTTTTACTGAACTTTTTTTAGTGAACATTTCTTTTTTATTTAGTAAGCATTTGCCTTTTTTTAGAAAATTTGTATTTTTAGTAAATATTAAGATTTTTAGTGAAGATTTGAATTTTTGTGATCTTTTGTAATTCTATTGAACATTTTTATTTATAGTGAACATTTTTTTTTTAGTAAACATTAATATTTTAAGTGAACATTACATTTGAAATGAATATTTGGGTGCTTAAGTGGAATTTGGTATTTCAAAAATTCAAAAAAAAAAAAGATTTCAAAAATTTAATTTTAAAAATATTGTTTGTTGTAGTTTTATTTTTTTTATTTCGATTTAATATGACTCTTCTTTGATTTTTTGTTTTACTCTCTACCATTAACACTTATTTCCAACCACTAATGCCTGTTTATTAACTGTCAAATGATGACATGTCAAAGGTCACTCATGCAAAAACTAATAACAGCCGTAAAGTCGAACTCATGCCTGAGGCGTAAAAGATCTCCCTCCTCAATACTGTGACACCACCACGTCGACGTGTGTTGTCGATATCTTGCTCTTTCCACTTGTTTTAACACAAACAAATAAATGCAGTGGTATAAAACAGAGGTAAAAAAGTAGCGTAAAGAAAACCGTAAAAGTAATCGACAATCATCATCGTTTAGAAAGTGATTGAGTGGGTGGTTTGATGGATTGACAGCGTGAATCTGCTAAATCAACAGACCCGAAGTCAGTTGTCAGTAGTCAGTCGACGAGGCTGACAACTGTGAGAGGAGTAAACACACACACATGACCCGAGGTTATTTACACGACCGACAGACAAAGAAACATACACATAGTGTAATATTACACTGTGTGTAGGCAATATGTTTCATCGATAAACGGATGAATGCTTATTTTCAAAGCTCAGACCTTTACTTGCAATATTCAAGATTGAGGCAAAGCTGAAACCTGGAGGATAATAAATTTTATTAAAAATTAAGGTTTAACGAAAATATTATATATAAAATGTTTTTAATATTTTCAATTGTAATTTTCTAAATATCAAATGGAAAGTTAAGAATTTCGATTGATGTATTTTGAAAAGTATAAAGAAGATATAAATTACATTTGATATGTTTTGAATTTCAAATGAAATTTTAGAATTTCAATTTCTCTTTTTGAATATAAATTCTGAATTATACTTGGAAATAGTGTACGCTCAAAAGAAAAAGTCTGTAACAGTAGCAAAAAAGGTTGCAAATATAGCAAAAATGTTTGCTGAAGAGAGGAAAGCGCCGGATTTTGTTGAAACAGCAAATGACAGTTTGTTGTTTCAGTATACTTTTTTATGCTATTAGAACAGACAATTTTAGCTGTTTTAACTATTTTTTTTTCGTTAACTCCAATTCATAAAAAAAAATATTTTCATATTTTTTATACCCTACACTTATGAGGTACAGGGTATATTAAGTTTGTAACGCCTATTAGTAGGCGTGGCCGGTAAGGAAGAGTATATATATTTTTGATCAGCATCACTACCCGAGTCCGTTTAGCTATGTCCGTATGTCTGTCTTGCTGTCCGTATACGAGAAAACTTGAGAAATACTGGTCAGAATGCGATGAAATTTGGTCACAATATTTTTTAGCAAAAAGTAGGAACTGAGTTTGGAAATGAGCCAAATCGCTCAATGGACTACCTCCCATACAAGTCTCTTTTTTATATTATTATTTTTATTTATCTTATTTTTTATTTTACCTTTATTTTACTCTTGCATGCGTGCATTATTATTACGCAGAAGAAATATCTCTTTTAAATAAACATGTTGTCGAATAAGAGTCTACGAATTATAGACACATTAAGCTGCAGCGTCTCGTGACAATGGCGCCACCTAGTGCAGGTTAACTACACTAGCGATATACACACCAGTGACACTAGCACGATCTTGGTTACTAGAAAAACTTTGATTCCCAGTAAACAATTCGCTATTGCAGATAAAAGTATGCTGTAAATGCAACTTAAAGTTTGCTAAAATTTAGCATTCAGAGTTTGCTATTAATAACAGACTTTTTATTTTGAGTATAGATTGCATCCCTAGTAGAAATTTACCCTATTAGAGTTGATATGTTCATGGTCAGATCATGTTGTTCATACACTCAAAATAATTTCTAGGACATTTTACGAAATATTTTTTCGTAATTATTAATTTCGTAAAATACACGAATAATTCGTAGAATCCACGAAACATTTGTAATTTCTATTTTTTTCCTAAATTATTTTTTACGAACGATTTGTATATATTACGAATCAATATTCGTAAAAATAAAACAACAACAAAATTGAACATTTCGTTTAAATTAGGAAACTTTTGTTATATTATTTTCTATTCAATTTTTTTACGAAAGAATGACATATTTTGTGAATTTTTTACGAATACATTACTAAACTTTCGGAAATTTTGAGGATATTTGTAGAATTTTACAAAACATTCGTGTTTTTTATGAATCATTTGTAACAGAAATCAGTTGCGTCAAATAGCAACTTGGAGTAGAATTTTATTTTAGTTGGTATCATGGTCGAAAGCAGATAGTTATAAAATACAAACCGTTTTAAAATGTGTTCTTTGTGAGTTCTGTTTGTGCTAAAAGTGCAAAAGTATCAAATCAGTGCATAATGTTTCATATTTTTATAAATGAGTTGTCATTTTTATCGAGAGTTTTTTAAACAAAATAGTATCGCGGGCGCAAATAGATAGTTATAAATACAAAAAGATTTAAAATGTGTTCTGTGTTAGTTCTGATTTTGTCAAAAGTTCAAAAGTATTTATTATTTATAATCGGCATTTTCATCGTCCGTTTTTTTCACAACGTATTCGTGTATTTAACGAAAGATTAGTAAAATGTTTCGCATGTTTCAAAAATTTATGAATGCTATCGTCAAAAGTACGAATACTTTTGTAAAATATACGAATATATTCGTAAAAGGTACACAAATATTTAATAAAATACGAATGGCTTTAGTAGATAAAATCTATGAATTGTTTCGTAAAATAAACAAGAAATACAAGAACGATTTCGTGTATTTTAAGCATATTTTATTTTGAGTGTATAACTGGTCGGGGTATGATAACGAAATTATTTCATGATGATTTCTCGATTATGACCCTACACTCAAAAAAACAAAAAGTTTACAAAACGTGTTCGTTTGCCCTCAATGAGAGCCAAAATACTTTTGCAACAAATGTATATAACATTTATATTAAACGTAGAATACTTTTTGTGTGAAAATAAAAACGTTTAAACAATTAAATTCACTTTTCACGTTGCATTCTTCTTGGGGCAACCTTCACGCATTTTCAAACTGTAATATTCTGTGAGCAAAGTTCTCAAACTGTTATTTCAAACATTTAAAACTGTAACATTTTAAACTGTAACACATTAACAAATGTTCGTAATATAATTCGAAGATTTATTTACAGACACAATTTTGTATAAATAACTTATATTAAATGATAGTAATGTTGGTAGCTCTCGGCTGTTTGTAGCAAAGGTTATGGAATGGTCAGGAAAATAAGTAAAATAGAAATACTAAATATCATTTTTTTTAAACTTAAAAAGCAAACAAAAAATTCGTTTGGTAAAATTAATGTTATTCACCTGCAAATGAAATACACACCAAATCTTTTGTGTAATTTTTCGTTCGTGAGGAACGTTTTTGTTTTTCTTTGCGTGTAGAAAAATGTCTACTAGGTATACGGTAAAACAAAATTCCCATATTACAAAGTTTAAACTCAACAAAAACCAAATTTAATTAAATAAAAAATATAAAAATTTTAATTAAAAAAAAAAAAATACCGAGTTGGATTTTATAATTAAATTTAAACCTCTTCTTCTCTCCAACAGCGCACTAATTATTTTATCACCAAAATTGAACCCTTTTTCTTTCCAAACTTATTTACAGCATATTTTTAACCACCATAAATAATCCGCTTTTTGTCGCCGCAATATTTGTAACGTATTTGTGAAATTAAATATTGCAGCAACATGAAACCGACATTAAACCCTACTTCAGCAACAATACAAACCGAAACTCTTACCACCCAACTAGTATCAACTCCCACTAGCAGCATCATTAAGAACAGCTTCATCATTGTCAACAAATTTTTGGCGACAACCAACAAGTGTGCCGTAAAGTTTTACCAAAAACAACAAAAAAAACTAATTAGTGCTGGTCCAAAAAATGATTTCGTTTCAAGTTTACTAAGGTTTCACGTCACAAGTATTTTTGACATTTGCAGTAATTACTGCCAGATATAGAGATTTTTTACTTATTACCACCCCCAGTAAAAGTGCCCCAAAAAGTGTTAAAGTTTCCCAGACCAAAAAATATAATTTCTAACTTGGGTTTGATTGTCACTTTTCGCGAAGTTTATCATTTTTTCGTATTTGCCGCTTATTAACTCCACTGTAATTTATGAGTTCTACTGATTTTTTTTGCTTTTTGGTTTCTCGACATTAGTCTGAAGACTATGAATTCCCGAAATTCGATTATTCTTCATTTATGTCAATCAAACTGCAGTGTTTTAGACTGTATGCTTTGGTTTTAGTCAACGTCATCATATTACGCGCCCATTTGTTAAAATGATATCTCCCTCGGTGGCAACATCCTGATATCCTACTGCTGCAGGCTAATGCACCCTTAATCGTTTTGTTTAAATAATAAAGCAAAAGTTTTGCCATTGAAACACGCAGAAAAGTTGAAATATAATCTCAACGCAAAAGATTCCAGCATCCGCATCGTCATCATCACCACACTCACCATAATAATCCTTACTATATGACTGTCTATCCGTCTATCCGTCTGCCTGTCTGTCTGTCGTTCTATTTGTCTGCAGTGCTGCTGAAATTGTTTGCCAAGCAAAATAAAAGTTGAAACATTATTTTGTTTATTTTCCTGTTTACTTCTGATCCGAGCGAGTTTATTATTGCTTGAGGCATTCCATTCGAGTATGGGGTATTTGTTCGAGTTTCACTAGTTTATGGGCTACATATTTTAATTGTTTATATTGGATTTTTATTTTATAATATTGAACGAAACATTAAATTTTATAGAATTTTATTAGAAGTACGTATTTTTAAATTTGTTACATGCGCCAGATTTAAACTAACGAAGAGAACATATTTTGTAATAGAAATAAATTTATAGAATCTAATATTAAAAGACCTAAGACTGATTTTTTAAAAAATAAAATCACCTACTTTGTTAATCATTTAAATTATTGCAAATTTAATTACTCTACAAATCATAAAAAATAAACTTGTGTTATTTTCCTTTTTACGTTGTCCTGTACCTAAAATAATTTCTAGTACATTTTACGAATTATTTTTTCGTAATTTTTATTTCGTAAAATACACGAATATAATTCGTAGAATACACGAAACATTTGTAATATTTTTTTTTCTAACATATTTTTTACGAACTATTCGTATATACTACGAATCAATATTTGAAAATTAAAATAAGAACATAATTATTAATGTATTTTTTAAATTACGAAATCTAAGGAAAGAATAACATATTTTTCGAATATTATTTTGTAAAACTATGTGCATTACAGTTTACGAATAAATTACTAAACATTAGTAAATTTTTAGCCTATATGAATTTAACAAAACATTCGTGTTTTTACGAATCTACTATATATTTGCGAATGTAAGTATGTATGTCTGTATGTATGTCTGTATGTCTGTATGTTCCGAATAGGCGTCAAAACGGCTGAACCGAATTGAATCAAATTTTGACACAACATGTATGTTGGGTCTGGGCAGAGTATAGGCTATATCTCGGTGAGATTGGTGGACTGGGCGTGGCACCTCCCATATAACCCAAAAATTAAAAACACATTATGTCAGCAATTAGCATAGCTAATTTAATGAAATTCTGGTCAGCGTTATATATAACCATTCTAAACGGTCTCGCGGAATGTGGGCGGTATTAGACCACTGGGCGTGGCACCCCCCATAGAAGGTACATTTTCCAGATGGTGTATTTCAACAGATATTATAGTGATCTTATGATATTTCACACCTGGGTATACCAACCATCCCAAATTCTTTAAACTCACCACACCGAAATTCACCAAACTAAAACTCACCAAACTATAACTCACCACTCTAAAATTCACCACACTCAAACTCACCACACTAAAACACACCACACCAAAACCCACCACTCTTAAATTCACCACAACGAAACTTACCACACCAAAACTCACCACACTAAAATTCATCACTCTAAAAACCATCACACTAAAACTCGCCACACTAAAACTTCTACTGGGGAAAACTCTACGGGGGAGAATTCTACGGGAAAGAATTCTACCCCAAGAATTTTACGGGAAAGCGT
The DNA here is from genome assembly GCA_951804985.1 of Dryomyza anilis. Lineage (NCBI taxonomy): Eukaryota > Metazoa > Arthropoda > Insecta > Diptera > Dryomyzidae > Dryomyza > Dryomyza anilis. The sequence continues at coordinate 31,119,882 of OX638131.1, forward strand.
TCTACAGGGAAGAATTTTACGGGGAAGATATGAATAATAAATATGTTCTTTATATTAATAAAATCACTCCATATCCTTGCATTCACTAAATCTTGGCACGAGTCGTGCACGGGTCCAGCTAGTAATTAATAAAAACAGAAGTACGTTTGTTATGGGGGAGAATTCTGAACAAAATTAGAATTATATATATGAATAATTGTGTTTTTCCCCTTTTTTAGGATTTTTTACACAAAATGTAATGATGCCATTCGATTCACTAAATATCATGGATTCATAGGTGAAGTTTGGAAATTCTGTAGCTCCTAAACCGAGCGTTTTTTCAATGTCACAATTCAGAATTTTCGAAAATGGGACACACTTGGATTGGTTTTATCTTTATAAAAAATACTGCGATTTTTTACAGAAATCTTTGAAAATTCTGTAGCTCCTAAACCGAGCGTTTGGAGCTGCATTTTATTTAAATTAGTATAGCGGTAGCAAGTTCTGTCTGTGTGAGTTCTGTTTGTTTCAAAAGTGAAAAAGTATAAAAGCAGTGCATAATGTGAGTGTTCTGTTTGTGAGTTCTGTTTGTTTCAAAAGTGAAAAAGTTTAAAAGCAGTGCATAATATTTCATATTTTAATGAATGAATCATCATTCGTGTACCTTCATATTTTTTATAAAATGTACAAATGCTATTCTTAAAAGTACGAATACTTTCGTAAAATATACACCGAGTGCAAAACGTAGTTATTGATAACTACGTTTTCGACTACGACGTGAATGAAAATCGTCCGAAAACGTGACGTAGTAAAAACATAGTCAATTATAACTACGTTTTTAAATTTCACTTCGACATAGTTATTTCCACTTCGACATAGTTGTTTATTTCATCGTGGTTCATCGTCATTATATATTAGTTCTTATACAGTTCTTGATATTTCTATTCCGACCAAATATTTATTAGCACATTTATAATTTCGGAAGAGATTCTTGAAGAAAGACAATTGCTGTGCTGAAAAAAATTGTTTTGTTTTCAAATTTTTTAAACTTCATAATTAATTTTATGGTTTTCAAAATTTTATGTAACCCCTTGGGCTAGTGGAAATTTTGACAACACATATTCACCTCAAAAGCTTCAGAATTTTATATTTACTTGTCAAAATTTCATTTTTCGAGTAAAAAATTACCGATTGGCACAGGCCCAAAAGTCAAAAAATTTAACGTATTTTGATTTTCATAAATTATTAAACACTACATCGATTTGTTTGCAAGATCGTCCAGCGCGTATTTCATCATTATCGTAATAAGAAGCTGCTTGTGTATGTCGCATAGATCGAATGTGTATATTTGTCCAAATAACCCCTGTTCGACTGGAAATAACAATAATGTATTTTTTGCATTAAATACAATTATTAGAAAACAAAACTTACTACTAAATGCGTTCAATTGCGACCAAATGTGTACCAGCTTTTTTGCGGAGCTACCGTATTGCGGATGCTCCGATAAGCATTGCCAGCAAAGCCACAACTTTCGTGAATGTGTAAAACTCGTCTTACATCTCATTCTCAAGAGTTCAGAACAGCAATAAGATCATAAATGGATTAAAAATGACTTTTCTTTAGTTTTTTTCTAACTTACTTGAAAAATCTCTATTGGCATTCGTTTTCAGGTGCGTTTGTCGACGCTAGCTTCCTTATCCTCGTTATAATATATGCACTATGGTGTAGTGTCTCAACCGCACGCGTTGGAAATGAGCCGAATCATGTTTTTTTCATTTGTTTGCCATTATTCGCTTGAAACTAATGTCCTGAAAATATTAGTAAATTATTAATAAGCTATACGTTACAATATTTGTAACTTACTTAAGTCCAATGTCGATTTTGATTTAACAAATTTTACTAGTTTAAAAGAAAATGATTTTAACTATTTTAAATTAAAATATTTTGTAATTTGACATTTTTCTTATTAATTCCGACATAGTTATTAAATTAAAACGTAGGCGCTTTTGAAGAAACTTCTATTGACTACGAAAAATATTAGATAGTTAACTAACTTTTTCTCTCGGTGTACGAATATATGCGTAAAAAGGTACACAAATATTCAATAAATTACGAATATTTCGTATTATGTACGAATGACTCTCGTAGATAAAATCTACGAATAGTTTCGTAAACTAAACAATTAATATTCGTGATTTCAACATAAATTTACGAAAGTTCTTTCGTGTATTTTACTAAATATTTCGTATATTATTTTCATCAATTTTTCGCTAAATACATGAACGATTTTTGTGTATTTCAAGCAGATTTTATTTTTAATGTGTAAAAGGAGATCAGAAAAAATCGCTCAGTATTTAAATTTTTATAAAAATGAACCTTAATGAAATTACGAAAAATCGGAATACCTTAACATCGTAAGTAGTACCTACAATTGAAAAATTTTTCGAAATAAATTGTGACAGGAAAAACATTCTAACTACACCATTTTTAGACATTTCCGATTTTCACATTTTAAGCTAAATTTCTTAAAAAAAATCACTTTTTCAAAATTTTCAATATAAATTGAAATTGTATTTTAAAAAACTACAATTTAAATTTTTTGTTTTTTCTTTTTTTTAATTTTTCTTTCAATTTTTTTTTTAGATTTTCACCTTTAGGAATTTTTCCAAATTCTTATTATTTTTTAATTCTCTCAATTTCTTAAAAAATATCACTTTTTCATTGAAAATTTAAATTTTCAATATAAACTGAAATTGTACTTTAAAAAACTACAATTTCAGTTTTTGTTCCTATTTTTTGAAATTTTTTTTCAAATTCTTTTAAATTTTTTTTCTATTTTCACCGTAAGGAATGTTTTTACCATTTCTTTATTTTCATTTTCTGATTTTTTTTTTATTTTTTATTTTATTAGGATAGATACTTTATTAGAAAAATTTCAGCGTTCATGGAAATTTATAGTTCAAAATTTTAATATGATATTTATGATAGTACAATTAAATTCTAATCGTTAAGAATAATTTATGCTCATGTTACAAGAACATAATTCATAGTCACGTTTTTGATAATTGCAAATTACAAGTGTGGCTTAAAAACTAAGTGTCACCTTCAAATTTAAAGCGAAAATAAAATCAACAGTTTTGATTTTTCAAGTTTTTATTAATATGATTAACTTTCAATGTCTTAATTATATATAATAATTTACCAGAGTGTATTTAAAGTGTTATTCTCTCGGCGTACAACCATTAATATTGTTGCATTTATTTGCTAGAAATTTGAAAAATAACATAAAAGGTCGTGACAATCCTTTCGGGCCACAAATATCCCAATGGACATTGCACAGTGAGTACGAGGCGAATTCCCTTAAAAGGTTTCAATAACATTGCGCTCACTCATACGCCCACAAAAAAAATGAAAAACATATATAACCCAAACGAATTTGTTTCACAGTCGAATGCGATGATGCACGTTTTCAGGATTTTACTGTAAATCAAAACCGAACGCACGTTAAAACGTTTGCGGTTACGCTTGCGATTTTGTGGGTGGTTTTTCGATGGTTAGGTTACAAGATTGAACAAAAAAAAAGAACTCATTTCATTTTACGGTATTGCATGCGGGATTTGAAGCATGTCTACAGAAGGTCTACAACGTTTCATCCCAGCAAAGGACGAATGAGAGACGACAATCAACATTATGAGTTTTTAGAAAATAAAACAGTATAAAGAAAGGGGGTCTTGAATTCATTTCAAATACATCTTTAAAATTGCGCTCGTTTGTATTTTTAAGTAGATGTTTTTTTCTCTAAAAGTTTTCTCTGACAAATCAATTGGGGGTTTCACATTACAACACAATAAGGGGCATAGGCAAAAAAAAATCTGATTTTTTGTTTAGTGCTTTGTTAGTTTATTTGTCATGTTACTTTTCCCCACATATGATTTTATTTATTGAGCACCATAGTTTAGGATACATTTTCTTATCATTTGTCACAGAATAACTGTGTGACATAGGGTAAAAAAAGCACAGATTTATTATTGCTGAAACCCGTGCAAAGTGCAGGGTGTGAGATTTAGAAGGTTTTTGAAGTTTGCCATGAGCGAGTATAAAAAGCAAGAATTAATCTTCTTAATGTTTCAAGAAAGTGAATTACGTTGCGATAACGTTTTCATTCGTTTAATGCGATTGATTCTTTGGTTTCTGTTTTTGGTATTTGTTGACAAATGAAATCGATTTATATGCGAGGGCATTTTAAAGAAATTGAAGTATTCAATTTTTTAAAGGGTTTAATTAATGACGAGGCTACACTTGAATAGGATTTTTATATTTAATCAATTTACAACTTCTTTTTCAACAACAATACCACGTCATCAGCTGAATATTCGTGATTTAATACATTTTCTTTAGCAAGTTGCTTTTACGCACTCCATACTATAACACATATGATGTCCTGCCATGTTCTTGTGTGTGTAATTTTTGCAGCCTTGTTGCCTTGACTCTGCGTTTGCCAGTCTCGTTCGCTAAGTACACCGGATGTGCCGCCATAACAACGCATAATCATATCACCTTCCGCTCGATTTAACCGTAGCCCCTGCCGTAGTCTACCACCCGGTCTTCCAGTCACTCAGACGGTCGGTCTGCCTGATTGTCTGCCTCTAAATGTGCCTAAAATTTTGTGGGAAGAGCCAACCCAACCACTGAACTCTTTGTTCAACATGAATCGCAAAATTATTGCTATAAATGTTTTTTTTTTGTTCGTCTTCTACTTATTTTTTTATCATACTTTCATGTCTTCCATGTTATTAAATGTTTTGCTGATTATTGTGCTTAAATTGTGCGCAGGAAGCACCGGAAGTGCAGCCATGACGAAAAATCTCAGCTGAGCTGATCTGATCAGATATTTTCGCAAAGTTGTTTGGCACAAAGATTTTAATGCGATTGCAATGCGAAATTTATTTAAGCTGTTTTCATGAAACACACAACACAGAATATGTTGTACAAATTAAGATTATAATTTTATCTATCAAAGCTTTGACAATTTTTTTGGTATTAGACAAAAATTTTGTATTATTTTGTATTATTCTATTAAATTTTTGGCAAATTTGGGTATTTGTATATTTGAAGTTGAATACATGCAGTGTTTTTATCGAACAGAAATTGGGTTTGAAAAAATATATTAAATTTAAAACAGATAGTTCCAGAAAATACAGTCGCGCATATACATTTTTTTCTTTTTCATTTTTATTCATTTGGATTATATTTTCAAATCTTAAATTTATTTTGGAATATTCCCGGTCGAAAATAATGACTGAATGACTCAAACGAAAAACTAAAATGGAAAGAAAACGTTTTTCTGCAAATATATGATTGATATTCACCCTCCATATTAAAAAAAAAAAACAAAAATTGGTAAGTCTACTTAAGAAATTATAAATTCAAAAACTTCCAAGTAAGTTTTAAAATTGTTCATTTATGCTAAGAACATTTTTCGTTATAATTTGGGTTAGGATCGACCGATCCGCACCAAAATTTGACAGGATATAAAGAATTAAAAAATAGAATAAAATTAAAAATAGTCTGTTAGAATGGGGTGGTATATTTTCATTCATTTAAAATTTAGAAAATATTAATTATTATTTTTTTTTATATATAACTTTTATTGAGGGAAAAAAAATGTTGAGCATATTGATCACTTTAAAGTTCAACTAGTATCTGTGTCATTACATATTTTTTGTGAAATTTGATCTTTTTGAGACCTTGCGAATACCCAACTAAAAAACAAAGTCCAATGGCGTAGTTGGGTCTGGGAACGTTTAAGTCTCATTCTATGAAATCGAGGTTCGCATATAAAGCTCAGATCATATAATTTTTAAAATAAATTTAATTAAAAACTTGAAAAAATACAAAATCCTTATTTAGGATGTTGTTAAAAATTGATAGAAGCAGATAATTGATAGAGCAGAGAAACAGAATTCGGATTTTTAGGAACCGGAACCGTTGTTAAACAAATTTATGTAACCGGAATCAAAACCCATTAAATTTGTTTGGTTGGAAACGGAATCGGACCCGTTATTTTATAAAAATTTATATCAATAATCAAAAGAGTTTTAGTCCCTGGATAGAATAATATTTTTTTGAAAACGGTTGTGAGAACAGGTATGCCCGTTATTGCGGTGACATTACGGCACAATATTACGTGTTAAATACGGGTCTAGCCGTAAATACGGTAGTAGATACGGATATCAATTTTTACGTACAAAAACCGGCACCGTTCTGGCCACGTAATTACGGTACAAAAACGCCTGTTACCGTAAATTCGATTGAAAATACAATAAAACATTTTGACGTGCGAAGTACGGCAACGTTACGTGCACGTAATTTCGGCTCAGAAACGGTAGCTACCGTAAATACGGCTAAAAATACGCACAATCATTTTTACGTGTAAAAACGGTAACTTTACGGGTTTACTTAATTTAAAGAAATATTTTTATGACTATAATGCTTGGGTTTTTATTCTTTATGATTGAAAAATATTTTTCATTCGAAATAATAAAAATATAAAAAAAATTTGATATATGAAATTTTCTAGTTGCAACCTGTTATTGAATGGCAAAAGGGGGAATCTAAAGAATGCTGAAAACATACTTTCAGTTATGCGCAGATAATGTATTTTTCTACAATTATAAGTTTTTTATTTTACATAAAGCCTTACATATGGCACGCATACGGCACTATATTTACGGCCCGTTTACGTGCCGTATTTACGTTCCTTTTGCGTGCCTTTTATACGGCCCGTTTACGTGCCATATTTACGTTCCGTTTACGGGCCGTATTTACGTGCCTTTTATGTTAATTCATTACTTCAAAGTACCGTAAAGAAGTTCCGTTTACGGCCCGTAAATACCTTCACTCATTCACGTTTTATTGCCGTACCTACGGGCCATTTCCGGAATGGGCTGTATTTTAAATTTCATTTCATATGTAAAACGTGTTGCTTTACTTTCCGTAAACGGCTGCCGTAAATGGTGTTTATGCCCGTAAATACGGAACGTATACGGCACGTTTACGTGCCTTTTGGTTTATTGGGCATGTATATATTTGTATGTATATATTTTAATATATCAAAATTATTATAATAATAATAGTGTGGCGCTGCAGTCCTATAAGAACTTAGGCCGAGCTCTCTCACCATTTTGAGCTGTGCAGGTACCTACAGTTTATTGGGGGACCTACAGTTTATTTCCGACTCCGAAAGGCGGGTGAGTGCTTTTCATAGGCAATGTTTTACTCTCCTAGGTATGCCATTTACTGCCGAGAGGTAGCGCGGTATAGAAAAATGTTTTCTATGAAAAGGTGTTATTAGCCCCAGTCCAGGCTTGAACCGGAGACCTTTCGGCTCGCAGTCCAGCGCACTAACCTTGAGCTACCGACGCTAAATTACTACTGTATGTATTACGTTTTGTTAAATTTATAAACGTATTTCATTTTCACGTTTATTTCACATTCACGTTTATTATAATATATTTGTCCATACAAAAAAGATATTTCAACACAAAACGTTGTGGGAATATTCAAATTGGCACGCTTTCTTGACCTGCAGTTTTCACACTTCACAGGAAAATTTAATTTTTTTTAATCTGCTTCAAAATTATTACTGCATTTATAGAATTTTTACAATTTGAAAGTTTATTTTATTAAATTTGTCAAAATTTGAAAAGTCAAATGCAAAATGATGCAATATTTTAGAAATATTCTCTTGGGTAGAAACAAGTAGGTAAAAAAATAGTCAAAATTACCGAACACAAACACCAATAGATATCTACTCGTTAAAATTACGGGCGTAAATAAAACTTAAGTGGGGATATCGGGACCTTGCCAATTATAAATTATACATACAAATATTATGTAAAAATAATACTGAAATTTGTGCTTTTCGATTCGAGATTCTGGATTTCGAGCATTTTGATATGCAAAGTTTGCGATGTAATAATTTTTGATTTACGACTTAACTTTTACCTGTAATTTAGTGGTTAAAAATTTAAATTATGAAAATGTTGAAATAATAATATATGTGACAACAGCTCTAGAATACGAGTTTAAATCTTTTTTTTATCCAATGTGGACTTATCAATTTTTGATTCCCAACACCTCAAATACTTATATCTCAGGAACAGTGAAAATAATTTCTAAAATTGTTATTAATACTTGATGAGTGGGTTTTTATGCGTGTTTTTGATTTAAAAAAAATAAGTTGGACTTTATATTCAACGCTTACACGGAGGGAAAAAGTTCTAAAATCCAGAAGGAATCAAGAAGAATACGGAGTGATATACAGCTAAATCGAAAAATTATTAATTTCAAGAAATGGATTTTCTTAGTTGTCAAAAAGTTACTAAGTAGAATTATTCTTAGATTCAGTTATTAATTTCTTGGGTATCAAAAAAGTAACTAAGTAGAATTATTCTTGGATTCAGTTATTAATTTCTTAGGTATCAAAAATAATGTTGTTGTTTTCGTCCCAAAATTTAATGAACACGAGTTCGTATAGTTGTTGTTTTTGTTTTGTTTTACTTTGTCCGTCTGTCAGCCCCATCTGTTTGTTAGTGTGTCTGACTGTCGATAAGTTAAAAGTAACTAAAAGCAATTATTTCGAAGTTAACATAAAATAAAATATAGTCGAGTTAATTTACTGTTTATTTAGAACTTTATTACCTATAGCATTTTTGTATAGTAAACGACTTCTTTGAATACTTAATGTAATTGAATTGTTTATTTTATTTTTATTATTATTATTATTACTTAATTTAATCTCTGTATATTATTCTGAAACCGTTTACTTATCTTATACACTTTCTCTTCTTCTGTTGCCTCTCTGAAGGTTAAGTATAAACCTTCCGCACGTTACCCATAAACATTGTATAGTGTATTTAGATAACAATGGAATTAAATTAACTAGGTATTTACGCAAAATTGAACCTAAATTTATGTTTACGAACTGAAACCATACCAATATTCGTAGGAAAAATCGTTTATTCTATTTATATCTTAAACATTCATACATACACAGACGCTTGCTTGTCTGGCTGTGCTTTGTTGTTCTATTCGTGAAAACACACACATGCAAACATTGTATATCATGCCGTTTTTAGATACCTAAGAAGAAAAACCTAAGAACTTAATGTCTGAATATTTAGAAAAATTTGGCTTCGTTACTTTCAACAGACAGATAGGCAGGCAGACTAACAAACAGATGGCGACCTCGCAAAACAAAGCATACAGACAGAGCAATATCGATGAAAACAATACATGATCACGTGTTCTTTTTGCGATGAATACTGAAACAATTTTGCGTATTCTTTTTGGTTTTTAATAATCAATAAATTAACTTCTGAAAATCCAGTTGAATAAAGTTTGTTTACTTTTTTGACAACTAAGTAATTTGCTTTCTTGATATCCAGATGACAAATTCTTGAATTTTAGTATTATTTTATTGATATTAGTCAAATTCTACTATTTTTCTTTCTAACCGAATTCTTCTCAAGTTTTAGAATTTTATTTCCCTCCGTGTACCATGCCTAAAAACATGGTTCTGGGTTTTGTCGAATATCCTTGAAACTGGACGTGTAAAAACTGAAAACGTCATTGTTCTTAGAATGTTCAAATCCATATGCACCGCGTTTATTTTTTTTTATTCATACATTATCACATATGTGAATGGTATTCATAGGCGGCGTAGCTCGATTATATAGTTCGCTGTTACACCTATTTTCAAAGTGTCCAGACTTTAAAATTTGTCAATATGGCATAACCTCCTTACTGGTTATTTATACATCTTAATTTTCTAATAACTTCTATCCATTTTCTATATCACCCCAGAACAATTTAGACACCGTGTATACATTAAATGCCCTGCAATCGAAAAAAACTCATGAAAACACTTGTGTGAATTACATATAAAATTCTGTTAAAAATGAAATATTAAATATTCATATTTAGATATTCATTAAATTCATTTAAACGTCATTTTGCCGCCAAGCAACCAACGACAGACACCATGTGCGACGCACCGTTACAGCGTTCACACAGATTTCCTGACCGATTGCCGCCATAATGAATCTAATCACTTACGCTCGAGTGCATCAATTATGCTACCATTTGACGAGCGTCGTAACAAAAGCCGAATATGTCTGAAAATTTGTTTGCATCAACATAATGAAGATATGATTTTTACCCTTGTGCTGTGTAGACTAAAAAAATGCCATGCCCCATCCTATGTAAAACACTATGACAACACCAAAGGATGGGGATGAAAAATTGTGGAGTGCGGCAACAATAGAATGATGTTGCCACTTGATGATGATGAAGATGTTGTTTGGATGATGAAGTTGCTGAACACGTAAATGGAAATTATGATTCTGAGAATAATGATGATGACGATGCTGCTGTGGAGGGCGACTTTTATTAATGTTTTTGATGACTATCTTAAGCTTGATCACGTGTTTCAGTTGCAGTGACTTAAAACAAAAAAGTGGACAGAAAAAAATGGTCAACATTATATACTTCCTGTTGGTGAGGGAGCTAAATATGAGTATCATGGCAAAGACAAAGAAATATCTAGAGCTCCTTAAAAGCTAATGAAAATTTATGCAGCAACATCTAAATATGAATTGTATTAATTTTCTGAATTCACAGTATGCCATTCGATACGATATTGTTACGAGATCAATGCGAGTTGATAGATAATTTACACGATATCGGAAACATTCTCGCAGCTTTTTCGAGATTCAAACTGGACCTACATGGTAGGCGGATATCGATGCGTTTTGTAGGAGTTTTCTCGGTATGAGAGATACAAAAAACACTCAAAGTTCGAGATTGTCGCGAAAAATATTGCGATATCGATGCGATAGACGTTAAAATGTCGTATATTGTCAAAGAATTTTAATGTATGAGAAATTTTAATAATTAGATTCGATAAAGCCACGAGATCGAACTTTTTATCGAACTTATTCGAGAATGTTTCGAGGCATCGGAGGTCTAAGTTTTAGGAAGAAATTACCATTTTGATAAGGTAAACAAATAAATGAGCAGTTCCTACACATAACTTCGGACTTCCTTTCGTAGCTTAAAATTTAATGAACCTTTAGCGATACCAAGTATTTTGCTTTATTTTTAATATTCTGAATGTGTCAAAAATTGTATCATACTATAAAATTATGTTCTATCACGTCAGGATGTCGAGATATTGACCCCGAAATATCTGAAATATCCTATATTTTCATAGTAACATTTCTGAAACACGGTATTAGATATGGTTTTCTTGACCCAAATATAGACATTCACCTAGCGATCTTTTCTGTTTTACATTTTAATTTTCTATCTCGTCCTTAAACCATCAATATTAAGGATTTTCAAAAAATCTCTGCTGTTTATTGGCCATATTTATATGAAGAATTAATAAATGTATCATTATGTCTTTGAGATTATTAAGTACATCAAAACAGTAAACATTGTCATAGAAGTCAAGAAGTGAGTTACGGTTTCTATTATATTAAGCACCTAATGTATATTTTTCAAATTTTCATAAGTACAAAAACTAAAACGATTCTTATGTGAATGCCTATATATTTTAGTCAAGAAATCCGTATCTAATACCGTTTTCCAGAAATGTTACTATGAAAATTAAGGATTTACCAGATATTTAGGGGTCAATACCTCGAAATCCTGACGTGATAGAGCATAATTTTATAGTATGATCAAATTTTGGACACATTGAGGATATTAAAAATAAAGACAAACCTTGGTATCGCTAAAGGTTCATTCGATTTTAAGCTACGAAAAACTTTAGTATTTTTCAGATTTAAATAAAATAAAAAAAAATACTTTGCAGTGCTCAGTATTAGAAAAACTATAGTTCGTACGGCTTTGACATATTTCGTCACTTTTTATGTTTTTTTATGCTAAATATTTTTTCCATGGACAATATGATACATTTGCAACTCCTTAATATGAAATTAGGACGAAATAGAAATTTAATATGTACTACAGAATTGAAGCCGTGGATGGTGTCTACATTCGGTTCTCAGACAACAAATCCATAACTACTACAGTTTTCTCAATAAATCAACGGTAATATTGCGGTCACTTTAGGATTTTATGGTGATATATCTCGTAAACCAAACGTGATAGGCCATAAGTTTGTAAAGTGAAATTTCTTCAGGTTTCTCAATGACTCTAAAAAAAATTGTCAAATCTCTGGCACCAAAAAAAGTGTGATTTTGCTGCACTGTTATTAACTTAGGCATTGCATATTGGATGTATATTGTATTACACGAGTTGAGATTTACTCCATTAGGCAAAACATATCCTTGACCATATCATGTTAGTTATTTAACTGTGCAGGTTTTGAAAAGCTAAACGTACAATGATCAGTTCCTGAATATAACTCCTTCATCGCTTTTCTTCCAGAGTATACATTATTGAAAGATGTCCGAAACTCACGAATGAATATTTTCAAATTTCATCATACCTTTTCAACTTTGATGCAATTTTTGTGAAATGTCGTCTTTAAAATTAAATTAAACTGCCCCCACAACTGAAAACCGCAAATTTACCAAGATTCATCTAAACTTCTTAGTGGTTGAACACATAACTGCGCTTATATATTTTGAAATACATATATATATTGCGCTTGTAATATATTGAAATATCAGCTTTCAAAATAACCGCCTCTTGTCTGCCTTTTAAGCATCTTTTGTTTGGCATTTCTTAAGGAAACTCAATTAGTGCTGCATTAAAGACCCTTCCCAGCCTGCAAATCGAGCCAACATTGATTTTAAAATGCTGATATGGCAACACATTGACGACAAACCACTTGAAAAGCGTCCGCTTTTGTTGTTGTGGTTGTTGCTGTGTTGTGACTGATATGGTTTCCATATCCTTGTCGATCAAAGGATATTTTTAATTGAAATTACCTTTTGTAGTAAATTGTGCGATTTCAGTTCGTTGCTTGCCCAATGCGTCTAAATTGAAATAAGAAATGGCGTCGAAGCTAAAATTTTCAAAGTGCTAAAGTTTTAACTTCTTAATGTTGGCAGATTTACATGGCTGGCGTAGTACATTTACTGACGTAGGGCATTCAAATTACGTCAAGACGTTTGGTAATTTAATATTTTTTTGTTGGCAAATCAATTAAAGTGAATTTTAATTATTTTCGAATTGATGAAATTACACAAATCGTAGTTTTTATTGCAGTCTTAAATGTTTGTGGTACAAAATAAAATATGGAAAGATATAAATAGATAAATTTGCATGGTATGTTATGGTATTATGTGGTAAAAATTCATTAGGTCTGGGTTAAACTAATGATTGTTTTCCTAAGCAGTTTTCCTAAGCAATTTTCCCAAGCAATTGAATATATGTTTTAAACTTATGGTCCGTCTATCTGCTTATTCTTTCATCACGTCTAAGCCACTGAACCGATTTTACCGAAATTTTACCACAAAACAAAAACTTAAATTAACCAAAAAAAGAATCAAAACAAAAACACAATAACAAAAATAAAAGCAGAAACACGAAATACAAATAGAAATTAAATCAAAAACTTAAACCAAAAAAATCAAAATCTACTATATATTTGCGAATGTAAGTATGTATGTCTGTATGTTCCGAATAGGCGTCAAAACGGCTGAACCGAATTGAATCAAATTTTGACACAACATGTCTGGGCAGAGTATAGGCTATATCTCGGTGAGATTGGTGGACTGGGCGTGGCACCTCCCATATAACCCAAAAATTAAAAACACATTATGTCAGCAATTAGCATAGCAAATTTAATGAAATTCTGGTCAGCGTTATATATAACCATTCTAAACGGTCTCGCGGAATGTGGGCGGTATTATACCACTGGGCGTGGCACCCCCCATAGAAGGTACATTTTCCAGATGGTGTATTTCAACAGATATTATAGTGATCTTTGTAGTGATCTTATGATATTTCACACCTGGGTATACAACCATCCCAAATTCTTTAAACTCACCACACCGAAATTCACCAAACTAAAACTCACCAAACTAAAACTCACCACTCTAAAATTCACCACACTCAAACTCACCACTCTAAAATTCACCACAACAAAACTCACCACTCTAAAATTCACCACAACAAAACTTACCACACCAAAATTCACCACACTAAAACTCACAACACTAAACTCACCACACTAAAATTCACTACACTAAAACTCACCACACTATAATTCACCACTCTAAAATTCACATAAATTCATAATAAATATGCTCTTTATATTAATAAAATCACTCCATATCCTTGCATTCACCAAATCTTGGCACGAGTCGTGCACGGGTCCAGCTATCATTAATATAAACTGAAAATCATGGAAAACGCAAAACACCCAAAATCAAAATAAAAACACAAAATAAAGACGAAAGCAAAAATTCCAAAGAAAAACACAATATCAAAATAAAACAGAACAACAGAAAACTAAAACTCAATAAAAACAACGACAACATAAACCCAAAATAAAGAGAAAAATACAAAAGCAAATACAACACAAAAACCTAAAATCAAAGAAAAAATTCAAAGCAAAAATCAATAGTAAATACCCAAAATAAAAAAAGCACAAAATTAAAAGTAAACCACGACAACAAAAACACACAGGAACCCGAAATCAAAATAAGGACTAAAGTAAAAACAAAAGCAAAAACATAAACTATAAGCAAAGAAAAAATGCAAAGTAAAAATCATTAGTAAAACCCAAAATAAAAAAATAAAAAAAGCACAAAATTAAAAGAAAAACACGATAGCAGAAACACGCAGAAACACGAAATCAAAATAAGGAGTAAAGTAAAAACATAAGCAAAACCATAAACATAAACTAAAAGCAAAGAAAAAATGCAAAGCAAAAATCTATAGTAAAACCCAAAATAAAAAAAATCACAAAATTAAAAGAAAAACACGATAGCAAAAACACGCAGGAACACGAAATCAAAATAAGGAGTAAAGTAAAAACAAAAGCAAAAACATAAACTCAAGATTAAGATCAAATGAAGAAACCAAAAATAATAACAAATAAATACAAAAACTCAAAATAAACCGAAAAACACAAAACTAAAGTAGAAACACAAAATCAAAGGATGTAGCAAAAATTTAAATAATAACACGAAATCAACAAGAAACACAAAAACCTATAATCTAAAAAAAAAATCAAAAAAACAACCTAATATTAAATACTAAAGCAAATATAAAAGCAAAAACACAATAACAAAAATAAAAATAAAAGCAACACACACAAACACAAAAAAGAAAGAAAAAATCAAAACCAAACACCCAAAAGAAAAAAATAATAAAATAAAAATACAAAATCTTAAAATAGCAAAAACACATAGAAACACAAAATCGAAATAAAGACTAAAGTAAAATCAAAGCAAAAACATAATATCAAATGAAAAAACACAAAAGCAATTGTAAATAAACACAAAAATTCAAAATTAAAGGATATAAACCCAAAAGCAAAAATACAAAATCAAATGTAAAAATTTAAAATCAAAGGAAATATCAAAAAAAACAGAAAACTACGCAATCAAACACAAAATAAATCAAAAGATAAATCATAAAAAATAAATAAATCTTTTCATATAAACTCCATGGCAATATCATGGTATTTTCTAGTATTAAATGGTATTTTCCGATTAAAATAATAATTTATCCTATTGACTATTTTTAATAGTAAAAAAAAACTATATTTATACAGGTTTTTTTCTGGGTGCAGAGTTTTAATAAAAATTGTTTTTTGTTTTTGTTTTTAAATTCACCTGGTTCATTGTTTGCATGTACATTAAATTTGTTAAGTGATAAATCTCAATTTGCACCTGCTGGCTGTTAAAATAATGCGCCTAAACAATTTGTACTCAATTTGTCGCCAGAGGCGGCAACACCGCCACAACACAATTTACAAAATAAAACTGTAACTGGGGAAATGAGCTCAAAGTTTTCCCACAAAATACGAAAATAATCCCCGCACGTAAATGCGATTTTTACGCACAGCATGCGAAAAAGTGTCGGCAAATGCAAAACGTGCCAAAAGAATGTATTTAAGGATTTTTATTTTTATTTATTGTATTTTCAATTGTATTTATTGCTGTTTTGGTTTTATTTTCATTCCATTGCAATTTAGCTCAATGTTTTCTTTGCAGTTTCATTTCAATTTGTTTTTTTTTTTTGCATTTTCTTCAACGTTTTGATATTTGCCATTTTTATGGTGGGTTTTTATTTATTTACACTGTTGCCACACGTTTTCGCACTTGGTATGCTTATCGCAAGAGGACACAGCAGGCTTCGTAGTGTGTGAGATGGGGTGAAATGTTGGATATCATTGTATGAATCCTTCGGAAAATCCTGCGAATTGGCCACAAACTGTTTTGTAAACATTTATTGCAATGCTTAGTGTATGAAGTCGCAGGATGTTGACGACAGACTGAACGATGAAAGAATGTTGCAAAAATACTTTGCAATAATCCGCAAAACATGGTCAAGTGATGGTGTTGCTACAGCCTGCTCCCGAGCAGCACATTTCAATTAGCTAAATGCGAGCATTTTTGGTCATTTCGTTGATGGGTTTTTTTGCAGCAAACTGCGGCTAATAACTACTAGTCCAGTGCGAATGTCCTTTGCTGAAATGGTGTTGACAACGTTCTGCTGCTGTGGCGAGTTCATTGTCCAGTGCATTGTTGTATTTTAAATATAATAACAATATTCATTTTAAAGTGCTTTAATTTGTTATATACTTTTGTTATATTTTTTAAATATAATTTTTTTTTATAGGAAAACTGCACCAAAATAAAATAATATAAATATTTTGCCATATATCTCAATAGTCTGTATAATTAATTTTAAATCACAACTGAATTGATGCACTTTAGATGTGGCACCCATTAATTCTGCTTAGATAAATTCTAGAAGTTTCTAGAAACTTCTACACTAAATGAGTGTACGTGGTGCTTGTACGCTTTTTCTATCTCTTTCACACTGATGTGTGAAATGACAACAAATTTAAAATGACAACTGAATTGCAGTAGCACTTTAGATATGGCACCCATAAATTCTGCTTAGATAAATTCTAGAAGTTTCTAGAAACTCCTACACTAAACGAGAGTACGTGATGCTTGCACGCTCTTTCTATCTCTTTCACACTGATGTGTGAAATTTAAAATGACAACTGAATTGCTGCACTTTAGATATGGCGCCTATTAATTCTGCTTAGATAAATTCTAGAAGTTTCTAGAAACTTCTACACTAAACGAGAGTACGTGATGTTTCAACGATCTTTCTAACTCTTTCACACTAATGTGTTTTATTATACAGATCTATATCTTTTCTAATTTACCCTTATTTATTGCTTACACAACTTGTGCATTTTTTTTTAATTGCACAAATCGTATCATAATAACTCAAAAATTTAAGGTAATATTTCAATCTTAAAGTCCATCAGAATATCGTATAGAAAATAATAATGCTTTGTTATGTAGTGTTATTTTTTATACCCTACACTAAGAGTGAAAGGGTATATTCAGTTTGGTACGCCGTTTGTAACACCCAGAAGAAAGCATCTCCGGTATGGAAAAGTATATATATTCTTGATCAGCATGACCTCCTGAGTCGATTTAGCGATGTCCGTCTGTCCGTCTGTCTGTCCGTCTGTCTGTCTGTCCGTCTGTCTGTTGAAATCCCTAAGACTTTTAAAATTGAAGAGCTAGATAAATGAAACTTATAACTTAGATTACTAATATACCTACGCTGTATGTGCGAAAAAATTGGCGAGATCGGTCCATGGTGACCTATGATCCGACCACTTATGTTCAAATACCACATATAAAATGTACATATAAAGATCAATTTTTATGTATACGTGCTTAGGTAAACTTTGTTGGTCAAATATATATTGACATCATGCTCAAATACATGATAATAATGTTTTCCGGCGAAAAGACTTGTGGTTCACAAAAAAAAAAATCGAAATTCGGTACACCTACCCATTTGTAAATATGGGTATCAAATGAATGGAAATTCTTCAGCGATTGAATGTTTGTAGTTATTTTCAGGATTCGTATACCCTGGTGACCTATATATCACTTTGAATGGTAACCACACATATGTGTAGGGTATTTATAGTCGGCTTAGACCGACTATAATTTTGATAATCCTAACTATCATAATTACACCTACTTTAAAATTTCCCATGTGATCTAACCTTCCCAACTGGTTTAATATTCTCTTTTTCCATATACATTTTATACAATTTCATAAATATCGTCCATTATTTTTCATACCATGTGACAACGAAAAAAAAAATTGCAATTTCATTATAAAATGTATTTCTTTGCGGTGTTGAGATTTTTTCGCATTTCTCTCAAGTGCTTGGAGTGTGCTTAGCCAGGCGCAATAACAAGTGATTCAAGTTCCCAATTGTATTGGCAGCATTGCAACGTTTTGGCAGTACTTCTTGGGCACTTTTATGGCTTCAAAAGTATTTCGTCCTGTATGAGCTTTTAGTATAATTGTCTCATTGTATTTCAATTTGACGTAATGGTCTGTCAAGTGTGCTTCTTACATGTTGACAATAGAAATTGATATAAATTTTGTGATGCCGTAGATTTTTATGATACCAAACTGTAGGCGACTTTCAGATTTTTGATGTAATTTTTTTAGTTTTATATAAAATAAAATTTAATTTGTATAATATTTCAAAGATACAGTAGTTGTTACTTTATTTAAATTTGAAAATTCTTTTGCAAATAGTTGATATTGAAATAACGATCATTTGTTGAAATTTAAACTATTAGAATAGAAATTTTTATAGCTATATCATGTTGTTATAGAACTGGACGGTCTATTACAAAGACAAAAATTTAGTGATCATTTCCCGATCACGACACTAATTCAATTTCAATTTCAATTCAATTTATAGTGGAACCTGTGGTAAAATGGGACTTCGGGTAATGTGGGAAATTGTAATTTTTGGACATGTTTTTGCACTTAGAAAATTAAAAACAATTGTCAATTTATATCTTTTTATTGCATTACGTAAACAAGTGAAAAATATGTTTTTGAAAGTGTTTTTAAAGTTTGCTATCAAAAAGGATGCATTTTCATCGTTTTTACTTAAGACGGTATATTTAAAATGATCGGATGATGCATATATTTTTAAATACAAACGGGGTTTGCAAATAATTTAAAATTGCTTAAGTTATAATCAAATAGCGATATTGGCGTAAAATGGGAAACACCTTCTGGAGTAAAGTGGAATTTAAGCAATGTTTTTTGTAATTTTAGTGAAAAGTTTGTGTTATATGAATTATATAATTGGTATAGCGAAGAAAAAAATTCAATCTTCGCCAAAAACCAATGGAAAGCAAATGTTTGTCTTTACCTTAGAAAAGAATATATCAAATTCATTTTCAGATTCATTAGAAGAAGAAACTTATTAGAAATTCATTAGAAATTCATTAGAAGAAGAATTTTGTACAATTTTCATAAAAAAAATGAAAAATAAAGACTAACATAGCTTTTTGATAAAAATTTTTGAGGTTTCCCACATTACTCCAACATTTTTCAACAAGTCCAAATTTGAGCTGTTTGGAAAAATCTCTCAAAAATTCATAAGAAATTCATTAGAAGAAGAATTTTGTACAATTTTAATTAAAAAAAATTAAAAGGAAAGACTAACATAGCATTTTGGTAAAATTTTTGAGGTTTCCCACATTATCCCAACATTTTTCAACAAGTCCAATATTGAGCTGTTTGGAAAAATCTCTCAAAAATTCATAAGAAATTCATTAGAAGAAGAAAGAAGAAGAATTAGAAGAACAATTTTCATTAAAAAAAAAATGAAAAGGAAAGACTAACATAGCATTTTGGTTAAATTTTCAACATTCTTCAACAAGTCCAAAATTGATCTGTTTTGAAAAATCTCTCAAAAATTCATAATAAAATCATTAGAAGAAGAATTTTGTACAATGTACATAAAAAAAATGAAAAAGAAAGACTAACATAGCATTTTGGTTAAATTTTTGAGGTTTCCCACATTACCCAAACATTTTTCATTAAGTCCAAAATTGATCTGTTTTGAAAAATCTCTCAAAAATCAATTAAAATACATATAAATGGTATTCTCTTAATGCAAAAAGTTAGAACACGAACCAGTCTATGGAATAGGTCCTTCAAAAAAATTTGAAAAATTATTTAAATGTACTTTTTTTTGGAAAAATCAAAACGTGTCCTACTTTACCCCAGATTTCCCAACTACGACAAACCAAATATAATTTTACAGAGACATATTGATAGATCAATTTAAAGGATTTATGAACCAAATACACTTTTTTGTTGGTACCCTAATTAAAAAAATTATTATATTAGGGAAATCATGATCATGGCTTGATGATGTTCGACATGTATATTGTCGGGTTATGATAAGGAACAATTTGTAATGATCGGTTCCATATCATAACTCCAGTACAAAATTTACTAAGGTATGTCCACATAACATTTTACATAATTTAAAAAATACAGCAATTTGAAAGTTTCCTATTTTCTAAGTAACAGCTAAATACGATTGTTTTCAAAAATTCAGCACGCCTGCCAAAAAGGCAAAACCAGAGATGGGCGATTTCGAAAAGTAATAGATTACCCTTCAAAAAAATAAAACCCCCTACAACGTTGACTAATGAATTTTAAAGTGCCAACAAATACGAAAAATGCATCATCAACACTTTTGTTGTGCTCCTGCCACCAAAGTCCAACTTCTTCTGTATCAATTCCATCTACTTCTCCTGTATCAACTACTTCAATGCTTTTTCTATCTGTTCCTCATTTGGCATTCATAATCCCCGTCGAAGCGTACTCCGGAAAAAGCGCAACCATCAACAGAAAATTACAAATCGCTCTCCAGGGGAGCCGTCCAAGTGGGCGGTTGGTTTTTTTTTCCATTTTATTGGGTTTTGTGACAGTGGGTGGCATATTTTTTCATACACTCACAAGGCGGTTATTAAGCCGCATTATTATTTTGCACAGAGCACATCTTTCAATTGAAAATGAAACCGTTACTGAAAACGAAACCGAAAACTGAAGAAACTGCCAGTATAATCAATAAAACGTTGAAAATTTACCCTCGTTGATTTTAATTTTTTTTTTTTTGCATTTTATACTCATTTGCATATATTGCATGTTTGTTGTAATATTTTTCTGTCTACCGATAATATATAGCTGTCTGTTTGGAGTCCCCCAACTACTCAGACTAGCTATATTTGTGTCGTCTCTCTGGTATGGGATTCTGAACCGTGCTCTACCGTGCTTCGATTTGCAAAATACTCATGAATTGTTTTATTGCCGACGAGCATTTACGACGACATGAAAGTCATTTAATCCACTTAAATGTCTTCGTATGCAAAATTGTCTTGTCTCAGTCTTTGTAGGATTCATCGTTTACGTACATCCTGCAATGTGCGAGCACTTTAAAAGGATATAAACGTGGATTTACGTAGAGCTGATGATGACCCAAGTTTTATTTAGATTCTCGGGGGGAAAGCTTTCGAAAATGCGTAAACATGTTGAGTAACAAAAACAATGGATCATATCTTAAATCGGTGTTTAACTGTTAAACATTATCCAGAGATTATACCATTTTAATGGTATTTGTTTTTATTTAAGAATTTGAAATGGTATTTTGTCCCGGGTAATTTTTTTGTTTTTAAACATTTTTTAAGGCATATTTGTTCATTTTCTACTATATATTGAAGAAATGAAAAGTGTAGGTACAAAAATAGTATGTGGATTATAAAAAAATTACAAAGTTTGATGTTTTTAATCGAAATCAGACTTAATTGTGGTTTTTTGTATTCGTGTTTTCACTTCTGTTACAAATTTTGTTGTTAATGTTTTTGCTTAATATGTGTTTGTTTTTTATTTTTGTGTTTTTTCCGTTTTTGTTTAACTTTTATTTTCATTATTCTTTCTTTTGATTTTTTTTGCGTTTATCTGGTTTTGCTTTGTATTTTGTTTTTGAGATTGACTTTGTTTTCGTTTTTAATTTTCAAAATTTGTTTTTTTTTTTGCTTGAATTTTGTTTTTCCTTTTTTTTGTGTTTTTGCTTTGATTTGGTTTTTGAGTTTTTACTTTTGCCTTTGTTTTTGCACTTTTACTTAAGTTTTTGTATTTTTTTCTTTTTCTTATGTTTCTGCATTTTTGTGATTTTTATTTTTTGCTTTTGTTTTTGTATTTTTGCTTTTGTTTTTGTGTTTTTTTTTTTGCATTTTTCTTTTGTTTCTGATTTTGTCTTATATTTTTGCTTTAGTTGTGTTTTTGCATTAGTTTTTTGTTTTGTGCTGTTGCTAATCTGTTATGTGTGTTTTGCAGTTGTATTTTGTTTTTGTTTGAGTGTTTTTTTTGTTTTGGGTTTTTTTAATTTGTTTTTCATTTTTGCTTAGTGTTTTTCTTGTTGTATTTTTGCTTTTTTTAATGATTTTTTTGTTTACTTTTGTTTCTGGTATTGATTTCGTTTTTATGTTTTTGATTTTGTATTTTTGTTTTGACCTTTGTTTTTGTTTTCCTTATGTGTTTTTGCTTTTGTGTTTTTGATTTGTGTTTTTGCTTTGATTTTTTTTTTGAGTATTTACTTTTGTTTTTGCATTTTTACTTAAGTTCTTGTATTTTTTTCTTTTGTTTATGGATTTGTGTGATTTTTATTTTTATTTTTTGATTATTTGTTTTGTGTTTTTGCTTTTATTTTTGTGTTTTGCTTAAGTTGTGTTTTTGCATTAGATTTTTTGTTTTGTGTTGTTGCTATTCTGTTAATTTAAGCTTTTGTGTGTTTTGCATTTGTATTTTGTTTTTATGTTTTTGCTTTTGTTTTAGTGTTTTTTTGTTTTGGTTTTTTTAATTTGTTTTATTTTTGCTTTTGCTTAGTGTTTTTCCTTTTGTATTTTTGCTTTTGTTTTTATGTTTGTTTTGTTTGCTTTTGTTTCTGGTATTGATTTCGTTTTTATGTTTTTGATTTTGTATTTTTGTTTTGACCTTTGTTTTTCTTATGTGTTTTTGCTTTTGTGTTTTTGATTTGTGTTTTTGCTTTGATTTTGTTTTAGAGTTTTTACTTTTGCATTTTTACTTAAGTTTTTGTATTTTTTGCTGTTTTTGCTTTCGTATTTTTGATTTGTTTTTGCATTTTTTTTTTTGTTTTGTATTGTTGCTTTTTTGTATTTTGTTTTTATGTTTTTGCTTTTGTTTTAGTGTTTTTTTTTTTCTATTGGGTTTTTGGGTTTTTGTTTTTGCTTTTTTTGTTTTTACTTTTTTGTTTTTGCTTTCGTGTTTTTGTTTTTTTTTTGTGTGTTTTCTTTTTGTTTTTGCTTTTGTGTTTTTGATTTTTTTTTTTCGTTTTGCTTTTGTTTTTTTTTTATTTTGCTGTTGTTTTTGTGTTATTACTTTAATTTAGCTATTGTTGTTATGTTTGATTTTTATAAAAAATGTTATTGATAGAAATTTTATGCCCAACGCATAGCATAAGAACTTTTATAATCACTACCACTCAAAATAAATTAAAAATAAGTAAGAAAAAAGTCACACAGAAACCCTAGTTAATTCGTGCTGCAAATATTCGATTTCATTTAATTGAATTTCTCTATTTACAATTGCCACGCAATAATATTATTGCTAGTATAGAAAAATAAAATAAATATAAAGAAAAAAGCAGAAAAAACGTGGCGCTAAAATTGCGTTACGTATTCAAATTACATCGGTCGTGCTATGACGAAAGAAGTCGAAAAAAAATAAAATAAAATTGTTGAAAATGTTATTGATTGTCCTAGATAGCATTTCAAAGAATAACAAAAAATATTCCGGAATAAAAGAAAATTGATTAAATAAATAAGTAACGCATCAAGTACTTCAAGGAGCTTAAGACAATTGTGTGCGGAATTTTGATTTTTTTAGATTATTTTTTTTTTTATTGAAAATGGGGATGAAATTTGAAATATGACACAATCAAGGGTTAATCTAAAATTGTTAAAATAAGTTCTTGTGTTGTTAATTTAAGTAATATTTTTAAAATAAATTTATGTCGAAGCACGAAATACTGCTGAATTTTAATTAATTCCGGTCAAAGGGAACATTTGTCAAGGAAATTAAATAGTTATGAAATAATGTAGTTATAAAGATCTTATGCTACCAAATTGCCACTAAATTGCTACCAAATATGAGCAAATCCAGAAAACCTTTAACTTTTGGGGTTGACAAAATTTCAAAAAAAAAATTGTGGGCACATCTTAGCGCTTTTGAATAAAACTTATAGGCCCTTTTGTAATATAAATCAGTTTGCGTGCTACACTTTTAATGAAAGCCGTCAACGATAGAGGTCAGTAACGCTATATTGGTTCAAAATTCTAAAGAATTGTTTATTTATAAAATATTTATTGATAAAACGAAGTGAATTTATTTTTTTATGACATAATATTTCAATATATTTCAGTTTATTATCATTTAATTCATATAAAAAAAATATTTTGAAGAAATTGTGATTTTTTTAACATATAAGGCGAATATTGAATTTTAAAGTTCTCCTGTCTTTTTGATACTAGGGGCACATTCAAGTAACATACCTTGAAATCACTGCTAATCTAATACGCTGCAATAAAGCAAATCAAACCAATAATTCCTCATAAGCTGTTCCTCACACGTTCGATAATAGGTGCAAAATTGTAATTTTTTGGATTTTCAGCGCATATACCGTGAACTAGATTCTGTTATATTATAAATTATGATGCGGAATTATTTATTGATGATCAAATTTAACGTATCAAATACAGTTTAATCCGCCTAAATTGAAATGATATCTTAAAAGTTATTTTAAGGAAATGGTGATTTTTTGTACAATTAAGCCTAAAATTCACATTTTAAGTGCTCCTGTATTTTTAATATTAGGGACACATTCACGCAACATATCTTAAAATTTTTGTGTTTGTATTATCAGTTCATAAAAAATTTCAAATTAGTGATTTCTTTAAATCCGCGCTTGGCACAGTCGATAATATGTCAGAAAACATGTTTCTACCATATTTTGAAATTTTGTTTTCTCAATAAAAAATGTTTGATCAATAATACTGAAGCTGCATTGTATTTTAAAATTAAGTCGTGGCACAAATTTCCGATCACACCTATGTATGGCCAAATTCAGATGAAATTGTAGATGTGTCTTAGAAAAAAGCTTTTTTCGGGCTTTTTTCGGGCCAATCACGTTTTTTTTCGAAAGTTCCAGCGTGTCCTTTTTTGTTAGTGTTAGTGGCACATTCACAAATCATATCTTAAAATCTTTATTTTTACCCCCTCTATTAAAAATTAGATACAAAACGATATATTATTGAAAAGAAGGCGTGTCGTGTCGTTCCAAAAGTGGTATCATACCTTCACCTATGTTCAAATTTAGTTTGGGATATGGCACACTTATGCGACATATATTTTTTTTTGTATTTGGGTATTAGCTAGCGATTGTATTAAAATTGTAACGATGTCTTGCAAGTCGTAGCACTGCTCGTATCATCGGTATTTTTGATGTTTTTCTTACTTTGGCCACATGTAGCAAATCGACACAGCAACTTTGGAACTCAAAAATAGTTGGGATTTATTAATTCAAGTATTCTTAACAATATTCAATTAAAATGTAAAATATAAAAACCAACAAATCATTTTCATTCATTGCTTTATGTCAATATCGTGAAGGTTTAAAGTTTTATGGATTTGCTCATACATGTGACTTGATTGACGCATTTTAACCTGCCCCAACCATAGTTCTTCTCGAGTGTTAAATAGTTCTTCTTGTAATAATTTTCTAACAACACTGACAACGATTCCACAAAAAGGTTTGGGACCTATTAGTTTTGTGGCGGCTCCCTATCGTGCAAGTTTGTCAGCATCTTTATTGCCTTCTATTCCCCTGTGGCCGGGAACCCAGAAAGTCACCAAGACGAAATTCAGCATGACAAAATTCACCACACCGAAACTCACCATAATAAAACTCACCACACAAAAACTCACCACACTAAAACTCACCACTCTAAATCTAACCCCACTAAAACTTACCATACTAAAACTTACCACACAAAAACTCACCACTCTAAATCTAACCACACCAAAACTTACCACACTAAAACTTACCACTCTAAAACTAACCACACGTAATCTCACCACACTAAAACTCACCACACTAAAACTCACTAAACTAAATCTCACCACACTAAAACTTCGACCGCGAAAATGTCTACGGGAAAAATATCTACGGAGAAGAATTCTACGTGAAAGTATTCCACGGGGAAGAATTCTACTGGGAAGAATTTTAACTCGAAGAATACTACAGCGAACTATTCAACGGAGAAGAACAGTCCGAGTAAGAATTGTCTTTGAGAAAGTTTTTTTCTTACGGAGAATTATTACTGTTTTGGTTACTACATTTATAACACCAATAAAAAAAACATCCGCAGCGAAGCACGGGTCCCTTTTAGTATATGATATGCTGTCAACATAAAATAAATTACTAGGCAATCTTATAAAATATTGTCATATAAAATAAATCAACTGCCATATATCAAACCACTAATGAGCAAGTTTTCTCCAAAACATATTTTATGAAACTGCATAATTTTCGCATATGTCGTAAATATTTTCTTAATAAGACTGCATGTCCGAAACAAGTGCAAAGCCATTTATAAATAATTCATAAACAAAAATTCATAAATATTTTCAACATGTCTCCACTTAATTTTACGACATCTAGTACTAGATATGTCTACAAGGACTTTGAATGCCAACAGGTTGTTTTGTCATAGTCTGTGGCAAATCCATTAAATTGCTTATAAAACCCAGCAATTACCTGGCGTGTACAGCAGGTTAACACCGGCATTTTGCCTAAATTACGTAAGGGAATCGTGCGAGTATTTGATATTTGAGCTGGGGGAGGTTTTGATATCATTCTCTGTATGTGGTCTCGGTGCTGAAATGCGAAATACGCAAAGCAACAGTCGTTCACGACGTGTGGGTAGTGTTGTTGGGTCCATGCCAAGGTAGTCAATATTAGGGTGTAGGTCACACACACACTAACACAAAGAAAAAACTGACACCAAATTCCCAGAAGTCATATTAAATTTATTAACGTACATGAGTTGTTAAGTGAATAAAATCACACTTTGTGGTGCAATTTATTTGCCAGAAATAAAGCGAATATAATTTAGAAAATGTTGCAGATTACTTTCGAGTAAAATTGGAACTATTTTTGGTTTTGTGTTAATCCAGCACGTTTTATTCAAGTTCACTGACGACTAGACAGACATTGACCAGCCTTAACATGTTCTCCGTGAAATGCTACAAGTTGGCAAACTATATCTTGTAAATTATGCAGAACGAAAAAAAATGTAAATTTTGCATCACGTTTTCGGAAAATCCTTTTAATGTGGCGCGACAGTTGAACTACTTTGGCGAGTGCGAGACACAAAATTGATGTTAATAGGGTTGAGAAAAATAATAAAACACAAAAAGTACATGAACTCGAATTCAAGTTTAAATAAATATGATTTACCAAAAATCATATTACCCAAAAATTAATGATTTTCAAAGGATCAATCTACATAATCGACTAATTTCATATTAAGAAGTTACAAATGTATCATATTGTTATGGAAAAAAACAAAAGCATAAAAAAACATAAAAAGGGCCGTACGAGCTATAGTTTCTCTAATACTGATCCTTTGAAAATCATTAATATTGGTATAAAAAGGATGAGATAGACATTTATCATGTACTACAGATATGAAGCCTTGGATAGTGTCTACATTTGGTTCTCAGAAAACAAATCCATAACTACTACAGTTTTTTCAATAAATCAACCATAATATTGCGGTCACTTTAGGACCTTTATGGTCATATATAAATTTCTTGGGTGAAATTTCGTCAGGTTACTCAAGGATTCTAAAAAAATTTTCAAATCCCCGTCACTAAATTTAGTTTCGCACTGTGTAATTATCGATATTATAATAAACCAAATTCCCCACGAATATTATTAAAAATTCACAATAACCAATATAAGTTGCATTACATTATTTAAACCAGAGACCAGAAATAACTATTAACCTTTATTTCCATTTGGTTTTTTCACTGAGAGATATTCTTTTTTGAAAAATACATGTAGGTCTTTGGTTGAGAGATATTTTTTATTTCAAAAAATAAAAGTCTTTGGTTGAGAGGTATATGAAAACCTTTATTTTAAACGTCTTTGGTTAAGGTTGTTAGTAGACCGAAAGATCTATTTGTGTCATCTATAGGGAACTCAAATGAAATGAAATGAGAACAGAACAATATGTATTTTTGGCATCCAGGCGAGATTATTAAACGCATACCCTATGTTATCAGAATGAAATTTTTATTCAATTTATATTGTTAATTTTTAGGGCCAGTTTTTCAGTGCTAGTTGAACTTTGTTTGTGGTTTAAACATCGTTTAAAATCAAAATCGATTTTTTCAGTGAACTTCAACCATCGTTTAAACTTAGTTTAAACGACCGATGCTGATGGCTTAAACTACGTTTAAACTTTCAAAGCTTTTGACATGAATTTTTTTCACAACACTTTGCACTGTCATTGGTACTTTTATTTGGATGAATCTGTTTCAGTGGGATTACAGAAGCACCGAAGTTCGTCATTGGAACTTCTTTGGGGAAATCTGTTCCAGTGGGATTACAGAAGTACACCAGTTCGTTATTGGACCTTTTTGGTGAATCATCTCCAATTCGAAAATTGCGTTGTTTTTTATCATAAACATTTTTTTAACAATTTTATTTTGAAAATTTTTCGAACCTTGCTGTTATTCGATTTTTTTATTTGGAAAATGCTGATTCGACCATTGCGTTTTTTTTTTCGTCCAAAAAATTTTTTTAATAAAATAATTTTTTTCCAATTGTTTTGTTTATTATTGACGAACATTTTTTTTTTTGGTAAATGGTGTTTTCGACATTTTTTTTCCAAAATTTTCAAACAATTATGCTTTTGTCGAATATTTTTTTTTTTTTGAAAATTTTTATTTCGGACCTTGCGTTGTTTTGTCGTCCAAAATATTTTAGCAATGTTTTTTTAGAAATATTTCGAATATTCGAACATACGAAAATAACAGTATTTTCTTGTTTTTTTTTGTAAAACTGTGATTTCGATCATTCCGTTGTTTTTGTCCTCCAAAATTTATTTTTATAAATTTTTTTTCGATATTTTTCGAATGTCGAATACATTTTTTTATCAATGTTTTTTTCGAAATTTCTTGAACATTGTTGTTTTTACCGACTTTTTAACAATTTTTTTCGAAAAAAAAAGTTTAATTTTGTTTTTAGGGTTTTATTTTGATGATACCAAATTTTCAATTAGAAGTTACCATCAGTATGTGCATCAGATTTATAAATTTTTGGTTTCTCACTGTTATATTCAATAAATGTTATGTAGTATGAGTTATTCAGGAACCTCCGAAAAGGATAACCTTTATCTCTGCGCACTGACTTTAACTACGAAACGAAAAACATTATTATTTTCTCAATTAGAAAAATTGGTTTCTTTGGGATGTTCTTAGAACGGAACAGTAGCATTTGACTTTTTTGATAAATAGGTTCTATTGTGATTTTCATAAGGTCCATTGGTTCTTTTAGAATGTTCTTAAAACTAAACTGCATCATTGAACATTTTTAAATAAATTGGTTTTGTTGGCATTTGCCCAGACATGGCGCGGGGTCCTGGATTTTTTTTTTTAATATTGGTTCTTTGGGAATTGCCGAGAACCCAACTGCGTTTTTGCTTTTTTTTTCCTATGTTTTATAATTTGGTCCGTTTGTGATTTGTCCAGAACTTAATTGCCATATTAGATTTTTTTGCAGCTGGGTTCTGGGCCAAATCCAGAATAAACAGCTTGACCAAAAATTAGCTGAGGAATTTTTACTCCGAAATTAAGTACTTTTTTAATTTCCACTAGAGATTGGCATATTAGTGATTTGTGACTCACGCTCACGAAAGGAATTTTGCAAATCACTCTAACTCATTCAGGGTATTTTTTGTTCAGCTCAAACTCACTCACAAAAAAGGGAGTAAATTTTATAAAAATTATATAATTTCCACTACGAATTTTAAAGAAAAATTTTTACAAACATTAAAATTTTCACTAAGATCAAAATTGTACTAAAAACAAAAAAAAAATATGGCAAATAATTTAAAATTTCTATCGAAATTTAAATAGTTTTTAGTACTTAAAATGTTATTTAAAATTCGGTTTTTCCTAAAATATAAAAAAAACACTTATATACTAATTTTGACTAATATTCCAAATTTACATTAATAATTATTATATTTCATATAAATTTAATCTTAAATCAAAAATTTACAAATGATTTTTATTTAATATGACAAGTATAAAAAATAGAAAATCCCCCAATTTTCTCCAAAATATATCGCTCATTGTCCTAAACATCGCCATTAGTTGCCAAAGTTATAATCTAATGACGAACAAAATGTCTGTCAAACTTTTCAATTAAGCGCCGCCACCAATGATTTAATTAATTTACTACCTTTTGTACTAAAAACTAAGCGTACGATTGCGGAAAAATACTCAACATCACCAACAAGTCACAAACACAATTACAACGTGACAACACTCCAAACAACGAGGAGAGGACATGGAGAGAGAAAAACCTATTTATAACCTCGAAAAAATTCAATTAACATCAAGTGCTGCCAGAGCATAAAATCAGCTGCCTTGCAAAGGGGATACAAAAAGGGGCTTCATGTACCTCCGACCAACTTTAGCACCCTGCATCATCAAACAGTGAGCGCAAAGTTTATATTGATGCTATGTGTTCACACCTCAGCGGCGGCGTCAGGGCATTGCATAAAAAGTGAAATTTTAGAATTTGTCTTTACTTCAGTAGTATTTAGACCATAACCTTTTGCGACTCTCCCCCATAACTCTTCCACACAACTTAAACAACCCTCTCCCACATGTGTAACCTTCTCACTTGTTTTTAAGACCCTCATCAGCATCATCATCCTCATGATGATGTTTGAGCAGGCGAAAAGCCTCAGGAGCCACACAAAACACATTTTATGTCTTTATTAACCTGCCGTTTAAATGGGTGTTTAGTTTTTCGCACAGGGTGCAAATACAACAACAACAAATAATAAAAAAACGCAACAACATCTAATAAAATCACTGCCAAGTCAATGTGGAGAGTTTAAGAGAAAACGATCAAATAAATTACGACCATGTTGCACTGATAAGTAGTTAGTGATGTGGTTATTACTGGAATTGTTCAAAGTAATCATTCGTATTCTACAAAAAGATGTAATAAAATAAGTGTTATTAATTTTCAGCTCATTTTGTAACAGAAAACATTACAATTTACGTTTTAAACTAATTTGTGTGGATGCATAACCGGTACTGGAATATAAACCGGAACTACAAATCTATGTTATAGATTTAGGAATAGGAATAGATTTAGGATGTAAATATGTCATCAATTAATTGGAGTTATTTTTATCCCTATATATTTTTTGTAGCATCGGTAGCTCAAGGTTAGTGCGTTGAATTGCCAGCCTAAAGGTCACAGGTTCAAACCTGGACTGGGGCTAATAACCCGGGGATTTTTCTACACCGCGCTACCTTTTGGCAGTAAATGGCAAACCTACGAGTGTAGGTCCCACCACTTTGAGTACAAATATAACACGCACAGCTCAAAATGGTGAGAGAGCTCGACCTAAGTTCTTATAGGACTGTAGCGCCAAACTATTATTATATATATATTTTTCTTGAATATGCACTGAGGGAAATAAAATTCTAAAACTTAGAAAGAAAAATAGTAGAATTTGACTAATATCAATAAAATACTACTAAAATTCAAGAATTTGTCATCTGGATATCAAGAAAAACCAGTTGGGAAGGTTTGATCACATGGGAAATTTTAAAGTTGGTGTTATTATGATAGTTAGTATTATCAAAATTATAGTCGGTCTAAGCCGACTATAAATACCCTACACAGATGTGTGGTTACCATTCAAAGTGGTATATAGGTCACCAGGATAAACAAATTCGGAAAATAACTACAAACATTCAATCGCTGAAGAATTTCCATTCATTTGATACCCATATTTACAAATGGGTAGGTGTACCGAATTTCGATTTTTTTTTTTGTGAACCACAAGTCTTTTCGCCGGAAAATATTATTATCATGTATTTGAACATGATATCAATATATATTTGACCAAAAAAGTTTACCTAAGCACGTATACATAAAAATTGATCTTTATATGTACATTTTATATGAGGTATTTGAACATAAGTGGTCGGATCATAGGTCACAATGGACCGATCTCAGGTATATTAGTAATCTAAGTTATAAGATTCATTTATCTAGCTCTTCAATTTTAAAAGTAGTAGGGATTTCAACAGACAGACAGACGGACAGACAGACAGACGGACATCGCTAAATCGACTCAGGAGGTCATGCTGATCAAGAATATATATACTTTTCCATACCGGAGATGCTTCCATCTGGGTGTTACAAACGGCGTACCAAACTGAATATACCCTTTCACTCTTAGTGTAGGGTATAAAAATTACTTAGTTGTCAAAAAGGTAAACAAACTTTATTCAACTGGATTTTCAGAAGTTCATTTATTGATTATTAAAAACCAAAAAGAACACGCAAAATTGTTGCTGTTTTCATCGATATTGCTCTGTCTGTATGCTTTGTTTTGCGAGGTCGCCATCTGTTTGTTAGTCTGCCTGTCTGTCTGTTGAAAGTAACTAAGCCAAATTTTTCTAGATATTCAGACATTAAGTTCTTAGGTATCAAAAAAGTAACTAAGTACAATTTGTCTGGATTGCACATTTTTTTCTTCTTAGGTATCAAAAAACGGCATGATATACAATGTTTGCATGTGTGTGTTTTCACGAATAGAACAACAAAGCACAGCCAGACCAGCAAGCGTCTGTGTATATATGAATGTTAAAGATATAAATAGAAAAAACGATTTTTCCTACGAATATTGGTATGGTTTCAGTTCGTAAACATAAATTTGGGTTCAATTTTGCATAAATACCAAGTTGATTTCATTCCATTGTTATCTAAATACACTATACAATACTTATGGGTATCGTGCGGAGGGTTTAACATAACCAACAGAAGAGGCAACAGAAGAGGAGAAAGTGTATAAGGTAAGTAAACGGTTTCAGAATAATATACAGAGATTAAATTAAATAATAATAATAAAAATGAAATAAAATAAACAATTCAATTACATTAAGTATTCAAAGAAGTCATTTACTATACAAAAATGCATATAGGTAATAAAGTTCTAAATAAACAATAAATTAACTAGACTATATTTTTTTTTTATTTAATGTTAGCTTCTAAATAATTGCTTTTAGTTACTTTCAACATATCGACAGACAGACACACGAACAAACAGATGGGGCTGACAGACGGACAAAGTAAAACAAAACATAATAGCGACAAAGCAAGATCGAAAAATTAAACACCAACAACAACATGTTTGATACCTAAGAAATTAATAACTGAATCCAACAATAATTCTACTTAGTTAGATTTTTGATACCCAAGAAATTAATAACTGAATCCAAGAATAATTCTACTTAGTCGCTTTTTTTGACAACTAAGAAAATCCATTTCTTGAAATTAAGAATTTTTCGGTTTAACTGTATATCACTCCGTATACTTCTTGATTCCTTCTGGATTTTAGAACTTTTTTCCCTCCGTGTGTATAAATAGATTCTAGAATATGTAGAAATAGAGTACAGAGAAATATATACGAATATTTCATATTACGTTCACGAGTGTTGTACCTTTTTTTTTTTTTTTTTGGAATATCTACTAAGATCCACAGCACTCAGACAGACTATATCCATTGTACTGTGAAATCTATTCCCTACAATTTTGTGGTTAATATCACCACGAGCGCCCATGCCCAAGCCGGGATTCGAACCCGAGACCAGCGCGCTACCTCTGGACTGCTGAGGCCGGCGTTGTGTTGTACCTTACACATTTGGGAATATTCTAGCTATTTTGAATTGAAATATTTTTCACACTAAACTTTTAACATACGAAATAGAAAAAAGACATATAAAAAAACTGTTTACAATTAATAATCAAATTTTCGATATTACTCGAGAATTCTCTGTTTTCTTCCTTTGACTTTGTTTCATTTTCGTAAGACAATTGTAAATTTTTAAAGTTCTCACAGAAATAATGACTAATTTCAATTTCATGCTAGAATCAGGTGTGTATTTTCTAAATTTTATCATAAAATATTTCGAACGAACTCGAAAATTGGATTGGATTTTCATAAATGCAATGTATTTCATTTAACACAATTTATATGCATGTCAGTAAATTAATAGCCACGGGAATTTTTAAAATGTTAAGAATTATAACAAAGATCTCGGTGTTTGATTCGGCGATGATATTATATGAAAGTTTAGTTAAATATCCATATATTTGAATTACACCATACAAATCCATATTTTTGATAAAAGTTAACTCATGTCTACGAGAAAATGAACCAGTCCCAGACAAGGCACGTGACTGGTTCCTCGAAGATAGTTAACCGGTTTTAGTTCTGGCTCTTTTATAAGAAACCAACCGGCAACTTTAACACGGCGTTGTCCTAGCAGACCTTTAGATCTATCACAGGACTGGTCTTCAAAATCGTGTTCTATGACCGGTACCTTTAGGCCTTTCACAGAACTAGTGACAATCGACTAGTGGCATACAATCGATAAAACGCAACGTATTACTGAAGCCAATTTGTTTTGGGTGTAAATCAAAAGATAGCCGCGTGGTTAGTGCGTTGGACTGCGAGCCGAAAGGTCCTAGGTTCAAATCTGGACTGGGGCTAACAACATCTTTTCATAGGAACATTTGTATATACCGCGCTACCTCTCGGCAGTAAATGGCAAACCTACGAGAGTAAAACATTGCCTATGAACATTGCTCTCACCCGCCGTCCGGATTCGGCAATAAACTGTAGGTCCCACCACTTTGAGTACAAATATAACACGCAAAGCTCAAAATGGGACTTATAGGACTGTAGTGCCAAACTATTATATATTTATTATAAATCAAAAGAAAGGTAACAGTTACCTGTTTGATATAAAACGTACATTCACATACAAATGAGTTTTGATAGATAATAATTTACGCAAGCACATAATTTTTCAGTGTAAGCCATTCGTTTACATACGAAAATATGATTCAATAAATCCAAT
Source organism: Dryomyza anilis (assembly GCA_951804985.1). Lineage (NCBI taxonomy): Eukaryota > Metazoa > Arthropoda > Insecta > Diptera > Dryomyzidae > Dryomyza > Dryomyza anilis. The sequence continues at coordinate 31,155,210 of OX638131.1, forward strand.
AATGAACCATAATTTTCAACCTGTATTTTTATATTAGAAAAAATGTTGGCTTCATACAATTGTGTCATTTCATACAAAGGATAGTTAATACAATTATCCTATAAGGAAAGCACAGAATTTCTTTATTATTATAATTTTTTCAAACATAATTATGTTCAACATATCTACTTATATTCACTAGAAAAATGTTCACCACAATAATGAAATACCATATTGATGAAAAGTAACCGGTTCATTGAGTTGTGCACAAATTACATCATCGCTAAAACACATCATCATTGCCCTGCAGATTTAATTTCCTGGTAGTCGAAACAATGTTGCAACTATTTGTTCTGATGTTTGCAGTTGGCTGAATTTGTGCGTGTGCCTGTTCTTTTCTAATAACTTTCAGGCATATAATATTTCGATCAAGAGATCAACAAACAATCACATAAAAATCCGTAAGATATACAAACAAAATGGGTACGTCGCGTGAGGAAGCGATGCTGTGCGTTGAATCAGTACAACTACCATTGTGGAAGGAGGCAACTCTGAGGTGGAACTGTATACAAAATCAGAATATTTAAAATTTCGAAGCAGCAGCAATTTTTAGCGGGTAGATTATCCGGCATATACGAAATACAATTTTATAACTGCAGATACTATGGGGTGTTGCCGCATCGCATTTTTGCTGTTTTCCAATTGTTTACTATTTTTTCAACTGTTTGATTATCCTGCGGTTTTATTGCTCCATGTAATTAACATTTCAATTTGGTCTATCTATTTTGTGATATTGTTATTTGGTACTTGTGTGGGTGAATCTTTAAAAGGGGTCGTTTGAAAAGTGAAATTGTTTGCATACGCGTAATATGCAAATTTTGTAAAACTTGTTACTTTTTGCTTACAGACAGGTTTTAAGTACTTTATTACTTTTTCGTTGGGTTTGTTTTATAAGCAAATATGTGTTTAATCGGGTAAATTACCATATTTCAGGGTTAATCGACATGGACATTTTCAGTTAATAAAGGTTTTTGAAATATATAAACACAAAATTAAATTAAGGCACACGTAGAACATTTTTTGAGAAAATTTTATTATTAGTGAAAATTTGAATTTTTAGTGTAAATTTGAATTTTTAGTGAAAAATTGAATTTTAAGTGAAAATTTTAATTTTTAGTGAAAATTTTAAGTTTTTGTGAAAATTTTCATTTTTAGCGAAAATTTGAATTTTTAGTGAAAATTTGAATTTTTAGTGAAAAAAATAAAAATACAAACTTAAATTAAAGACAATTTTTTGAGAAAATTGGATTTTTAGTTAAAATTTTAATTATTAGTGAAAATTTTAATTTTTAGTGAAAATTTGGATTTTGGTGAAAATTTTGATTTTTAGTGAAAATTTGAATTTTTAGTGATAATTTGAATTTTTAGTGAAAATTTGAATTTTTAGTGAAAATTTGAATTTTTAGTGAAAATTTGAATTTTTAGTGAAAATTTGAATTTTTAGTGAAAATTTGAATTTTTAGTGAAAATTTAAATTTTTAGTGAAAATTTGAATTTTTAGTGAAAATTTGAATTTTTAGTGAAAATTTGAATTTTTAGTGAAAATTTGAATTTTTAGTGAAAATTGAATTTATAGTGAAAATTTGAATTTTTAGTGAAATTTTGAATTTTTTGTGAAAATTAGAATTTTTAGTGAAAATTTGAATTTTCAGTAAAAAATTTAATTTTTAGTAAAAAATTGAATTTTTAGTAAAAAATTGAATTTTTAGTGAAAATTTTAATTTCTAGTGAAAAATTGAATTTTTAGTAAACATTTAATTTTTAGTGAAAATTTGAATTTTTAGTGAAAAATTGAATTTTAGTAAAAAAATTGAATTTTTAGTGAAAAATTGAATTTTTAGTGAAAAATTGAATTTTTAATGAAAAATTTAATTTTTAGTGAACATTTTAATTTTTAGTGAAAAATTAATTTTTTAATGAATATTTAAATTTTTAGTGAAAATTTGAATTTTTAGTGAAAATTTGAATTTTTAGTGAAAATTTGAATTTTTAGTGAACATTTGAATTTTTTAGTGAAAATTTTATTTTTTTAGTGAAAATTTGAATTTTTAGTGTAAATTTGAATTTTTAGTGAAAAATTGAATTTTAAGAGAATATTTTAATTTTTAGTGAAAATTTTAAGTTTTAGTGAAAATTTTAATTTTTAGCGAAAATTTGAATTTTTAGTGAAAATTTGAATTATTAGTGAAAATTTGAATTTTTAGTGAAAAATTTAATTTTTAGTGAAAAAAATATAAACACAAAATTAAATTAAGACAATTTTTTGATAAAATTGGATTTTTTGTTAAACTTTTAATTTTTAGTGAAAATTTGGATTTTGGTTAAAATTTGGATTTTTAGTGATAATATGGATTTTTAGCGAAAATTTGAATTATATGTGAAAATTTGAATTATTAGTGAAAATTTGAATTTTCAATGAAAATTTGAATTTTGAGTGAAAATTTGAATTTTTTAGTGAAAATTTGAATTTCTAGTGAAAATTGAATTTTTAGTGAAAATTTAAATTTTTTGTGAAAATTTAAATTTTATGTGAAAATTTGAATTTTTTGTGAAAATTTGAATTTTTTGTAAAAATTTGAAAATTTTGTGAAAAATTGAATTTTCAGTGAAAAATTAATTTTTAGTGAAAAATTAATTTTTTAGTGAAAATTTAAATTTTTAGTGAAAATTTAAATTTTTAGTCAAAATTTAAATTTTTAGTGAAAATTTTAAAATTTAGTGAAAATTTTAAAATTTAGTGAAAATTTTTAAAATGTAGGGAATATTTTAATTTATAGTGAAAATTTGTATTTTTAGTTAAAATTTTAAATTTAGTGAAAATTTGAATTTTTAGAGAAAATTTGAAATTTAGTGAAAATTTTAATTTTTTAGTGAAAATTTTAATTTTTTAGTGAAAATTTGAATTTTTAGTGAAAATTTGAATTTTTAGTGAAAATTTGAATTTTTAGTGAGAAATTGAATTTTAGTGAAAAATTTAGTGAAAAATTTAGTGAAAAATTTAGTGAAAAATTGAATTTTTGTGAAAAATTGAATTTTTGTGAAAAATTGAATTTTTGTGAAAAATTGAATTTTTGTGAAAAATTGAATTTTTGTGAAAAATTGAATTTTTAGTGAAAAATTGAATTTTTAGTGAAAATTGAATTTTTAGTGAAAATTGAATTTTTAGTGAAAATTGAATTTTTAGTGAAAATTGAATTTTCAGTGAAAATTGAGTTTTTAGTGAAAATTGAATTTTCAGTGAAAATTAAATTTTTAGTGAAAATTGAATTTTTAGTGAAAATTTGAATTTTTAGTGAAAATTGTAATTTTTAGTGAAAATTGTAATTTTTAGTGAAAATTGTAATTTTTAGTGAAAATTGTAATTTAGTGAAATTGTTTAGTGAAAATTGTAATTTTTAGTGAAAATTGTAATTTTTAGTGAAAATTGTAATTTTTAGTGAAAATTGTAATTTTTAGTGAAAATTGTAATTTTTAGTGAAAATTGTAATTTTTAGTGAAAATTGTAATTTTTAGTGAAAATTGTAATTTTTAGTAAAAATTGTAATTTTTAGTGAAAATTGTAATTTTTAGTAAAAATTGTAATTTTTAGTGAAAATTGTAATTTTTAGTGAAAAATTTAATGTATAGTGAAAAATTGAATTTTAAGTGAAAAATAGAATTTTTAGTGAGAAATTTAATTTATAGTGAAAAATTGAATTTTAAGTGAAAAATAGAATTTTTAGTGAGAAATTTGAATTTTTACTGAAAAATTGAATTATAGTGAAAATTTGAATTTTTAGTGAAAATTTGAATTTTTAGTGAACATTTTAATTTTTAGTGAAAAATTAATTTTTTAGTGAAAATTTGAATTTTTAGTGAACATTTGAATATTTTAATGAAAATTTGAATTTTTAGTGAATAATTGAATTTCTGTGAAAATTTTGATTTTTAGTGAAAAATTGAATTTTTCGAAAATATATTGAATAATTCTCGAAATTTCAGTGTTCGTTTAAAAAAAAATTCACGTCCCTTCAATGACATTTCCGTCGGCTTCACAAAAAATTCCGCAAATTCCCATCCAATGTTTTGGTAGATTTTGAAACTCACCAACGGCATCACAAGGCTATTTATAGTAAAATCACAGCAACGAACGTCAACGAACCACAAACTAGGGGAACCCGAAAAAGCTTTCTTTCGTGAGCAAAAAGCTCAAATTTTATATATCCTTTATTTTATATATACTCAAATATTATATGTAGGTTTGAGATTTTTGGCAGTCAGCCACTGGAGGTTCAAACTGGATACATAGTCGCCAGATACTCGTTGCAGTGTGGGCAGGTGACCTTTATGGCTTGCACAATGACATATACCAATGTCTATATATAATTTGTATATAGATTTATATATTTCTATACTATATTAGTGTGTGTATATCCATGCTTATATAAAACAAACAAGGACACTTGATTTATGCGAAGGAGGAGCTAAATTAAAATTGCTTATTTGCAAATATAAAACCAATACTAAATTGCAATAAATTCGAATTTTAAAGACAATATTATTTGCATAATAGATCTATTTAGTGTATTGTTCCAGTCAATAATTAAAGTTTAGAATATTCGAAATTAAATTACTTGAGATTTGGTTGAAGAAGAAAATTAAAAAATAATAACAAATAAATCCACGTATTCATTTTTATACCCTACACTAAGAATGAAAGCGTATATTCAGTTTGGTACGCCGTTTGTAACACCCAGAAGGAAGCATCTCCGGTATGGAAAAGTATATATATTCTTGATCAGCATGACCTCCTGAGTCGAATTAGCGATGTCCGTCTGTCTGTCCGTCCGTCTGTCTGTCTGTCTGTTGAAATCCCTACTACTTTTAAAATTGAAGAGCTAGATAAATGAAACTTATAACTTAGATTACTAATATACCTACGCTGTATGTGCGAAATTGGCGAGATCGGTCCATTGTGACCTATGATCCGACCACTTATGTTCAAATACCTCATATAAAATGTACATATAAAGATCAATTTTTATGTATACGTGCTTAGGTAAACTTTTTTGGTCAAATATATATTGACATCATGCTCAAATACATGATAATAATGTTTTCCGGCGAAAAGACTTGTGGTTCACAAAAAAAAAATCGAAATTCGGTACACCTACCCATTTGTAAATATGGGTATCAAATGAATGGAAATTCTTCAGCGATTGAATTTTTGTAGTTATTTTCAGGATTCGTATACCCTGGTGACCTATATATCACTTTGAATGGTAACCACACATATGTGTAGGGTATTTATAGTCGGCTTAGACCGACTATAATTTTGATAATCCTAACTATCATAATTACACCTACTTTAAAATATCTCATGTGATTCCCAACTGGTTTTATTTCATCTACGGGGAAATTTCCCTTATAGATTACATTTAGTTCAAAAACAAATTTAAATACTAAAGTAGACCCTATTCAACCTCGGAATTGCAGGATGTTACATCGGAATTCATCTCGTATAGCGGATCACAGTACTGCTTGCTTCGCAGCTTTAGCCTAGACTATCACTCTGAGGTATGCTGACTCTAGCTATAGGAAGAATTTGGAACATTCGAGATTAGGCGCTGGAAATTTCCCTTTACTTTATACGAGGGAGCTAGAAATTTGTCCAAAAGAAAAGAGGACTTGGACTGCATTCGTAAATGTAGTTCAAAACTTGCTTCGCAACAAAAGAGCCGACAATTGTAAAGAAATTGTTGAGGAAATTTTGCGGCTTATCATGTGAATTATTTATAATTCTTTCCACCATAGATACAAAGTGAAAGAATTTTGTTGCATGCTCTCCGAGTACGTTGCCGTAAAACGAACTCGGAATTGGAGAAACATCAAAACAAATGAACTAAATACTATTTTAAAAAAATATTAACATTTTTTTTAGTCTTTTATTAATAAAATATTTTGAATTTTGATCAATTTTATATAAAAAAAAATATATTTCATCATATAGAATGCAGGTCGTATGAGTGATAAATAAAATATGAAAATTAGAGATGGCGCCTGCCGTGCCTTTTTTGGTGTCACGCCGGAAATCTGAGTTCGTGCGTTCAAATCTTCGTGCGTGTCAATTGTGCCTCCAAAATCAAGGACGCGCTCATTAAAAAGTATGTTTTTGTTATACTCCTTTTTAACAAGCTTTTACTTCCATATATTTAAACTTATATTTTTTTTTAAATTATTTTATTAATTTCTGCGTTTATACAGTTTTTTCGTCATTTATCGTGTTTTTTTTTCATTTTTATACGTGTTTTTATATTCCGTGATCTTCGTACATGACTTTGAATTAATACCCACTTTTAGGTGACTATTAGGCGAAAGTGACGGTATTTTTGGTTGGTATTTTTAACTATTGTGAATTTTACAAAAGTCTAAAGAAACGAATTTTAAATAATATTGACGTCATTTTTACGTCTTTCGTTCGATGTTTTCCTTCATTCGAAATACAGTTCGTGCATGTTCGTTCCATCAAAATCAGACACGAGGCCATCTCTAATTAAAATGCATTTTAAAATTTAAAAACCAGGGAGACATTTGTATTTTATATATAATTTTCATATGTATTCAAGTTTTGTAATCAAAAGATTACTTGATTTTCAACATTTTTTTTTTAAACTAACAAGTTGAAATGGTGGTAGCGTCGGTGGTTCGACTGCATAGGGTTTTGGACTACGAGCAGAAAAGTATCCCGAATTCTATCCCAGTGACTGTTAACTTAAAAAAAAATGTTTTTCTGTACGACGCTTCCTCCCTGCAGACAATGGCATAATTCCGAGAGTAAAACATCGCCCATAAAAAAGCACTCAACCCACAGCTCGGATTCGGTAGTACAAATCAGTGATGCCAACTAGAGGGGAATTCCCCAATTTGTGGGGAATATAAGTTTTAATGGGTAATCGGGGAATGGTCCACTTTTGGCGGGAATTTCAAATTAGCATCTATTATATTTTTAAGGATTGAAATATAGGGGCATATTCCAACTTTCAATCGAACTTCATATGAAAATTTTAAAACTTTTAGATTTGATACCTTAGTACAATAAATAATTTTGGAAATGAATTTAAACAGCATGCTTTGACTTCAACGCTTTCAATATTCAAAATCGTTTGTTTCGAATTTTGCAGGTAAAATCGGTTTCGATCGAAAACTGGAATCATGTCATAATTTGGCTTCTAATAAACACAATAAATTACTTTAATATTTTTTGAATGTATCTGATGTTATGTTTTTAAATAAAGGATAAATGTAAAACATGCAACTTTGACATGCCCCCTAATAGTTAAAAAAATAGGGTCTGGTACGATAAGTCGAAATTTAAAATATCGAAACTAAAAATACCGAAGACAAAAATGTAGATATAAAAATACCGAAACCTAAAAATGTCGAAAACAAAAATGTCCTAAACAAAAATGACGAAAACAAAAATGTCGAAAACTAAAAATGTCGAAATTTAATATGGCGGAATCATTTTTGAAAAAATTATAGAAAATTTCGAAAAAACTAAAACGTAACAAAGTAACAAATTAAAAATATATAGTATATATAATAAAATACGAAGACAGGATATAAAAAAGCAAAGGTTTAACAAAAAAAAAACAACACAGGGACCATAATTATGAGTTCTGTTGTAGAAAAAATCAGAATCTCCGCTAAGAATTCACATTTTTAGCTACTCTAGGATCCATACGGAGATTTTTAGATATACTGCCTTCAAAATACCATCTTGGAATTTAGTTCGAACACTTATAATAAATAAACACAAATTTTGAATTTTTTAAATTACTTTTTTTTTAAGGATAATGACGATTTAAGAATAATGACCATAATAAATACATATTTTAAGAATTTTTCGGTAATATTCCATATATTTGAATTATTCTATATAAATCCATATTTTTGATAAAACTGACTCGTATGCCTCAATTTCGACAAATTTTCACTAAAATTTTGACTTTTCAAACAAATTTGGAGTGAAATGGATAAAATCAAACAATCTTACTGCAGGAAACTATATCTGGATATCACTACAGGAGACAATAGATTGTGTTTTGCAACAAATTTGATCAGGTGTAATGCAGGTGTAAAGCAAGGTCACAGTGACCTGTTTGATTTAGAAAGTTCATTCCCAATATACAAAAGAGTTCATTTGTTTTTTTTTTTATAATTAACTCAGAAACAAAATGGTGCAGTATAAGACATTTATTTACATACGACAAATACTATTCAATCAACATCAGATTATAGCCTTATTCCCGATTTATATTGTATCCCCTGTGAGAAACACCATATAGGGTTGCATTTTTCCAAAAATTTCTGTTTTTATATTAATTTTTCAAAAATTTAATCCTAGGTACATTACATTTTTTACATATGATACAATTGTAATCGAGCATTTGAAAAACAATTTTATTTGAAAAATATTTTTTTTCTGTATAATTTATTTTTTTCAAGGAAATATTTCATGAGAGAAAATTTAAAACAAAATTTTTATTCATATATTAACTTTTTGATACATATTTTTAGATTTTTTGATCCATATTTTGAGTTTTTTGATCCATATTTGTCCTGTTTTTTAGTCTATAATCCATACATATTTTCCTATTTTTTCATCCATATAATTGTTAGCCCTGATAATGACCATTGGTCATATGTTCATGTTAAAAAGACTTAAATTTTTCAAAAGATTGTTTTATTAATTTTAAAACGAAACGTTAACGGAGTTTCTAGCATCAAGTTTTATTTCAATATGAACCACCAAACAAAATTGATCTTTACAATTTTATTAACTTTGGACTGGAAAAAGTCTCTGGAAAAAGTGGTGATTCTATAAATAGTGGTCAGAAAAATATAAAAAAAGTTCTATGCAGATCTCGATGCCAAAATTTCATAGAAATCGAAGAGTGTGAGTTGGAAATCCTGTACGATTTGATGTGAAATGACTTAAATACGATATGAAATTAGTATTTCAATATTTTGATATTTCGGCATTTTAATTTTCGACATTTTTTGATCCTATAAAAAAAATGTTTTTGTATTTTTTATAGTATTTTTATAGTTTCAAAGATTTTTTGACATTTTCTAGCATTAAAATATTTTCGGTATTTTTTGATTCGGCCAAATATTGTTTCGGCGTTCTAAGGCTTTTAAAATTTCGACATTTTTAGGTTTCGACATTTTTTTTTTCGACATATCGTACGGATCACTAAAAAATATTGTTTTCAGTATTTTAAAGATTTCGATTATTGAAAATTTAAAATTTCGAAACTAAAAATATCAATGACAAAAATGTAGTAAAAAAATGGTCAACATTAAAAAAAAATCGAAAATAATATATATTTACAATTGCACATTTTTTATACAGGTATTTAAATGGTTAAATTTAATTTTCGAAATAGTTTGCTCCTATTCAAAATATTTGTATCTGCATAAATTGTCCATTTCTTCAGTCACATATAGTCAATATTTCAGATATATTTAAAATTTTATATTAACTGATCTGTAAATTTTAATCTGTTTGTAAAGTTTTAAGAAATTCGTACATTTTGATTTGGAATTATAGACTTTTGAAATAAGTAAAAACTTTAAGGTCCAGTTTTTACTTAATTAATACACTCAGAAAAAATACTATGTAAATAATAGTTTTTTACTATTAAAAATATTCAATAGGATAAATTATTATTTTAATCGGAAAATACCATTAAATACTAGAAAAACCGTGACATTGCCATTGAGTTTATATGAAATGATTTATTTTTTGTATACTATTAAATCAATAATTGTCCTATTAACAAATTTTAATGGGATTTGAGGGAATTTTTTTCTGGGTGTATAGCACCACTTATTACCAAGTGGTGCTTATATTTTCTCAATTTATAATGGCTGATAAATGTCATTCGATAATTAGAGAAATAAAAAAACATATTGAATGATAACATATTGCGTAATAATGGATTATTTTGATTTTTATTAAAAATGTAGTAAAAACACTATTTATAAAGGGTTTTTCAATAAGAGCGCTACAACAGTTTTTTTCAAGGGTTTCATATTTCTTGCCGCTCTTTTGACATTTCTCTTCAGTAAGGTTTGCCATTTCATGATGGAAAGATATACGAGCCAACAACGAGTCGAAATTATTAAAATTTACTACCGAAATTCGAATTCGGATATCTTTCCATCATGATATGGCAAACCTTACTGAAGAGAAATGTCAAAAGAGCGGCAAGTAATATGGCGTCGTTTGCTGTCCCTGTCGCTCTACTTTTGTAGCGTCCCTGTTGAAAAACCCTTTACTCAGTGTATTTAAATTACATTTGTGTGCGGAATTTTAGAGTCAAATGGGGAATTTTGCTAAGAATATCGGGGAAAATGAAAATTTGCGTTGGTATCGCTGGTACAAATATAATACGCACAGGTCAAATGATGAGAGTGCCCGGCGTTAGATCTTCAAAGCTGTAGCACTAAACTATTATTAATTGAAATCGTGCATTAATTAATTGAAAAGTAATTTGAAATATATTGTTTTTGTATGATTGAAAATGTTAATAAATTTTTAATAAATGTTTTTGGTAAGTTCCAGCTTTCCAACTTATTTTGATTACATTTGTATGATCATTTCCATTCGACAGTTTATTAAGTCATGTTCTCAATTACATTACATTAAAATATATCTGAAACATTTCTCTGCATCTGCAGTTCCATAAGTAAATGGTTCCGATTTGCTAAAATTTTGTAACTCGATTTTCTTTAGTTCCTCTTCTAAATATTGATTTCAGTTTCAATTTAGATTCAACAAGCACAACCAGTAAGAAAGGTTAGGTCAGATGGAAAATTTTGAAGTAGGGAAATTGTGATTGTCGGTGTAATAAAGTTAGTAAAAATTATGAAAGTTATGGTCGGTCGAAGCCGACTATAAATACCATACACATATGTGATAATGAGAGCGGTTACCATTTAATTTTCGGGAACCACAAGTAGGTTCACGATAAATATTATTTTTTTATATATTTAAGCATAAAATACATATTTGATAAACAAAAGTACACCTAAGTCGGTATAACATAAAATTTAACTGAAATGAAAGTTTTATATAAGATATTTGACATAAGTTCACAGGTCACAATTGACCGATCATGCCTTTTTTTAATACCAGATAACTTTTAAGTAATATAACTTAGGAGTTTCATTGATCTATTTCTTCTACTTTTCTTCTAATTTTGATTTCAACTGACAAACCTCCTTCTGGGTGTTACAAACGACCTACCAAACTGAATATACCCTTTCATTCGTAGTGTAGTTCTCGTCTGTAATTTCTACTTCGGTTTTTGTTCTCAAACTAAAATAGTTTTGGTTCTAGTTTCGATACTTAAATTATGTAGTTTTGGTTTCTGGTTCCACAAAAAGAAACTGCATTGATTTAAGGCTTAAATTCATTTTTTGAATAATTTTTTTTGTATTGAAAATTAGTTAGAAAATGACCGTTAAATCATATTTTAAGAATGTTCGAAAAATATTTTTCTATGATATTTTTACGTAAAGATTTGCTCAGCTTTCGTGCAAATATCAGTTAAATACTATGCAAATCAACAAATTCTATAGCATGATCTGAATAAATAAAGTGTATTCAAAAAAAAACAAAATAAAAAACGTTTTTCAACAAATCTGCAAAATGCAAATTGATGCGCGCTGAGTGATTAAAACCATTAACGAAATTATCAGGATTAAATAGATTTTCCAGCATTTTCATGCATTCACTCAGCACACGAACATCCTTTCATAGGCAACAAAAACAAAAACAACAACAACAATGCGTCAGGATAACGTTGCGTTATCCTGACGCAGCAGGCTCGTCGCACACTTGGTATTCCTTCCAACAGCCTCAGGATTCATGCTGAAGCCACCGCTCTAAATGAGTGAAGACAATGCAATTTAGCGTAATTCTTTGGCTTCAATTAATGGAGGGCTTAAATATTAAGGCAAGGGTGAGAGTGGGAGAGAGTACTTTTGTTGGGTGTTGGTGCAGCACGAACTATGAGGTGTGAGTGAAACGATGCAAAACAAAGTGACAGCGAACCCTTTGTCAGCAACTTTGTTGTCGTTGTCCTGGCGGAGGCAACCCTTTTGCTGTTCGACAGGAAGTCCTGTGAGTGCGACGCCACACGCCGTCAAATCCATTATCACTCCAACTCCGTTACCGCTGATGGGGTTTAACGGTATTAAAACTCACTTTTATTAAGACAGAAAATTAATTCACTCAAATTTAGACAATTTCAAAATGGAAAAATTAATAAAAAAATTAAACAAAATTATTTTAAAATATTTTACGTTGAAAAATACCATTAATTTAAAAACTACATATTTAACAAACATTTTGAATTTTTGTTTTATTTAATTTTATATTTTGGTATATTTAATCACATTGTAAAACTAATATCTAAATGAAATATATATTTTTAAATCGACAGATATTTCTGTCATTATTTCCAATAATTGGCTTCTGACGAAACCCAAAGGCTATATGAGCTTAACATTTTTTATTTAAACAGTTTTTTAGAAATACTAATACAGCCATGACCTCACAGAAATCCCAAAAGGATAAAAATCACAAAAAAGAGAAATATAGGGTTTTTCAAATGGGACGCTACAAAAGTAGAGCGACAGGGACAGCAAACGACGACATATTTCTTTCCGCTCTTTTGACAGTTCTCTTCAGTAAGGTTTGCCATTTCATGATGGAAAGAAATACGAATTCGAATTTCGGTAGTAAATTTTAATAATTTCGACTCGTTGTTGGCTCGTATATCTTTCCATCATGAAATGGCAAACCTTACTGAAGAGAAATGTTAAACAAGCGGCAAGAAATATGAAACCCTTATTGAAAAACCCTTTATAAATAGTGTTTTTAGTACATTTTTAATAAAATCAAAAAAATATTTCAACTCAGACGACGTTGCAAGGCGTCAGCCAACAACTGATTTAACCCCAGCCGACAGAACCCATCAGCAACTCTTAAATTGTTGACGAAAAATTCCTATTACAAAAGTATATAAATCGTATAAAAATCGTGTTTCTTTGCGTTTATTGGAAAAAAAAATATTTTATATAAAGTCATTATATTATTTTTAATTTCAAATATTCTTTAAAACCTGTATTCACTCCCATACGCTGCAAAAAAAAGGGCTCTCCCAAACATAATTTTGCAGGCATTAACATGTATGTTTGGAATTTTATATAAACATAATATATAATTAACTGATAAATCATTTGTAAACAGTGTTGTATTGAGACTTGAACAGTGTTGTAATGAGCTCTGACTTACATTATAAAGTCACGGAAACATTTTAATGTTGCCCCTTAAAATGGTGTATGTTCTAATGGAAACATAATTATTATTCAATCCAAACAAAATAAATATTTGAACAGAAACATAAATATGTTCAAAGTAAAACATGATTTTGAAGGAACTGTATATAAATATGTTTCCAGAGAAACATATCAGTTGTTTCAGATCAAAAAGTAGTATGTTTGCATAAAAACATATTTAATTATTTTTGGAAAGAAATCCTGAAAATAAAATAAAAAAAATAAAATTATGTTTTTTTTTTCATTAATTTTTATTAAAAATCTTTAAACATGCACAGTGGGAATTTATAATATTTGAATTCAAATACAAATTTTTAAATGCTTAAGTGACAGCTCAATAAATGCACAATTGCACCAGCTCGCTATGTTTTTGGTACAGTTACAGTTGGTCTCAGTACAGCACATAGCGTAGGCAAGGAATTAGCGGAAGCCTTTAAAAGAAACATGTCGAATTTTGTTTGAAAATCGAAATACTTATTTTTTTATTTTCACATTAGTTTTAGAAATTATATACTGAAATACATTATACTTTGTTACTATTTGTACCTTTTTAACATAAATTGTATATTTATTTAATTTACAATTGACAAAATTATTACCGATACGAACACGTTTTCTCAACGAACACGGTCACCGAGTGTCAACATCGTATACAAGAAGAATGCTGCAAGAATACTTTTATTTACATTTTTGCTTGTTTTCAAACATCAGTATGTTTGCCAACTTCATATACAAGAAGAATGTTGCAAGAATACATTTATTTAAATCCAATTTCTTTTTCGTTTGTTTTTAAACATCAATATGTTTAAACGATGGCAAAAGATGGCGTAGGTAGAAAATGCTGCACAACGTTGCCAACTTCGTCTGTCGATAAATTACCGCATGAAGACGGGCGTTGCAAGCATGAGTTGTAATTAGATTTGATTAGCATTTTCTGTTTGTTTCGAAACATTGTTTTATCTATGTAAACTGCCAAGAAATAGTTTATTCAAATGCAATTAAAATTTTATGTTGGTATTGTAACATATTTATGGTAAATTTGACAGATTCTGCTGGACAATATAATAATGTTTATACGTAGTAATATGTTATTACAATCTGAACAAAAATAAATTCAATTTCGTTTATAATTTAAGTACACTTAATTTGTAATACATGTAAGATAATTTCGTATTATTTTTTAATTACATTCAAACATATTCAAACAAATCTTTTCTATCCGTGCATTTGTATAATTAGTTTGGTTTATTACAGAGAGCGAGCGGAGTAAAATTTTCACCATATATTATTTGACGTTTTTTTATTCTATTTATAATTCTTTACAAAGATAATTTTTTCAGAGATAAATTGCCCCAGAGAAAATTCTTTCCAAATACAATTATTTCCAGAGACAATTTCTTCTCCCAAAGATTTTACACAGAAACCATTCTTTACCGAGAATATTTTTCCCTGTCATACTCAGAAAAAAATTTCATAAAATCACATCAAATTTAGTTAATAGAACAGTTATTTATTTAATAGTATACAAGAATTAAAATATTTTAAAATAATTTTACCGACTGAATTAATAGTTTATCCTATACATTTTTTGGTATCTTTGTTCTGAGTGCAAGAACTAACAAAAAAACCGAAAACGGCTTTTAAAAATATTCGAAAAATATATTATTTGAGATAATATTAATTATACATAAAAAAACGTTAGATTTAATTTAAATTTCGTACTCACTTAATTTAATTTTTGTCCTAAAAAAAGTTTGATAATATTGAGTAAGGTAATAACTTCTTTGACTCAGATGCTTAGTGTGTGCAGCCGAAAGGTCGCTGATTCGAACTACCATGACAGCCACATCATAAAAATATAAATTATATACTTCGCTACCTCTCGAGAAACAATGGCAAACCTCCTAAATTAAACATTCCCTTGGAAGCGCCTTCAACCATTCGGAATCTGCATTAAACAGTAGGTGCCACCATTTGAGTACAATTATAACACGCACACCTCAAGTGGTAAGAGAATTGGGCGTAAGTTATTCTTTTTGTCTATATATCTAGTATAACTAATTACGTCAGTTTCCGGTTTAAAAAAAAAGCATTTAAGGATTTTCTGTATTGATTCCTATCATTCTTCCAACTGAACATTGAAAAAAAGCACATTTAATTGGACCATTACCGGTTTATATCAGGGACCACAAAAAGCAGGAACCGATTAAATTTTTGCAACCGTAATCGGAACCGTTATTAACCAGTTGGGAAGGTTAGATCACATGGGAAATTTTAAAGTAGGTGTAATTATGATAGTTAGGATTATCAAAATTATAGTCGGTCTAAGCTGACTATAAATACCCTACACATATGTGTGGTTACCATTCAAATTGGTATATAGGTCACCAGGGTATACGAATCCTGAAAATAACAACAAACTTTTCATCGATGAAGAATTTCCATTCATTTGATACCCATATTTACAAATGGGTAGGTGTACTGAATTTCGATTATTTTTTTGGGAACCACAACTCGTTTCGCAGGAAAACATTATTTTCATGTATTTCAGCATGATGTCAATATATATTTGACCAAAAAAGTTTACCTAAGCACGTATACAGTAAAATTGATCTGTAGATGTAAATTTTATATGAGGTATTTGAACATAAGTGGTCGGTTCTCAGGTCACAATGGATCGATCATGCCAATCGATCATGTAATCTAAATCTAAAGTTTCATTGCTCTAGCTCTTCAATTTTTTCTGTAATCGTGATTTCAACAGACAGACAGAAGGACAGACAGACAGACAGAGGGACAGACGGACATCGCTAAATCGACTCAGGAGGTCATGCTGATCAAGAATATATATACTTTTCCATACCGGAGATGCTTTATTCAGGGTGTTACAAACGGCGTACCAAACTGAATATACCCTTTCACTCTTAGTGTAGTGGAACCGGAATCGATATTTTAGTTCTTGTCGGGGAACACAAAGAACCGGAATCGGAACCGAACGTTTTTCGATTTTTGGAACCAGTACCTCTATTTTAATCTTGGAACCAGAACTGTAACCGTAACCTATATTTCAAAGGTTTTTAGTCACTGGTTTTGATAATGTAAATCTCACTATGGTGAGAACCCGAGCAACCACGGCTCGACAATTGCCACAAACAATTGTGGCATATGTGTACCTTTTAAGTTCTCTTTGACACCAGTGTTGCAAACTAATAATATGTAGTCCTAAAAAGGTGACTAATAACATGTATGGAACATACGTAATAATATGTCGGAATGCTGTGATATATAAGTCATACATTCTGATAATGGAACATAAATTTAGTTCCAAAGGGGTGGCTAAGAACATGTGTGGGACAATGCAATAATATGTCACAATGCTGTGATATATAAGTCATACATTCCGATAATGGAACATATACGATAATGGGCGGAGCTAACTTTGTTGTTATGAAGTGGTAAATAGTGGCAAATTAAAAAAAAGTATTATGTTCCATATATGTGGCAAGTATAGAATGAAGAACCTAATAGGAACATAAATTGCATTTTTTGTGTGCGTTTGTTAAATTAGAGTTGTAGTTTGTCGAAAACTCTGTTCGTAAAGACTTCTATTATTATGTCATGTATATTTTTTATTTTTTTTACAGGACAAACATTCACGTTAATGACACTGCGTAGGATCTTTAATATTTTTATTTTTAATCTACACATAAATTACAGTTCAAGTTAAAATTACAGTTCAAGTACCAAATAGGTGAACCGAAACTTAAATGGATCAAAATTTGTGGCAACTAAGCCTCGCCCCGGGGCTTTTTGACTGGCAATTGGGTGGCAAATAAGTATATTTCGCTTGATTTAGAACACTTTAATGGCAAATGTGTGGCTACCACTTAAGTTGCCACAAAGTGATTACTTGGGAATAAAAAGCACACGGTAATGTTCATGTAATACAATTTATCCGCAGAAAACTCGATATATTACAGATGGTAGATCTATATATGCCTATATTGATCAATGTGAATCTTAGAATATGATCGGATATTATTTGGTTAAACATATATAGATCAAACAAAGAATGAATATGTTTAATGGTAGTTTACATGTTTAGATAAATATCAGATACAGAATTAGAATAAATCGTGAGATGTATCATGAGTCTCCCCGACTATATCACCACATATTTAAAATTATGACCTAAAATACTTTGTTTATTTCGTTCTTAATTTGATAGTATTCAAGCTTTAGTATATATTTCGCTTTCATATTATATTTTTCAATAAAAACTCAAAGATTCTGATAAATTATAAAATTGACCAGCTTTCTATGTAATGTATAAATGTTGTTACACATGCCCAACTAACTATTGTCCATTAATAATACTCAACTAAAAAGTAAGAAACATGTTTGCACAGAGAGTCTAACTGCGTTGACTATTAATAAAAATGTTCTAAAAATTGACATTTGTTCAGTTTGTTGTGTAGGTGGAAATGGTCATGGTAAAAGTCATTTCCCACTACATACACATCTCTGACGATGAAATCCGTTCAATTACAGAAAATTCCATTGAATGTTCTTCAGTTTATGTGCGCGTATCCGGGCAACAGTTTCCCAGGCTGCAAGGACAAAAGTTAATAATGTACAGCTTCATAACGCTAAATTAACTGCCAGACATTCTCCGGGACACGGCCTTCAACGGTTGCTCTTCACATTAATATATGAGGATCTTGATAAATGCTGGTTGCATGGATTCCATGCATATATTAAACGAGGACTTATCACCCTCCGTCGAAGGTACTGAAGGACACTTAACTTATTCTGCGTGAAAACAGAGCAGCAGTGGGCACAAAATACACCCTTGGTAGTGAATTTTTCAGATTTTTATCACAAGTTTTAAGCGGCAACAACGGCAAATAAAATGTTTTTCATTTGATTTTGTTTGTTTGTAATAGTAACGGAAGAAGTAAGGTGAAAAGTGGCTTAATTGAATAAAATTTGGTTGTTAGGTCAAAATTTATTCGATGGAATAGGTGTATTGTACATATTCCATCGAATTAATTGAATTAATATTCAACCTTCTAGAGTGATATAAAAATAGAATGAATTGAGATACTCAGTGTCACAAATATTTGGTTTTTGAAAAAAAAAATACAGAATTCCCAAACAATGCATAAAAAGGTATCCATTTGTCGGTGCCTGTATTCTTCGTAGTGTATCAGTTAGTTTTTCAAAATATGTGTGTTTGAATCCGGAGACATGATAAAAAGAAAATGTAAAATATTTGTTCACAATTCGGAGACTCGACTTACGGAGTAGAGAGACATTAAACATAAGTAGCAAAAACAAAAAACATTTTCTTAAACTATTTTTTTTGAATTCTACATAATCTTCATTTAATTCAACATATATTTCACTTTTCAAAAAAATTTTTAAAATCATCTTTTTGAGCTTCCTAATTTCGTCATTAACTTCATTAATAACACAGTGCTGCAAAATGACATTTTTTTTAATTGAACTCCGATTTATTTTTATACCCTACACTAAGAGTGAAAGGGTATATTCAGTTTGGTACGCCGTTTGTAACACCCAGAAGGAAGCATCTCCGGTATGGAAAAGTATATATATTCTTGATCAGCATGACCTCCTGAGTCGATTAATGTCCGTCTGTCCATCTGTCCGTCTGTCCGTCCGTCCGTCCGTCTGTCTGTCTGTCTGTCTGTCTGTCTGTCTGTTTGTTGAAATCCCTACTACTTTTAAAATTAAAGAGCTAGATAAATGAAACTTATAACTTAGATTACTAATATACCTACGCTCCATCGGTCCATTGTGACCTATGATCCGACCACTTATGTTCAAATACCTCATAAAAAATGTACATATAAAGATCAATTTTTATGTATACGTGCTTAGGTAAACTTTTTTGGTCAAATATATATTGACATCATGCTCAAATACATGATAATAATGTTTTCCGGCGAAAAGACTTGTGGTTCACAAAAAAAAAATCGAAATTCGGTACACCTACCCATTTGTAAATATTGGTATCAAATGAATGGAAATTCTTCAGCGATTGAATGTTTGTAGTTGACCTATATATCACTTTGAATAAGTAACCACACATATGTGTAGGGTATTTATAGTCGGCTTAGACCGACTATAATTTTGATAATCCTAACTATCATAATTACACCTACTTTAAAATTTCCCATGTGATCTAACCTTCCCAACTGGTTTATATTGTGCTTCTATGTGGTATACGGATAAAAAGTGTTCTAAACTTATACCCCTACATGTCTGAGTTAGGCGCTATGGGGTCCTAAAGGGTTCAAAGGATAACCAATACAGTTCGTCATTTTGTAGCGAAATGGTTCATTGTACGTTTTTGATGTCTAAGAAGCGATTATAGGGAACTTCCTAAGGATGATTTCCACTGCACACTTTAAGTTTGTATCTTAACGATTTAGCACTATTTTGAATGGTTTTCTATTAACAATTCCGTTAAGAAGTTATAACCCAGTAATTTATTATGTTTTTAATATATTTATTTTATTTTTATTTATTTTATTTATTTATATTTATTTTATCTTTATTTCACTATTTCACTCATTATTTCATTATTACGTAGAAGAAATATCTTTTTTAAATAAACATGTTGTCGAATAAGAGTCTACGAATTATACGAAATACATTTAGCTGCAGCGTCTTGTGACTATGGCGCCATCTAGTGCAGGTTAGCTACACTAGCACTAGAACGATCTTGATCACTAGCAGAACTAAGAATTTAGCATTCATAGTTTGCTATTAATAGCAGACTTTTTATTTTGAGAGTAGGGTCTCTAACAACTAAATTCTCCAACACGTACTATTTCTGAAATATAAGCCTACTAATAACGAATAATAGTTCTAACTTCAATTTTGAATAAAGTAGTAGAAAAAATATATTATTACAATAATTTTGGTGCAGTGAAAATTTCATTAATTCTCAATAAAAATTGTGACGTTGATTCCGAAAATGGCATCGTTTTTTTCTTATCGGCTCTAGTTTTTGAAATATAGCCCATTTTTATTTTCTCTTAGTTTTGCTCTTGTATTATTTTTCATATTCCAACCAATGACAGGAATGAAAACATCTTTTCTGCATTATACACGGAGAACCCTGCGCTATAAACACACATTTTTACATTATGTGAAAAAATATTTAGTTTGCGAGATATAGGCAATAGAAAAGTAAAAATTAACAAAAAAATTATAAATTTTTTTAATAAACAAATTATTACTTGGTAAAAAAAAATGCAAAACATAACTTGGTATTGGTACTCAAGCTGAAATTCGAAAAATCATTCTGAAATTTGTCAACAAAATCCGAAATGGAGTCACTTAAAAATGAACAAAACTGTTAAAGTGTCCCATCAAACTGTTAACCGGGTTTTAAAAAACATTAATGACAATCTAAACATTTATCGACAAGTGTGATCTGGCAGAAAATGTGGATCGGAAGACCCATACAGAGATAAACGTGTCAAGGAAATTTTTCATAAAAAAATCCAAATGCTTCGAACAGAAAATT
This sequence comes from Dryomyza anilis, assembly GCA_951804985.1. Classification (NCBI taxonomy): domain Eukaryota; kingdom Metazoa; phylum Arthropoda; class Insecta; order Diptera; family Dryomyzidae; genus Dryomyza; species Dryomyza anilis. Next base: position 31,176,205 of record OX638131.1, read on the forward strand.
AGCTGAAAAATGCAGTTGCTTCGAATCATTTGTCCGCAAAGTAAAAAGAAAGTTGTCATTAAATCGTACAAAGTTCAGAAAGTCTCATTTCGGAATGCTACGAAAATCATTGACGCAAGAAATAGATTATAAAAATTATAGGCATAATTTGTAACAAAATTTCTGTGTCGCATTATGGATGACGAAACATATGTATTGGCAGACTTTTCGCAGCTTCCAGCAACATCCAGTATCAGCGAAGAAATATGCCAGAAAAGTACAGAATTCCAAAAAAAACGAGTTGGGAAATTTTGGTCACATGGGTAAGTTCGGATTTTTATAGTCGGCCGGGCCCGACTATGGAATACCCTACACCATTGGTGGGGATATTAATGTGGGATATTTAATTGCATACCTTAATTTTAAAGTTTTTAATTATGCTGAACCTCCCCACCCTTCAGTATATTATTCATAAATCAGAAATTTACGTCTTATATCCCCATAAATTAAAAAATTTATATAAAAGTATAAACAACAAAAAAAAATTGAAAAATATAATTGTTGGCTAATATTTCATAGATTTGATTTTAATAATTTACGGATCAAATTTCCACTATGAAAACCCGGGAAATAATGAAAAAAAAAGTGGGCGGATCACGCCCATTTTTGGACCACATATTTATAGGTGAATTATAACAATATCTTTTAAATTTTATAACTATACCTTGAATACTTTTCGAGTTATTAGTTGCGAAAGAGTTATATAAAAGTGACTTGTATGGGAGATGGGCGTGTCCGTTAACCGATTTGGCTCATTTTCAAACTCAGTTCCTACTTTTGGCTAAAATATATTGAGTCGAAATTTCATCACATTCTGATCAGTATTTCTCAAGTTATTCTGTATTCGGACGGCAAGACAGCAAGACGGACAGACAGACAGACAGACAGACAGACAGACAGACAGACAGACGGACATGGCGAAACGGACTCGGGTAGTGATGCTGATCAAGAATATATATACTTTTCCATACCGGACACGCCTCCTAATGGGCGTTACAATGTTAATATACCCTGTACCTCATAGGTTTAGGGTATAAAAATCAAAGTCCCAAAGACATTTCTCGTGTGGCATTCAATATGCAGATGAAGTAAAAACCAGTTGCGAAGGTTTGATCACATGGGAAATTTTAAATTTGGTGTTATTATGATAGTTATGATTATCAAAATTATAGTCGATCTAAGCCGACTATAATAAATACCCTACACATATGTGTGGTTACCATTCAAAGTGGTATATAGGTCACCAATTCGGAAAATAACTACAAACTTTCAATCGCTGAAGAATTTCCATTCATTTGATACCCATATTTACAAATGGGTAGGTGTACCGAATTTCGATTTTTTTTGGGAATCATAAGTCGTTTCGCGGGAAAACATTATTTCCATGTATTTGAGCATGAAGTCAATATATATTTGACCAAAAAAGTTTACCTAAGCACGTGTACAGTAAAACTGAACTGTAGATGTAAATTTTATGTGAGTTATTTGAATATAAATGGTCAGATCACAGGTCACAATAAACCGATATGCCTAATTTTTTGGCACATACAGCGTAGGTATATAAGTAATCTAAATTTTTTATTAGTTTTATTTATCTAACTCTTCAATTGTTTAAGTAGTAGTGATTTCAACAGACAGACAGACAGACAGACAGACAGACAGCCAGACATACGGACAGACAGACAGACAGACAGACAGACAGACGGACAAACAGACGGACAGACGGAAATCGCTAAAACAACTCAAGAGGTCATGCTGATCAAGAATATATATACTTTTCTATACCGGAGATGCTTCCTTCTGGGTGTTACAAACGGCGTACCAAATTGAATATACCCTTTCACTCTTAGTGTAGGGTATAAAAAAGCCAGCCGTATGTAGCTTCTGAGTCAATCAACTCGGATATGTATATTGCTAAAAGTTTGCAAAAGTGGATTTGTAATGTAGCGTTAAGTATCCTACTTCTTTTGTCCTGATCTGGCATCATGGCACTATCGAAAAAAGCGAAGGAATGGTTGGTTCACTAGCAATAATATCAGAATTATACATAAAGAGTCTAACCCGCCAAACTGTTCAGAAATGAGGTCAGTGGAACGTTATTGGGCTCTAATTAAGAGGAAACTGAAGGAGACGAAAGGTTAATCGAAAAACATAAGGGTATTTAAGAATTGGAGGATTTCAGCTTCCAAAAACATTCCTGGAAACACCATAATGTCCTTGATGGAGGGGATTTCTAAAAAGGCTCCTAACTACAAACGAAGAAGTCGAATTTGGTAAAAATATTTACATAAAGTGAGGTATAATACAAAAAAAATGAAATCAAGTAGGCTGTGATCCAGCCTACTTGATTTTTTTAATTTTCTATTTTTCTGTGTTACAAATTTTTAGTTTGTGAAAAAAATTCATGATATTTATGAATACATTCATCATATTGATAATTTTTTTTTCTGTGGACATAATTTTGTTTTAAATCTTCTTCAATTCACCTTTTAAATAATCGTTTGTATAAGAAACATTGTTCAAAATTGAACATATCGTCGTTGTAGAACTAAAAATCACCAACTACATTTTCAAAATGCCAATTGTTCCTTTACAAAAACCTTTATATATTTTTAATTTTTTGATCGATGAGTTCAATATATATATCAAATGATTTGAACTTTAAAAATGTATCAATTACTTTTTGAAACATAAACCAACAAAGTTGAAATTTAAGATTTTCATAAAAATATATTTGATGACTTTTAGTTTTACAACGACGATATATTCCGATTAAAAATAGACATAAATTGATGTTACAGTGTAATTGTAATATTCATAAAATGACCTTTATAATAAACGTTTATCAATATTTGTACGATATGCATATACCATAACCGATAAAACAGGCGACAGCAGCAGCAGAGAAGCCTATTAATAGAATAGATATGGCGTCGGCAGCTAAAGAATCCCACACATTCGTCAACACAATTAAATCCTTGCTGGAATGAATACCAGAATCAGACCCAACACAGAGGCAAAGACCCCACAAATACAACGTAACAAGAAAAAAACTAACAGTGGAAAAGCAACAGAAGAGGAAACAGCAAAATTCAAAATGGCTGCCAGCGGATGTTAGCAACAGCCTCAAACTACACGCGTGGAGACAATGAGGAAAACAAGGTAAACGGTGGGGCAAATGAAAGAACTGATGGGTGGCTCAAAAACAATGATATGGCAACAACAATAACAAACAACAACAAAACTTGGCAACAAGCTAACAACATTTAACGCACGACTGCGATTTTATGGTATTCATATCAAAAATAAGATATATACATAACAGTAAATTTACACCCACGCGGAAAAGAGAAAATCGGTTTAGCGACTTTGGCCTTAGAACAATATTTTTAGCACAACTACACATAAAAAATAATCATCGTAAATATAGCAACTGATATTAATTGCATTCATTAATCAATCCAGCACTAATTTAATGAAATCATTTGCTATTCTTCATTAAATCAGCAAATTCCGTTTGCTAATATGAATATTTTTATGTCAATGAGTGACATAATTAGTCGGCTAAATTATTTGCTGCATTGACGTACAAATATTTATATTAACGAACGAAATTGTTTATATAACGAAGAATGCCAAATCATTTCATTAAATTAGTAAATTTCAATGCTGAATTGATTAATGAATGCAATTAATATCGGTTGCTATATTTACGTCGATTATTTTTTCTGTGTACTATGTTATTATTTAAACAGTTAATTAGAATAATGCGATGAATAATAACTTTAAAGTCGAAAACTTTTAACATAATGCTATACATTGTAGATACTTTGATGGTATTCCTCGTGGGCAGAGCATTCCGCATGTCCGTCTGCATATATATATGTAAAAAGGTTTATATAGAGAACTTCCAGGACTTGTGTGTGAAAAGCGCCTTGGCTCCACCTTTGCTGCACACAGATTGGCCGACTCGTTCCAATTCCGGTGCCACAGGTAGCACCCATTCCACGTTTAGAAATTTGATACAGTTACAACCCCTGTAACGACGACTGCTTTGGCATTCCACCAGCACGCTACTGGCGTCATACCGTTCGTACGGCGCATGCCCTGCGACCTACCGTTACATACCACACTCCCGCAAGCTTTTCACCACACAGCCGGTGTCTCTTTCACACAAGGCCGTGCCAGAATGCGATAGCATTAAAAGCATTAAGTGGTCCATTGCCATGTCCTGGCCGCAGCACTGTCGCAGGATCCGACGCTAGTTCATCGTGCGTAGTCCTGCTGTGTGGTGTAACGTGTTCTGCGGAATAAAACGCGGCGCTAGTGTGTAATAGGTTGGAATTGATAAAAGACAAAACTATATATATAAAAAAAAGTGTAGAAATATATAGGCTGGAATATCCAGAACTATATACATTTAGTTTAGATAACGGGACTAAAATCGTAAAATTTATAAAAAGAAAAAAAAGCTTTTTCTAAAAAAAGCCATCAAAATTTTCAATCAAGGTCTTTTTTTGCCCAATTCCAGTTGATATAGACTGCAGGAAGTTCTTTTCAGCATACAAAAACCCCAATTTTCAGTACGGGCCCTGAGTCGCAGCCTCCCTGTCACGCGTCTAAGTGAGACAGTTGCAATTGCAACTTTTTTTTGTATTGGGAGTGATGTGCGGATCTATGTACTATATACCACATACTAATTCCAGTATGCGATCCTTTCGCTTTGATTGCAAATTTTCACTGTACCTGCCCGCATATAGTCTTCAGACAGAGTCGGACTAGGATCGCTTTTGTGGCGAACAAACTCTGTCTGAATGTTTTCAATTGGCCTGCAACAGTGTTTTTAATTAATTTAGTTTTTAGCAAATAATTTTAATTTTTTTTTCAAATATTTTTGTTAATATTTATATTTTATTTAATTTCTGTCATTTTTTTTGAAAACGTTACGTGTTATATAATGTGAGTTATTGCCAAGTTTATCGAAAATAACGCGCTTATATAATATTTTAAATTTCAGCAAAATACACACACATCGCGCAATATTCAAAATAAAAAAAAACATTTTCGACGCGATCAAGCTCAAATAAAATAATAATAATTCGTTTAAAATTCGTGTAAAATACGTGCAGTTGTCAGCTTGAATACTTTGGATTACGTAATCAGAGTCTATGTGGATATGGATTAAATATGATTCCTAGAAAAGTAAGTATACCTATTATAAGTAATAATTTTTATTTATTGAATGTAGTAAACCAAAATTATGTATTATAGTACACTTTGCTATAACCCAAAATTAGTTGAGACCTCAGTCGGTTTTCGATTTTTGGATGGTTCCAGTGGCCGAGCGTCACAAAATTTTTCAATTTCCGTCCTACTCGCCCTTTTAGGGGCGTGTCAATTTGCATTTCTTTTTATTTCGAGCGGCCCTATGAAGTAAACTTCTACCGAAAAATTTAAATGGCATTAATTTATACAGATCGTTAAATATTGTGATTTTTCACATAAATTAGGTTACGTTTCACTCGGAGACCTATAGATCCATTGTGATTCCCTTTTTATGTTCTTGCCAGAGTTTTTGAAATTTTTTAAGGCGGAGATTTAGTGAACCAGTTCGTGCTATTGATGAACACATCTTTTAATTTAGATTTCGAAATGTTTGACTCACATGCACTACCATCTTCAAATGAGGGTCATGATTATGTTTTGCTCAATAGTTAATTTCTAGAATGATTAAGAATAATTTCTTGGTTTTTAAACGGTTTTTTGTTATAGCAGTCCTAGTTCTATATTCTACACGAAGCGAAGGAAAATGTACTAAGCTTGTCCCTTAGTTAAATCTTTATTTACCGTACTTAAATTATACCGAGAGAACCCATTTTCTCATCAGAAATATATGTTATATATTTATATGGATTTCGATATTCGATAATCGATATTGGTCTTTTTAATAGTTTTTTTTCCTAAACCTAAAGTTTGAAGAATATTCGAAAAGAGCAAAATACGAGTTTTTAGACATAATTTTGCTTAGTACGCAGAGTCACACTTACATATTTTAGATCTAAAATATGTATAAAGTCCACACATCATGCACTCATATCAATTTTAAAAATACTTATTATATATCCTGTGATATAATTAAAAGTTGGACTGCGAGTTGAATCTCCCAGGTTCAAGTCTGAACTGGGGCTAACAACATATTTTATACAGCGCTACCTCTCGGCAGTAAATGGCAAACCTACGAGAGTAAAACATTGCCTATGAAAAGCTCTTGGCCGCCGTTTGGATTCGGCATTAAACTGTAGGTCCCACCACTTTGAGTACAGCACAGCTCCAAATGGTGCGAGAGTTCGGCCTAAGTCCTCATAGGACTGTATCGCCAAACTATTATTATTATAGTTAAATCATTTACTTTACCTTGCTGAAATTAGTTATATATTTATATGGATTCGACATTGGTCTTTTTGGTTTTTTCCTATACGTCCAGTTTGAAGAAGTTCAAAAAAAAGAGAAAAACGTGTTTTTAGACATACTTTTACTTAGTAGTAAACACTAACACACTAACATTTTTTAGATCTAAAAATGAATGAAGTCCACACAGCAAGTACTCATGTCAATTTTAAAAATACCTCCCTGCAGTGTAAGACTATTAAACAATGAACTTGTACTAGAATATCTACTAGTTGAAACCCTATTAGTTTATATTTTGACAGAATATACCACATTTGACTCTATTTTTATTTCCTACACTAAAAATGAAAGGGTATATTCAGTTTTGTGCGCCGTTTGTAATATCCAGAAGAAGGTATATCCGAAATGGAAAATTATATATCGAGGGCTTATATTCAATACAGTCTATCTACAAAAACACAGTTTTCCAGGAGTGGTGATCAATATTTCTTCTACAATATTAAATAAAAATGGTCTTTAAATGATACAATTAAAAAAATTCAGCAATTTCGCGCTATTCGTCGTGCTATGGTAGATATTGATATTAAAATGTGATCAATGTCTATGAAAAAACGAGCAGATAGAGCAAAAAAAACTCATTTTCATCAAAATTATAGATAGGCAGTATTGAATATAAGCCCTCGATATATTTTTGATCAACATGACTACCTGATTTTGCGATGTCCGTCTGTCTGTTGAAATCACGATTACTGGAAAACTAGAAAAGCTAAATCGATGAAGCTCCTAATTAAGATTAGTTATATAAATACCTACGCTGTCTGAAATTAAAAATTGGCATCATCAGTAGATTGTGACCTGTCTACTAACATCTGTGGGTCAATTTTCCTTTATACAGCCCAAAGTAAACTTTTTTATGCTCAAATATATAAAAAATAATGTTTTTCCGTCGAAACGACTTGTGGAGTCCGAAAACAAAATACAAATTCGGTACATTTTTTCATTTTTCGATATGGGTACTCAAATGAAATGGTATTCTTTCAAAATTGCAATTTCGTATTTAATTTTAAGATTCGTATAGCCTGGAGACTCAGGATCACTGGATAATGTATAGGGTATTAATAGTCGGCTGAGTCCTAATATAACTTGCATAATTCTTACTAACACCAATTATCAAAATTTCCCTACTTCAAAATTTCTCATCTGACCTAACATTCCTTACTTATTATTTATTACAAAACCCTACGACAAAATTCAACTTTTGGCTGCACACAAAATATATTCATAAAATACACTAAAAAATAAAATATACGAGCATCCGAGTTTTCTGGGTCAATTCGTTAAAGGGTTTTAAATCAAGTACATATGAAATGGGCCGAACATTTGACATCACTGAGTATGAATATGAAAATGGTTGCCGATATCAATTCGTTTACAGTTTTTATTTGAATTTTATAAATTTTAATTGATTTTTCAAAATCTCATAGTACCATTTCAAATGGGAATAAAACCTTTAAATGAATTGATATTGGAAAGTCGTTTTCATATCCATACTCAGAGAGATATCAGCTACAAAATAGGTGCCGCAATAAAAACCGTAAACCATTGATCTAGAAAAATTGATCCTTAGTCTGGTAGATTTTTTTATGTGTGCAAAATAGTGTCGGACGGTGCAATAACACTATTATTTTAATATATTGTTGTGTCTAGTATCGGATTTAATTAGGCCGATTTATGGTGCACACCTGGATACCGAGAAATAAGTTCTCAAACACGATGGCGCATATTCATAGAGAATTACAAACCAACTTTTAAATTAAATTCGGCTTTTTTAACAATTTTGTCATGGAATAAAATGAAAAAGCTGATTTTAAATTTAAAGTCGACTTTATATTGTTTATGAATATGCGCCGATATTTTTAAAGAACAAAAAATCGTTCTCATATCTTAGAAACTGTAAAATAGATTTTAAAAATTTGTTATATATTTTGGGACCAAAAAAAATTCTGACTTTATATTCCACGCATAGAATGCCTAAAAAAAACGAAAATGGCAATTTTAAAACCATAAAAATATGTAAACATTTTTGCCAATTATGCGCAAATTATTATTGAAACACAGTTTAATATTTAATTGAATTGATTACGCTTCTACGTGGCTTCAGAATAAGTTCCAGAATTTTCATCTTCCTGGGTCCCTATTCTGGTTTGATGAGAAATATAAAATGAGAATGAAAATGAGATAAAAAATATTTTCATATTCAGATAATAATGTAAAAAAATATTTTTTGTTTCATTTTCATTCTTATTTTATATTTCTCATCAAACCAGAATAGGACCCCTGATAAATACTACTTAAATACTACTTCGGGAACGTATTTCTCATGTCACTGTTAGAATTTTATCATTTTAAATAGTGATAAAGCAGTTTCATGTGGAATTTATTATTATTTTTATGATTCTCATTCAGTCGTAATAAATACGGCACTATTCTAACCAGAAAACCAGATAATTATACTGTGGTTAAACGTTGTGTATTTATACGGTTCTTTATATTTTTTTTTATATTTCGATGCATCTATAATTCGATGCATCGGTTGTATCCCTTTTTAGTGTACTTCTTAAAAAACAAAATATATTTTTTTTTGGATCGTTGTGAAAATACAAATTTAAATGGACGGGGGTTAAATAAATTTACGTAGCCATTTACATAAAATGATAGTACGCATATCTCTGTCAGCAATATTTGCTTTCAAAATGATTACTATAAATGCTACAAAAATATTTAATCCGATTATATAATAAATACCATCGACTTTAGGCAAATACTTGCATAGAGACAAATTACTGGCACTCTTATCAGTAGCAAAACACACTCAGCAGCAAATGAAACATTTAAATCACGACTTTCTTCACTTCGTTTTCTCATTTCAGGAATAATAAAATGACCCACAGTCGCCCGCTGACAGTACTCGCCAGGCAGCAAAAACACCCACTGAGGGACGAACAGCCCCAACCACAACAACAACAACACTACAAACACCAAGAGGCGGAACAACAACATCCACAACAAATCAAATGGAATTACGTAGACTCGTACAAGTGAAACAAAGTCATAAAAAAGGAATTAGAAATAATTTGTTCGCGAATCCTTAATCAGGATACGTTTGGTGCTTATAACAGTGTAACGCCGCATGTAACGTGAGTCACGTGAGAACTTTTCAGTGCGTACACGCGAGAGCTAGATTGAGTGAGTGAGAAAAGAAAAGTGAGCATCCAGTGGTTCGCGTCACCGACCACCCACGGTGCTTTAATCAACCGATCACAGACCCAGAAAGAAATAGTACAAAAAAAACAACAAATATAATCTACCAAAAACAACAAGAACTACCGTCAGCAATATGAAGGGCTTAACGGCGTTCAAGGAAAAGGCCACCGGTGTATTTAGTGGGTAAGTCAAAAATCATCTAAACTTAAGGGACTATTAAGTATGTGAATACGTTACAAATCAGCAAAAAAATAAAATCAGCTATCATGAATCTGCAAAATTATTATGATATTTTTTTGTTGGCCGATTGGTCGACTGATGTTGAAAATTTAATTTAACGGTCCACTGACTTGGCATCGTGTGGATGCATGGTATACAGACCAAAAGCTGGTACTGCAACTACTATGTAGTCGTAAAATGTTGATTCTGGTTGGAATGGGAATTCAACTTATTTTGGTTATGGTATATTAAGTGCTTTTTGTAGGCTAAAATTGGAAAAAGATGTATTTTTTTAAATGTATACACTCAGAAAAAAAAAACTCATAAAATCCCATTAAAATTTGTCAATAGGACAGTTATTGATTTAATGGTATACAAATAATAATTATTTTCATACAAACTCAATTAAATTTTATAGTATTTTGTAGTATTTAATAAGATTCACTGATTGAGTTAATAGTTTATCGGAGTATTGACTAATTTTAATAGTGAAAACTATTAATTTTATGGTATGTTTTTCTGAGTGTAGTTTAACCGAATCACCGTAAACGAAATCGAATGAATTCTTCGATATATTTAGCGTATTCACAGTTTCATGGTATTGGTACGACATTGTACGAATACGACAGTACGTCAATTGAACTGTGTTCATCAATTTTCTGCTTGTTAAACTATTTCTTAATTATCCTTCATTTCACAAAATACGACACCAAAAAAAACATGCCTCAGGGCTACTCTCAAATACAAAACTTGTAGTATTTCAATTTTATAAGGAATGCAACAACAAATTGACGTATCTGTGTTATTGTATCGTATATATACTACATGGTAGGAATACCATACTAAAATACGATGAACTCTGAATACGCTAATTGAATCAGTCTCAAAACGAACTCGAATGGCAGAGAAGGTACTGTGACTTTAAAAAAAAATTTGGCAATAAATTAATGATTTTGAAATGTTTTAAAGAATAATGATTAAAACACACATTTATAGTTGATCTGATTTATTAAGAGATTCGTAAAATCAAATCTGATTCATAATTATTAATTGAAGTTTTCTTATTTTATTATTAACTTATGATCAAATCATACACAAATCATATCGGAATGTAAAATTTGGTTGCTTTTTGCGTTCATTGCCTCAGCGGTTAGTGCAGTTAAGTGCGAGCGAAATGTTTCTGGTTTCAAACCCCACGACTGTCTACATTCAAAAAATAGAAAAAGTTTACGTCGAAAAAGTAAAACTGTACGACGCAACCACTCGGCAGACAGTGGTAAACCTTCGAGAGTTTTATTTCTGTGAAAGATCCTCTCACTTCTTCTTTCAGATTTCAATTGTGCTTGGTTTTCACTAAGTCGATAATGCATGTTTCATGTTAGAAAATTTCTCAAATTCATCAAAGTGGCAAAGTTTATAGAAATGCCAACCTGATTTAATATAAATTATTTATTTGAGATAAATATTATACCCAGTCTGCCTTGTCTCGGAGCTCTTCGATGATCGAAGTTTTCTCGAACTAACTACGATAAAAATGTAAGAACTCGTTGCTTTATCACAACTAATTTTTAAAATTTATCGTAATATAAAATTTAAGGAAATCGCAATGTTATTCGAATCAATCTCGATATTCGATGCGATATCGATCCAGAATCGTTTTATTATCGTTTCGCATATACTTTATTATCTGCGTACATCTTAGAACAAATTGTAATATAATATCGATACCTTACAGGCAGAACATCGTAACCAACATTTTGGGATTTTTTCTTTTATTGCAGTTTTGGAAACCTAATTATGAGTAGAATGTCTCTGCATAGTCATATTTTTGAATTTCGCGGTCCAAATTTAAAAAAAAGGCAAATAATACTTATTATCGTATATAGATAATTTTGACTACTTTAACTCCTTTTGTGGTAATGGTAGAAAATCTAAAAATATGAGTATTAGTAGATAAAATGTCCACCTTTAAAGCAAAAATATAAAACTTAAAATTATAATATACTTCCAATGCACTTTTTCATCAATTTTTATTAAAAATGTGCCAAAATGTTCTTATACGTGTTATTTCCCTGTTGTCGTTTATCGAAATTCGGAATACCAAACTGTTTGTGTATAAGACGATTTACCTAAGCATCGTAAGTAGTTCAATTGAAAAAAATTTCGAAATAAATTGGGACAGGCAAAACATCATAACTACATTTTTCTTCAAATATTTCTGCCTGTAATGGATATTTTAGAAATTGGGACACACTATTATTATTGTCAGCTCATTTAAAGGATACTTTACGAAAAAATTCAATAAAATATTAAACTACACGATTTTGAGACTTTTTTTCGCCTCCTGTGAAATTTGATTTTTGTTGGTTACGATCTTTTGCCTGTAAGGTATCGATATAGATACGAAATCGTTATCGAGATCGAACGAATACCTCGACATCTCGAAACATTCTCAAAACGATATCGAATGAATGACCGACAGGGTCTATTTTATGGCTATATTTTATTAGATGCTATGAATATAACAAATTTCGGAAAATTATTTATGTGACCACTCAACAAAAGTATCGAATCAGGATACTAAGTTTAACAACTATTACCAACTAGAACATTTGTAACACCCAAGCGTTCAAGGTATCTAAATTTGTGTATACATTCTAAAAGCTAAACGTCATATATTATCGGTTATACAAGATGTTTGGTTCATCGATGTCAATAATTCAGTGAGTCGTTCTACGATTCAAAAAAAAAGGATAGCATTAAGTAAAAAAATGTCTAATTTTGCACCCAGTTTAAGATACAGGATGTTCAAGGAATGCATATTACTGACTAATAAAGTCAATAGAATTCCTTATAAAGTATAATCTGTTGATAAATGTATGTACATTTTTATACCCTACACTAAGAGTGAAAGGGTATATTCAGTTTGGTACGCCGTTTGTAACACCCAGAAGGAAGCATCTCCGGTATGGAAAAGTATATATATTCTTGATCAGCATGACCTCCTGAGTCGATTTAACGATGTCCGTCTGTCCGTTTGTCTGTTGAAATCACGATTACAGAAAAACTAGAAGAGCTAAATAAATGAAACTCATAATTTAGATTACTTATATATATGCTGTTTGTTAGTGAAAATGGGCATGAACAGTCCATTATAACCTGTGATCCGACCACATATGTTCAAATTTATCATATAAAACACATCTATTGGTGAATTTTACTGTATACGTGTTCAGGTAAACGTTTTTTGGTCAAATATATATTGACTTCATGCTAAAATACATGAAAATAATGTTCTCCCGCGAAACGACTTGTGGTTCCCAAAAAAAAAATCGAAATTCGATGCACCTACCCAAATGTAAATATGGGTATCAAATGAATGGAAATTCTTCAGCGATTGAAAGTGTGTAGTTTTTTTCAGAATTCGTATACCCTGGTGACCTATATACAACTTTGAATGGTAACCACACGTATGTGTAGGGTATTTATAGTCGGCTTAGACCGACTATAATTTTGATAATCCTAACTATTATAATAACACCTACTATAAAATGTCCTTAGTTACAAAATTTCCCATGTGATTTCCCAACTGGTTTAATCATATTTTAGACTAATAAATTATGGTTCTAATGGTGTATAACATTTTCGAACCGCATGAGTTATTCCTTTTTTAAAATGTAGGTAAAGTTGAAATTTACAAAAATAAAAATACAAATTTTGACTTTGTCATTGATTTGCTCAAAATTTTAATACGGACTACCATTTTTTCTAATTTATTATGGCCTATCATATTCATTCATTCCCAGTATTTTCTTACTAATCATAGTGATTTTAACCTGGTAAAAAATTCCTCAAAAATAATTAAACAGTAGCGGATCTTTTGATTTAGTGTCTAAAATAAAAAAAAATATATTTTGTTTGAAAATATGATCAGGATAAATCAGGATAAATTGTAAAAAATGTTTAATATTATTATTATTAATTTCAATTACCAAATTACTGTTTAACAGACTGTTTAATTATTTCTGCAGCATAACTTGCCAGTTTAAAATCACTGTAATTGGTTAGAATTACATTAGAAAATTAGAAAAAAAATGGTTAAATAAGAACAAAATGGGATGATCCGTCACAAAATTTTGAGAAACCATTTTAAATGTATTAAACATGATGTAAAGGCCGAAATTTATATCAATATTTCTTCTAAAATATATTTCCTTTCACTAACTTCTAAAGCACGTCATCAAAGTTGAGTACGCACATAATCTGCGCTCAATATCATTAATTGACAGCACCTATAAACCAGGTACTCTGTTGTCTCCAGCCTGACTAGACGTTGAAGTATAAAAATAGGCGAAAGTTCATAAAACTTTTCATTTTTAAAAAGTTCTTAAACTGACACTCAAACAGTAACAACAAACATACCAAAAAACAAAAAGTAATATAAAATTGTGACGGTATGCTGCCCAAGCCCCCAACCTTGCATGTTGGGTTTCTTTTTTAAAAATTCCATACTCATGGCAACAAGAAACGCACTGGCGTCCTCTCGACATTGAAGCGCGGCACTTGTGCCTCAGGAATTCGATGCACGTTTCAGGCACGTGTGCCGCCGGAAACGGTTATGAGGTGCCATTTTTATTACAAGCTACAAAACAACGAAAGAATGTATTTAAAAACGTAGGTAGTTAGGGAAACGTAGCGTCTGGTTGCTGTATGGATGCGTACTATACAAGTACTTTTCATTATTACCATCCTCCGCAGCATCATAATCAACACACAGCCTCGACGTTGGTGTCCTTGTGGTCGTCAACTCTCAAGAAGGTGTTGCTTAACACACACCATACAAGTCTATGACTTTCACCTAAATACCTAAGTTATAGCATATTTATAGTAAGTACTATACAAGTACTATACAGGCAGTCAGTCAGTCTACTTGATTGGAATGTGTGCGCATTGTTTGACGTTGGAAGAAAGTGAATTGTAGAATAGTTATTGCTTTATTTATAGAGCAATCACATTGAAGTATTGATGCGTGTCTTCCGGTGACAGTTTTTCCATGGTGTTGGAAGTATTGAAGTCGATGATGAAGACTTGAATGTAAGGTTGATGATTGCATTCAGCATTGAGAACGCATAGTTTTAATGGTATTTTCATTTTGTAGTTTATTAATTAATATGCAGTTGAAATTATTGGCATTTCTTTTATTTGAAGCTATTCTTGAAATGCTTACCTGAAACTAAATGAAAATTGAAAGGAGCAATAAAAATGAAATAAAGAAGCTTTAAGCATTTTTATTTTATAGAAGTTGTAAACTTATAGCTCTGAAGAACCTAATCCGCGACACTTTCACAATTTGTACTGAGCGTGACATATTTTTTATACTCGCAGGGTGGAACACACAATTTCATATCGAATCCGAACGGTTTACCATTGTCGGTCGAGAGGTAAATATTGTCGCGAAAAAATATTTTTTCCATTTTTTTTTTATATTGCAATTTGGGTGGCTCGCGACCTTTTATCCGATGGCCGATGAGCTATCCAACTGATCCAACGACGTTGTATGAATTCTAAAATTATATATGTCTCTATAGGGTATATTTCAATATTAATATGTGTATTTTTCTATGATTTTTGAGTTGCAATATGTCTTATTCCTTAATGAATGAATTAACCTTTAGGCAACCAAAATAAATTTAAAAGAATTAGCCCTACAATCAAACAAAAATGAGTAAATGTAACGAGAATCCTAAAAAAAACTTCACAATAATGCATTTTAAACTCATAAATATCATGAGTATTTTTACATTTGATCATATTTAAAATACCTCTCCATTCCTTACATTTTTGAAAATTTCACAACTGATTGTATTAAAGACTTTTTAATATTATGTAAAATATTTCTAAATTCTCCCATCAACATAAAATACGCGATATCCACTGCCATTGTTTGGTAGCATCTCCCTCGAAAAACGTAAGTCTAAACTAATTTTTGTTACCCCTCTGAACTGCGTATAAATATTCACTGCGGAAATCAAAAATCTAATTACGCTAACGTAATGAAATTTGCGTCAATTTCCAAAAAGTTGTTTATATGAAAAACACGCACTTAAAACCGCTGTCAAAATGCATTAGCATTTGACAGTGTGCCGGCAGTATTGGGCATGATGATGTCGCGAATAGTAGGTTTTAACGAAAATCAACTCACATTTTAAATATTATTTATTTAAAAGGTTGTACCGAAAATCAATAAAAATCTAACTTTTTATGAAGTATATAATTTGGTATTGCGAAAATACAAATTTTGTTATTGTTTTTGATAATTGAAACTCTAAAGATCTCCATAGAAAGGTCAAATACATCACATAATTATCCCTAACTAATATTCTAAAATATATTTGAAAGGTACCTATGATGTAATATAATAATAATAGTTTGGCGCTAAAGTCCTGTATAGAAGTTCGGCCGAGCTCTCTCACCATTTGAGCTATGCGTGTTATATTTGTACTCAAATTGGAGGGATCTACAGTTTATTGCCGAATCCGAATTCAATATTTTACTCAATATTTTACTCTCGTAGGTTTGCCATATACTTCCGAGATGTAGCGTCGCATAGAAAAATGTTTTCTATGAAAAAGATGTTGGCAGTCGCCGCGGATCGAGTTTATTGCCGAATCCGAACGGCAAGTGAGAGCTTTTCATAGTCAATATTTTACTCTCGTAGGTTTGCCATATACTTCCGAGATGTAGCGCCGCATAGAAAAATGTTTTCTATGAAAAAGATGTTGGCAGTCGCCGGGGATCGAACCGGGGACCTTTCGACTCGTAGTCGAACGCTCGTAGTCCGATATCGTAGAGCACTAAGAAACTGTCCTACCATATACCCATCTGAAATTTTACTTTTAAAAATATACTGCCATATTATGAAATAGACTTTTGATTGATATTGAAATATACAGGGTGTTTGGTTCGTCGATGTAAATAATTCATTAGGTCATTCTATGACCCAAAAAAATAAGAAAATGTTAAATAAAAATATGTCTAATTCTGCACCCAGTTTAAGATACAGGATGTTTAAGAGGTGCATATTACTAACATAACCTAGTAAAGAAAATTTGTTATAAATTATAATTTGTTGAAAAAATAAAGAACAATTTATCTGACATGTTTTAGAAAATTGAATTACCTTTCCAATGATATATCACATCTTGGAACCCCATGATTTCTTCCTTTCTGAAAAGGTACGTAAAGTTGAAATTTACAAAAATTAAAATACAAATTTTTATTTTGTCATTGATTTTCTGAAAATTTCTTTTTTTATCACCCCATTTTTTTGAATATATAATGATAGACCAGTTTATACCCAGTATTTTCATATCAATCACAAGGATTTTAACTTGATAAGAAATGCTGAAGAAAAAATAAACAGTGGCGGGTTGTGATTAGATGGTAGAAATAAAAGAAAAAATTAAAATGTTTGGAAATATGATCAGAAAATATGTTCTGTGATATTACTTCATTTATTACAATTTTGAAAATAATTCACGATAATTTTGATTTTTTTTTTTTTCATTACAACCTCGAAATCACAAAGTATGTGAAGTTAAATACGTATTTTTTTTAGCAAAGACACAAACCATTTTTTTTACAGAGCATTAACAGATCGTTAACAGCCGCTATGTTAGCGGATGAAATCTTCCGATTGGTACACATAAACGGCTCCGAATCCGTCCAGGATCTTCATGCTGGAACGTCATTTAGTACATTGGATAGCTAATGAATAGGGCTTTCCAAATATGTAACCTACATATATGGATCGATCCATTAGACATTTAATATAAATTTTTAAACTTGGTCATATATAGAGAAAAAGTAGTGATGATGAAATGGTCACTACTCCGTCCATGGTTTCCGTGCTGGAACTTCTTATAGTAGGTTGGATAGGTAATGATCAAACATAGTTGGATCGATACGCTGGGTATATTTTATGAATTTTTGAAACTTGACCATTTATAAGCAACAAAAATATTCATATGAAGAAAAAGTCATGATGATGACGTGGCCACTACTCCGTCCATGGTTCCCGTGCTGGAACTTCTTATAGTGGGTTAGATAGGTAATGATTAGAGCTTTCCACATCTGTAACCTGCATAGTTGGATCGATACGCTGGATATATTTTATGAATTTTTGAAACTTGACCATTTACAAGGAACAAAAATATTCATATGAAGAAAAAGTCATGATGATGAAGTGGCCACTACTCCATCCGTGGTTCCCGTGCTTGAACTTCTTATAGTAGGTTGGATAGGTAATGATTAAAGCTTTCCAAATCTGTGACCTACATAGTTGGATCGATACGCTGGATATATTTTATGAATTTTTGAAACTTGACCATTTACAAGGAACAAAAATATTCATATGAAGAAAAGGTCATGATGATGAAGTGGCCACTACTCCGTCCATGGTTCCCGTGCTGGATCTTCTTATAGTAGGTTGGATAGGTAATAACTATAGCTTTCCAAATCTGTGACCTACATAGTTAGATCGAAACGCTGGATATAATTTATGAATTTTTGAAACTTGACCATTTACATGCAACAAAAATATTCATGTGAAGAAAAAGTCATGATGATGAAGTGGCCACTTCTCCGTACATGGTTCCCGTGCTGGAACTTCTTATAGTAGGTTGGATAGGTAATGATTAGGGCTTTCCAAATCTGTGACGGACATAGTTAGATCGATACGCTGGATATATTTTATGAATTTTTGAAACTTGACCATTTACAAGGAACAAAAATATTCATATGAAGAAAAAGTCATGATGATGAAGTGGTCACTACTCCGTCCGTTGTCCCCGTGCTGGAACTTCTTATAGTAGGTTGGATAGGTAATGATTAGGGCTTTTCAAATATATGATCGACAGAGTTGGATCGATACGCTGGATATTTTTTATGAATGTTTGAAACTTGGCCATTTACAAGGAACAAAAATATTCATATGAAGAAAAAGTCATGATGATGAAGTGGCTACTACTCCGTCCATGGTTCCCGTGCTGGAACTTCTTATAGTAGGTTGGATAGGTAATGATCAGAGATTTCCAAATCTGTGACCTACATAGTTGGATCCATACGCTGGATATATTTTATGAATTTTTGAAACTTGACCATTTACAAGGAACAAAAATATTTATATGAAGAAAAAGTCATGATCATGAAGTGGCCACTACTCCATCCGTGGTTCCCGTGCTGGAACTTCTTATAGTAGGTTGGATAGGTAATGATCAGAGATTTCCAAATCTGTGCCCTACATAGTTAGATCGATACGCTGGATATATTTTATGAATTTTTGAAACTTGGCCATTTACAAGGAACAAAAATATTTATATGAAGAAAAAGTCATTATCATGAAGTGGCCACTTCTCCGTCCATGGTCCCCGTGCTGGAACTTCTTATAGTAGGTTGGATAGGTAATAATTAGGGCTTTCCAAATATGTGATCAACGTAGTTGGATCGATAAGCTGGATATTTTTTATGAATTTTTGAAACTTGACCATTTACAAGGAACAAAAATATTTATATGAAGAAAAAGACATGATGATGAAGTGGCCACTACTCCATCCGTGGTTCCCGTGCTGGAACTTCTTATAGTAGGTTGGGTAGGTAATAATTACAGCTTTTCAAATCTGTAACCTGTATAGTTGGATCGATACGCTGGATATATTTTATGAATTTTTAAAACTTTACCATTTACAAGGAACAAAAATATTCATATGAAGAAAAAGTCATGATGATGAAGTGGCCACTACTCCGTACATGGGTCCCGCGCTGGAACTTCTTATAGTAGGTTAGATAGGTAATGATTAGGGCTTTCCAAATCTGTGACGTACATAGTTGGATCGATACGCTGGATATATTTTATGAATTTTTGAAACTTTACCATTTACAAGGAACAAAAATATTCATATGAAGAAAAAGTCATGATGATGAAGTGGTCACTACTCCGTCCGTGGTCCCCGTGCTGGAACTTCTTATAGTAGGTTAGATAGTTGGATCGATACGCTGGATATTTTTTTTTTTTTGAATTTTTGAAAATTGACCATTTACAAGGAACAAAAAGTTTTATATGAAGAAAAAGTCATGATCATGAAGTGGCCACTACTCCGTCCATGGTCCTCGTGCTGGAACTTCTTATAGTAGGTTGGATAGGTAATAATCAGAGATTTCCAAATCTGTGACCTACATAGTTAGATCGATACGCTGGATATATTTTATGAATTTTTGAAACTTGACCATTTACAAGCAACAAAAATATTCATATGAAGAAAATGTCATGATGATGAAGTGGCTACTACTTCGTCCATGGTTCCCGTGCTGGAACTTCTTATAGTAGGTTGGATAGGTAATGATCAGAGATTTCCAAATCTGTAACCTGCATAGTTGGATCGATACGCTGGATATATTTTATGAATTTTTGAAACTTGACCAGCAACTTGACAAGCAACAAAAATATTCATATGAAGAAAAAGTCATGATGATGAAGTGGCTACTACTTCGTCCATGATTCCCGTGCTGGAACTTCTTATAGTAGGTTGGATAGGTAATGATTAGGGCTTTCCAAATCTGTGACGGACATAGTTGGATCGATACGTTGGATATATTTTATGAATTTTTGAAACTTGACCATTTACAAGGAACAAAAATATTCATGTGAAGAAAAAGTCATGATGATGAAGTGGCCACTTCTCCGTACATGGTTCCCGTGCTGGAACTTCTTATAGTAGGTTGGATAGGTAATAACTATAGCTTTCAAAATCTGTGACCTACATAGTTAGATCGAAACGCTGGATATAATTTATGAATTTTTGAAACTTGACCATTTACAAGGAACAAAAATATTCATGTGAAGAAAAAGTCATGATGATGAAGTGGCCACTTCTCCGTACATGGTTCCCGTGCTGGAACTTCTTATAGTAGGTTGGATAGGTAATAACTATAGCTTTCCAAATCTGTGACCTACATAGTTAGATCGAAACGCTGGATATAATTTATGAATTTTTGAAACTTGACCATTTACATGCAACAAAAATATTCATGTGAAGAAAAAGTCATGATGATGAAGAGGCTACTACTTCGTCCATGGTTCCCGTGCTGGAACTTCTTATAGTAGGTTGGATAGGTAATGATCAGAGATTTCCAAATCTGTAACCTGTAAAATATTCATATGAAGAAAAAGTCATGATGATGAAGTGGCTACTACTTCGTCCATGATTCCCGTGCTGGAACTTCTTATAGTAGGTTGGATAGGTAATAACTATAGCTTTCCAAATCTGTGACCTACATAGTTAGAACGAAACGCTGGATATAATTTATGAATTTTTGAAACTTGACCATTTACATGCAAAAAAAATATTCATGTGAAGAAAAAGTCATGATGATGAAGTGGCCACTTCTCCGTACATGGTTCCCGTGCTGGAACTTCTTATAGTAGGTTGGATAGGTAATGATTAGGGCTTTCCAAATCTGTGACGGACATAGTTGGATCGATACGCTGGATATATTTTATGAATTTTTGAAACTTGACCATTTACAAGGAACAAAAATATTCATATGAAGAAAAAGTCATGATGATGAAGTGGTCACTACTCCGTCCGTTGTCCCCGTGCTGGAACTTCTTATAGTAGGTTGGATAGGTAATGATTAGGGCTTTTCAAATATATGATCGACAGGGTCAGATCGATACGCTGGATATTTTTTATGAATTTTTGAAACTTGGCCATTTACAAGGAACAAAAATATTCATATGAAGAAAAAGTCATGATGATGAAGTGGCTACTACTCCGTCCATGGTTCCCGTGCTGGAACTTCTTATAGTAGGTTGGATAGGTAATGATCAGAGATTTCCAAATCTGTGACCTACATAGTTGGATCCATACGCTGGATATATTTTATGAAATTTTGAAACTTGACCATTTACAAGGAACAAAAATATTTATATGAAGAAAAAGTCATGATCATGAAGTGGCCACTACTCCATCCGTGGTTCCCGTGCTGGAACTTCTTATAGTAGGTTGGATAGGAAATGATCAGAGATTTCCAAATCTGTGCCCTACATAGTTAGATCGATACGCTGGATATATTTTATGAATTTTTGAAACTTGGCCATTTACAAGGAACAAAAATATTTATATGAAGAAAAAGTCATTATCATGAAGTGGCCACTTCTCCGGCCATGGTTCCCGTGCTGGAACTTCTTATAGTAGGTTGGATAGGTAATGATCAGAGATTTCCAAATCTGTGACCTACATAGTTGGATCCATACGCTGGATATATTTTATGAATTTTTGAAACTTGACCATTTACAAGGAACAAAAATATTTATATGAAGAAAAAGTCATGATCATGAAGTGGCCACTACTCCGTCCATGGTCCTCGTGCTGGAACTTCTTATAGTAGGTTGGATAGGTAATAATCAGAGATTTCCAAATCTGTGACCTACATAGTTAGATCGATACGCTGGATATATTTTATGAATTTTTGAAACTTGACCATTTACAAGCAACAAAAATATTCATATGAAGAAAAAGTCATGATGATGAAGTGGCTACTACTTCGTCCATGGTTCCCGTGCTGGAACTTCTTATAGTAGGTTGGATAGGTAATGATCAGAGATTTCCAAATCTGTAACCTGAATAGTTGGATCGATACGCTGGATATATTTTATGAATTTTTGAAACTTGACCATTTACATGCAACAAAAATATTCATATGAAGAAAAAGTCATGATGTTGAAGTGGCCACTACTCCGTCCATGGTCCCCGTGCTGGAACTTCTTATAGTAGGTTGGATAGGTAATAATTAGGGCTTTTCAAATATGTGATCAACGTAGTTGGATCGATACGCTGGATATTTTTTATGAATTTTTAAAACTTGGCCATTTTCAAGGAACAAAAATATTCATATGATGAAAAAGTCATGATAATGAAGTGGCCACTACTCCGTCTATGGTTCCCGTGCTGAAACTTCTTATAGTAGATTGGATAGGTAATGATTAGGGCTTTTTCAAATATATGATCGACAGAGTTGGTTCTATACGCTGGATATTGTTTATGAATTTTTGAAACTTGACCATTTACAAGGAACAAAAATATTTATATGAAGAAAAAGTCATTATCATGAAGTGGCCACTACTCCATCCGTGGTTCCCGTGCTGGAACTTCTTATAGTAGGTTGGATAGGTAATAATTAGGGCTTTTCAAATATGTGATCAACGTAGTTGGATCGATACGCTGGATATATTTTATGAATTTTTGAAACTTGACCATTTACAAGCAACAGAAATATTCATATGAAGAAAAAGTCATGATAAAGTTTTGTATTTTTTTATATTACTGTTTTTGTATTCAATAATATATTATAATAATATAAAATATTATGCTAATAAAAAATATTATAGACAAATTTTAAGATATTAAAAAGAAAATTAAAAAATTAGAGTTAACAAGAAAAAAAACTATGTAAATATTAACGATAAATTTAAAATTTAACTTAAATATATATGTATACATGTTTTTGCAGGATGTTTACCCTTTTTGTATACAACAATATATATACAAGTTAAACTTTATTGTATGACAACATATCGTATAATAACTGGAAACCTTTTTCTAAACATCTACTTTTGAAAAATTAATTATTTCCATTTTAGATAAAAAGCATTGTGAAATGGTATATGTGAATTAAAAAAATTCACATATATTGACCCTTTGGTTCACCCAATTCACAATATTAGTTCGAATCATTTGGAAATTTATCAGAAATATTAAGTCTTTTAAAAATAAATTATGTTGATCTTCACCATTTTACGAGTTTAAAAAATGTTTTAGTAGAACATAATTTTTGAATAGATTCTTTTAAATGTGTATGTTTCACAATTTTCTAAAAACTAAATTAAAGGACAACAACTAACTAATTAAGAAGATACTAAATCGTTTCGATTAAAAATGAAAGGCTGTTCATTAAATATATAGCAACAATGTATTAAACATGCTTTCATTGTGAACGACAAATAAAAGAAGATTTACATAATTCGAACATTGTATAGGAGGAAAATATGTTAATATTGTTTTCCTATCATCTATCAATTGACTGCAGATTTAAAATGTATTGTAATAAATATACTAATATAAAAGATTATAGAAAAAAGATATTTAATTTTATTTTAATTATGTATACTGGCATAAAATGCAGTCCAATTTTTCTAAAACTGCAGTCTCCAGATAGATGCTAGAATAACAAGACGAACATATTTTTCTCCTACATTTTGAACAATATAAATTTAAAGACAACATACAATTATCCTTATTAATTTTGGTTTGCGTAGTAAATGGTCAAGTTTCAAAAATTCATAAAAAATATCCAGCGTTTCGATCCAACTACGTCGATCACATATTTAGAAAGCCCTAATTATTACCTATCCCACCTACTATAGCAAGTTCCAGCACGGGAACCATGGACGGAGTAGTGGCCCCTTCATCATCATGACTTTTTCTTCATATGAATATTTTTGTTCCTTGTAAATGGCCAAGTTTCAAAAATTCATAAAAAATATCCAGCGTATCGATCCAACTCTGTCGATCATATATTTGAAAAGCCCTAATCATTACCTATCCAACCTATTATAAGAAGTTCCAGCACGGGGACGATGGACGGAGTAGTGGCCACTTCATGATAATGACTTTTTCTTCATATAAATATTTATATTCCTTATAAATGGCCAAGTTTTAAAAATTCATAAAATATATCCAGCGTATCGATCTAACTATGTAAATTACATATTTGGAATGCCCTAATCATTACCTATCTAACCTACTATAAGAAGTTCCAGCACGGGCACCATGGACAGAGTAGTGCCACTTCATCATCATGACTTTTTCTTCATATTAATATTTTTGTTGCATGTAAATGGTCAAGTTTCAAAAATTCATAAAATATATCCAGCGTATCGATCCGACTATGTAGGTCACAGATTTGAAAAGCCCTAATCATTACCTATCCAACCTACTGTAAGAAGTTCCAGCACGGGGACCATGGACGGAGTAGTGGCCACTTCATGATCATGACTTTTTCTTCATATAGATATTTTTGTTTCTTGTAAATGACCAAGTTTCAAAAATTCATAAAATATATCCAGCGTATCGATCCAACTATGTCGACCTCAGATTTGGAAAGTTCTAATCATTACCTATCTAACCTACTATAAGAAGTTCCAGCATGGGGACCATGGACGGAGTAGTGGCCACTTCATGATCATGACTTTTTCTTCATATAAATATTTTTGTTTCTTGTAAATGACCAAGTTTCAAAAATTCATAAAATATATCTATCGTATCGATCCAACTATGTAGGTCTCAGATTTGGAAAGCTCTAATCATTACCTATCCAACCTACTATAAGAAGTTCCAGCACGGGAACCACGGATGGAGTAGTGGCCACTTCATCATCATGACTTTTTCTTCATATGAATATTTTTGTTCCTTGTAAATGGTCAAGTTTCAAAAATTCATAAAATATATCCAGCGTATCGATTCAACTATGTCGACCTCAGATTTGGAAAGCTCTGATCATTACCTATCCAACCTACTATAAGAAGTTCCAGCACGGGGACCGTGGACGGAGTAGTGACCACTTCATCATCACCACTTTTTCTCAATATATGACCAAGTTTAAAAATGTATATAAAATGTCTAATGGGTCGATCCATATACATGTGTTACATATTTGAAGATCCTGGACGGATTCGGAGTCATTTATGTGTACCAATCGGAAGATTTCATCGCTAACATAGCGGCTGTTAACGCTCTGTTAATGCTCTGTAAAAAAAATTGGTTTGTGTCTTTGCTAAAAAAAATACGTATTTAACTTCACATACTTGAAATCACAAGACCCACCGTTTAATTATTTCTGCAGCATTTATTACCAGTTTAAAATCACTGTAATAGATTAGAAAGAACTGGGAATAGCCTAGTCTATAATTATAAATTAGAAAAAATGGGATGATCGATAACGAAATTTTGTGAAAATCAATGACAAACTGAAAATTTGTATTTTTATTTTTGTAAATTTCAATTTTACGAACCTTTTAAAATAAGAAGAATTCATTGGGTTCGAAGATGCGATATACCATTGGAAAGGCAATTTAATTTTCTAAAGCATGACTTAAAAATTGTTAATAATTTATCAACAGTTTATACTTTATAACAAATTTTCTTGACTAGGTTATGTGAGTAATATGCATCTCTTAAACACTCTGTATCTTAAACTGGGTGCAGAATTATACATATTTTTATTTTACATTTTCTTATTTTTTTGAGCTATAGAACAATCCCCTAAATTATTGGCATCGATGAACAAATACACTGTATAACTTCAATTCGAATTCGGTGAATTCGTGAATTCGGTAACATAATGAATTCGATTGAAATGAGTTTATTTCGTATTGAAACAGCAAAACACAAACTGGACCGAATTTAAATGTTAATACAATTGTACTGAATTATTTATTTCAGATCGTGTAATGAGAGGGTAACGAAAAGATACGTAATATAAAATTCAACTCACTGAGAATTATATCTGTTTGTTATAGATAAAGATTTGATCTTAAGAAGGTTTCAAATTTGATATCAACGAAAATTACGGGAAAACTATAAATTATTTTCTAGTACTGAAACTTTCAAAACGGTCAACAGCTACCTAAGATATGTCAATATATTACACCCAGAAAAAAATCATTCAAATCCCATTAAAATTGGTCAATAGTACAATTATTGATTTATCTTATTGACTATTTTTAATAGTAAAAAACTATTAGTTTTTTGTATTTTTTTTTGGATGTACCTCCCATGTAACTGGTAAAACTAGGATAGTTAATATAATTTTAAACAAAAAAATTCTAATTCGTTACGCTTGATCTCGGAGACTTAAATAAAAGTTTTGTTACCATAACAAGTTTTCAATTCAAGATATTATATCGCGTAATTGTCGCAAAGCCACTAAATAGATTCGAAGCTAAGTATTCATTACCGCCCATTAAAGTGTTTACATGACAACGATTTTATAGCACTTTGAAAAGCAATATAAATAAAAAGTTGTTGATAACATCTTCTTCTGCCATACAGATGACTTTGCAAGGATTCTACTTTCCTTTAGATGCCATCTGATTTCTATCAAGCCAACCAACTGAGCCTCCCTTTCGTCACCATCCTTGACGTTTGAATACGTATTTTTTAATTTCGTATTCAATGCAGGTCGATTTTTGTGTGGCTCTTAGGGCGAACAATACGCGCCACTTGAAGTCAACAACAACAGCAGTAGCAGCAGCAACAACTTTAGCCGCATCATCACCATCAACAACGACAACACAAAAGAACCGACGCGAATCCTTCACTCGACTGCGGTTGATATGAATACGAATTCATGCTTCATCTTCGATTCAATTTCATTTCTATTCAATTTCAATTTCGTTTCCTTTATAATTCTATTAAATTTCGCATTGAAATTCTTTTAGTTTTCTTCTGTTTATGAAGACTCAAGACGTTGCTTTAACACTTTTGTTGTCGTTGGCTTTCATTAAACAAGGCTGTTTTTTCAGGGCAGGGGTAACACAACATTTTGGGGTGGCGCGGATGAGTAACGCGATAATGAAAAATTTTTTGGAAGGCCTAAATACTAAGTACAAAATACAGTATAATTAAACAGAAAAAAATACTTTGAAATATGGTTAACACCGTTCATTATATAAAAACATGAATTACGGAAAATTGTTCCAAGATTAATTCTTTCCCGACGAAATTCTTTTCTAAGACAATTTTTCCCCGGACAATTTTTCAGTAACAATTTTCCCTCATACAATTCTTCGCCAAGGCAATTCTTCCCCAAGGCAAAGCTTCAGAAAGATAATTCTTCCCCGAGATAATTTCAACAACCATAATTTTACCCAAAAAAAATATTGAGGAATTTAATTTATTTAACATTTATAATAAACATTATTTCGTTCTGTAAACAACTAAATAATAAATCGAGTCCCGCAAAACATTTTTGGCATTTTTCTGGAATATTTCAGGCATATTTCCGGGAAACGCACAAATAAATAGAATATTTTAGGAAGTGTATAGCAGGTTGTAAAATTTTGTGGAATTTTAATGGCAGATCTACGGCATATTTTGGGAACTGACAGAAAACATACAGCTTGTGATACAAATTCCGCCTTTGTCTGTTTGAAAAGTGTCAAAGAAGTGTTTCCAAACTGCCCCCCTGCCAATAATTTTGTCTGTGGTGAGTAAGAGATCATGTAGGTCTTGAAATTGGTCGGGATACAATTAGGAAAAATTTCAATGATCAGTTGAATTGCTCAAAATAGAGTTAACCAAAATATTCTAGGAATCCGTCTTTCCAATAATTTCCGTCGAACTGTTATAATTCATCTAAAATCTTAAAATTTAAATTTAATTTGTATTAACTAGAAATCTACGAAAGTTTATCTAATAATAATAGTTTGGCACTATAGGAAATTAGGCCTATAAGAAATTAGGCCGAGCTCTGTCACCATTTTTTTAGCTGTGCGTGTTATATTTGTACTCTAAGTGGTGGGTCCCGAATCCAAACAGCGGGTGAGAGCTTTTCATAGGCAATGTTTTACTCTCGTAGGTTTGCCATTTACTTCTGAGAGGTAGCGCGGTATAGAAAAATGTTTTCCATGAAAAGATGTTATTAGCCCCAGTCCAGGTTTGAACCTGGGACATATCGGCTCGCAGTCCAACGCAGTTCGTTTCATCGACAATGTTTTACTCTCGTAGGTTTCACATTTACTGCCGAGAGGTAGCGCGGTATAGAAAAATGTTTTCTATGAGGCTTGAACCTAGGACCTTTCGGCTCGCAGTCCAACCCACTAACCACTGAGCTACCGCGGCTAAGTTTATCTATATCGATAGTATCAAATTTGTAAAACACCCTTTAAACCATCCTCCCATAAGTTCAAGTTTGTCATAAATAAAAAATCACTAAAATCTGTCAGCTAAATAAATAATATACAATTGTCCAAAACAAAAAGATGCCAATTCAACGAAAAAAATAATATAAACATGGCGCCATTGACTCTAATACATGGGACGCCACAAAGTCTGCGAAGAAATATTTTTATGGGTAAAACTTGCGAATAAAATTGGCGTCAGACAAGTTGGCACACACACACACTGAACTAAAATGGAAGTAAAAGTTATGGAATAGACATAGACAGATAGACAGCCAGCCAGGCAGGCGGACAGTGGCAGCCACACTAAATGTAAAACATGCCAAAAATGCGTTGGAAAAACAAGCATAAATAGCCTTTTATTATGCTTTTATTATGCAGATGACACATAACTAAGATATAAACTAGAAGAAAAACTAGGTTGATGCGTGTTTTTATTATATTGTGGTTAAAACGGAGTATTTTACGTAAATATTTCGTTGGCAGTTAGATATAAAAGTTTCAGTCTTAGATCTGAACATGCCAATTAATCGAAAATCTTGAATTTCTTGTTTGCCACTTTAGACGGAGGGTGCAAATTATTTTATGCATGGCTCTAATAAGGCTTCTCTGGTTTGGTTGGCATCTTTTCATTGAGCATTTTACTATGACAATGCATTATAAATGCTGCGATAAAAATTCAATTATTATTTATTTACTATGGCAACAAATAATATTAGGTTAAATGGTTGGTTGGCGGGCTACCATTGTTGGATGGTCTACCAACATAAGGGTCAGTAGCACTTGTAGTTTTTCTTGGTAAAAAATTCGTGATATGATGTTAACAAAATACAGGATTACAAAACAAGAAAGAAATATATGAACCAGAATTTCAAAAATATATTTATTGATTACAGAACACACGTGTATATATTTCATAATCCCTAGTAGAAATTATTTTAATTCCATGATAAGCATCTTCCCTCCGGCCAAACTATCATAAACGACCTCATAAATGATAGCAAATATTCGTAAATAATGAGTAAAACAATCGTATACGAGAATCGTAAATGATTGGAAAACGCATACAGATTCGTTCTTAATTTGTCCATCGTAACTAGGTATCATAAACGAACTAAAAACACTAATATATGATACATTTTCGATTGTTTATGATCGTAAAATACGATTATATACTCGTTATAAACGATGTTTTTTGTTCGTAAACGAACTCGTTTTTAATATTTTTTACGATTAAATTTTAATCGTAAATGATAATCATTTTTAACTCTTTTACGAGCTTTTTCCTACTTTTTTAACGATACAAAATAAAATGAAGTAAATGCATTTAAATTTTATATTAAGCTCTCAAATGCATTTACTTACTTCTTAATTACAGCAAATGATTTAAAGTTTTCAGCAAAACAATTTATTTAATCTTGTTAAAAATATTGAACATATTATGCATTTTATTAAATTAACTTTTGATTAGAAAAACAATAATAAAAGTTGACAATCTTTTTTTATGATTTAAACACTCGAAAAATACGAGCCATCGTTATTTAAGAGCAAAATATGATTGTTTTTTTTATTGACATTTATCATCGTTTTTTATTTGCAAAATGATCCAAATTTATGATTATTTTGAATCGTTAAATGATCGTAATTTACGATATTCATAAAAAATGTGTGTAGTGCGACTGGGTTTTCATTGACAATTTTTCCGGACATAACCCGACCACTTACATGACCTCTGGCCATGATAAATAATGTTTAGTTCATCGATGTCAATAACTCGGGAGGTGATTCCATGATTCAAAAAAATAAGAAAATGTTAAATAAATATATATCCTATTTTGTACCCAGTTTAAGATACAGGGTGTTTAGTAAATGCATATTACTTACATGGTACATTCAAGAAAATCAGTTATAAAATTAATTCTGCTGATAAATGAATATCAACTTTGCATTCATATTTTAGAAAATTAAATTGCCTTTCCAATGGTATATTACATTTTCGAATTCCATGATTTATACCTTTTTTAAAATGTACGTAAAGTGAAATTTACAAAAATAAAAATTCAAATTTTGACTTTGACATCGATTTTCTCAAAATTTCTTTATCAATTACCCCATTTACCATTAGAAAGGTAATTTAATTTAAATACAGTGAAAAATTGATGTTCATTTATCCACAGATTAAATTTTATAAACAATTCTCTTGAATAGACTATGTAAGTAATATGCATTTAAAAAACACCCTGTAACTTAAACTGGGTGCAAAGTAGGACATATTTTTATTTTATATTTTCTTATTTTTTGAATCATAGAATCTCCTTCCGAGTTATTGACATCGATGAACCAAACACGCTATATATACATTTTTTGTATGGGAATTGATTTGACTCATTTCCGAACTTAGAATTATTTTATGACAAAAATAATTAATATATAAATTTCCTTGAATTCTGACCAGTATTTTTTAGTTATTGTGAATAGAGGGACATAGATAAAAAAAGAAAAACATGACACAATTTAAATAAAAGAAAATATTTTAGGAAATTTTACAATTTTGTTCGATATATATTTTTTTCGATGAATAAAAATCATTCATCAATCACTCTTTTGATTTTTGTTGTATTTAACCTCTTGTCAATCATGTGAACCGCATTGACAGGCATTTGATTTCATGAAATATCACAAGAAAAAAACACTTATTTTTTATCCTTGCAAAATCACTACGAAAACAATCACTGCTTTTACTGTTTTTATTATGATAAGAAGATGTACGTAATACTATTGCAACCCCAAAAAGCTACCTTTTTTCCCAGCCCGTCATGGTATATAATAACAACAACATCATCATCATCAACAAGCGCATCAGCACATCGCCACTTAATAAAATTGAATTTTATTTCAATTGGACACGTCTGTCTTTCGGTCTATGTGTCTGACTGTCTGTATTTCTCCCAGTGAAGCTGCTATTTCCACCTTCTAACCAGCAACAACTGATGCTACCAATAACTTGCTATCCTTAGGGAATACGACGTAAACACCATTCGAACAACAACATGGTAAATTCTATCAGCACCATTTCATGTTGATTATGTTGTATTGCCGTGAAAATATTTGTGTTTTGTACCGTGTTGTTTTGGAAATTTTTATTGCTCAATCTTCTGAAACCCAACAAATCAACAGGTTTTGAGGTCCTGTTCTTTAGCACTTTGTTGGTTGCATCTCAATGTGTGGGGGTGGGGTGATTTTGGACATGTTATTGATATTACCTTGGGGAATTGTACTGGATCATATATTTTAAACCGTTTTTGGGGATATAGATACATGAACATATTTCATAATCCTATTTTCATAAGTAATCGAAATCTCATTTTTAGTTAGTAAAACAATTTGAGTTATGCCCGATTTACATTGTATCTTCTGTGAGTCTCACTGTAACTCCTAGGGTTGTATTTTTTCAAAAAAATGCTATTTTTATATGAAAATTTTACAAAATGCAACCCTAGGAGATACAGTGAGACTCACAGAAGATACAATGTAAATCGGGCATTAGGAATTCCAAACCGATGTTTTTAAACCACGCTATCAAAATGCAACCTTAACAAAAAACAACCTTTTTTTCAGTATAAACAATTAAATCAAATAATGTTGCTTTTATTTTTCCTACCAAAAATTGACTTTAGAAAATTAAAATTTTTCTTGTTAAAACATCAATAGATGGAAATAGCCGAGTTCAAGTGATTTTTTTTGGAAAATTAAAATTAAATAATTCCAAAAAAATCTAATCAATTTTGTCACAAATTCTAAAATATTTTTCCAACGTATTAATTAAAAAATCCATTCAAGATCAAGACATTCATAAAACATGAACAACAAATTTCCTTTATCAAGTTTTCGGCAAATATTCAAAATTTCACACAAATCGAAGCTTCACTGATTTTCTTTAAAAAAAATTGAATGTTTCCCATTCCCATTTTCTTTTTCTAATGCCTGATTTTCACTATGTCATTTTGTGTCATATTTGGTTTCTTTACATTGTGATTATGAAGCAGAAACTGTCCAAAATTAAAATGTTCATTATCCATGTCAAACGAAATCAAAATGCCAACATGTTGGCATTTTTTTTTTTGTATCTTTGCCATGTCCAAAAACAACAAATTTTAGAAAATTTCGAACATGAAACTGAAACAAAATGACATAGTGAAAAACCAAGCATAAGATATTAAAATGTTCACATAATAGCTGCGTTCCCGTGGTACTTGAACCAGATCTGTTTCACGGGAACGCCATCGGTACTATTTTTATAAAATTTGGCAACACTGTTTTCGTCTCCCTTCCTTTTTCAACACAAATTTTTCTTCTTATTAAGTGTTATTCGCAATAGCATAACAAATTTACTTTAGATACGTACAATACCAGATCAGCAATTGATCCAAAAACGAACCTGGTTCTAATTGTTTCTTTTTGTTTTGTATATGAAAATGATCTACGGATCAGGATCCAAAACCACGGGAAAGCAGCTGATATTAAAATTTTCTTTACTCTAGGATAAATTGTGTTAGGGCCATAATCGCGAAGTTACAATGCAAAGTTACGGTTCAAAAGACCAACATAATCTGATCGTCATTATCAAAAATTAATAATATTAAAATATTTTATATAAAAAAAAAGTTCCAACCAAGTTTTCACCAAAAAGTCAAAATTTACTGCAAAAAATGTAGTAGAACCGGCCACCTCGCAGGAATTAAAAATAAAAATATATAAGTTCAATTCATTTAGTCGCTTTCCCCTCTAGAACCCTACACTGAGAGCAAAACGTAGTTAACTATCTGCATTTTTTCGTAGTCAACTGAAAATACGAAAGAAATAACTACGTTTTAAAAATAATAACTACCACATAGTAAAAATAAAAATGAAAATGAAAATGAAATGAAATAAGAAATATGACAGTTTCAAAATATTGATATGAAAAAATGTAAAATCATTTTATTCTACTATTTTTTCAAACCATTAAGAAGCGCAAGGAGTCACTGCTTAAAATTAAGAAAGAGAAACAGGGCAGTGATAGCGAGTTTTTAAAATCGAAGCACACCCAGGAGAAATAAATGTTAGCCGAATTGAAACATAGGTGACAACAACGTAATACAGAGGAGCAGGCGAAGTCCGAAGAGCATCACCAAATGATCGTGCGAGCGTCGACTGCGTGAAGAGCAGGAGCTAAATTCCTGAAGAATCGCTTCGTGAAGACGGAAATAACGCGATGCAATGCACAGATATCTCTATCGCAGATTGTTAAACTGAATATGTATATGTCCTCTTTAGTAAAATTAAGAATAATGAATTTCCATTAAAATAAATGAAACATTAAAATTTGACTTTTATTTAAATAAACAAAAAAAAGACATATTTTTAATCCACTACGATAAAGTAAAACTTTTTTAATAACTATGTCGAAGTTAAAAAAAATACATCAAAGTGAAATTTTTAAACGTAGTTAGAAATGACACGTATTTACGACGTTACGTTGTCGGAGGATTTTCATTCACGCCATAGTTAAAAACGTAGTTGGAAATAACTATGTTTTGCTCTCGGTGTACAAAAATCAAAAAAGCGGTGAGTTCCAAGGGAGAGTTCCAAGGGAGACAAAATTTGATGGACTTTATATTTTTTTATTTAAAAAACTTCTGTATTTTAATTTTAAAATAAATATACTCAATGCTTAATATTTTTATATTAATTAAATTAATTAAAATTTAAATATCTATTAAAATAAAAAAATTAAAATTTTGAACAAAAAAATGAATTCCTAAAATGATCATTAAAATTTAGTAGGTTAAACTACAATAAGACATTCCTATCAACGAACACCTGAGAGAATCGATTGGGGTAAGCCAAATTTTAAATATACTTGAGGCAATCTTATCCATTCTTTACGAATAAACCTGATCTAAATCCTATTTAAAATAACCCGAGTGGAAATTGGTTAAGGTTAGCCTTATTTCTCATCCGTCCCTGCTCAGAACACGATAAGGCATCCTAGCAAAGGCCACCTGAAATGATAATGATCAGGGTCGACTATGGTAATTCTAATTTCAAATTCACGTAAGGCAACCTGATCCAACCTTTATAAGAAATGCTGATCTTAAGTCAACTTTATGAAACCTGATGTGATACTTATGCAAAAAAAATCTGATTAGATATCGTATAACATAATCGTAATATAACATAATCGAGATGTTATTAAAAAAAACCCTTTATAATAAAATTGGGTAACAAAATTATTCTAATAAAATAAAATATTCTAATAAATGATGCAAAATAAATACAAATTCTCAACATTTTTAAAGAATTGAAATATTTCCTTTAGACTCAAAACGTTGACTTTTTGTTCTTGCAAAAGTTATTGAGGTATCTTTGTTCGCAAAACTATTTTTGTTTGAAAGACCTCAAATTTGCAGTTTAAGAAGAATTTAAATATACATATATTGTATAAGATTACGATAAGGGTAAGATCAGGAAGCCTGATCAGACAACCTGATCAAGATAGCGACTTCGAATAGCCTCACGTTTTGAATCAGGCACTGATGAAAACCCATGATAATTGCCTGATTTGAAATCAGGCTGTCTGATAAGACAATGATCGCATCCAGAGCAAAATTTCCACTCGGGAAGCTGATATTACACATATGAAGAAACATGACTGTAAATCATAAAACCAATTAAAAAAAAACAATATAATTCAAATTATCTCTCATACAATTTTGTGTATTTAAAAAACATTTTTTTTTCTTTAAAATTACTAGAGAAAATCAGGAAAAAGGAGTTTCAAAGAAATTTAAATATGCATTCAATGAAATAAGATTATGATTAGGATGATTGCCTTTTTTTAAAGTTATAAAATATGTTATCAACATGAAATAAATTGCCACACGGGTGCATTAAAATAATAAATAGATGAGAATGGCATTAAAAACTCACCAAAACTGCATTTGTAATAAGATAAAAAATAACTATTGTCCTTAGTTTTTCGTTTTGTTTATTCACTATTTATGTAACACATTTTTTCATAATTGCATTTGAATCACTTTTTCTTCCAATTGATTCAGATTTTCTTCTTGGCAAAAAAAAAAACTCACAACACATTGAAAATTACACAATTCATTTTTTTGCACTGCGAGCGGCCATTTTGCAAATGCTAAATTTTCACATTAAACACTAGAACACTTTGTAACACTTTTAATAGCTGCATAAATAACTTATTTTGCACATTGTTTGACTCTTAAAATGTGCAAAATGATTGAAATTAACTTATTAGACAATTTTATTATCAATTAAACGCGCACGCGACTTTTTTCTACGACGTTTTATTACAATTTTTGTTTTTTTTTTCATTTAAGCAACAAAGAACCATGCGCGAAGAGGACAAAGAAATCACTGAAGTTTGCACCTGCACTTTGATGAGTAATAGTTGTTGTTGTTTTTTTTTTTGTGTTAAAGAGCGGAAGCGCTTTTGAGCGCCTAATGAGTTAATGAGAGACAGTTTTTGAATTATTTGCATTAGAGTTTATAGGCGTTTAAAGAAAAAGTAGTTATTTAAACTGTTTAATTTAATTTGAAATTATGAAATACATTACTTAGCACAATTATTAATTTTTAAATATTTATTTTAAATTTCAATTTTATGAAATGTAATTCACTTTTAATCAGAGTTTGAAACTTTAACTGAACACAATATCCGTTCTAAATTGTGTTTTTTTAATACTAAATTAGGTATGTCCAAAATACATTGATGTTTTAAAATTATTCGACATTTTTCTTCGATATATCGATGTTTTCCGATGCAATATAAGCCTCAGAATATATTCGATACATCGATGTATTTTTTCGATATATCGAATCACTTTGAAATTCATATTTGCGAATCGAAAGTAGCTAAATTTAATTAAATTTGATTATTTGTGGAAATATATTTAAAATTAAATATTTTAAATTACCATTTGCTTCATACATAGTTTTCGTGTTTTTCTCAAAATGACATAACATGAACTTAGACATTTTTGATTACCAACGGTTTAATTATTTTGTATAATAAGAAAAAGTTTCAAGTAAAACACATTTTTTTAACCTAATATATATTTTGTATATTTGGGCAACCCTACCAAAGGCCACCTGAAATGATAAGGATCAGGGTCGACTGGGGTAATCCTCATTTCAAATCCACGCAAGACAACCTGATCCTACCTTCATAAAAAATACTGATCTACCTTATGAAATCTGATGTAACACTTGTAACAGGTTCAAGCCTGGACTGGGGCTAATAACATCTTTCATAGAAAATATTTTCAATGCGACGCTACCTCTCGGCAGTAAATGGCAAACCTACAAGAGAAACATTGCCTATGAAAAGCTCTCACCCGCCGTTCAAATTCGGCATTAAACTGTAGGTCCCACCAATTTGAGTACAAATATAACACGCACAGCTCAAATGGTGGAGAGGAGCTCGGCCGAAGTCTATATAGGACTGTAGTGCCAAACTATTAATTTTATTAATAAATTTTAAACTCAAAAGCCAAAGAAATACAAATTCTCAACATTTTTAAAAAATTGAGATATCTCATTAAGACTCAAATTTGGTAAAGATGTTTAAGAAGAATTTAAATATTGTATAAGGCCCGGATAAGGGTAAGATCAGGAAGCTTGATCAGGATATCAACTTCGAATAGCGTCACGTTTTGAATCAGGCACTAATAAAAAGCCCTGCTTATTGTCCTGATTTGAAATCAGGCTGCCTGATAATTCAATAATTGCATCCTGAACAAAATGTCCACTCGGGCAGTAATGCAGAAATGAGAAATAAACATATATCCAACACCAATAGTTAAATTTCGATTCGGTTTATACCGGTTTTAAAACGATTTTTAAAATAGTATGAAACATTAACAGAACAATATATTTATCTATTTTTATTTAGTAATTGGATTGTAGTTTCTGGTGTAGATATTGAAATTAAAAATATTCAAAAAAACAAAGATTAATAAAGAAATCGAAATTATAAAGAAATCGAAATTAAAAACTCCCTGTTTTAAACATTTTCGAGATATCTCTTCAAAATTCTACAATATTGAATAAACTGCTATAGAAAAAAATCACAAATTGTATTGGTTTCTGTTTTATAACTCTTTAAAAATGATCTTGGTATGAAAAATACAGAGAAACACAACACCTTTTTCATAATTTTGAATATATTGCTTTGTGATTTATAACTCTTCGATTTGTCGAAAATATGCCTTTCGTTCTTGGGACCTTTTCGGTGTTGGACCTTTTCGATCTTGTCACCTTAGTCCTCCAAATTGTCACTAATTGGAATCCTAATATGAATATATATATATCTGTTGAGATTATCGAAAGAAATTCAATTTCAAGTTTTAGAAATGTCCAGAAATGTAAATAAGCAAAAATATATTTTATAACAAATGCGCATTTTTTCTCATTACAGCATCAAACCACAATTTGAGAATTTCGAAATCTCCAAGAAAAGCTACCATGGCGGACACGGTGGCTACGAAGAGATGGAGGGCGGCGAAACTATCGGCGATGGACCCGGTGGCGGACGCGTATACGATGACGATAGACCCGATTCACCAGCTTCATTCGAGGAGATCGAACGACCGCCACTGCGTAAAATCGACAAATACTTCAAAGCCGAGTGTCCTTGCATGCCGGCGCGTTACACAATCGCCACGATGGCCTGTGTCGGATTCATGATAGCCTTTGGCATGCGTTGCAATATGTCGGCGGCCAAACTGAAAGGCGAACACAATGGGGTGAGTGCTAAAAACTCAAAGTAGATGAAGGTTTTTTTTTTTAAATCGGATTAGTATTATTAACGATATGTATAACGTAACGCAGGCGGTATTGAAATTTAGCTAAATACTTGATGTTGTTGTTGTTGCTGTGGGGAGTACTTTGGCAATGTAACTGTCAATTAATTTGTGACAGTTACATGTTGAAGTCATGATGCTGTGAGCGTCATTATTATAGCAAAACTTTTAAGTCACGTACTTCAGTGAGATGCAGTCATTGTTTGGTATTTTATATATGGTTACCATACGGACTCATTCCACTATTTTATACCCCACTTTCACTGTTTTATTCACCACTTCTTCGCACATCAGCGCCTTTCATGAAATGAACAAATGAATCATATTTTTGCTATTCGTTCTCATTCCATATGCATCATGTTCTTGCTTTCGTTTTACAAAATATTAAAAGTTTTTTTTTTCATTCATGGTATGGTTCTCGTCGCCAGTGGAATCCATCTCTCCAACTCGTATGTAATTCCGTCACGCTCGTTAATAATGCCTTGAGGGCTTTTTTTGCTTTTTAGCTTTTAGGCGTCGACAAAACAGGATGTTTGGCAGCAGCTTCCTGTTATGTTTTCCCGACGTCCCACTTGCTTTTGTGCGGCTCCATTTAAATTGTGGAAGTCGGCAAAGTATGGGGGGCCAAACAGTTGTATAGCAGCTAGGCAAAATTTATAATGCGTACTCGATATCATTCATTATTGTCGTCGAAATGGAGTTTGTTAGGGATTAAAAATAATTAGTCTAATGTTATACAATGCTATTCTTCTTACGCAATATTTTGAATATTGTAACTATTTTTAATGCAAAACTTGGGAGTTTTGAAATATACAAAAATGTGCATATTATTTTCGTTTTTACATTTTAATAACGTATATCTAGGAAACCACTAAAACTACTGGAAAAATCTTTATGTAGTATTAATTAGTAATGTTTCTAAAACTTATTTCCAAAAGCAGAAACTTTCATTTTCATTATAGTGACTACCATGTACAGAAACTATGTTTTTTAAGATTTCTTGATTACATAGCACAACAAAAAAAAAATATCCGCGATTTAAGTATGATTTTCCGATGGACGTCAAGATTCTAATCACTACCACATACTCAGTTTTTTCAGATTGCCTCAAGTTTTTGAATTATTAAATAAAACAAATATATGGTAATTCTCGTGTTGTCCTACATATTTTGGTCTATAACTTTTTACAGATTTGAGTTTTCGATCACATTTCTCTTGCATTCCATTGAAAATACTTCAGGTAATGAAATGAAATCAACCACATGAAATTTGGCTTGATCTGACCAAAGTTATGACAAAATATGAATTTTAAGCTGTACCTATTATTTGTTGCATAACATCTATGATTTTCATAAATAAATAAAAATACATATCTTATATGAGACTTGATCTATAATTCTATACTTTCTCTTACTTTGTTTTTGCAAATCACATTTTAGGTTCTCAGTTTAAAGTGAAATTCACAAATTCGATTGAAAAATGTACCTATTTTTGTTCGATATGAACAAAAGCAGGAAATATTTTATAAGTTGTAGAAAATTGTAGGAAACTGAGGGAAACATATGGAAAGTAATACATTTATGAAGAGCTTAATTCTACTGGTTTATGGTTTGGTTGAAATTTCAATGAATAATTGATGGACAAAAAAAATATATTGATTAAAAGAGGACCACAAAAGGAAATTTAAATCAAAAATCGTAAGCGTGAATTTGTATTTAATCTGAAGACTTAAAGAGTTATTTTCAAAAACAAAGTAAGAGAAATCATAGAATAATAGATCTTATTTCACATACAATATATAATTTTATTGAATTATGAAAACTTAATATGTTATGCAATAAATAATAGGTACATCTTAAAATAAATATTTTTTGTGTTTGACTGGTCATTACTTCGGTCAGATTAATCCGAATTAATCCGATTACGAAAATATTTCTAAATATTAGCTGAAGTATTCTCAGAGGAATATAAAAGAAATTGAATCGATTACTCAAATCTATAAAAGGTTAAAGTCCAAAATATCTATAAAAATACTAAAATGTATTGAAATGTAATGAAAAATACGTGTATTTGTATTACGTCATAACTAAAAAAAACTTGAGGCACTGATCTGAAAAAACTGAGTATGAGGTAGTGATTAGAATCTCAAAAACCCATCGGAAAATCATACTAAATTCGTGGAAAATTAAAAAAGGTTTCCATTTGTTGTCTAGAGTTATTTTGAAAACAAAATTTAAATGTTAAAAAGGAAAAATCCATTAAAAAAAAAAAGAAAACTATAACTGTTGATCATTGCATTTTTACTATGTGCACAAAATTCAAATATATATTCCAAATAAATCCTTCTTTTCATTGACAGGAAGTGACAGACATTTCCTTCCGGTTTCAGTTTCTTAGAATTTTTGGGATATATTAAACACTACTGTTTCGTCTTTTGCACAACAATGCCGCATAATTTATGAATGATTATTATTTTTCTATATCGTAGACCGTCTTTATGAACTGGACGATAGCCGTCGAGAGTCATGTGGATTCGTCATTCTTCTGGGGCTACTTGATAACACAAATACCGGGCGGTTTCATAGCCTCGAAATTTCCTGCCAATAAAATCTTCGGACTGTCCATTGTCAGCTCAGCGACGCTGCATCTTTTTGTGCCATTCGCCATGACCCTGATGCACGGACATGTGGTCATAGGAGTGCGTGTGCTACAAGGATTATTCGAGGTAAGTTGGTTTAGAGGGTGGGACATATTCAAATAAAAATCATATACAAATGAAATCAAATACATTGTAAATCTTTGTAAAATTAATGAATCAATGCAAAATGCGCAAAATTCGATTTGGATTTAGTTTTCGTTTTCATTTTGAATGCAAACGATTCAAGGATTCAATCATGCAAGCAGATCAAAGTCACTTGAGTTTGTTTGAAAAATTACATCATGCGTGTCATTTTCTTATTTTTCATAGATTTTTTTTTTATAAAGACCTTGTGCTGGCAGGGTTGCTTATGACCTAATCCTGCACATAGTCTATATATCCTACTTGTCGCTGTGTGATATGAGTATCTTTTATACTGAAATGAAAACATGATGTAATCTCTGCCAAATGGGGTTTTGTTTGTTACAACTTTTTTGTGTTTCGCATGATTGACACAAAGTTTGCCGAATTTTCTTATTTTAATATTTTTGCCCCCTTCATCTTTATACTGCTATTTATGATTTTTATCCTATTTTATGCTTAAATATTAGTTTATTATTCGGTCTGTTTTGTTTTCATTTACTTTGTTGTTAGCCACTTATATGGTATTTATATTTTTGTTGCCTTTTCTCCCATTCATAGGGTGTCACATATCCTGCCTGTCATGGTATCTGGCGTTTTTGGGCACCACCCATGGAGCGTTCTCGTCTGGCCACCTTAGCCTTTAGCGGCTCATATGCGGGTGTGGTCGTGGGACTGCCGCTCTCCGGTTTGCTGGCGCAAAATATTGGCTACCAGGCGCCCTTCTATGCATATGGTGTCTTTGGTATTGTATGGTAAGTGCTAAGAATCAATTTAGGGTCTTTTTGGAATCGATTTTTGACTATTTTAAGGATCCATTGTGAATTAAGCTGGGTTTATAAGATCACTATGGACCGAGTCGGGTCTATGGGTGACTTTAGTCGACACGTCTAACCTATAAGACCAGTCACTCATTTATAACTAATATTTTCTATAATATTCGACTTTTGGATTAATAGGTTTGAGCTCAACAGACTTTAAGACCCTTTTGACTTAAGATATCCATTGGTTTTGCTTCTTTTGTCTATAGTTCGGTTTTTTTGTGTTATTAGATCCGTTGGAATAAGGGGAACCGTTTGTTTAAATTACATTTTGTTTTATGAGACTTTCAAAACCTTCCTTAAACATAGGTTAATTTGTCTTTAAAATCATTTTATCTTTAAGACTCTAAATTTAACGTTTTCCCATTCTCATTAGGTATTTATTCTGGTTATGGCTCTGTTTCGAGAATCCACGCAAACATCCGGCCATCAGTATTCCCGAGCTAAAGTACATTGAAAAATCACTCGGTGAAACCTCTACCGCACCGACAATGCCCTCTCTCAGTACAACACCCTGGCGCGAAATGATGCGTTCTATGCCTGTCTACGCTATAATCGTAGCGAATTTTTGTCGTTCGTGGAATTTCTATCTGTTGGTATTGTTTCAGTCATCGTTTCTCAAGCACAAGTTCGGCTTTCAGGTGGAGGAGGCCGGTTTTATTGGTTCACTACCCCATTTGATAATGACGACAATCGTGCCGTTTGGCGGCATGTTGGCCGATCATCTGCGTAAAAATGGCATTATGTCAACGACAAATGTACGTAAGCTCTTCAATTGTGGTGGTTTCGGCATGGAGGGACTTTTCTTTTTGTTCGTAGCGCATTCGGATACTTCGGTGAGTATTATGTTCGGTTTTATTATAGGGGTATAGGGTTAAATCAGGTAATATCTGCGATGAGCTTAAAATTATGTTTTTTGTATTATATTATTTAGCATTGTTAATGAGACATTATATTTCTCAGACTGGCGCCATGTTTGCACTCACCTGTGGTGTTGCCTTTAGTGGTTTTGCCATTTCTGGCTATAATGTAAATCATCTGGATATTGCACCACGTTATGCGAGTATATTGATGGGTCTCTCGAATGGTATTGGCACCTTGGCGGGTATTATTGTGCCCTATGCGCTGGATGGACTCATAGAAAAAGATGTAAGTGTATGGAAATGTTTAAGATAGCGAGATAAGATGGCATTATTACCCTTTTTTTATTATTTA
The DNA here is from genome assembly GCA_951804985.1 of Dryomyza anilis. Lineage (NCBI taxonomy): Eukaryota > Metazoa > Arthropoda > Insecta > Diptera > Dryomyzidae > Dryomyza > Dryomyza anilis. Next base: position 31,219,843 of record OX638131.1, read on the forward strand.
AAACCATTATCATATTTTAACATATATCCCTGCTATCATCGTCCGACTCCACATTCATATGACTAATTACAAAATTGTCATGAATTTTCTTCGATTAATCGCAGTAATTTAGTTAAAGATTGAGAAATAAAATCGTTATATTGAATCAGTTCCGAATATTGGAATATTCAGGATTTCAACTGCTTTTTTGCTTCTAAGAAATGAATAGACCTACACAAAAAAGAGGAACACGAATTAATATCAACAACATTGAAAGCAAAACCGATGCGTTACTCAAATGCATTCGTTCTACCGATCTTCGGTACCACTCGTCATTCTTGCAACAAAGTTTGTTCTAAAAATAGATCAAACAAAACTGCAACTAAGACGAGTGATGGTTGTGTAGTTCAGTAGCCGAGCACATAGCGTCTTTGACTACCAACTCCCGACGCTTCTGAAGGCATGTTTTCAAGCCCCAACTACACCGAATTCGTATATTCGAAATATTTGTTGTTATCAATACGTAATCACACAAAGATCACTTATGAGGATACTTGACTGTATCCGAAACGGTCTGTATGCTCATTGCCTGTGTTGTGTTTTCAATTTGTTGTTGTTTCTTCAAAAACTTTCAATCGAAAAGGCATTTTGTTGAAATGTCATCAAATTTGACTTTATGGAAATTGTAAGTGCGATTGATCTACAATTCGAGATCTAATCAAAATGAAAATATCCGAAGATTTTTATGGAAAAAGTTTCATCAAATCAGTCGACAGATATCAAACCATGTTATGTCAAAACAAGAATTATTCAAATTATTATAGTTTAAAACTCTAGAATATAGAACGATATCTTTAAAAAATTGATTTCAGACTCAATCGATCGATCGAATTTTAATTTTAAAGGCAACTTCGAGTCGAGGAATAACTGAACATTTTCAAAAATAGTTCAAGGCAACTTCGACTCGTGTAATTACTGGACATTTTCTAGATCGTAAAGGTATCGATTTGATTTTTTTTTTTATTTTACAAATAAACCAACGCCCAGAGGATGCAACGTATTCATGCAATGTTACGTGTTAATCGTACAAAATAATTATAGGTTAAATGAAGTAATGTCGGTGGAACTTTGTTTTAAATTTGCCAATATCAAAAATATGAGAAAAACAGACGCAGGAAGAGTGTTACCACAAACCTATCATGCGACTAAAGAACGAATTCTCTCGAACTCTTACCATTGCACTACCTATAATACAGGCTTACCCTAGTAGAAATTTTGGTAGGGCCATGGTCATGAAGTGATCATGTCCTTGTAACGCAGTGTATTGGGATCGGGATGTCCATGTAACGCAGTGTATTGACCTCAGGCCATGATCATGTACTGATCGGGCAAATCACCATTTTAATATTTACCCGACAATTGCCTTGTCTGAGCCCGAGCATAATAGGGTTTCTCTCATTAAACTCGATCATTGCCTGATACTAATTTCATTATGAGGAACAAATAATGTAGCTATGATCGGGAACATTGACTGTTTAGATAATGTAAACCCTGCTATGGTAAGCATGATAAGGGCATGCAAAGGCAATGATCATATTTTCTCTAATAGGGCTTACCCAACGAAAACCCGATCATTTCCCGATGGCGCATCGGGCCAATTTCTACTAGGGTACAGCGTCGTTGGCTCAAGGTGAGTGCGTTGGACTGTGAGCCGAAAGATCCCTAGACAGGGGCAAACAACATCTTTTCATGGAAAACATTTTTCTATACCGCGCTACCTCTCGGCAGTAAATGGTAAACCTACGAGAGTAAAACATTGCCTATGAAAAGCTCTCACCCGCCGTTCGGATTCGGCATTAAACTGTACAAGTATAATACGCCCAGCTATTATTATTACACAAACTATTATTATTATTACACACTCTATGGTTTATAGGTACTCAAGAGAACCAATAGATAAATTCGGTCCAGGAACTCCAAAGAATTCCCCTTCCAAATGTGCCAATTTCATTCCATCGTAGGCCGAATATAGGTTGTATAAACAGTGCGTAAATCAGCAACAGTAAAGTACATAGGCACTTTGCCACTTCTTTCGACACATTTTAAATATATGATCGTTCCAATGAGCCCACATTGAATTGATATGCCCAGAACGTCAATAGCACTTGAAGAGAATCCATTTATTTGTGAAATAGCAGAGAATATTGGATCTTGCTCCCATTAAAATCAACTCTATTTGCAAGACCCCACGATTTTCTTTTAATATCATTGTCAGGTGTGTCTTTGATAATGTGTCTTTTACCCTGATTCTCCAAAGAAATTGGGAACTCGTTAAAGAAATATGAATTACAAATGTGACTATCATCTGCAAATGAATGGATTGGGCACTGGGTCAAGGACAAAAGGTCATGGATAAAACAGAAATAGGACGGTACATCGCGGTACTACTGAATTGATCGAATATTGTTCTAAAATAATAGCATCCAACGCAACTTGTATGGAACGGCTGTGGAAAAAAGACACTCCTAAGACACTCTTTCAAAGACCTAAGACATATCTAGAGCTATAACCTTTATCCATGACAAAATTTTTGGCAGGCTCAGGCAGTTTTGAAACATTTTATTATAGATATCAAGCAGGCAAAGGTGGATTTTATATCAAAAGCTGCATATTTATTCAATACCGGGAATTTTCTTTAAAAACTTCTCAAAAATTGATAACCTGTGTGTGGGACAAATATTCCAGAAACACCCCATAAATTTTGTCCCGGACACTTTCCCCGAAAAGATGAATACAATTACTCCACTTTTCGGTGAGGATCACCATTAAGTCACCCGTGAATAATGTTCTACTCAAACCATATTGCAAACCGGTCACAGAGTAATTTCTAGATAATTCACAACGTTGATTTTTATTAAGTCTTCCATAATTTGGAATACAGTGAAGATTATTTTGAAACCAATTATAAAATTTTATAGATATAGATTTTATAGAAAATATAAAATATGGTTAGATCTTTTTTGGAATTTAAGAATGACATTTAAGAGTTTCATATAGTTAAATTAATTCAAACCTTTCCGATTACTTTTAGCCCCATGGCTGCTGGACGACCGTCTTCACACTGGCCGCCTGTGTTCACTTGATTGGCTGCACTTTTTACGGTATCTTTGCATCCGGTGAATTGCAACCGTGGGCGGAGCCACCCAACGAGGAGAAACAGGTTTGGGCACCACCTGCCGGTGCCATAACCAACGATGATCCCAGCCAGGGCGCCATTGGAGGCGGTAGCTATTTCAAGGAAACATCCTTTGTAAGTAATGGTTGGGTATTTGTGAATAAAAAAAATAAAATAATTGTATTTTTGTACCTATACATTACTATTGAACATGCAATATTAATGTATTTTTCAAACAAAAGATAATTATGACAATGTTTTAACATTTAAAAGCATTTTGTAACAACCATTAAATCTACGACAATTATTACAACAATATAAACGCTGTAGAAACTTTGACATTAAATATAAAACCTTTTGGGTTTTTTCTTTTTTTTTTTTGTTTCTTAATGCTTTTTCATTCAACAGGGCGAACCACCACAATACACCGAACAAAGCCAAATGCAACAACCGAATGCCATCAATTATGGGGCGACAGGACACGTGGCCAACAATCCTTTCGCGCTGTCGTCAGCAGCGGTGACAACAATAGTCGAGGAAAGTGTACAACCGGAAAATATGACTGAGGCCTATGGCTATGATTACCAGCAACAACAACAACCAGCACAAACACTACAACAACAAGAGTCGTATACGACACCATACCAACAACAATAAGCAAACGAAAAACACTAAAAACACTGACAACTAAATCAAAAAAAAACATCATAAAAATCACGTGATTTAAATATAATTATTAGCTAATTTATGCGATTGCTGTAATAGATAAACGATTATAACAAACAAACATATGGTTACTACACACACAATACAAAATATCACAAACTCATAACATAGTCACAAGTAACAGGAAACACTATCATTTTAAACTTGCAACCATCACAGAGAAGAGAATATTTTATTTACTTGAAGTTGTTTCAATTTTATTAATTTTTTAAGAATATCAAAGTGTTGCCGTTGCATATAATTCAGAGTACTATATTGGAAACAAGTAAGAGAAAGTATATATTGATTGTTGATTAAATATCTAATGATATAGTCTAAGCGTAACTTAAATTTAGTATAGTTAAATTTTTTTTATTATGTCTCTATATTATTCTTTATACTACCCAACAAATCAAAACAATAGTATATTTTTAGTTATTGGACAGTTCGAGAGTGTAAATTTATGTTTGGTATTTTCTATAGTATTTCTAAAAGATTTAGTTATAGAATTTTCTGGAAAAATCTCTATCATCGTATTTAATTTTGTTGACCCAACATTTTGTGTGTTTGTTATAGAAATTATGTTTCAAAAACATGCTACATGATACAAACATGTTTGCTACATGCTATTTGCATCTCATTCGCACTCATGTGTTTTAATGTGCTGATCTTCCATCTCTTTCTCGCACATTTTCTCAGTGCGCTCAATGATCTTTCGTCTCTTTCTAACTCAGAGCTTAGTGCGTTGAATTGTCTTGCGTCTCAGTTATTATTGTTGATTGCTTGCACTATGGGGCAAATTACATATTTTCGTAACAATACATTGCTCTGTTCAGTACCTAAAAACATTCGAAGTATTTACAGACTCTTAACTAAAATGTAATTTTAAGTGCACATAAAAGAGCCCAAAAAGATAACAAAAAGATTCCGAAACCTTGGTAGAAAGTACGGTTCTGTTAGCCAAATATCTTCATATTTCTGAGCCTTTTGTTACCGCTAAAACATTAATATTTTTAAGACTTTTCAGAGTATTTTAAACCTGAAACAGAAACCACTGTTTTATGAGCCCAAAATGAACCTTTAATGAACCTTTTATTACTTTTAAAACATTCATATTTTTGAGACTTTTTAGAATAAGTATTTTAATTATGACTGCGATCGCCACAAATTAGAATAAATTTTTCTTTATACATATTAAATAAAATTCATTCGTAGACTTTAATGTTCCCGGTTCACAAGTCATAATCCACCGATCAAGCTAATTTTCAATATCAGACAGTATAAATATATAAGTAATCTAATTTCGAAGTTTTATTGATCTAGCTTTTCTAGTTCTCTTGTCATTATGATTTGAACAATAAACCGACGGACATCGCAAGAATACATCGTCACCTATCATACCAAAGGGGCGAATATGTAATTTTGAACATTTGTGTTTTTTTTACATTTTTGAATGTAGTTTTTCCTCTAGTATACTGTGCCAAAATGGTGTGTGATTTTGTTGGATATTTCACAAAAAATAAACCAAAAGGGCAAATTCGAAAAATTTAAAATTTTGTCATGGCAAAAGGGTGAATTTTTTGGTTTTTTGGCATAACTTTTTATTGGTATAAGATAAAATACTGAAGTAGAGGCATTAATTGTTTGTTTTTAAAGCACCTATCGATTGGTATCATTATAAATAATGAATGCGAATCGATTAGTGCTTAAAAACAAACAATCAATACCTTTACAAGATAAAATAGTGATGTAAAGGCTTTCAGTATTTGTTTTTAAAGCACATATCGATTAACATCATTATTTAAAAAAAAAAATTGCCAAACATTTTTCTTGCAAATAAAAAATGGAATATTAATGTTTGGCAAATTATTTTTAAGTAATGATGCCAATCGATAGGTGCTTTGAAAACAAACAATTAATACCTTTTTACCACTATTTTATCTTGTATAAATAAAGAGTTATTGCCAAAAAACGAAAAGATTTGCCCTTTTGGCATGACACGATTTTCAATTTTTCGAATTCGCCCTTTTGTTTTTGTCTTTTGCGGCTAGAAATATCCAACAAAAGCACACACCATTTTGGCACAGTACACAGGCACATTACATTCAAAAATGTAAAAAAAAAAACGAAAATATCAAAAATTACACATTCCCTCCTTTGACATGATAGTGACTTTCCATACCGGATACGTCTGCTTTTGGGTATTACAAGCGGTGGACCAAACTGAATATGCCCTTTCACTCTTAGTGTAGGGTCTAAAAATATGAAATTGTTCTGACAGTCTATTCTAATAACAGTTTCTCTAATTCTAACGCAATTTAAACTATCATAAAAATTTGTTGGGTATGTTTTTAATTTTTATGTTTCCACTAATTAATTTATCAAATATTTAAATTATTTACATAAAATCTTTAAAATAGCAAATCAATAGAATACTTTTTTTAGTTTTTAAAAATATTTTGAATTTTTATTTTTAGACAATTTAAATTTTAATAATAAACAATAATTGCACACACACACCAAGTACAACCAATACAGATATAAACTATAATTGTAGCAAAATACAAAAAATTTTCAACTCAAAAATATATCACAAAACTCATGAGAGCTACTATTACATGCTATATATAACACTGCTTAAGCAATTATTATATAGTAAATAGCTAGTTATTTATATATATATATTTAAAACAAAAACAAAAAAAAATCAAGAAATCGCAACAACAAACAAATCATTTAAACATTAACTAATCATAAACATTAAATCATCTACATAATATAAAACATTATAAAATATCATGAACATATTTAAAAAAAAATCATAAATACTTAAATAACTTTAACATAATAAAAATACAAAAATTAAAATTAACTAATAAATAAAAAAAAAACTAAAATTAAAAAAAAAAAATATTTTGTTAAATTAAATAAATATTTGAAAAATCCCACAACATATTCATGATATCATCAACAATGTACCTTTCTTCATACAAAAATTGAATACTTATAACAAAAAAAAATTGAAATGTTGTTTGCATATTTTACAATTTCTATTTAAATATGTGTTTATATAATTGTTGATTATTACCAAAATAACAAAATATATTAAATTTTAATATTATAGTTATTAAAAAAATACATAATTCATAGTAAAAAATAAAATGCATGCAACTGTTCAAATTAAGCACTGTATAAAGTTTATTTCCATTAAAAAATATAATATAAATATTTAAATTATAATATTTAATAAAATATTTATAATTAAAATAACTTAAATGGTTATTACAATTTAAATTAAATAACTAAATTAACATAACTAAAAAAAAATATCGTATAGAAAATTTGAAAATATTGTATATTAATATAATAACATTATTATAAAACTGTAGAATTTGTTCAGTTTTCTTTGTTTTTCTTTTGATTTTTTAAATTTTGTTTTATTGCTTATGATTTCTATACATGTGAACATATTCAAGATAAGTTCAAAAATGACTAAAATCTAATATATTTTTTATTAAAAAAATTCCAAATAATGCATAGAATTCCAGATAATCTGAAGAAACGGTCATTTGTTTATCGTAATAATCGTAAACGCTTAAAAAATATTAACACTGCTGGAAACACATATATGCTTAAAAGTAAATATTGTTATATTTGAAAAAAATATCAAACATATAATAAAAATTCATATAAATTAGTTCGAATTCAAGTAAATATTAAAGCATATTTATTGGAAACACCTGAAACATTTTATTAAAAAGAGCCAGAATTCCAACAATAAATATTTACAGTTTTCCCAAACATAAATGTGTTTTCTGCATCGTTCTTATTTACGCGGTGTGTTAAATAATTGCAGCAAAGTAATTGAGAGCAAGTAACATGATGGGCTCAAAAATATTGCTATCTCATAGCTTTCGCTCGTTGGATTTACAGATCACTGTGATGATACATCAATTGATACACACGATACATCAATTACAATTAATTACATGGATCATTGTATTCTTAACTAATACTATTGTACACTCGCATAAAAAACTTGCTAACAAAATTTCAATATGCAGTAAATACAAATAAATTTGCAACAAAAGTGTTAGTAATTTGTAAACATCACATATTTTGTATTATTTGTGAGATGGTTCCTATAAACAACACGAAAAATATTATATTTGTGGTAATTTCACTGCAAATACTAGAGGAATAGGTGGCCTTGCTGCAAACATTCACATATTTCATACATATTAATGATAATGCAGCAAAACTATTTATATATTCTAAATAACATAAAAACTGTAAAATATTTGAACCGAATAATTTGCAACTATAATGATGTTTAAGGCTATAACACTTTCCAACCATCTTTGGTTTTCCAACCATCTTACACCCAGAAAAAAATACTATATAAATAATAGATTTTTACTATTAAAAATAGTCAATAGGATAAATTATTATTTTAATCGGAAAATACCATTAAATACTAGAAAATACTATAACATTGCCATTGAGTTTATATGAAAAGATTAATTTTTTGTATACTATTAAATCAATAATTGTCCTATTGACCTATTTTAATGGGATTTGATGGAATTTTTTTCTGGGTGTAGGTTTTCAATGTCTTTCGCTTTCTCTCTTTTATAATGACAACCGACAAATGTTGCTGCAATTATGCTATGATTTCTGCAATTATAATTTATTACCTAAAACATGTTAATACTTTGGACAACCATTCTTTCAGTATCATGCTTTAGAAAACAATCAAATTTAAGATTTAATCTTTGAAAAAGTTCACATGTTTTTTATTCGATTAATTTGTGTCTTTTTATGTAGTAACGAATTTATTTTTCAATATATTAATTAAAATGATATTATAAATAACACTATTACTAAAATACCTATTTAGTTTGTAGATACCTGACACTTCATCGATTTGTCATACGACAATACGTGATATCATTTAATACAAAATAATAAAACTACCCGAGTGGAAATTTAGTTCAATGCCTGATTGGGCTTGTCTGATTTCAAATAGGATAACGATCAGGTTTACATATCAGTGACTGATTCAAAACGTGACCTGGATAGGCTTCCCGATCAAAACCTTTTCATAACCTTATATCAATCGATGTATATTCAAATTCTTTCGAAACTTCGATTCAAAGTTTTTTTTTTACAAATTAACCAACGCTCAGGGGATGCCCCCTATGCAATGCACAACACACAGAAAAATCCTCTTTTGGCATGAGGTTGGAAGAATAAAAAGTAAGTTAAATCGAATGGTTTACAAATTTGCTGGCGGTACTGCCATATTAGCCTATACACATGAAATATTAATCTATTGTTTTAAAACGGTTCGAAATTGGTTGCAGTACAAACTACAACACTTTTTATTTTGACAATAACAACCGACTAAGCGATTGAGAGAACCGAATAAGTTGGTTGAGCAAAGAGTTGGTTGGCGCAACAAATCTCTATTATGCGTGCAGTGTTAATTGTAAGAAAGGATGATAGGGGGAAAGATGAAGTAGTGACGATGGGTATAGGTCTTGAACTTGTCAAAATCAAAAATGTCAACAAAAACAGAGGCAGGTGAGATTATTCCACAAACGTATCTGCGACTAAAGAATGAATTCTCTAGAACGAATAGGCTTTCACACAAAAAAATCCTCTTTTGGCATGAGGTTGGAAGAATAAAAAAGTTAATTGTACCAACTAACTTCATTCGGTCAAATCGAATGGTTTACAAATATTGTGGCGCAACTACGATATTAGCCTATACACTTGAAATATTAGTCTATACACACTCCAAATAGTTCTAAATCTGTACTAAATTGTTCTAAAACAGTTCGAAATTGGTTGCAGTACAAAATACAACTCTTTTCATTTTGACAATAACAACCGCTTAGTCGGTTGAGAGAATCGAATAAGTTTCTTAGGCAAAGAGTTGGTTGGCGCATCAAATATCTATTCTGTGTGTTAGATCAGGTTGCCTTAAGTGGATACGGAATTAAGATTATTCTAGTTGACTTAGTACAGATATCTTGTAGGAATCTTATCGTATTCTGATCAGGGAGCCTGAGAAAAGAGGCTCACCTTAATCACTCGGATAGTTTTCATTTTGTGACGTGAACTTCATTACGAAATTCATATCTTAGATTGGCTCATGGGACGAAATTTAATGGATAGATTTTGGAGAAATCGCCCATTGAATTTTGCTGGTAATTTTTCAAGAGATGATCTTACATTATTTCTAAAATCTTGCATTGGTGTAAATGAATCTGGATCACGAGTAAAAAATACTCAAAATTTGATATTTTTAATCTCAAATTCACATTTTATGTATTTTGAAAATCAATATCAATACTTGATGTAGGCGATTTTATGCAACTTCAAAGTTAAAGTACAGGATTAGGGTTCATCTGAATCCAGAGAAAAAATTAACTAAAAAAATAGGTTTTTTGAACTTCAAATTTGTTCATTTTTTTACTCATATTTTGGGAAACATTATTGGTATTTTTTTATATCATTATAAATGTTATATCTAGGATCTAACGCCTAACAAGCGAAAGTATATCTTTGATTTCGTTTCTATTTAGTCTCTATGAAATATTTATAAAACAGACGGCTCGAAATTAAAAAAATGACCTCGAAATTTTTCAAAGAATGTCAAAATTGGACAGAATACATCACTTTAATTTCTGGAGTCAAAAATGTGCACACAGTGTAAGTAAAGAAAGAGGAGGAAGTTAAAAAAAGGCACACCCACTCTCTTATAAATAACTTTTTTAATTTTTCATGTATGTTTCTTGAATACATTCTTTATACACAGAAAAAAATAATCAACGTAAATATAGCAACTGATATTAATTGCATTCATTAATCAATCTAGCAATGAAATTCACCAAACTAATGAAAACATTTGCTATTCTTCGATGCAGCAAATAATTTAGTCGGCGCAGTTTTATCAAATATAAATTTAGCAAATTAAATTGCTGCATTGACGTACAAATATTCATATTAGCAAACGGAATTGCTGATTTAACGAAGAATAGCAAATGTTTTCATTAAATTATTGAATTTCATTGCTATATTACGTCGATTTTTTTTTCAATGTATGGACCGTCCCTAGTAGATATTTGCCTTATTAGGGAAGCCAATAACATGATCAGTCAAGGAACTGATCGGGGTTATTCAAAATAATCCCGATTACATTGTCATACCCCGACCAGTTGCTCGACTAGCATGATCTGGTTATGATAATGTATTTCCTAGTAGGGTAATGGAAAATGTACTTGGATTACAAACATCTTGAAAATTAAATGCTATGAACTGCATTTTAAAAAAGTTTAAAAAAGATGCATTTTTCTCAATTACGCTGAAACAAATAGGTAGCTCAGTGGTTAGTGCGTTGGACTGCAAGCCGAAAGGTCCCCGGTTCAAGCCTGGACTGGGGCTAACAACATCTTTTCATAGAAACATTTTTCTATACCACGCTACCTCTCGGCAGTAAATGGCAAACTTACGAGAGTAAAACATTGCCTATGAAAAGCTCTCACCCGCCGTTCGGATTCGGCAATAAACTGTAGGTCCCACCACTTTGAGTACAAATATAACACGCACAGCTCAAAATGGTGAGAGAGCTCGGCCTAAGTTCTTTTAGAGCTGTAGTGCCAAACTATTATTATTATAATAGGTCTATTAAAAAACATTGTATTAAAGTAATGAAGTTAATTCAATTACCTTTCATTTAAATATCAAAAGTATTAAATTGGTGCACACCAAAGTGAGATATACGAAATAATGTCGAATAACTTTTTGATAAATTACCACATCCCGAAACTTTCGAAAAGCAAATAGCGCGAGTTTTGATATTGCTCGAGCAATTGAAATGCTGTAAATTATATTAGAAAAATATATTAATCAAGAAAAAGTATGTGCTTTGAACAGGTACATAAAAAAATTAAAAAATAGTAGATATTTATAATTTTCAAAACTATTTCACATGCATGGAACTTCATTTTTGAGCTATTCATTTATATTATATGTATTTATATAATATGTATTTATATAATATGTATTTATATAATATGTATTTATATTATATGTATAACATATGTATATTATATGTATTTGATATATATATTATGTATATTATATATGTTAAAATGTATGTATATTATAAACATTAAACAAATATTATGTACTATATTTATGATTATCAATGATTTCATAAATTTATTAACTACTTATAATTATGTATGAAATAATGCAAATTTTCAAACTAAAAGAGTCAATTCTTATTCAGTAATTTGTACAGCACAGAGAATTATATAACACGCATGTCTACAAAAAAAAAAGAAATATTAATAGAAAAATAAAACAGCATGCAACTTAAAACATATAATAAATTTTAAAATATATGTATAAATTAAAAATATATATATATTAAAGTAATTCATTTTTTGGTTTAATTATTTAATTTTATAGTCCTCATCAGTTGTAGCATTTAAAACTCATAGGCTTAATAGTTAGCATTAGTTTAGTTTAATTCTATTATAAGGCCACTGCTTGTGAAAGCGACAATAATTAGTTTTAAGCAATTAGTAATACTAAAACTTACAACAAAGTTTTAGTACATAAGTTAAGCACTTTGGTTTTTAGTTTAAACCTTTAGCACTTGCATCAGTTGCGTAGCCTAAAACTAGGCAGTATTTTTTTTGTAATTTCAAAATTTAAAATTTTTTTATTCCACAATATTTAATATTAATTTACTTCAGTTTTTATTTAAATTTTATAATTTAAATTTTTTATAAAACTTAAGCACAATTAACTATAAAAACTAATAGTCTAAATATTGCACAATTTTTTATTTTGATTGCACCTGAAGATATGCAAAATTAATAATGTATATTTATTGTACATTAACAACGCACTATTCCTTTTTTTTATTGCACAATTTATTGCACAGTATAAATAAATCTGTTGAAAAAATAAAATTAAACTATAAAAATTTACTCGAAACCTATTTCATTATTTGGTTAATGTTAACTTTTACAATTTCACTATAAATAAAAAAATTCAATACAAAATTGCACAATTTAACTATAAAACTGCACATTTTTTTTAGATAAAGGCACAATTTCATTATTTATTAAAAATATTTGATTTATTTAGATTTTATTTATATTGCACAATGTTTTAATTTAATTACAAAATCATTTTAATCAATGAAATTTCATTAGAAAATGAACAATTTTGTGTTTTTATATTGCACAATTTTATTATTATTTCACATTAATTTTATTTACAAAAATTTCAATAAAAAAAACCACAATTTTCAGTTTAATTGCACAATATTATGTTTTCTTGCACAATCTATTTAGTCGAGGATATTTTAATTTTAAAATTGCACACAATTTATCAAAATCTTTTTAATTTTATTATTTATATTGCACAATATTTTTACAACATTTTTAAAATTTCAAACAACATTTCAATGCAAATTTATTTGTTGAATAATAATTTAAGGGCACAATATTATTTAATAATTGTTATGGCACAATTCATATTGTTATTTAATTGTTTTTTTTTTATTATTCTATAATTTTTAAATTGCACAATATTAATTTTACTTGCACAATCTTTTTAGTCGAGGATATTATAATTTTAAAATTGCACACAATTTATCAAAACCTTTTTAATTTTATCATTTATATTGCACAGTATTGTTATTTAGCAACTTTTGCATTTTCTGTAATTAAATTTAAAATATTCAACAATTTTCATTTACATTGCACAATAATAATAATAGTACTTTACACAATCTTTTTAAGAAGCGAAAATAAAATTTTAAAATTGCACAATTTTATTTATTTATAATGCACATTATTATTTGTTCACAATTTTTTAATTGCACAAATTTCAAATATAAAATCGCACAACTTTTTATTTATATTGTACAATTCATTTAATCATTTTTGACAAATAATTTTATTCGAATTCAAATTACATAAATTGCACAAATTTATTTATATTACACACTATTTGTTTTTCTTAAACAATCGTTTACCATTGAAATTTAAATCATCATTAAAATTTATATTGCACAATATTAATATTATTTTACAATCATAATTTTCGGATGTTCATTATAACATTAAATAATTTAATATTTATATTTTTACACAGTATTTTTAATCGCACAAATTTCCAATATAAAATTGCACATTTCCTTTATTCATATTGCACAATATTATTTTTTTTAACAATGTTTTTATTGCACAAATTGCAAATAATAAATTTCACAACGTTTTAAATAATATTGCATATTCTTATTATTAATTTAGCAAATATATTTCAATCGCACCAATTTCGAAATGAAAAGTTTGTACAATTTTATTTTTTATATTGCACAATTTTAATATTACATAATTATCATATATAAATTATTAATAATTAAATTTCACATTTATTTTTTTTTATATTGATGATAAATAAAGATGGTAAATGAAGTAATGAAAATTTTAATATATAAAATTTTTATATTGCACAATTTTATAAATTAATAATTAAAATTAAAAATCGCACATTTTTAGTATATAAAATTGAATGTTTTTTAATATTTGTTCCTATTAAATAATCATTTAGATCACACTTATTTTAATTAATATTGCACAACTTTATTTTATATTGTATTGCACAATATTTATATAATTTAACAATTATTTTAATTCATTTCATTTATCGCACTAGCGCAAAATTTAAAATTTAAATTTTATACTGCATTTTATATTGTATTGCACAATATTTATATAATTTAACAATTATTTTAATTCATTTCATTTATCGCACTAGCGCAAAATTTTAAATTTAAATTTTATACTGCATTTTATATTGTATTGCACAATATTTATATAATTTAACAATTATTTTAATTCATTTCATTTATCGCACTAGCGCAAAATTTAAAATTTAAATTTTATACTGCATTTTATATTGTATTGCACAATATTTATATAATTTAACAATTATTTTAATTCATTTCATTTATCGCACTAGCGCAAAATTTAAAATTTAAATTTTATACTGCATTTTATATTGTATTGCACAATATTTATATAATTCAACAATTATTTTAATTCATTTCATTTATCGCACTAGCGCAAAATTTAAAATTTAATTTTATACTGCAAAATATTTAAATTCTTTCATCGCAAAAAGTGTTTAAAAACGAAAATTTTACCTTTATGATATCGTCGTTGTAGAACGAAAAGACACCAAATACATTTTTAAGAAAAATTAAATTTCATGTTTGTTGATTAATATTATAAAAAGTAATTGATGTATTTTTAAAGTTTAAATATAAATTGATAGATTTGCATTTTCTTATCATGAGGTAAAAACAATTGAGATCATCGATTAAATATTGACAGATAAAAAAAAATTATTGTAATATTTGGCATTTTGAAAATGTATTTGGTGACTTTCCATTCTACAACGACGATATTTCTAACGCGCCTGTATAATTGAAAAAACTGCACAATATTTCTATAATTTCACAATTATTTTAATTCATTTCACAATTATTTGAACTTGCACAATTTTACATTTAAATTCCACAAATTTCAAATACATAAATATTACGAATAAATTAATTTATATTGCACAATATTATTATATCGCACTAGCACAAATTTAAAATTTCAAAACACTATTTTATACTGCACAATATTTGTATTCTTTTAATCGCACAAATGTTTAAAAATGAAAATATTTATATTGCACGTGTATAATTGAAAAAACAGTATAATTGAAATATTTTATTATCACATAATTCATTAATTATCATATAGTTGGACATTTTATAACGCAATTATGGCACAATATCTTACACACTACCTAGCACTATTCTTCGAAAATAACTTGCACTATTTATTACTGTATATTTTAAACATATTATGTCAATTCTTGCACAATAACTTGCACAATAACTTGTACAATAACTTGCACAATAACTTGCACAATAACTTGCACAATAACTTGCACAATAACTTGCACAATAACTTGCACAATAACTTGCACAATAACTTGTACAATATCTTGCACCACACCGGCACAATATTTTGCACAATATCATTTATTGAAATAAATTATAAAATATTTTTAAGCAATGTTACTAACAATATATTATTGCACATACATATTCATATTTGCACAATTTTTGAAAATATTTATATTCTAATTGCACCATATTTTTATTTATTTATTATTATATCGTATATATTTTATATTACCTAAATTTATATATACATTATTATTTTTAATTTATGATGTATTTTAAATGAACTATATTTGTTTAATGCCAAATTATTTGCACCCATATACAATTTTATTTAAACTGCACAATATATTTCAATACTCAACATGTTTTTTATAATATAATAATATAAAATTTAATGTATATGTTGAATAATAATTTAATTCAATAATATATTCAGTGCACAATATTATTTAATAATTTTTATTGCACAATGTATTTTTATTTCATTGTTTTTATTTAGCATTCTATAATTTTTGCGTTTTGCAAAATGATTTTTATAATAATATTTCATACAGCACAAAATTAATAGCACAACATAGATTAAATGAATTATATTATTTGAAAAAATATACATTACACACATTAACGTAATTTTATTTCAACCACATTATATTTGTTTATTTAAAAATGTATTTTAAAAAACTTATATAATATTCAAAAATATTGTATAAATTAATTTAGGCACATTTAATAATCTATATATTTGAAACAAATATATTTTTTCATGTCTAAACTATGCACCCTTTTTCAAACTATTTAATGCACGGAAAATATTTCATAAATATATTTATAAAGCACATAAAATGTATGATTTAACTACACTATATGCACCTTTTTCAATCTATTTAATGCACCAAAAATATTTCACTAAAATCATTAAAAAGCACATCAAAATTAGTATAGCACAGAATTAGCACAGAAATAGCACATCTGTCACCTAAATATTGCACCACTAAATTACTACCTACTCAATTTAAGTCAGATTTTCATTATTATTATTAAATTGCTTAAATTTAGTATAAATTAAGTCAAAATTAGTAAATCTTGTTTTGCATATTCAAGATTGAACATTTCCTCAATGTCGGGTTTTGTGTAATAACTATGTAGACATTTAGAAACAATAACAGTTTACATTACATTTAACAATTTTTGTATATACTACAAATTGTACCTAAACATAAATATGTTCTGTTGTAAATAAGTTGTTATTTAATTTAATTAATTTTGAAGCAAAATTATAATTTCATTTGAGAGAAGGCCATTCACTCAGTCAGTCTCAAGGCTGTGTTGACAATAATGCGTTAGTTTTTAAGTATTTTAAATATTAAATTATTTTATTTAAAAAATTAAATAAATAAATAAATAAATAATTAAAAAATAATTGCTTTTTCAAAATAAATTTAATGTTTTTAAAAATATTGCTTTTTAAATGAGTTTTAAATAGTCATAGAAATTGTTAAATTTGTTGTTTTTTTATCAAATGTACATTTTATGAATTAATCGTAAACAAAATGTCAACCATTCACAGTTTCTGTGAATTTAGTTGAAGAAAATCATTAAATGCTTTTGTGAGTATTTTTAAGATATATACTGTAAATATATATGTTTAAATAAAACATAGTATAT
Source organism: Dryomyza anilis (assembly GCA_951804985.1). NCBI lineage: Eukaryota > Metazoa > Arthropoda > Insecta > Diptera > Dryomyzidae > Dryomyza > Dryomyza anilis. The sequence continues at coordinate 31,237,425 of OX638131.1, forward strand.
AAAATAAATAAATATTAAGAGTATGTAGATGTCAAAATCTATGCATATAAATGTAAATATACAATAAAATAAATTATATAAAAAAATTAAAAGTATTATGAAAATATTAAAATACAGAATATATGCCAAAAATACGGTGCATTAGTAAAAAATAATTTTAACGTGATATAGTTTAAGTTGTAGAGCTAATAAGTTGAACTAATAATAATTACATACCATTTTCAATCAAACGCCACTTTTAATATATAACGATTTTTAGTTTCGTCATTTGAAAACGGATTTTCTTATAATTTATGGTTTCTGAAAACTAAATAGTCAGGCATTAAAATATTATATTATATTTTTTTTGTCATAAAAACTCACAAAAAAATAACTCACTAAAATAAATATTCAAAATATAGTACATTTTGACAAGAGCTTAATTATGCCATACAAATCAAGTCGAATTTTCTATTAATTAAACTATACATGTTTAAAAAGAGTTATATTTTTACTTTAAAATGTTTTAAAATATATGGCATTCAAGTAAAAACTGTTTAAGCTAAAAATAGTTAAACACATGCACCTACACGAATGGTTTTTGAAATCTATGGTAATTATGCTTAGTTCAACTATATAGAGCTTTACCAAAACTATGTCGTATATGTTTATTTTAACACCGTGATATATACAATTATAGCTAAAAATGTTGACCTTTTTTTAAATAACTTTAAATGTGTTTTAACGTTGAATTTAAATGTATTTTTTATTCTGAAATTAAATGTGTTCTTAGACAATTCTGTATGTGTACTATAAAACTTATACTTAGTTAATATCATAGATAATTTATGATTGAAATGTAATTAGCATTAACAAAAAAAACGCTGTGAGCGACAATAAATAATTTTAGGAAAAACATAAAAAAATAATACTTGAATAGAGTACATTTTAAAATACTTATTATTTCAAAATAATTATAAAAAATATTTAAAAATAAAAAAGAGTATTTAAAATAAAATGTAATGTTTATTAATTCAATATTATGTATAAAAAATATATTTTAAAAATAATAACTTTATAAATGAAATGAATTAGAAAATATTATAAAAAATACAATTAAAAATATAACAAAAATATTACAAAAAATAAGAAATGATTAAAATTATGATAAAATGATTAAAATAATGATAAAGAATATGATAAGAATAAAAAAATATATTAAAAATTATTATAAAATAAAATAATTTTTAAAATTATTGTAAAAAAAATAATTAAAAAAAAATATTATTATAAAAAAAAAATTAAAAAAATAATTTTTAAATTTATTTCTAAATTTTTAAACTATAAAAAAGCATGCTCAATAGCAAACGCACAAATTATTGTATTTTGATTTAAATTAAATCATTTTCTTTAATTTAAGATTTTAAAAAATATGTTTATTAATTTAAAATTTCACATAATTTCTATAAAAAAAAGGTCCTATTAATTTAATAGTTTTCAATATTTTTTAAATAGTATTTTAAAATTTTCACATAATTTCTATAGGAACATTTCCTATTAATTTTCACATAATTTCTATAGGAACATTTCCTATTAATTAAAAAGTTTTCATTATATTTTTTAATAGTTTTTTGTATTATTCAATGATATTTACCTATTAAAAGAATAATATTAAAAGCACAAAAACCATTGAAATTATATCAAAAACTATTAATTTTATGGTATTAATTTCAAAATAACACTCAGAAAAAAGACTTATAATTTTTTTGATTTATTAGTGTTCAATATTTTTCAATAGTATATTGTAATTATAGTATTTTTTATATAGTATTTTAAAATTTTCACATAATTTCTAAAAGAAAAGGTCCTATTAATTTAATAGTTTTCAGTATTTTTTTAAATAGTATTTTGTAGAATTCGATGGTATTAACCTATTGAAAGTATAGTAAAAAAAAGCACAAAATATATAAAAAAAACTATTAATTTTATGGTATTAATTTTAAAATAACACTCAGAAAAAAAGACTTATAAGTTGGACAACTATTGATTTATTAGTCTCAATATTTGTCAATAGTATATTGTAATAATCAATGGTATTAACCTATTAACAGTATATTACATTAACAGACTAATGATGAACGCTATTGAATATTAAAATTACTATAAATTGTATGTTATTAGTTTAAAAAAATGCATAGATTCAACGCACATAAAAAGGAGAAATCTATTGATTTTATAATTTTGAATAGTACACTCAGAAAAAAAACTCATTGAAATTTGTCAATAGTACAGTTATTGATTTAATATACAGTAAACAAATAATAACAAACTCAAATAAATTTTATAGTATTTTGTTGTATTTAATAGGATTCATCGATTGAGATAATAGTTTATCGGACAAATATCGTATTGACTAATTTTGATAGTAAAAACTATTAATTTTATGGTATGATTTTTCTGAGTGTATTATATACCATTTAATGGTATGCATCGTTTAAAAGAATAACTTATTCTATCTGTAAATTGCAAAAACTATTGAAAAATTAACAGAAGAAAAATATTAATTTGTGGTATTTATTTTCTGAGTGAAAAATTCTTCAATTTTTAATAATTTCAATGCTTTAAAGCAGATCTTTTGATGCGAATAGAAAAATGTTGTTAGTATCTAATTAAATGCCAAGAATATTAGTACCAATGACATTTCGAACTGTAGTTGAGTTATTAGATATTTTACATTAGTTAGAGAATTTTGTAATAATAAAAATGAAAAAAATATATTTTTATTTCTTTAATTAGTTAAATAAACAAATACTATATCTATTAAATTTTTATTCTATATATTTCTTTTCTATTTATGTATATTATTTCATAAAGAATTAAATTTTTAGATAAATATTAATCTTCAAAAAAAAAATGAATTAACATCAACATGAGCATTAATTGAAAAGTGACTGAAAAATAAAATGTCTGTTACAAAATATAAATAAAAAACTTTTAAAAATCATCAAAACTTATATATTACGTATCATAAATGTTTCACAAAAGTAATTATTTCATCGTCAAAGTATTATAATCCTACCAAGACGAAAAACTCAAAACCAAAGTCGTTAAACAAAACTTTATGAAACTATGTAATCAGCAAAATAACTCCAATTGTATATTAAAAACCATTAAATTTAAACATTAAAAAGCATTAAACGAAACAAAAAGAAATAGTCAATAATTTATAAATTACATTAATATAATAATATAAATATGAATAACACAATAAATATGAAATGTTGGAATTATAAAAATTAATAAAAAAAAAAAACAAACTGCATTTTTATTTCATAGGGTTATTTTTTTACTCAGGTATTTAGTATTAATAATTGTATATGGTACCAAAACCTTTTTAATATTATGTGATAGCAATGTATGGGATGTCCATAAACGCGAGAGAAAAAGACGGAAACTCATCCAGTGTAAATCGCCAGTGATACACATCCGACAAGAATTCTCGTCAAGTGGAGACGTTTGTGGAAACTTCTAGAATCCATTACACAGTACTGACGCGCAGTACTTCAGTTTTGTGATTTCAAAATGACGCCTAAGATGTATTTTTTCCGTGAAATAATAATTTATTTCAAGGTCAACTTGCGGTAATGTGGCTTTAAAATCCTCCCATATATTTTATGGGCAACATTTTGCCGAAAATATTATAATAGTATTTTAAGAGTTTGATGTATACACCCAGAAAAAAATACTATATAAATAATAGTTTTTTTACTATTAAAAATAGTCAATAGGATAAATTATTTTTTTAATAGAAAAATACCATTAAGTACTAGAAAATACTATGACATTGCCATTGAGTTTATATGAACATGTTTATTTTTTGTATACTATTAAATCAATAATTGTCCTATAGACCAATTTTAATGGGATTTGAGGGAATTTTTTTCTGGGTGTATTAAAATTAGTAGGATTAAATAACGCTTAAATAACGATGATAAAAAGACACGAATAACCCACACATAGCCTCGGCCAGAGTTTAACGTAATGGACTCGGTTTCGAGTCTCTCGCAAATGGGCGATCTTAGTAAAATTAATCTCAAAAATGTAAGATGAGGATCATATTATGGGTGTGTGAAATCGGGATATTGTCACTGAGGATCATAGTATGGTTGTGGGAATCGTAATATGGTAATGGATCATATTAAGGTACAAAATATTGGGACTGAGGATCATATTATACAAATTATATGATTCCACATATGATCACCACAACCAGGTTTTTCTCTACGTGTACATTAAATTGTGTGTAAATTATCTATCTGAGTTTTGAACACTTCAGTATTTATTAAAATGTTATTAAATTTATTTTTATTTTATTTTACTTTTGTTTTTATAAATTTAATTTCTATATTTTATTTATTTAAAATTTACTTATTTCATTATTTATTTATTGTTAAATTTGTTATTTATTAATTGATTTTTTAATTTATTTGTTTATTTATGTCTTAATTTAGCATTTTATTTCTTTTGTGACTTCATTGTGAATTGTTCTGCATTTTGACACTTCGACCTTTGACAGCTGTCGTCATAGCAGCAGCATCAACATCATCCCTGTCAACTGTCAAACCACCCACTGAGCGCATGCGCCTAAAAACGAGCATCTGTCAGATGAAATGTTTTTGGCTGCAGCATGCGAGCGAGCGAGCTGTGAATGAGAGTTCTTGGCCTGCCAGCATCCTTAGCTAATGGTTACACAAAAGCTACTGATAACGAAAGTAAACAAAATAAAATGTACAGCATTTTTTTTTTTTGATAATGAAAATGCTATAAAATCATGTAAAAATAAAAATATTTATTAATTAATGTATAAAAAGTCAACAATATGAACACATACTACAGCAACGGGAAACGGAAATACGCCGAGCTCAGCTATGAGTAAGTGGAAAAAAAGTGAAAAAAGAAAATAAAAAGTTGTAAAGAGGCTGTGCTATATTGACTCAGGGGATTACTTAGCCTACAGCAGCTCAGAAAAAATGCAGGTGGCATTTGTGAGAAATGTAAAACCAATAAATGTATTGGATTGTGTTCGAATGTGTGTTTAAAGGATATTTTTTGGCATTATTTAGAAATGCAAAGTGATAAAATAAATTGAAAATGTATGAGTATTATAGGTCATAGGCATTCGTAGAGGTATTTGACACCTAAAAGTATGCAATGCTTTTTATATACATCGCATTGTATTTGTGAGCAAAGTAAATCAGTTCAAAGTCAATAATTCTTGATTTAAAATGCCTTTTTTATTTTTTAATATTATTTCTTCTTATAATTTTTAACCTTTTTAACATTATAATTAACCTTTTTAACATTAAAAATATTTTTACATACTTCACATATTTAACATATTTAACATATTTAACATATTTAACATATTTAACATGTTTAACATATTTAACATATTTAACATATTTAACATATTTAACATATTTAACATATTTAACATATTTAACATATTTAACATATTTAACATATTTAACATATTTAACATATTTAACATATTTAACATATTTAACATATTTAACATATTTAACATATTTAACATATTTAACATATTTAACATATTTAACATATTTAACATATTTAACATATTTAACATATTTAACATATTTAACATATTTAACATATTTAACATATTTAACATATTTAACATATTTAACATATTTAACATATTTAACATATTTAACATATTTAACATATTTAACATATTTAACATATTTAACATATTTAACATATTTAACATATTTAACATATTTAACATATTTAACATATTTAACATATTTAACATATTTAACATATTTAACATATTTAACATATTTAACATATTTAACATATTTAACATATTTAACATATTTAACATATTTAACATATTTAACATATTTAACATATTTAACATATTTAACATATTTAACATATTTAACATATTTAACATATTTAACATATTTAACATATTTAACATATTTAACATATTTAACATATTTAACATATTTAACATATTTAACATATTTAACATATTTAACATATTTAACATATTTAACATATTTAACATATTTAACATATTTAACATATTTAACATATTTAACATATTTAACATATTTAACATATTTAACACATTTAAAATATTTCTTTTTAATTTTAAACATTTTCAGCATTTTTAACATTTTTATCATTTATAAGATTTTAACATTTTTCAACTATTTTGAAACATTTTATTTTAATATTTGTACATCTTTCCTTACAGAAGCAAATACTTGCTGGACCCCAAATACATGACGAAGCGCGACATGCAGCACTACTACCGCTACTACAACATGACCAAGCATCGCAGCCAATTTAAGAAAATCATCATCATTGTGCTCTTCATCTGCTTCTTCTCCTACGTTTTCATCGATTTCAACCTCAAGACAAAGCTGATCCGTCTTAAGGATCGCTTTGACTTTTTGGCACGCGTCGATGCCGATTACAATATCACTCAGGCCTACTTTGTCGACACGCCCGGCTGTCGCATGCCCTACTTCAATGTCAGCGACAGCAACATTGTACAGTTCATGTTTAAGCCGCGCAACTATTCGTGTCACAAGCCGCTGACCCGCACCGATGACAACGGTGCATCACATCTCTGGTTGAACATGGACGCAGCCGAGATTCGTGAGCGTTACAATATCAGCGATTTTGGCAAAGCGCGCTGCTACTACAATGAGTTTCGGCGCAAAAATGAGCAGGAGAATCAGCATCAGGCCCGCATCGCCGTCAAACTGCGGCCGCATCAGCCGCTGCAAATCGCGCGCGACATTGAATTTCTTAAAATCGAATGTGCGACGCCAGAGGGCATTGTTTTCTATAAGGATTTTCATTTTTTTGCAGTGGACAAGTTGCAAGAGGCGGCACGACAGAAGGCAATGATGACGTCTGCCGCAAACGTAACGCATCGTTTTAACTTTGACGGCGTCAGCTTTAATAGAGCCGCGCAATCATCGTTGACACCCGTTGATGGCTTCAATGTTAATAAATTGCATTCGTCAAAATTATCACTCGTTGATGCTAAACACAAAAGCGTCACGACTGCCGCCGTTGACAGTTTTAATTTAAACAAGCTGCCGCTTTCAAAATTGACACCCACTGCTGACGCCGGGTCTACAGAACGCGTGTCCGTTATGGTGATCGGTATCGACAGCGTCAGTCGGCTCAATTTTCAGCGTCAAATGCGTCAGAGCTACGCTTACATACAGCGTCATCTGACGCACGTCGAATTTTGGGGCTACAACAAGGTCGGCGACAATACCTACCCCAACCTGATGCCTGCGCTGACGGGTCTTGACGAGACCGAGCTCAATATTTCTTGCCTGGCGCCGTACAAAAACGCCAACTACGATCGTTGCGCTCTCATCTGGCGTCGCTTCAAAGACGCCGGCTATCAAACCGCATACGCAGAAGATGTCGCCAGCCTGGGACTCTTCAATTACTTTCGTGCCGGCTTCAAACGTCAGCCGACAGACTACTATTTGCGACCGCTGCTGCTCGAAATGGAACAACACATTAGCTGGATGCAGCAAGCGAATGTCGAGCTGTGTAAAGGTGGTCGACGCTCCATTGACGTTGTGCTGGATATGATACGCAAACTGTTGCCACTGCTGCGCCGCCAACTCTTCTTCTCGTTCTTTTGGTTGGTGACGCTGACGCACGACTTTCTAAACATGCCGCTGCTGCTGGACGCCGACTTGCGTCAGCTGCTTGGCGTCTTCGAGGCGGCCGGTATCTTAAATACCACCGTTGTGCTGCTCATGAGCGATCATGGTTTACGCTGGGGCTCATTTCGCGAGACGTACCAGGGCATGATGGAAGAAAGGCAACCATTGTTGATCGCTTTATACCCACGCTGGATGCGTCAGCGTTATCCGGCGGCAATTGCTAATCTTGAGACGAATACGCGTCGCCTTAGCACACACTACGATCTACATGCTACGTTGCTCGATCTCTTGGATTTGCGTCAGCTGCAGGCGGCACCGTTGGCCGCGCGCAGCGCTGAACTGCAGGCGGACGCGGCGGCATCAGAGACGTTACCGCGCGGCATTAGTCTCTTTCTGCCAATACCGCCTACGCGCACCTGCGAATTGGCCGGAATTGCATCGCACTGGTGCACGTGTCATCAGCGAGCAGAACTGCCGACTAATGATGCTCGGGTGCAACGTGCGGCGCGCTACATTGTACAGCTGATCAACGAAAAGTTGCGGCCGCATCCACAGTGTCGCGCGCTCTATCTTAACTCAATCGCGACAGCGATCATCGCCAAGTCGCATCACAAGTTGCTGCAACAGGTGACCAGTGACTATGGCATCGATATTACGGTGCGCGTGCAGACGAAACCGGGTCTGGGCGAATTCGAGTCGACGGTACGCATGTCGACGTACGCGACCGCGCTGACCGGCACCATTAGTCGAATCAATTTGTATGGCAGCCAGAGTTATTGCATCGACGACTATGCCTTGAAAATGTTTTGTTATTGTCACAGATAAAAGACAGAGTAGATCGTTAAACGCCATTTTAATACTTTATCTTACACTATGAAAAAAGAAAAAGGCGCGTGACAAAACCACTAAATTTAATTTAATACACTAAACATTAGGACTTCGTTTTAAATTTAAAGTTCAAACTATTAATTTAAAATTTTGCGGATTCAAAGTATTGCTCTGTAAATTGAATTTCATCACATTTCAAATAAATGTTGTTGTTTTTTTTACATGCAACTAGAATATGTTCACTGCCACGAATTTGAAATTTTATTCAAAATTTTAAATGACATTTTTTAATATTTTGCTTTTGTGGCTTATATAAATTTATTATCGGACTTTTTAAAACTATATTTTCCTGCTGCATTTAGTAATTTTAACTTTTAAGAATTTAAAGTAAACTATAAAAGACAATTATCGTATTCACAGTTCATCGTATTTTAGTATGGTATGCCTACCATGTAGTATATATACGATACAATAACACAGAAACGTCAATTTTTTGTTGCATCCCTTATAAAAGTGAAATACCACAAGTATTTTATTTGAGAGTAGCCCTGAGGCATGTTTTTTGGTGTCGTATTTTGTGAAATGAAGAAAAATTGTGAAATTGAAGACAAATAGTGCACATAAAATGTTACTTTTTTTCTTTTCAAATCGAGGAATATTAATGATAATTTCAAAAAATCCAAATTGTATAAGAATCAGCTGCATTTATTTTACGAAATATTTTAACAAGCAGAAAAGTAGCAGCGGTAGCTCAGTGGTAAGTGCGTTGGACTGCGAGCCGAAAGGTCCCCGGTTCAAGTCTGGACTGGGGCTAACAACATCTTTTCATAGAAACATTTTTCTATACCGCACTACCTCTCGGCAGTAAATGGCAAACCTACGAGAGTAAAACATTGCCTATGAAAAGCTCTCACCCGCCGTTCGGAATCGGCAATAAACTGTAGGTCCCACCATTTTGAGTAAAAATATAACACGCACAGCTCAAAATGGTGAGAGAGCTCGGCCGAAGTTCTATACAGGACTGTAGCGTCAAACTATTATTATATTATAAAAGTGGTGCTCACAGTTCAATTGCCGTACTATCGTATTCGTACAATGTCGTACCAATACCATGAAACTGTGACTACGCTAAATTCTTTTAGTTTTAATATATGATCTATAACAATAACTGGTGTTAAAAATAAAAACACTATGAAATTAATAATAATTTAAGTACTAATGAGAAGTATGTTATGCTTAGGACAGCAATGTACTAGACGTTGTATTTCTGTGAAATGCTGCCATAAATATGAAAATAATTGAATATATTAATATAGTGTAAATTACTAAAGTATATAATTAGATTTTCAATATTTTTTATTATAGTTTTAAGGTCGTTTTCACAATCTTTGGTTAAGCCCTAACTGCTACTTTAACTTAGAGTTAACTATGGAATATATGAAATTGAAACAGTTAAGTGTTTCAATTTGTAAAATTGTGAAAACGGCCCTAAAACAATAAAAAAGTTAACTGTGAGTTTAAAAAAAATATTATATTTTTTTTAATCCTTTAATTTTTATGTTTTCAAAATATGGACTAATACAATAAAAAAAAAACAAAAATTTATTACTAGAAAAAAAAATTAGAAAATTATAAATACATTAAATTTTTGAAAACTCAAATAACAAAATATTATAGTAGTGGGCAAAAACTAAAAACTCATAATTATATTATAATTTTTTATTTATTTATTTTATTTTTTTTAATAAATTAAATAATTATGTAATATTTAATTTAATTATATTTTATATTATGTATATTATTTCATATATAATTTATTTATTTTTAATTGATATAAAAATATATTAAATATAAAGAATATCAAACAAACTTTTAGAAAATGAATAATAAAAACAAGCAATTTAATATATTGTTGTGTTAATTACTATTATTGAATTCCGTGTTAAAAATATTAATAAATTCTGTGTTATAAAGTATATTTAAATATGTTAAAACATATATGATGCACAAAAACATGTTTTTTTGTTATATAAATGGAATTTTATCATAAATTTAATTTTAGTATATAATAAATATTATTGTTAGGAATGTAGTAAATACTAATTTAAGTTATTAATTTTAAAATTTTAAAGGATGACTATAGTAATTATAAAAAAAATTATAAATTTAATCCTTATTTAATTATGTATCGTTTTGCATAGCCAAATGTGTAATCTAATCAAATTTTTTGCAGGAATTGGTATTTGTTGATTATAAATATTACAAAATTTTAACCAAAAATATATAGTTAAATTTTCATTAGATTCAAATTTAGAATTTTGTATAATTAAAATAAATACTTAATAAATAAATAACTATAAAAAAACATTTTTCCTTGATTGTCACAAAAAAAAAGTAACTTTATTTTATAAACTACAGTTTCTCTTGAAAACGACAAAATGTCGTTAAATTTCATGATGGAAAGATATACGAGCCAACAACGAGTCGAAATTATTAAATTCGAATTCGTATATCTTTCCACCATGAAATGGCAAACCTTACTGAAGAGAAATGTTAAAAGAGCGGCAAGAAATATGGCGTCGTTTGCTGACCCTGTCGCTCTACTTTTGTAGCGTCCCTGTTGAAAAACCCTTTACAAAATGACACCCAGTTTAATTGTATAGTTTAATGGAAATGTGACTGAATCTTTAAGAGAATTGATGAATAACAAGATTAAAATGTTATTTGTCTATTTTAATACCTTTAAATTTTTGTATATTAAAAAATCAAAATTCATGCAAACATTAATTTAATATACCAACAAAAATAAAATGGGGTATGTACCGAAATTCCTATTCTATAGAATTTTAAAAATGTCAAATCATAAATTAAATTGAATTCGGGTTGAATTATGAAATGAATTCGTTCATTATTGAAAATTGACGTTATTTTATGTCGTATTTTGAAACAGAAAAGTCTGAACTTTACATTATAAGGCAGTCGAAATTCCCCAAAAAAAAAATTGCCACGACCTTTTAAATGGAGAGTGACGAAAAAAAATTTGCTTTACCATTCGGACCCCTAGAACCGATTAAAAATCGACAACAGACCGAGGTCATAAGTGGTTTCTGAATTGTTACGAAGTGGGCGGGACAAATAGAAAACACAGGACCTTAAAAATAAAAAAAGTGACCCCAAGGTCACGTGGTAACCCTTAAAAATCAAAAAGCTGTATTTTAAAACTCCACTTCATGGAAAAGGGGAGTGGCACAATGAAAATATTGAAAATCCTTTACATTCAGATAAATAATGCCATGGAACTTTATATGCCAAAAAAATAAAAAACAAATAGACTAAAAACCAAAAAATGTTTGTTATCGACGCTTTTCGTCACATTAATTAAGGCTGACTAAATATGGCGCTTCTTACCACATTGCTTAACTTTGTGTACAATACTCATATTAAATTAAAAAAAAATCCCGATTGGATGAATAGAACATTTCCAATACGATTCCAATCGAAAGCGGAATACGCTGGATAATTTCCGTTTACAGTTAACAGCGTACGAATGTCTACAATGTTTGTAAATTAAAAATGTGTAAAAAAACTCACAATAGATCTACAATTGACGCAATTCATGCTCTCGGCAATTTGCGGTGCCGGCAGTTGGTGGCTATTCTGGCTCCAGCAGGCGATCCGATGGTGTGCAGACAGTGGACAATCCAATATCTCCTTCAGGGTTTGAAATAAAAGAAAATATAAGTTTTTGAGTAAAAGAATACAATATAACTAAAAATTTTTGAAATGTATTAGAGCCTAAAACATCATTGCAGTTGCAAATTATCTTGTTCAAGAAACATCTCACAAAATAGGTGTAGTTTACGAATTACTTACATTTTTGCTGCCAGATTATTTCTTAATTGGAATTATGTCACAAACTAAAATTTTTGGCTAACTAGTAGCAGCGACACTTCTTTGAAATAACTAGTATTACTTTCAAATATAGGGTCGCATACAAACGACCAGTGCGGCTAACACAGTTATAAACATAGATGCCAACTCCGTGGGAAAAATCCCTTTTGAGAGATTTTTTTTAATTACTGAGGGATAAGGGATTTCCCACGATATTTTTTTAATTCAGCGAGGGATTTTGGCGTATATTTATTGATATTATTTTGTTTAAATTTATGGTTTTTGTCCACAAAACGTGTGTAATAATAATAATAATATAATAATAATAATAAATAAAACTTTTAATTGTGATTATAAATATGAGATGAGGAATTTTTTGTGCGAATTTTTATTGTTGAGGGATTCATTATTTTTGGCTGTGGGAAAAAGTGTTTTTCGAAGGATTTTAGGTTGGCATCTATGGTATAGTTGCCAGTTCCGTGGGAAATTTTCAATTTGTAGTAATTTTTAACTGCTGTGGGAAAGATAATTCCCATGGGAATTTTTATTAGCTGTGGGAATTTTTTTTACCACATTTTTTTATGGAATTACAATTTAAGAAAACACCAAATACAAAACTTGTTAAGTGAAAAAAAATTAAGTTGTGGTTTTTCTAAGTAGTTTTTAAGTTTCATGGGATTTATATGGTAATTTTTAATTATTTGAGATATTTTGTGGTATTTTTGCATTAATTTTATTTACTGTGGTAATTTTTAAGAACTATGGGAATTTTTATGGTAATTTTTAATTACTGTGGAAATTAGATCAACTAACATTACCACGTGGTAATTCTTAATAAGTCGTATGGGAAAAAGATATTTTATTTTTTGTGGGAATTGAGGTTGGCAACAATTATCTATGGTAATAAATTCTAAAACAACAGGTGAGGTGGCAACCCTAAACCAGCAACAAGTAGTGGAATGTAGACGACTTCCACAAAAAGCAATAACAAAAACTATGGCTGCAACTGATGCAATCCACAAACAAAAACAGCTGTTTTAAGTTTGACAGTTCTTATCAATTACAGTTTGGATTTTACAAAATTTTGTTTATGCCTGAAATAATTAATTTATTACATTTATAAAATAATACAAAGTGTTACAAAACGCACAAAAATGTCGCCAACGGACGCAGTGCGCGACAAGGAGCAGACGTACATTGTGCGGCAGAGCAGCAAATCCTACGAACATCGTGAATCGCAGGCGACCGCCATGTCTGTCGATTATACTGGTGAATGGGTGCTGCTGGCGGGCAGGTCAGTTGTTCTTAAAATACTTTAAAATATGCTCCAAAAATTATACTAAAAATTTCACATTAGACGTCACCTGGCGTTGCAACGTCTCGGTCAGGATGATGGTACACTGCGCAAATATTGTCGCAACTCCAAGTATGAAGTATCGGCGGCAGAGTTTGCCATCTGTGGCAATCGACAGGAGTTTTGTGCAATTGCGGTTAGTAATTTTAACAATAAAATTTCACAGATTGTTGCAAAACTTATGTCTCATACACAGACCAGCCAACACATTGATATCGTCACCTGGGGTGCTGCAGAACCTCGTCATATTTACTCGCTGCGTGGTCACACGCGTATGGTTACCGATATTGACTGGCACTCGAAGAATCCAAATCTTTTGGTCAGCTGCTCGATTGATACATTTTCGCATATTTGGGATTTGCGTGATCCGCGCAAGCCGACGTTGTCGCTGAGTGCTGTCTGCATGTGTAAGTTGAATATTTTTGTAATTTTTCATTTTATTACAAGTTACTAGTAAATTTTTGGTTAAAAATTAATTTAAAATTTATGAAAAAATATATATATCAAAAATAATTTATAGAATTCATAATTAACAATTTTTATTAGTTTTGTATTTTACATAAACTATTTTCTTTGTTTCATTCCCTCCATCAAACAGCGGGCGCCACTCAGGTCGGTTTCAATCGCGTCTCCGGCAATTTATTGGCCGCCGCACACGATGGCGATCTACGCATTTGGGACATACGCAAGGGCTCCTGTCCCATACACTACATTACAGCACATTTGAATCGCGTGCATGGTATCAACTGGAGTCACAGACGTGAGACGTGCCTGGCCACCGCCAGTCAAGATGGCACCGTCAAGTATTTCGATGTAAACAATCCGCGGCGTGCAGAGAAAATCATTACGACCTCGTCACCTGTTTGGCGTGCCAGATATACGGTAATTTTAATTTTTAATATATTTTTTTGTTTTTATTATATAAAAATTTATTTATTTTATAATTTAGCCTATTGGCAACGGTCTTGTCAGCATTGTGGTACCGCATTTGGGACGTGGCGAGAACAGTCTACTGCTGTGGAGCAACAGCAAGCAAACCGATCCGGTGTGCTCGTTTGTCGGACACACGGATGTCATTTTGGACTTTGCCTGGCGGCCGAACAGAGAGAATCCATCGGAAATTGTAAGTAATTTGAATGATTAAATTGTTTTTATTAAAGAATTTGTTAAAAAAAAATTAATTTGAAATTAATTTTTTTATAGAGAATTTTATATTATTTTTTTCTTTAAAAATAAAAATATTTAAAAAATACAATATTTATATTATTATTTTTCAGGAACTCGTCACCTGGTCACGCGACCGCTCCTTGCGCGTCTGGGGCATCAACGACGCCATGTTTGAACTCTGCGAGCCCGACTATGATGATAATCAGTACGATGACTTTGCCGAGACGCCCGCCAAATTTCCCGCCGCACTCACATTTCATCTGCAGTCCGAGGCAATTGATGCGCTGCAAGTTTCCGCTGCGCGTGCGACACCACCGCTGCCACCACCTCTGGCCGTTGCTACTTCGCAAGTTCATAAGAGCGACTCTGTCGCACGCTCACTAACCGATCAACCCACATGTTCGCTACATCATGAGTTCTCGCTGCTTAATACGAATATACCGCATGTAGAGGTCGATGTGCTGGACGCAATTAAGCGTTATGCCGTGTTTAAGATTAGCGCCGGCGGTCATGTGGTGGTGCTGCAGGTTTTTATTACAAAAAATTGTTTATAAAATCGTTTATAATTTGAGTTCACCCTATTTAGACCTCTTTTCCTACTGATTATCCAAGTCCTAACATTGGACCGGAGTTCAGCATTTGCCAGGGCACCACTATACAGGATAATTTGTCGGTGGCGCTACTGAAGGTGCTCAATACAAATGCCCTACAGCGTGTTAAGAAGTCGCGCACCTGCCTGGAGCAGTGTCTGCGCGCGTTGGCCATCGCTATGAAAAAGGTTTTTATATTTGTTATTTTAAAATATATATAATCTATATTCAAACTTTTTTTCTCCTAAGAAAAACACTAAAAGCTTAGTTCCCTGTAGCCTCAATTACACTATAAAATCTTTTACAGGCTATTTTAGGATTCAAACAATTTTAAAAGGCTTTAATAGTTATACAAATCTACTTAAAACACCCCTAAAACTTTTTTTAAAACCCATTTGAAACCATTCTAGTAATTTACCCTTCAAAAGCTTTTATAAAACCATTCAAAAGTTATTTCAAAACTCTTAAATAGCTATATCAAAACTATTTTAAATACCTTTAAAACAAACCTTAAACACTATTTAAAACTATAATAAACCCTATTTAAAACCAATTTTAAAATCATTTTTAAACCATTTTAAAACCTTTTAGAACTCCTTTCAAAACTGTTTTAAAACTCTTTAAAAACAAATTTAAAATCATTTAATAAATGTTTTAAAACCCTTTAAAAACTATTTTAAAACTTTTTGAAAACTATTTTAAAACCCTTTAAAAACTATTTTAAAACTCTTCAAAAACTATTATAAAACCATTTTAAAACTTTTTCTAAACCTCTTCCAAAATCTATTATCAACCTCCTACAGTCCGTGGGCGGCTCTGACAAATCGCAACTACGCCTGCAGTCACCACGCCTCGAGGGCGCCCTCAGCGGCGCTCTGCACGACGCCTGCATTCCCTTTCCGCGCACCTCCGCCGCCAAATTCAACGCCATCGGCATGCTGACCTCTTTTGCGCAAATTCTCAATTCAAAGCGGCTGACGCTGCGTCATCAGAACGTAACGCCACGCACATTATCCGCCATCAATGGCGGTGGACTGCTCGGCAATGTCATGGGTCCACAGCCGGTACTTTATGCGCATCGCGACTCGAATGCCTCATTTTATCTGCAGGATCGCATGAGTTCGAAACATGCTAAAAATCGTTCACTTCAAAAACCCAGTCAGTCAACACCGATCGTGCATATCTACGAAATAAGTCGCGTGCTGCACATGAGCCGTGAACTCGCACAGTCCGCAGCACTGGATAAACACGACATCATCGCCAGCTGTCGTCACAATCGACAGCTGTGCATGACAAACGGTCGTCATGATCTACTGCCCATCTGGACGCTGGCCGAGAGTATTGCAACGCCACCGCATTTGCCGTCGGAGACACAGTACGAGCTGCTCTTTCACAAGAATCCCTTTAAGAAATCATTGCTCGAAACATTGATTATGCATTTTGCCACCGCAGGTGATCTACAAACGGCCGTTTTGCTGGCCTGTCTCTTTCATAAGTGCGCGCCCAATGCGACAACCAGTGGCTTTGGTTCCGCTTACCATAGCAAGTTGCCGCAATTGACACCATGCGTCTCACCGTATCACACCGTGTTGCCTATCGACAACAAGGCGTCGTCGCATCATCCAAAACATGCCGGCTCTGCTGCGGGCACGCATTTGAAGCAGCTGCGCAGCAACTCTTGGTCTGACTCCTTGGACTGGGTCGATGCCAAGTTGCCGCAAAATGATGCATACAGCTGCTCGCTCATACGCAGAAGCAGAATGCCGCTCTTCGATAACTTTAAGCGAACCTATGCGGAGATTCTGTTCGGCTGGCAGCTGCTGACGAAGCGATCTTTGGTAAGTGCTTTTCTGAATACTTATTGTGGTGGTGGGACAAACATCTTTCATGATAGAACTGTCATACATAATGCGAAATCATTTGGCGTCTTGGATCAGAAACTAAAATCGGAATTTTATATATATAGTAGAAGTGGTATCCTTCCTACGAAAGTCATTATTTTAAATTATTTTTTTACAAACACCACTATGGACCCAATTCTCGAGTACACTATTTTTTCGTTCATATTCCAAAAACCTAGCTAAATCAGCATTTTCGTGTAACCAGTATAGATTTTCGAAATTCTTATTTAAGAATGACAAATTTGTATTTTATGCGAGAATCAGAGGAATACTTCTTAATTGTAGCATCAAAATAAAGCGAGAATTTTTGAGAAATATAGTCAGGGATAACCTCATGTCATACAGTCTGGATAATGGGTTAAAAGGAGCATATAAAGATGGAGCTAAAGTAGTCGCGTACTCGGATGATGTGGTATTAATGGTCTTTGGTCTATTCCCGACCGTAATCAGTAAGAATATGGAGGTGCGCTGGAGAAATTTAGCGCTTGGGTCAACATAATTGACTGTATTTACCACAAAAACCAAAATTCTGACCTTTACACTCCTGATGCTCAACAGAAACCCACTTCTACAATCCTCAAGTGCAAAGTGTTGTACTACATTGTAAAAGAAATATTGAACAGAAGAGAGTCAAGACGTCTTGTATCACATTCTATATTTGCAGTAAAAACTTTGGCAAGCAATGAGGTCTTAATTTAGAGTTCACATTATTGATGTACATCGTCGGTGTTCATCTTATTCTCACTTACGGATCAATAGTCTGGTGAACCGCACTCAGTGAGGACTACAACATTAAACTAATGGTACTAGATGGTACAGAGAATCAGGACAACCGGATTGACCTGATCCGGAGCTTAAAAACAACCAGGAAAACCGGAGATTAATATACTCCTCGATCTACTCTTAATCGACCTTTACAAAATTCTCTGTACAGTGCAGTTAGATTTAGTGCAAATTTTTGACTCCTTCCCTCAAGCATTGATAGGGAATCCTACAGACTATTCCACTCCCAAGCTCGACTTTAAAAAAACGTCATAACTGGTTTTCCTACCAAACAGAATAGAGGAATAGTTGCGTAATAATGGGTTTCAACACAACTATCTTCACTGACCGTTCGAAACAGGTGCAGGTATCTTTTCCATCTTCTTGAAAGGTTGCCAATATCCACAGCCAGTTCCGAAAAAGGGCGAGACTACGAACCCTGTCAATAACTGACCCATTGCAATATGCTCTGCGATCTCCAAGATAATGGAAAGCGTAATAAACTCAGTGACTGTCAATATGGTTTCCGTAGGGCCTGTTTCACGGGTGATTTAACGGCGGCCAAAAAGTGGAATAATTGGATTCACCTTTTCGGGGAGAGCAAGATTGTTGCTTTAGATATTTCCACGGCGTTTGATTGAATGTGGCATGAGGCACTCGTGTTAAAACTAGTCGCATATGGTGTCGGTAATTCCTTCACTCGATGGTTATCGAGTTTTCTCCTGGGTCGTTCAATAGAGGTTGCGATGGATGGTATTCCCTCCGAACAACATTCAATGAATTCTGAAGTTCCGCAGGGTTCCATCCTATCCCCCCTATTTCTGGTGTTTATCAATTTAACCTTCTCCCATTGTGCCAGAACCCAATCCATTCGTTTGCAGATGACAGTAACATTTGACATTTATATTCGTTCAACATGCGTCCAAACTCTTTGGAAATTAAGAGTAAAAGACGCAGTATGAATGATACACTCAATTTTCTTCTTCTTCAGTTCCTTGGATCCCTAGTGGGACATGGGGCATCAACTACACCTACACGTCATTGTGTACGATTTATGGCAATTGCCTTTAACTCGCTTCAACTTTTTCTGAGTTTCTTAGCCTCTCTACCGACTGATATTCTCCATGTTTCTCTTGGTCACCCGGGATTTCTCACACCACCTCCCATCGGGTTCCACGCCATGGCTTTTTGAGCAATGCAGCTGTCGTCTTTTCGGAGTGCATGGCCAATCTATCTCCATTTTTGTGTCCTTATATGATCGTCAATTGAATCTAATAGTGCTCTGCGAAGCAATTCTCTATTTTCTATGATGTTGGGTCAATATATACGAAACATACCAAGCGCTGCTATGGCCTTCTGTATTCGACTTTCAACATCGAGATCTGTACCGCCGTTGACCGCAACTTCGCTGCCGAGATAATTAAAACGCTCTACCGTTTCAAATATCTGCTCGCCGATATGCACGACCCCACTGGTACTTTCTGCGAGGCTCACTAATTTTGTGTTAGCAACATTTATTTTTAATCCAGCAAAAGACGACTCCAATTCAAGCGACCGTACCATTCTATTCAGTTCTGGAGTTGTATGCGCAAGAAAATACACTCAATAATGACCTTAAAACAATCCCCGAGTTGGATCTTGCGAATAAAGTCGATTTTAATGCAAGCTACCCCCAATGTTGTCTGCTGTCTCACAAACGAATGGATTCACCCCTCCCCTAAATGATATAGCGGAGTCAGCTGCTCTTGACGTTCTGGTCATATCAATTCAATGTGATCTCCGTTGGAATGATCATAAATTTGATGTGTCGAAAGAAGCGGCAAAGTGTCTCGATTTTTTAAAACGGTGTAAGACATACTTCACTCCAGCTGACTTACGCACTGTCTACCCATCTAAGACGTCCTAAGAAGGAGAATTCGTTCTTCAGTCGGACAATACGTTTGTGGAACAATCGTATCGTTTTCCCGACATTTTTGATATTGGCAAGTTCAAAACAAACATCCTCCGACACTACTCCATCTTTCCTCCCTCTAACCTATAATTCTTTCCTACGATCAACACTATGCATTATTTCTATCTTAATCGATAGCCAGGCGGCAATCAAAGCCATACCACAAAGTCGCAATCACAAATTCCAAACTACTAGAACAGTGCAGAAATGAGCTGGACAGTCTTGATCGTCAACTAACAGTAACTCTTCTCTGGGTTCCAAGACAAAGCAATATAGAGGGGTACGAAAAAGAGACAATATTTCTCGAGAAACTTATTCTCTCACTACCACTTCATAGCTAATACAAAGTGTTATGCCCTTGGGCTCGCCCACAGCAGCATATTTAGTTTACCCGAGTTAATCTGGAATTAATCATCATCACCAAAGGATGTGGATATTCCATTTATTTATTTTGAGGTCACAGTTTTAATATGGAAATCTCTTGCAGATTCTCAAACACACTATGCACGCAAAACCTATGCCACAGGGAGTTGAGTTTGTTACCGAATGCGGCGGCTGTAATAAATTCAAAAGAACTCCGTCCTGTAACACCTGTCAGCGACCAGTGCTCAAGTGTGCACTGTGTTGTCTGCCGGTGAAGGGGGCGGCAAATGCGTGTCTGGCCTGTGGGCATGGCGGTCATATGGCGCACATGCAGCAATGGTTTGAGGTAAGTCAGAAAAAGAGAATTCAATTTTTTATTATTGATTTAATTATTTAATTGTTTTGTTTTAATTATTTTTTTTTATTATTTTTTTTTTAAATTATTTTTTTATAACTTCTGTATTTAAATATATTTTTTTAATATTGTTCGCAAACGAACATTTTACGCTCATAATAACATATTTGTATTGAGGGGGTAATTTATGTCTGCAGCACGTTATCCGATTCTTTGTCGCGCCAAAATTTAGATTATAATGTTATTTCTCAGTCTTCAAAACCCTCAATAGAACTTAGCTACTTACATTCTTATTTAAAAAAAAATGGGCAGCTTTTTTCACTTTTGAACCAGTGTGCGACGTCTAGATTTCTCTGCGTTTCGTACGTTCTTCGCAGCGCTTAAGCGCGTGCCGACCTTGGCTGTCAGAAGGTAAAATCCAAGTCCATATTGACAATTCAGATAGTGCGGACGTCCATTAAGCTCGAAGCTTGCCTTCAATCACAACGTGATCAATTTGGTTTTCCGTTTTTTGATCTGACGACAACCATGTGGCCTTGTGAATATCGAGATTTTCGAATCTAGTGCTACTAACTTCCATGTTGGCATGTAGGATAAAGTGTTCGATTGTGGGACAATAGATGCCTTCTCTGCCCACCTTGGCTTTTATATCGCGTAGCATGACTTTGATAATTGGCAGGGACAGCGCTCGCGTTGTCTAGCCGTTCATAGAAGCGCTCTTCATCTTTTACGTTCGTCGGAGTGTGTGCATAAAATAGGCTGATGTGGAAATATTTAGACTTGATGATAATTGTTGCCTTTGTTGTATTTCGTCCACCGGCGTGAACCTAGAGACAAAACGGCGGATTCTCTTGTCGACTACAAATATCCCGGCCGGCCTCAGCAGTCCAGAGGTAGCGCGCTGGACTTGCATTCTGAAGGTCTCGGGTTCGAATCCCGGCTTGGGCATGGGCGCTCGTGGTGATATTAACCACAAAATTGTAGGGAATAGATTTCACAGTACAATGGATATAGTCTGTCTAAGTGCTGTGGATCTTAGTAGATATTCCAAAAAAAAAAAAAAAAAAAAAAAAAACAAATATCCCGTCAATCGAATTTTTTAGATAGCTCTGATATCAGCCTTATATTTTTCGAGGACATCTACCAACTCCTTCCCTATAAAGGGTCCAAACATTCCAGTAAATAATGGTCCTTCAAACTTTTGCGTGAATTGTCTTCGTGGTAATCGGTCGTTATTTTTCTAGTGGTGGGACCCAAACCCAACGCATGAACTTTCTCTCTGAGGGAGATGTTCGCCACTTACTTTAGCCGACTTCTACATCGGGTGGTGTAGAGCATCGTTTCCAGGAACTTTCGCGCGGAGGACTTCCACCGAAGTGGAAGCGTTACCATTTGAGAATTTGTTAATTCTGGCGATCAGTGAGTTGGGTTGAGACGACACCGACAAGGTTTACGCTGGCTTCGCCATGTTGAAGCGCTCAGACACGTTGACTTGTGATAGTCTACATAGCTACGACATGGGTATTAAGTCAGTTGACTGACTGTTTGACTGCTCTCTTCCAAATGAGTACATCGACAAATCTCATAAAAAAAAACTTATTTAAACTTATAAATTTAAGTATTTGCTACAAGGTATAAATTTATGCGGTGCCATTCGCTTCTTCGTTGGGCGCGCTGGCGCCAGTTTTGCTATCCAAACGTCGTCAGGTTGCGTTACATTTGGTCGCTTCATCGGAGATTCAGACGTCCTCTCCAACGTTGCTCAATTCTATACCACTGGGTATGGACTTATAGAGCGTTACTTTTGTTCGTCGGGAGAGGGCTGTACTTCTCAATTGCCTACTGAGCATTCTCCATTATCAGGTTAAAGAAATCACACGAGAAGGAGTCGCCTTCTCTGCAACCTCGTTCGGTATTAAACGTATCGGAGAGGCTGTTTCCAATTAGCACTGTGCAACGTGTGTTGCTTTATTATGTTTCACAGGTATACCAAACTCAGACATGGTGGCATATAAGCGACTCCTTATTGGACTGTCGAAGGTAGCTTTGTAGTCGTTTAGAAGGTGGTGGGTGTCGATCTGCCTCTCTTTGGTCTTTCTCAGGGTTTAGGGATATGCGTTAATCGTAGCTATGGCGGTCTTGTCAGATCTGATCTCGCACTGATAAGGTCCAATGACGATTAGACCTTATCACATAAAACGCTCGATAGAACGTTATACGAGATATTGAAGAAGCTTATCCCACGGTAGTTGGCGCGTATCGTGGGATCCCCTTTCTTAAGGATTGGGCAGAGTATACTGAGATTCCATTCGCTGGGTATGCATTCTTCTGCCCATATTCTGTTGATGAGCTGGTGCCTGCTCATTGCCACCGGTTTAACAACTCAGTAGGCAGACTATACGAGCCTGCGGCTTTGTTGTGTTCCAGCATGGACATGGATTTGCTGACATGAAGCGGTGAGGCGGCGGTATGTCAACTTCGTCATCAGCAACCGGTGTTGTCGAGCTGTCTTCTCTATCGGCGGAATTATTATCGTCATCCCCTCCATAATCGCAATGTATCCTAGACATCTGTTACTAGATTCTCGTCCTTACAGTAAGAGTCTCCGGTCTTCAAACCTCCGATCCGGCGTCTTATCTTCTGAAAGAATTTTCGAACCTCGTTCCTGTCGCTTTGCATCTCAATATCTTCATATTCACGTTTTTCTAATTCTCTTTTTTTGCGCCTAAAATGATGTCTTGCCCATCACATTTTCTAGACTACTGCGATGTCAACCTTGTATTTTTCGATCAAACAGCTGTATAGTGACCATTTTTTTATTAAATACAAAAATTAACCTCACTGTCATCTGCATATTTTTTGATTCAAATATTTTAATACCTATTTTCATAATATCGGAGTGTCAAAATTTAGAATATTTTTATGTTTAAAGTTAGTTATGATTATTGTTTTGTTAATATTTTTTTTTTTTTTTTATTATGAATATTTTTAATTAAATTTTTTTTAAAATAAAACATTGCATAAAAAATATATTTTTTATTCTATGCAATTTTTACTTTTTAATATTTTTTTTGTAAAAATTAGAATTAATTTTTTTTTTTTTAATTTTTTTTTTTTTATTTTAAAATTTTTTTTTTTTATTCATTATCTAAAAATTTCCAAAATGAAATTCCAACCAAATACTTTTGTAGAAACACAACGTATGCGCCACGGGCTGTGGCTGCAACTGCCTGGAGGAAACGGCGCTACTTATGGAGCATATACAATAAATTTGTTTTTTTCTTTTTACTTTCTACAATATAACATTTTAAAACATAATAAAAACAAATATAATTTACTTTTATAATTTTTTTTTATTTTTTTTTTTATTTATTTATTTTTTTTTATTTAAATTTAGTCACTTAAACAACGTTTCTGCTGCTTTACTTACTAAACGTTGCGTTACATTTTAGTTTTGCTTCTTTATTAAGAATGTGAATAGCAAAAAAAAAAAGGATAAAATAGAAACGAAAAATGAACTGCTTTTGCGTGTTTTTCTTTGCTTTTAAATTAATCATAAATTTGCTTTATAAAATAAACTTTGTTGCACAAGTGGAAATAAGGTTAATTAAACGTATGACGATTTGCTAAACATAAACGTGGGGGGCGCAGTAAGAATCAACTAAAAAAAAGTGAACTAAACTTCTTAAAGTGAAAATTAAGTGGAGCATCCTGGCTCTTTTAGCAGATATCAAAAATAATAAAAATAAAATAAAAACTAAAACAAATTCAAGCACACATTGTCAATGAGGTAAAAAAAAGCGATAAACGTAGAATAAAATTTAAAAGGAAAAGAAAAAAAAAACATAAAAAGTAAAGAAGCAAAGTTAAAAAAATAAAAGAAAAGCATAAAAACTAAAAGAAAGAAAAACTTAAAGAACGAAAAACCAAAAAAAAAAAGAATAAAAACACTAAAAGAAAGAAAAAACTAAAAGATAGCACTATTTAAAGAAAGAAAAAACTAAAAATAAAAGCAATAAATAAACAAAAGAGTTCATACAATGATGTGGAGAAGATGGCCTTAAACTAAAATTGTGTTTTTTTCTTCGTTTGTTGGTTTGTTTGTTTTGTTAGTAAATAGCATTAAAAAATACGTCATTGTTGCAGTGCGAATGTTATTCTCGCCTCGTCTCCTTGAGAAATGCTAATTGGGTGAATTGCAGCCGCGGTTTGCGTGGCGGCGTCTTTTGTTTAACTCTTGCTGTTGCTGCTGCGGCTGAAGAAGATGATGATGACGCCGACGCCATTAAATGTATGATTGAATTATTTATTAATTTTTGTGGTTGTTGTGGTTGCTTGGCTGCTGGCAAAAATAATGCCAACGTCTGTTGCTGCTCTTGTTGTATTGTTGTGGTTGCTGTTTGTCTTGTTGCTGCGTGTGTTGATGATGATGTTGTTGTGGTTATTGCGGCGGCGGCCCTTGGCAGACCGCCCTTATATTAAAACTGATCCTTGTAGGCCTGCACTGCCTTCATCAGCATGCGCACATTACTACACTGCGCACTCTTCGGGTAGTTGATCAAAAACATTTGGCAATTGCGAAAGAGCTCCTGTAGCACCTTGGGCGCATGTTCGCGCGTAATGGGATCGAGTGGATTGATGGCAAGCAGCGCCTCAGCCAAGTAGCTATGAAAATAAATAAATTAAAATTAATAATTTGAATAAGCGCTGCAACATAATGAATTAATAAAATTAATTCAATATCTAAAATAATCTAAATTTAATTTGTTCCGTTACTTTAAATGAAATTGCATTATTTTCTAAAAATAAAAAGCATTTCTTTCGTTTAATTAAAATATAAAAAATCTCTAAAATCCAAAATATTGTTTTCAAGGTGGCACTTAGTACAAATTGTGTGTTTTGTACCAATAAATAAAACAAATAGACAAATAAAACAAATAAGTTATACTTCTGTTTAATCTCATTGTGATTGCTCATGTCCGCGCTGATCTGTTGTATCAGCGACAGCAACACCTTCTGCTCCAGACAACAGTCGGGCGTAAAGACCGCATTATGATCGGCGCTCTTCAGTGTAAACTCCACCAGATTCAAGTCGTTCGCCAGCAGCGCCTGATGGAAGGCCTTGTTGATTTGACCCTGATGCAGCATATGTTTGATGGTGTCCTTCAGATCGTAGATGGGCGCCGGCGTTGTTGTTTGCGAACGCAACGCCACCGTCTGTGTCTCGAAACTCTTGCGCACCTCAGAGCGTATGGTTTCTTGGATTTGACGCGCCAGCAATATTTCCAATCCCTTGACATCTTTGCGCGTCTCGAGCATGGTGTCGGTGACTGTGTTGCGATGCTTAATCAGTATCGAATCGAGATGCTGCCGAAAGCCGCTGAATTTGTTGAGTATTTCCTCGGTTGAGTCCTGCATGGGTTGCAAATGCTGCAGATAGTTGTCGAATTGTTCCATGACTAAATTGTTTAAAAGTTTTAATAGAAAAATGTTTATTTTAATAAATTTAATAATATTTTTAATTAAAATTTGTATTTTTTCAAAATTAAATAACTTTATAAAATTTGAATTAATAGCAATTTAAATAATTCAAATTCAATTTAATAAAAGCGGCAACAAAACAAGTCGCCAATTGTAACACTTACACTCCTTAATGCCCACAGAGAATGCCTCGTGCAGCTGCTTGAACATGTTCTGCGAGGATTTTTCATAGGCGGGTATCAAAGTGCTGGACATGGATTCGATGAAGGCCGCCTGCAGACTGCCCTGCACGCCCACCAGCACCGATTTGCCAAAAGTATCAATGATATTCTATGCAAAAATATTTAATTAATAAAAAAAAATCAATTTAAAATAAATGCAAAAAAACTACCTTGCTTTCGCATAGCTGCGCAATATTGTCCTTCATCATCAGATTGAAGGCATTCAGTTTTTGCGTCACATCAATCTGTATCTGCTGCTGCATATTATCGATCTTGGCACCCAGCATGGGCAACATTAGACGTTGCATTTCGATGGTCAACACCTTCGAGACGACTTCGCTGAGTTGTGTGAGTATGAATTGATTGATAATTTGCAGAAAACTGTCGCGCAGTTCGCGGTTTTGCACCTCACTTTTCAAGTGTTTGAAATTTAAAGAAAATGTTTTTTTTAATATTTAACATAAGTATTATATAAAACATACCGTCCTGCCATAAATGCGCCAAGCTTCTTTTTGTGCTCGACCTCGTAGCGTTTTAAATACTGTTCCATCAGTTTGGACAGTTGCATCTCCAGCTTGAACGAGAACTCGGCCATGCCCTTGGCCGTCGACAGCGGATTTGTTTTGCGCATGTCGCTGATCTCGTTTTGCAGACTGTTGATTTGCATAGACTGCATTTTTACTAAATCTATAAAAATTTTAATAAATTTGAAAAAAATAATAATGAAAAGTCCAAAATTAATTTAAAAAAATTAAGACTGAAACACCCACCAATCAATTGATTCATTTTCATATTAATATCCGCCAATTCGTTGCCACTATTGCCACCGCCCATTATATTATTCATGCTGCTGGCGCTCGCATTGCTGCTGACCAATGTGGGCGCTACATGACTGTTGTTCATGTTGGCCGCCGCGGAGGCGCTCACTGCCTGTGATATCAAATTGGCGGCATTTTGCAGCTCGGCCGAGTGTTTGGTGGTCACCTTGTGGACATCAGGAACTTTGGGCCAATTGGTGGTGGACTGACTTAAAGTGGTGGACGTGTCTAAATCTAAGGCAAGAAGTAAAATATTTTGTACAAAGAAGAGGTTTAATTTTAATAGATTATTTTTTTATATTATTTTTTTTAAGATTCTTTAAAGATCAATTTTTATGTTCTATAGTTTAATATTATAGTTAAATATTATTTCGAACCCGGGATGCCGCAATGGGAGTTTTTATTTTATTTTTTTGTTTCTTTTTTAATCTATTTTTTTAAGCATAGCTGTTAATTTTTCTTTCCCCGTTTTTTGTTTTTGATATTCTTCTGATTTTTTCTTTTTTTCATTTTATATTTGTTTGTTTCTGTTTTTGCTTTTTATTTTGTTTTTTAGATTTACTTTATGTTTTTGTTTTAATTTTTTGTGAATTTGTGTTTTGATTTTGTTTTTGTGCTTTTGTGTATTTCATTTTGTTTTTTAATTTTGTGTTTTTTTTTTTTTATTTTAATATTTTTTCTTTTTTCTATTTTTGCTTTTGAGTTTTTGATTTTGTATTTTTTCATATGTTTTTGGGTTTTTGTTTTAATTTATATTTTTCTTTTATTTATCGTTTTTGTGTTTTTATTTTTGTTTTGATTCTTTACTTTTATTTTTGATTTTTTGCGTTTGCTTTTGTTTTGTGATTTGCTTTTGTGTTGACTTTTTTGTTTCTGTGTTTTTAATTTCTGTGTTTTTGTTTTTTTGTTTTTGAGTCTTGCTTTTATTTTTGGATTTTTGAGTTTTTTGTGTCTGATTATTTTGTTTCTGTGTTTTTAGTTTCTATGTTTTTGCTTTTGTTTTGCGTTTTTGATTTTGTGATTTTACTTTTGTATTATATTTTTTGGGTTTTTGATTCTGTATGTTTTCTTTTGTTTTTGCTATTGAGTTTTTGATTTTGTTTTTCTATTTTGTTTTTACTTTTGTTTTGAGTCTTTGCTTGTATTTTTGGATTTTTGCGTTTGCTCTTGTTTTGTGTTTTTGCTTTTGTGTTTGTGTTTTTTTTTTTTGTTTTTGTGTTTTTGTGTTTTTAATTTCTGTGTTTTTGCGTTTTTATTTTGAGTCTCTGCTTTTATTTTTGGTTTTTTCCGTCCTTTTTTTTTGTTTTGGGTTTTGATTTTTTTGTTTATATATTTTTAATTTTTGTTTTTGCGTTTTTGATTTTTTCTTTTGTTTTTGAGTTTTTGATTTTATTTTCTATTTTGACTTTGTGTTTTTGCTTTTGTTTTGAGGGTTTGCTTTATTTTCAATTTTGTGTGTTTTGCTTTTGGTTTTGTGTTTTTAGTTATGTTTTATGCGTTTTTGGTTTTTGTATTTTAGATTTTTTGATTTTGTATTTTTTCTTTTGTTTTTGATTTTGTTTTTCTATTTTGTTTTTGTGTCTGAGTTTTTTGTTTCTGTGTTTTTAGTTTCTGTGTTTTTGTTTTTGCGTTTTTGATTTTATTTTTTTTCTTTTGTTTTTGCTTTTGAGTTTTTGATTTTGTTTTTCTTGTTTGAATTTGTGTTTTTGCTTTTGTTGTTGTGTTTTTAATTATGTTTTATGCGTTTTTTGATTTTGCATTTTTTTTCTTTTGTTTTTGATTTTGCATTTTTTTTTTTTCTTTTGTTTTTGATTTTGTTTTTCTATTTTGTTTTTGTGTTTTTACTTTTGTTTTGAGTTTTTGGTTTTATTTTAGGATTTTAACGTTTGCTCTTGTTTTGTGTTTTTGCATTTGTGTTTTTACATTTGAGTTTTTTGTTTCTTTGTTTTTAGTTTCTGTGTTTTTGTTTTTGCATTTTTGATTTTGTGCTTTTACTTTTTTATTTGTTTTCGCTTCTGATTTTGTGTTTTAGATTTAGTAATTGCTTAGTTTTTTGTTTCACCTTCTTAGCTGGTGTAGATGCCGAGTTATGAGGTACTAAAAGTTTTGGTAGTAGCCTGGTGCAAAATTTCAGTTAAATCGGTTCAACGGTTCATACGTGATGCTGGAACAAACAGACTGACAGACGGACGATAAGTAGATAATTTTTTATCATATTTTTAATGCTGACTTTTTAATGTTTGTTTCTTGTAGGTCACTTTTTGATATTTCAATTTGAAGATAGTAGATAATTTATTATAGAAACATTTTGTTATAACATTTTTTAATGCTGACTTTTTAATGATTGTTTTTTGGTGATAACTTTTTGATGATCATTTAATATAGTTTATTTTTTTCTTTTTTCTTATAGATATCTTATATATCTATAGCACATGCATTTTTAAAATGACTATTTGAAGATCAATTCTTATAGATCATTTTTTATAGACCTTTTTGTGTAGATCATTTTTTGGGTAGATAATATTTAAATAGTGTTATGGGTTCTATTAAAATATACCTATAATTTCCATAGATAATTTTCCGATGATGGTTTTTGAAGATCATTTCTTTAGTTCATTATTTGGAGATCATTTTTTTATAGATCAGATTTTTAAGACTTTTTAAAGTAAATTTCTGGTAAATCATTTTTTTGTAGATCATTTTTATAGATAGATCACTTTTTTATGATGACTTTTTGAAGATCATTTTTCTTGTAGATCCTTTTTCGTAGATCATTTTTATAAAATATATTTAAATAGATTATTTTTGATGATGTCTTTGCAGATAATTTCAAGTAAATAGTTTATGTTACATCGCTTTTTTATAGATCAGATTTTGATGATGACTATCATGAAGATCATTTTATGTAGATCATTTTGTATAATCATTCTCTTTTTGTTGTATATATCTCATTTTTATAGATCAGATTTTGATGACGTCTTTTAGGTGATATCTAGATATAGACCAGATTTGCAGATCAATTTTGCAGACCATTTTTTGTAGATCTTTTTAATAGATATATTTTCTTGCAGTTCATTTTTAGCTTTGATTCAGGTCTGATTTTTCCATCTTATCATTTCAGATTTATTTTATCATTTTTTTTTCAATAATTTGTATAGATTTTTAATATAATTTGTATTATTTTATTAGTAATATTATTTAGATTAGTATATTTTATTTTTTATATTATTTTAAAAAAAGTTTGTTAAAAAATAAAATAAAAAAACAAACAAAACCTACCGACAACATCCAACTGCGCTGCCGCCACCGTCACCTGTGACGACGAATCCTCCAGCAACTCGTCCCCACTGTAGGAGCTCTTCTCGTAGTCCTGCAGCGACATAATCTCCTGCACCTCGCGACTGGGACTCGAGCCGCCGCTGGCTAAATTGTCGCCAATATTGCGACCTGGATTATTATCAATAGCTTTTTATGAGAAAATCCCAAAAAAATACATATAGAAAAGAACTAAAAAAACAAAAAATAATAAACACAACTAAACGCCTACCAATAAATTTCTTCTGCGCATCGACCAATGTCTGCTTCAGCTGCATCTTTTGATGTTCCTGATCCTCGATGATCTTGTTGTTGACCAAATTCAAGAGATTCATGTTGTCCGGTTTATTAACGCTGGCCGGTGCCGCCGACTGACCGGCTACACTGCTGGCCAACATCAGTATTGTGTTCAACACCTCAGAGCTGACGCACTCGGGTGTTGATTTCTTATCGCCACCGGCGGTAAATGCATCGGGCGTCATTAGATTCAGCTGACCGCTGAGACCGCCAAAGCCACTAGTGCCGCCTGCAGATAGCTGTGGTGAGGCGTTGCGTGGCGAAATATCAGTCTTTGCAGCGCAGGCAGAAGGTGCAGCAGCGGCTGCAGCTGCTACCGCAACAACAGAGGAACTGGCGCTGTTGGCGGCAATGCCTAGCAGCAGCTCCAAGGCGTTGGATTCAGCGGAGACAGTCGGTAGTGGTGGTGGCAAGTTAACCACCTCGCGTGTCTCAATGTCAACAATATCAACAACGATCTCATCGTCGTCGTCATCATCATCGTCTTCAACGTTATGCACTTTTGAGGCATTAACATTGTTCAGTGTTTTGGGAGGCACAGCATCGCCAGCGCCAACACCAACTGCTGCCAAACCAACCAAGGAGGAATCCTTTGAGGCGCTGGTGCCGCTCTCATTCGAGATGGTGCTCTTAACGTCCGTGTGCTCACTGACCGTGGGCTGATAGAGTATGTGACACTCTTGCATGCTCTTTGACTGCACGATAAACATGCGCACTACCACGCAGTAGATGGAGTTTGTCTCCTCGTCGTAGTCGTCAAGCTCATCACACAGATAGTTATCATTGGTGCACTTGTAACGACGCACCGCTGCGTCTACAATCGAAAACGATAGAATACCAGACGAAAGCGGAAACTCAGAGATGCTCTTAATGTAGACACGTTGACGTGCAACTCTTTTCAGTTTGGCCACTGTTGAACTATTGCTGCCGCTGCTTGTAATGCTGCTGCTGCTAGTGTCCTTGACGCTGGCCGATTCATTGTCGTTGATTTTGCAGGCGGCATTGCTGCCAGCACCACCAATGCCGCTCATGTTGACAATTTGTAGTACATAGCAGTTGCGTGTCTCTAGATTGGACAGCACCAAATAGCTGGAGGTGCGATCGATTTCGACAATAAAGCGGGAGCGTTTCATGTCATCGATGCCGCAGACATTAAGACTGGCGCTGCCGATGCACAGCGTCTGCAGACATTCCCAGGTGCCACAGTCCCAGACTTTGAACTCGGTGTTGTTGGCGGCGCCAGTGATGGCGTATTTCCAGTAGGTGCTGGGAATAAATTTAAAAAAAGAAAAAAATATATTGAAAAGATTAGGAAATACATGGAAATTTATCAATAGGGAATTGGAAAATGATTTATTTGATTAATCTTTATTTATATAAGTAAAACTCTTGGTCCGCCTGTCTGTTTGTTCCAGCATCACGTCTAAACAGCTAAACTAATTTGACTGCAAATGCACACGAGGTTACTATGAAGCCCGAAGGGTGAAATAGGATATATGGGCGGATTTGGACAACGAGGCGTTGTACCTCTCATACACCATAAACATTCAAAACGATATAACTCGGCACTTACAACAGCTACGAATATGAAATAAAACTTAAATACACAAAAAATTAAAATAAAACAAAATCAAAAACAAAATAAAAAAGCAATTACACAAATAAAAATCAAAAACACAAACACATAATCAAAAACAAAAGTAAAACTAAAACAAAAAAAAAAAAAACAATATAAATTCAAAGAAAATAGAGTAAAAACAAAACACATTTAAAGGAAAAAAAAACAAAATCGAAATCAAAAATAAAAATAAAAATAAACGAAAACACAAAATCAAAAGAAAAACACAAAATCAAAAAAGTAAGTAAAAAGAAAAACACAAAATCAAAAACAAAAGTAAAAGTATAAAGAAAAAACACAAATCAAAATAAATTCACAAAAGCAAAAACAAAATCGAAAGCAAAAATATAAATAAAGAAAAACGCACAATTAAAACACACTAGAAATACTCAAAATCAACAGAAAAACATAATAGTTAATATAAAAACACAAAATCAAAAGAAAAAGTAAACCCAAAAATTCAAAGTAAAAACAGTAAAATAAAATCATAAACAAAAGTAAAAACAAAAATTTAAAGGAAGAAAAGTAAAAACAAAACACATTCAAACGCAAAAACATATCGAGACCAAAAATAAATGGAAAGGAAAACTCAAAATAAAAATAAAGAAAAACAAAATAAAATCAACAGAAAACATAATAGGTAAAATAAAAGTAACAAACCCAAAAGAAAAAAATACACAAAATCAAAACCATAGTAAAAAAGCAAACACAAAAAAAAAAACAAAATATATTCAAAGTAAAAAAAAATAAACACATTCAAATGCAAACAATATCGATAAGAAAAATAAAGGAAAAACACAATCAAAAAAAAAAAAATAACACAATAAAATACACAAAATCAAAAGAAAACGAGTTGGGAAAGTTAGGTCACATGGGTAAGTTCGGTCACATGGGGCGGATTTTTATAGTCGGTCGGGCCCGACTATGGAATACCCTACACCTTTGATGGGGATATTAACCCTCAGAATATTATTCATATATTAGAAATTTACGTCTTATATCCCCATAAATTAAAAAATTATATAAAGTATAAAAACCTAAAAAAAAAAAATTGAAAAATGTAATTGGGCGGACCACGCCTATATTTAAAATTTTAAAAGGCTAATATTTCATAGATTTGATTTTCATAATTTACGGATCAAATTTCCACTATGAAAACCGGGGAAATAATGAAAAAAAAAAGTGGGCGGATCACGCCCATTTTTGGACTACATATTTTTAGTTGAATTCTAACAATACGTTTTAAATTTTATAACTATATCTTGAATACTTTTCGAGTTAATAGTTCCGAAAGAGTATATATATATATACTTTTCCAAGAGAATATATATATATACAAGAATATATATACTTTTCCATACCGGACACTCCTCCTAAGGGGCGTTACAATATATGCACAAAGTTAATATACCCTGTACCTCATAGGTGTAGGGTATAAAAACATAATAGCTAAAATAAAAAACACAAAATGAAAAACAGAAAACCAAAATCAAAACCAAACATGCAACATAAAACCATAGCAAAAAAACAAAGCCAAACGAAATAAAAGCAATAACATAAAATCAAAAGCAAAAATAAAAGGAAAAACACAAAATCAACAGAAAAACATAATAGCTAAAATAAAAGAAAAACACAAAATGAAAAACAGAAGTATATCAAGAAAAAACCCAAAATCAAAAACCAAACTTAATAAATAATTTAAATCAATAGCAAAAACACAACTTCAAACGCAAAAACAAAAGCAATAACATAAAATCAAAAGCAAAAACAATTAAAACACAAAATCAAATGAAAAACTTAATAGCAAAAATAAAAGAAAAAACACGAAGTTAAAAATGACAAAAGAAAAAAGACAGGAGCAGAATTAAATTAAAAATCCAATACAAAAACAAAAAATAAATAAAAAAAGAATAAGCAAAAACAAAAAATTATAAAAAAAAAACACAATAGCAAAAATAAAAACAAAAACACGAAATCAAAACCAAAGTTAATATCAAAAATACAAACACAAAAACGATTTGTGGTACTTCTTCGGTTTATAAATAAATAGTATATAGTCCCAAAAGAATTTAAAAATATATATAAGCATAATTAGCTGTTTCCACCCAAGTTAAATAAAAAAACACCACTTACTCTGCCGACGTTTTGGTCAAATTATCCAAAAAGAAGAACGACGACACCGGCTTGCCATTGTGCGGCTTCCATTGGTGTAAACAACGCGGCTCCTTCTCATGAAAATACACCTGATAGAAACGTATGAGGCCATCGTTGCTGCCGACACCAAGTGTGGTGCCATCCGGTGACAGTGCCACCCAAGTGATGATCAATGACTCATCATGGAACTTCAAATAGCCACTGCTAATGGCAGCAGGCGTAATTTTGCCAATCTGCAGCGAAAATCATTAAAAAAAAATTAAATTGAATTTAAACATATTAAACCACTTACGCCATGCTCGCTAACAATAGTGTTGACGTTGAAACATTGAAAAAGTGCACCACGTGCCCAAACAATCAACTGACTGCTGTCCTCATCCTCATCGCCCGGACACTCAATGTACGGACACCAAGAGATTTTATCATATTTTGGCGTATAATTGGCCAGTGGATCCTCGACTTTGATAATCAGATTACACAGCAAATTGTTTTCGAGTAAATCGATTTTATGCACATACAGTGAGTTGGCATCGATGGAGGCGAGTATGCGCTCCTTTTCGATGTGCGCAAACTGTAGATCGAGCACCTCGCCGGACATGCCTTTGATGAGAGCGCGCAGACCGGACTGTGCATTGACGACACGCACCATGCCCTCCATGCGTGATAATTTGCTGTTTACTAAATGGTAAAAAAATATAAAAAAATAGAAGATGTATTATTAAAAGTGAACAAAGTCTTTAAAACGACAAGTAGTAAGTATTATATTGCATTTTTTTTTATAAAAAATTGGGTTTTTTTTATTATTTCTTTAAAAAGATACTTTTACTACAATTTTATCAGTAATTTTTCTAAACAAATATAAATTTTACTTTAAGAAAATTAATTTACTCAAACGGTCAATTAGTTCTTATATCTTAACAAAATATATCAACAAATATTCGAAAAAAATCAAAATTTGTTCGAATTAAATATAAGACGTTCAATTAGTTTTTATAATGTCGTGGATTTAGTTAAAACTTTGTAAAAAATTTCAGTGACTTTGGATAGTTTTTGGAAAAAGTTTATTTGGTTAGTTTTACTTTACAATGACGATATATGTTAATATAACTTAAAAATAAAAACATAAACAAAGATTATTACCATTGATGACGTAGGCAATATGCTTGCCATCGATGTGTACGGCAATCAAGTGACCCGGATAGTTTTTCATCTCCCACTTGTAGTCGACGATGTTCTTCAATTTGACCTTCGAGGAGCCATGGTCATGGGTGCCGGCGCTGCCGATGACCTTAACGTTGCGGTCACAGATTTCATGGCAGCACTGCTTGTCTCCGGCATTGAAGGTGCTGCAAGAGGATGAGTTAAAGGTTTTAAAATGATGTGTAAAAATACGGAAATAGATGAAAGATAAAATGGGTATAGAAGAGAATGAAAAAAAAAGGATAAAATTCAGAAAAGAGTTAAGAAAAGAGTAAGAGAAGGATTACAAGAAAACGAAAGTGAAAAAGTTAATAGAGTAGAATTGACAAAAATTAATGAATCTTCAAATATACTCGAAAAAAAAATCTCGTGTTTTCTAAAAATAATTACATTATGGTGCAGGCGGTGTTCGCGGCATCCGTGCAATCTAAATCCTTGGCAGCGGCTGCGGCCGCGACCAATTGTTGTTCCATGAAGTTACTCATGTTGCTGCTGCTGTCTAATCTCAATGTGGCTGCCTGCAATGAGGCTATTTCTGATAATGCTGCTGCTGGTTCTGTTAATACTGCTGCTGCTTCTTCTTTTAATGGCTGCTTCAATTGATATTGTGTTGCCGCTGCAGCACGTTGACGTTTTTTAATACCACCACGCAATGAAATGAAAATTAGCACTGAGAGCAGCGCAATTAACATTTAATTAATCGAACAAAAATATTTTTATCAAATTATTTTTTAATTTTGTTGCACTTTTGTTAACAACAATTTATTATTTTTTTTTCGTTTATCTCTGGAAAACCTCTGGGGCTGTGGTCGTCTGCGGCGGCGGCTTCGCTTCGTCTTTTACTTCACACACAACTTGAATTTTCGTTGTTTCTACTTTGCGCCGCTCAATGGGTTTTTTTGAGAAATTCAACTGCAAAATATTTATGTTTTATGTTATTTATATAAAACAAATTTTAATTGTGAAATTATTGTATTTTTTTCATTACTTGTTACTTTTTGCGAAAATTTCTCAACGCCGCATCGCAAGACTTCTTTCTCTTCTTCTTCTACTTTGATTGCAATTTCGTCGTTGACAGTTGAACCATAAGCAGCATCCAGACGGTACTACAAGTTGTACAACTTGGTTGGGTTGTACGGAAATCGTACCGTGTGGATGCTACGAATGACTCGTTTCACGACAGGTGGGATGAAGTCAAAAATGTTTGACTTTTTCGCTGGTCTGTCTGTATCGTGTGGATGTAAACCAATCCAACTTAGTCTTTTTTCCATTCAAGCGCAGTTTTTGACGAGTGCACATCGCAGGTAGAAACATTTCAAACATCAAATGCGGCCTTCTGTCGAACTTTTTTTATGTATTGTACAAAGCCATCACGGTCGACCTGCACTGCTTGAATGCTGCGAAATAATGAAGTCTGTCAAGCATGTTGTACCGTGTGGACGCAAAACAAAAAAGTGCCGTTATGTTCCCATTCAACTTGGTTATGCAACTTGTATTACCGTCTGGAAGCCGCTATAGATGCCAACTTCGTGGGAAAATTCCCTTTTGAGGGATTTTTTAATTGCTGAGGGATTAGGGATTTCCCTCGAGATTTTTTTAATTCAACGAAGGATTTTTTTTTTCTCGCACACGTTTATTTTTTATTATTTGGCTTATATTTTTTGATACATTTTCTATATTATTTTGTTTAAATTTTTGACCAAAAAAAAAAAACATTAAAAACTAATTCGTATGCAATACAATTTTTTATTGCGATGAATTTCACAGCGACGCACAGAAGAACAATCTCGATTTATTGCTTTACAGAGTTGTCATGTTTTTTTTAAATATTACAAATGAAGTTACAATGAAGTTTGAAAAGTGAAGCGCGCGGTGTCGATATGTTTTACTGCAGAAATGTTAAATATTTAAAGAAAAGTTATGTATTTTAACATTAACAAAACCAAAAATTAATAATAATAATAAACGACAAGTGCTAAACATAAAAGATTTAATAAGCACGCCAAAAAAAACAAAAAATACGTGTTCGTGCACGAAGAAGCACCGTAACAATATTTTAAAATACCGGGATGCAATTTTCGGGAGCTGTAAACTGGCCACTGAAATTAACTGCAAAAATTGGGGCTGAACTTCACTTTACAGGGTCGGTCGGAATTCACAAAAAAAATCTCACGACCTTTTAAATGGAGGGAGAGTGGAGGCACTAAAAATCGAAAACTGACCGAGATCATTTGTGGTTTTTGAATTATAGCAAAGTGGACTGATAAAAAAAAAAAAAAAATTCACAAGATGTAGAAACCAGACCTAAAAATTAATAAGCGACATCATAGTCACGTGGTACCTCTTAAAATCGAAAACATGTTTTTTATTTAAGTTAAAATTCCTGGAAAAGGGGAGTGGCAAAAAGAAAATTATAAAATGTGGAAAATCCTTTACATTTGAATTAATAAAAAGCCATGAAAATTTATATGCCAAAAAAAAAAAATCTGGAACAGGAAAAAAATGAGACTAAAAATATTTTTTTTTCGAAAAAATCACGCGAATTTTCTAAAAAAAAAAATTTGTCTGCGGACCTTTTTATTTCATTGATTAACCAAGTGTACCTTACTCATATTAATTATTTTTTGAGAACAAATATATATTTTTTGTGTATCCAAAACTTTTAGGTCATAAAAATGTACATGGCCATGCTACTCTATATTTAAAGAATTTTGATATTTTATTTTTTATTGGAATTTGAGTTAAAAAAACAGGTTTGTGATTTTTAAGGGGTACAACGTGACCTTAAAGTAACTTTTTTTTATTTTTAAGGTTTGGTTTTTTCATCGTGACAATATCTTTTTTTTTGTTTGCCCCGCCCATTTCGCTATAATTCAAAAAACACTTATGACCTCGGTCGGTTTTCATTTTATGGGCATGCCACGCCCTTTTATATGAATATGTGAAGGCAGCTGTGCAAAATAATAGGATATTCAGTAACATGACAAAAGTCAAACAAAATTCCAGGTTGAAGATTATAACAAAAGTAACCATCAGTCGGTTCGCCATAAATATATGGAATTATCTGAAAAAGAATTGTATCTCTCGCTGTTCAACCGAAAATTTTCAAAAAAAAAAGGTTTCTCTTATCATTAATTTTTGGTTTTCCCTGATTTATTTAATAAATGTTATTTAGAGCGAGTTATTTAGGAACCTCCGAATAGGTTAACCTTTATCTCTGACCTCTGTTTAAATGTCCGTAATATAATTAGTCGAATATAGTTGAAAGTACTTCGTAACCCCATTTAATATTTTTATAAACAAAAAATGTTGACATCGATTTATAAGAACAATCTCGTTTGGAATTCAATACATTTTGATGTGAACTCCACAATACTTCAAAGTCAAATATTTTTGTTCTAAAAAGGGTATAGTATTTTTTTGTGACACCGAATAAGCATTTAAAGAGCAATTATATTATTTAAAAATATTCGTGGTCAGATTTCACCTTTTTTTTTTGTGAAAGTCACGTCTCCAATAGAATTAACCGATATTAGGAACAGAATCTTAAGGTTAGAAAAATATGGAAATATTAAAAAAATACTCAAAAATTAATCTGAAATATATTAAAAAAAATGAATATATAACATTATTATAATTTTCTTTTATTTATTCAGACATTTCAACTGCACCCAGTATAGGGCATTTTATTAAACATTTATTACTTATGCTGCCTTTGCTAATACTAAGCTACTTTCATACATAGACTTCTTTATATTATAACCATAGTTATTCTAAAACTTCAACAATTATTGTGTTGCAAATTTCTCATCTTTTCAGATGTTGATTTTTGTAGACATGATCATCATCATCATCACTATATTTGTAGTCATCATCACTATTAGTATAATTACAGAATTGTATTTTTTTGTTTTTTTTTTTTAATAAAAATTTATATATTTTGTTAAAAACTCTTTCAATAAATTTGCATAATTTAATTAAAAATTGCATAGTTGGTTGTGAATGCATTGTGTGTTTGTTTTGTTACACAGTGGTCGGACAGTCTATATTTGGATTGAATGAGTTTTTATTCAGAAATGAAGCTGAGTGAATTAAATTTGAATATTTTATGTTTATTTTGCAGTATGCGATGGCATTCATTCAACATTAACTAAAGTTGCAACAAATAAAAGCATTTTTAAAATTAATTAAAAAAAAAAATAATTTTCGTGCGCACATTTTAAATCTTTATTTAAACAACATTCTTTATAAAGCAATAAATATTTGTATAAAAATTGCTATATGTGTTAACAATAAAATAAACAAAAATGATACACTTGATGGCAACATTTAATGTATGTTTTTGTTTTCTTTTCTTTTACTTTATAATTTAATTTAACAAATATGAATATTAGTTGAAGAGATAAAGCAAGTGGTGTATTTTAACAGAATACTTGCAAAAATAAAAGCGTGCAGCAAAGTAGCAAAATTGTTTCGCTTTTAATAACTCTTTAACATTTTTGTTTTAATTACTTTTATCACGTTTTGCATTAAACTAAATTTATTTATCATTTGTTTATAGAAAAATAATAAAATATATATATTTATTTTAAATATGCGTATATAATAAGTAAATTGCTATTAAGCTGCTATATATTAATATATAAATTGGTTGAATTGTTAGCAAAAAGTCAAAGTAAAAGGCTTAATAGATTTGTTTGCCTTAATATAATAT
The DNA here is from genome assembly GCA_951804985.1 of Dryomyza anilis. Lineage (NCBI taxonomy): Eukaryota > Metazoa > Arthropoda > Insecta > Diptera > Dryomyzidae > Dryomyza > Dryomyza anilis. The sequence goes on from OX638131.1 coordinate 31,278,123, forward strand.
AATTATCATTATGATGCGTAATATAATTTAAATTCGATATTTAACTTGAGTGAAGCGAATAATTAGAAGAAAAAGAAAAAAACAAATTTTATTATTTTATTGCTTGAAGTTAATTAAATAAATGGCCTTTCAAAGCAACTCTCAAAGCAGCTAAAGTGCTTCAAAGTTTAAAAGAAAACCAACGCTAGTCTAGCAAGGATTTTTGTTACGTTGACAAATCGTATTATGAAATATGAATGATGCATTTTATGCAAAACTTTTGTTTAAATTTTATTTTTTCGTTTGTGCTGTATTCTTTATAGTGCTTTGTATAGTTTAAAAGATAATTTGAAATTCTGAAACTATTATAAAATATTCATCGACATGCTCGATTATGAAATACGAATGTTTAATATTTTGCAATTCGAGGTTTAGTTTTTGTATTACGTAAAAAGAATGATGCATATTTTGTGTAGTTTGGTTTCATAGTTTTTTTTTTTGAGGTACTTAAAAAAAATAGAGCTGTAACAAGTTTAACACTTGAAATTATTGACATACCCTATTACGCAATACGAATGAAACACATTTTGTATTTTAGTGCAAAGCCGTATTGCATTTAAATTTAGCATTGTTTCGCGTAATAATTAGATATTCTGTGACTTTGATTTAGTAGAATTATATAAAAAAATATTCTCTAATTTTTGATTAAACGTATTACGAAATACGAATGTTTTCTATGTTGGGAAATTTGTTATTAATAGTTCATTTAACATTTGTAATTCTGAAACTTATACAAAAACATTCGCTAATTTATCGACATAACGTATTACGAAATACGAATGCTTCATGTTTTGCAATTCTCTATTTAAATTTATGACTTTCATTTAATTTAAACAAGATAAGTAAGAATTCTAAAACTTAGTTTTATAAAAATATATCGTATTTATCGAGAAATCGTATTATGAAATACGAATGTTTCATATTTTGCGAAATTTTGTTTAAAATTACCATGCTTTGAATATAGTTTTGAATAGTTTAACATTTGAAATTCTGAAAATATAAAAAAAAAACGCTAATTTAAGGATATACCGTATTACGAAATATGAATATTATATATTTTTTAATTTTCTGTTTAAATTTTCGATTTTGTTGTCTTCCATTTGATGTTAACATTATTAAATAAGACAATTTAGAATTCTAAAACTTAGTTTTATAAAAATGTATCTAATTTATCGTGAAATCTTATTATGAAATACAAATGTTTCATATTTTACGAAATTTTGTTTAAAATTGCCATGCTTTGAATAGAGTTTTGAATAGTTTAACATTTGATATTCTAAAACTTATAAAAAAAAACATTCATACGCCAATTTATCGATATACCGTATTACAAAATACGAATATTTGATATTTTTCAATTTTCTGTTTAAATTTTCATTTTTTTGTGCTCCATTTAATGTTAGCATTATTTAACAAGACAATTTAGAATTCTAAAACTTAGTTTATAAAGGATTTATATAAAAAATGTCTCTAATTTATCGAGAAATCTTATAACAAAATACGATTAAATCATATTTTCCAATTAGAATTCTTTTAATTTTATTTTAAGCCATACCATTCAAGTTTAGCATTGTTTTACACGATTACTTGAAATTCTAAAACTTAGTTTTAGTTTATATTCTATAAAAAAAAGATTTACGGTTTTTTGAAAATCAGTATTATGAATGACGAATATTTCATATTTTGCGAAATTGTGTTATAATTTGATTTTTTTGTATTGTTGTATATAATAGGCCAATATTTTGAATTCTGACAGCATACTAATAAACATAAACGTAGTAATAGTCATCTTTAATTATAAAAAATATGTTTGTAAGCTATTTTGGTTATTAGTAACGTTGTGAAACCTACCCCCTTATAACGTAAAAGAAACGAATGTGAATTTGTCAAAAAAAAACGTCAGAAATTCTCGTGACTATATTATATAGAATTAAATAAAACAAAAACGACCACAAAATGTACAAATCAAAAAATTCTGTCACTGGAATTTCTGACATTTTCGGACGAATTCGTTTTGCGTTATAAGAGGGTTAGTTTTAATTTAATAAATAGTTGCTCGAATTTATAACATCGTCGTTGTAGAACGAAAAGTCACCAAATACATTTTTCAAAATGCCAAATATTCATTTACAAAAATCTCTATATATCTGTCAATTTTTAATCGATGAATCGACCACATGATAAGAAAATGTAAATCTATCAATTGATATTTCAACTTTAAAAATGCATCAATTACTTTTTATAATATTAATCAACCAACTCGAAATTTATGTTTTTCATAAAAATGTAGTTGGTGACTTTTCGTTCTACAACGATGATATATATAATCGATATAAAAGCAAAACCAAACAAACACATTTTAATAAAAAAAAAAACGATTTTAAGTTTATTAAATAATATAAAAAATTCTAAAGTTTCATTACCTTTTGATATAGTAAATTCTTCTAATAATTCTATACTAAAATTTGCCTCATAATTAGAAATTCTCAGACGTGTAATGATTTTTGTAAATTTTTGATTAAAATTAAATAAATCTTGTTAATGCATTTCACATCTACAATGACAATAGCGACGTTGTAGTAGTAAAAGTCACCAACTACATTTTAAAAATTTCAATGATTGGTTTACAAAAAACCTAATATATACAAAATTTCTAAACGATGAGTCTAACATTGGCATAAATTAATAAAAATACATTAATTTTTCGTTTGATACATCAAATTACGAAATTTAGCAACCAATTCTTATAATATTAAACAATAAATTTAAAAATTAGTTTTTTAAAAAAATGCATTTGATGAGTTTTACATCTACAATGATAATATACACTGCATCAAATAGCTTAACGAATTTACGATTTAATATAAAAAAATGAACCACGTTCGAGTTATAGAATGGCAATACAAGTTTGGTTTGAGTTGTAGAATATGGCTTGAAATGAAATTTAATTTTGCAACAAACTTAATAAAAGAATTCCAAGTTTTAAACTATTCCATTGACTTTCAATTGTCTTTGGCGAATAATCATAGACAATTTAAAGTCGACTTTAAAAAATAAGTTCGACTTTTTTGACAAATTTCGTAAAGAATAAATTGTCAAAAAGCTGATTTTAAATTTAAAGTCGACTTTAAATTGTCTATGATTAGGCGCCTTTGATCATACATAAATTAATAAATTAAATTTCCATATTTATCAACGTTCGAATTTCGTAATAAGAAATAATAAAAATAAGAAATTAAGAAATATTTAAAACAGCTGCATTTTACTTTATATTTTTAAATAACTTACAACATTTGCAAGCGCATTTGTTATACATAAAATACAAAACGTTAAAATTGTGATTGTGACATGTGAGATTCATAATAGCAAAATTTTGTAATGTGTCTTTGCAACGTAACCCTTCCATAATTGCTAGAATAGTGCACGACAAACGTTTTTAAATAAATTTTATATCGTTTAATAGTTTTCTTTTACTTTAATATAATTGAATTAATTAAATATTCAATGTTTGCATCAACAATTAACGTAAATTTACAAATATTTGTTTTCTTTTTATACATGTGTTTCAACTACATACATTTTCTGTAACATTTGTTTTTTATTTTTTTATTTTTGCCATTAATTCTAATAGTAAGAGTTTTTTTTTATAATTTTAATTTTTAAAAAAAGCATATAATTAATATTAATAATAATAATTTATCAAAAATTTTACTTCATTACCGGAATGAGTGTGTGTGTGTGTTTGTTTCTTGTTGATTTTGGTCTGTCTCGCAACAGACTGAGAAATGATGCAGTGTTAGTTTTGTTAGCGTAGAAAAATACAATTTCTATCGTATAAAGTTAACTGATCAGAATTATTTCTTTTTTAAATATAATATATATCTAGATAAATATGTTGCTGCCTAAATTGTATTTGTATAAACTACAAACAATAAACATATAAATTGTATAGTAACAAATAAACAATTTCGAAGTTGTGTGTGTTGCCTAGACATTTGAATGCATGCTGCCGCCAGAACCACCCGTTATATTCGCCGTCACTGGTGCCATCGCCAAAGGCATTGAACTTGCAGAACCTGTGCGCGTCAACGCAACATCACAGGCACCACCGGTTGCGGACATTGTCATCACCGATGATGACGACGCCGCCGCCGCTACAGCTGCCTCCAGCTTCAGACGCATTTCCTCTTTGCGCGTCTGCACGCTGAGCAGCTCATCGCTGAGATCGTTGCAAAGGCGCAGCAGCAGACTGTTTTGCTCGCGCAGATGACGCAATATATCGCTCATATTATTGTCGGACTTGAATGAAACATGTTTCAGTGTCTCGCTGATTGCATTGACGCGTTTCTCATAGACATCGGCATTGGGCAGATGTGTGGTGCTGCAGGAGGATGAGGGTGTAGCCATAGTGGCTGCGGTGCTGCTGCTGCTAATGTTGTTGGTGCAACTAATGTTGTTGGTTGCCGCATGTGCTACTGGTGCTGGCGCTGTTGGTGGCGGATGTGTGGGAATGCTAGTCAATTGTGGTTGATGTTGTTGTGCTGCTAAATTATCCGCTGCTACCGCAACTGCTGCTGCTGCTGTGGTTGTTGTTGGCGATTGTGAATTACGCGGCGTACTGGGTTTGCGATACACCTCAAATGCGGAAACACGTTGCTGACTCGTCTGCAGCAGAAAACGCGTTGGTGGCAGTGCATTGGCAGCGGCGCCACCAGCACCACCACCAGCTGGTATAGGTGGTGGCGGTGGTGGTGCAGCACCGCCTGCTGCTGCTTGTTGTGGCGGCAACGAATACTGCTGTTGCTCATTTATATTGTCGTGCTGAAAGCGGAAAAAACAAGTTTAGAAAATTTTAGTTTCGTGCTATAATATAAATGTTAAAAGCCAATTAATATTTAAAGAATTTTGAATTTTGTTTCACATTTTTGAGAACATTTAAATTTACCTAAATTGTATTATTATATGGGTTCACTTTTTAATATTTTGTATGTTTAAATTTTACAATTTTATAGTAATTTTATTATATTATTTTATCTTTTTTATTTAATAATTTTTATTTTCTTCTTATTTGATGTATTTTGTTTTTATTAATTACTCTATGGTATTGAATATAACTGCGTTTATATCCTACACTAAAAGTGAAACGTTATGTTCGTGGACAATATGAAAAGTACATATTCTTGATCAGCGTCACCTCTTGAGTCGATTTAACGATGTCCGACTGTCTGTAATCATGTTTATTAAAAAAATCAGCAGACATGATCAGCAGACATGATCAGCAGACATGAATCAGAAACTCAGATTATAGATTACTTCTTGTATACTTAGGTTGTTGGGTATTGAAAATTGGCGTCATAGGTCAATTTTTATCCACTTTTGTAAATATACCTCATATTGAAAGTTAAATCTACAAAAGTATTTCACTTTACCGGTTCAAGTGGATTTTTTTGTATACCCCTTAACTTGTGTAGCCTTGAAAAAAACGAAATTCGGTACACTCAGAATAAAATGTACCATTAAGTACTTTATGGTACGACCATTGATCTTATGGTTCATGTATTAATAGTTTTTGAATCAAAAGTTTTTTAATTAATTCAATAGTATTTGAAAAATTCAGTACCATAAATTTAAATATTTCAATATTATTATTTTAAATAGAATAAATACTGTTTTTTTAATGGTTTCCTCCTATAATAATAAACGTGGTGTAAAAAATCATAAAAACGAATACAAACATGTTCGTTTTGTATGTCATTCAGCGTGTTTACTCAAAATGGTCGCATGTATTTTGTTATAATCCACATTATTAAATGCGACATTGGTAAGGATTCAATGTATTTAATGTAAATAAATTATATTTATATATTTATATTTTTATTTATTACAGAAAATAAATAATACATAGAACTTCTGTTGTAAAAGTGAATATCAATATCAACTTTTAAATAAAATAATATATACAATAAATTAACTAAAATACATTTTTGTTTTAATAAATTATTAGGAAAATGTAATACGACTATACCATTAAATTAATAATATGTATCATTAAATTTGTATAGGTCTTTCTTATTGTAATTAAAATATCATATTACAAAATTCATGGTACAAACACACATTGTATTAACAGTTTCAATATTACTGAACTAATGGGACGCATCCTATTGACCAATTTTAATGGTATAAATTATTGTTTTTCTATTGAAATACTATCAATTTACCATGATTTTTTTCTGGGTGTACACATAAACACAGGGCTGGAAAAAATACGGATATTTAATTATTTGAAAAAATACGGATATTAAATTATTTGGATCTACATAAAAGGCCTATGTTGGCTAATAAGTAAAGGGTTTTTCAATAAGAGCGCTACAAAAGTTTTTTTCAAGGGTTTTTCAACAGGGACGCTACAAAAGTAGAGCTACAGGGACAGCAAACGACGCCATATTTCTTGCCGCTCTTTTGACATTTCTCTTCAGTAAGGTTTGCCATTTCATGATGGAAAGATATACGAGCCAACAACGAGTCGAAATTATTAAAATTTACTACAGAAATTCGAATTCGTATATCTTTCCATCATGAAATGGCAAACCTTACTGAAGAGAAATGTCAAAAGATGGGAAATTTTAAAGTAGGTGTAATTATGATAGTTAGGATTATCAAAATTATAGTCGGTCTAAGCCGACATTCGCACATACAGCGTAGGTATATTAGTAATCTAAGTTATAAGTTTCATTTATCTAGCTCTTCAATTTTAAAAGTAGTAGGGATTTCAACAGACAGACGGACAGACGGACATCGCTAAATCGACTCAGGAGGTCATGCTGATCAAGAATATATATACTTTTCCATACCGGAGATGCTTCCTTCTGGGTGTTACAAACGGCGTACCAAACTGAATATACCCTTTCACTCTTAGTGTAGGGTATACAAATATGGTACTGTTGAAAAATAGTTTTCCAAAAAAACTTTAAAAATAACGTTTCTTTTAATTGTAAATACTAAATATAAAGGGTTTTTTAACAGGGACGCTACAAAAGTAGAGCGACAGGTACAGCAAACGAAGCCATATTTCTTGCCGCTCTTTTGACATTTCTCTTCAGTAAGGTTTGCCATTTCATGATGGAGCGTCCCTGTAGCGTCCCTGTAGAAAAACCCTTGAAAAAAACTTTTGTAGCGCTCTTATTGAAAACCCCTTTACTTCTTCATAATTTTGATTACAACAATATCTATTCCGTGGTGAGGTCGAAAAAATCAAAAATTTGCACCTAATAATGGAATAGTAATGATTTAAGGTCTCTCTTGAATAATGTCAAAAATACAGGAGCATTTTAAAATTCGAATAGGTGTGCGAATTCGACTAAATTGCTGATTAAACTAAATTTTGTCGGTAATGTTGACCAAATGTTGAAAATAGAAGTTTATTCTCAAATTTTGTTGGAATATGAGAAATTTAAAATGGGCTATTACTATTACTAAATACATGAACATTTGACATTTTAGAAATCACCACTGCACTAAATGAAGATTTTAAGTTAGTCCGGGCGGTTGTTTTTTTTTTTTTAATTTTATATTTTATATATGAACTTTCTTTGATTTTTTTTTATATTTTTAATAATATTTATATTTTTATTTATATTTTATATAGTTTATTATTCTCGTATTTTTTTTTTTTCAAAAAAATAAAGCAATTTAAATGTATAATTTTGCCGAAAAAGCCGCCAATTGTAGATTTCAATGGAATGAATTGGGTTTGAACTAAAAAGAACACTTACAATACTCGCAGCGCAACCTTCTGGAAATTGTGTAAAATCAGCAAAACCAGTTGTGGTTTGCAAATCGAAACTAGTTTGTGCCATTATCTTTAAAAACAAATACGCATTAAGTAATAACAACAACAAAAAACATAAAATAATTAAAATTCTAAACAAAAATCAACAAAAATAGAATCTCCTACCTCAGATTGTTGGCCACCAGGCGCACATATTTTAAACTTATTCAAGTCCAGACTGCTGCTGCGTCCATGACGATGTGGTCGTGGTGGCGGCAACGGCGGTGGCTCCTTTTTGTTAAACAGTAAAGCTGGCTGTGGCGCTGCATTGGCACAATTTAAAGTAGATGCAGACGTTGACAACTCATCGCCACCAGCGCCAACTATGCTGCCAACGCCGCCACCCCCAATGCTTGACTCACGCTGTGGCGGCGGTGGCAAAGCGCCTATGTTTTTGACGGGCAGCTTTTTGGCCTGTGGCCGCTGTATGGCGCGCAAATCATTGTTTTGCAAAGAGTCACGATGATGCAGCGACTGCGACATGCTGCTGTTACTGATGCTACTGTTGTTGTTGTTGTTATTGTTGCCGCTGCCAGACGGCGGCTGCTTGGGACTGGTGTCGCGCGTTGCGTCCAACGTCTTGCGCAAAGGTTCTGCTGCATCGGCGGCAAGCATTTCATTGGAGGCCAATGTACCTGCTAAACAGAAAAAAAGGCGCACATGAAAAATTTAGCAATAGAAAAAAATAAATTTCAAACGCACCAATTGGCGTTACACGCAGCGGCACCGGATGCAGTATCTGCGGATCGGAGACAACCGCCTGCGCGGTGCGTTGCATATCGAAATTGACTGGTTTCGGGCCAGGACTAGAAACATTAGATGTCGGAGATTCAGTGAATTTTGTCCATTGCGCATTTTGTATTTTGTCGATGGCGGGTGGCGCATCCTGTAAAAAATATATAAAAAATTGTTTTTGATTAAATTTTTTAATATAATTTATTTCATTTATTATTTACCCCAACCCATACTTGACGTTCTTGTGGTTTGGCTGTTGCCGCGGGCGGCGTTATGCTGGCATCCACAATCGGCGAGTTTGAAATGCTGCGGTTTTTGGCGGCGACAGCTGCAGGCAGCGGTGGTGGCGTCAGCGCACTTGTCTGACGCGAATTTGTGCTGGCCTTGAATGGAGCAATAACATAAAATAAATACAAAAAATTCGATAAATTAATTTTGTAAATACCTGCGACGATGTCGACAGTGTGCTTAGATTCATCACATTTTTCTCTTTCGCCACCGCACTGGCATTGATTATTGTATTGTCGGTATTGTCCTCCTCATCATCATCGTGCAGATGCAACAGATCCGCCTCCGGTGGCTCTGTGCTTGCCACGACAGCTGCCGCCGTCGCTGTTGTGGTGCCCAACGTTGCCAATTGCAAAACACTGGGATGCAGACAGGCGGGTAGTACTGCCGGCAACGTTATATTGTTGCGTCGCAGCACAACCAAATGCATGGCAGCCGTAAATTCGGCCAAACTCAAGGCGCCGTCACGAGTCACATCGCACAGTTGCCAAATGTGACGCAGTTCTTCAACGGGAATACGCGATTTTTCAAAGAAAACTCTACAGAATGTGATGGGAAAACATTTAATTTAAAAATTTTTGTAACAAATTTGACAACACCCACCTGGCTACATGACCCGACAGCAGCCCGTGCGGATCATGTTGCACCGCCTTGAACTGTTTGTAGTAATAGTCACGTTGCTCGGCGGTTATTTGATAAATTGACTCAAGGTCAGTTTCATTGTCGTCATCGCTGCTGTGTCGATCGGAGGATTCCTCCTCGGTGCCCAACAGCTGACGATGTTCGTCGCCGAGCAGGCCGTGCCAGAGTGTCTCCTTGGCCCATGGTCGCTCGGCGACGCTGTTGGTGGGCGTGGGACTGTCGCTGTTGGTGCTCCAGGCTTCGGGGGAGCCGCGACGACGCTGTGTGGGGGATAAAAGTAATAATTAAAAATTGAATTTAAAAAAATTATTTTAAAAACAAAAAAAATTATTTTCAAAACGAAAAAAAATATTTTCAAAACGAAAAAAAATATTTTCAAAACGAAAAAAAATATTTTCAAAACGAAAATAAACATAAAAAAAAATGTAAAAATGGAAATTTATGTATTTTATTTGGTTATTCTGATTTAAAATTGACATTTTTGAATTACTTTAATTACAATTTATGTATTTGATTTAATTATACTGAATTTCTAAATTATAATTGGCGATTTTTGATTTTTATATTTGATTCTGATAAATATTGTCAGAATTAAATTTCGAAATTAAAATAAAATTATAAATTCAATGCACCTTTTTTCTATTTCCAAACTTACCGCCTCACGACTGCTGCTACCCGTGCCAGCGCCACCAACGCCATCACAACCACCGCCACCACTCGATTCATTCTGTTCCACCTCTGAGTCTGTGCTCTGCACATCCGAGTGTTGTTGCTGCAGCGTTGCGGCCGTTGCCGAATTCACCGCAGAACCGCGTCGAGAGCCCGCAGCACCCGCCTCCTGACTCCATTCGGACGGGCGACGCGGCAACGAATTGCGCCGATCGGCAACGGGCGGCGGCAAAACATGCAAACCATTCGATTGAACGCCTGCATGATGCAGCTCCACACCGCCGCTAGGCGAATCCTTCCAGCTGAAACGTGGCAACGGCAGCTGCACTGTAGCGGCGACCAGCTCTTGACGCAATGGCACAGCGGCCTGATAGGCAGCGATTAACTTGAGGCAAGAATAGAACTGCGCGCGCGATATATGTAAAGCAGTCGATGGTATCCCAGACAATGAAGTGATCTGTTTGCAAAAAAGAAGTTAATATCAGAAGATTTGACATAACAAAAGCAACTAGTAGTTGCTGCTAGTTACCTCGCGTATCACATCGTTGGACACATTGGCCGAACGATATAGTTCCATGGCCTTGAGCATCGGTATTTTGCCCGTCTTTTCCACATCGCAGCAGAGAAACAAATCGCTGTAGTAACGCGTTTCCGTTTCGCTGAGCGATACTTCTTCCATGGCTGCTCACCACAGCTACCTTCGCAAAAACTGCCTCAGTGGGTAGTGCTTGCCTTCTCAGTTTTCAGTTGCTGCTGCTGTTGAGCCTCTATGGATGCTGGATGCAGCAACGTTCGTTGGATGTAGTGGCTGCCGCCGGTCGCACTGTTTTCAATTGAATTATCGCTGCCCCCTAAATAAGTTAATTCGATTTTTAACGATTTTCTTTTTTCCAACATCATCTGCTGACTCTTCAGTTCTTACCTACGTCAATGCAAAGTGCTGCTTCCTTTATTCACTTATTTCTTTTTATTTTTTTTGTTCATACACTTTGCTGTTGGTTTTTTATATTATTCTTTTATGTTTCTATTTTCTTTTCTTTTTTATGTGCAATTTAAGGCCCCTCTGCAACTGCTGCTGCTACTGCAAATACTTCACCTCTTGCAACTTTTCTGTGAAAAGTGAAAAATCTTTTTCGCAATTTGGCAGCCACTTTGTCGCCTGCACTGTATTCGTTTTGTATTGCAAAATTTATTGATATTATACGCGCAATTTGTTGCGCTAGTTGCACTGTGACTTTTCTCTCCAATTACCAATTATTAATTTTAAACGCTGCGAAAAAATTACAATTAGTTTCCTCTTCGTTGGAAAAAAAAAATTTTACAATTTCCAACAATTGGCAACGTTGCAGAATTCAGCACAAATTTGCAGATTCAGCTGTTAAAATTTTGTCTGCACACCTGCCAAATTGTCAAATGTCAAAAAAATGGGGTGGGGAAGGTGAACAGGAACAACTGGTGAACAACTGTCAAAGGACACCATCGGAGGAGATCTAAGTTTATTCACTAATCACTCACTAAATCACTAATCATTGGTATATCTACAACAGCGACGCCGTGGCAGCATAGATGGAGACCCATAGAACTTGAACTTCAGCAACAGCAACGACCACCGATAGAGACCTGCTTGAGTAAGTTCCAAATCACCTGGTGAAGACTCATTTGGAATCTTAACCATTGACGTAGCTTCGACGAGCAAAATACTGCAACATGGCAGCATTTGGTCAGTGTTGGGCTGAGTGAATTCAACGATCTGCGACTAACCTTTAACATTAATTACAGATGGGGCGTCATCTTCTGCTCGGATAGTCGTAGACCCGTCTTTGTGCGCACCTTGGTGTTTGATCTGGCGTTGCAAGTGGTTGTGCTCTTTGGCGAAAGAAATAATGCTTACTCGTGAACCGTTTTGGATTTTGCCAAAATGGTGGCCGACAAGATTGAGGAACAGTTCAAAATGAGCAGTTTAAAAATTGGCCAGACAGCTATTTCTAAAATTTGTAGAAAAAAAGGTTGATTTCGAAAAAAATAAATTCAATTCCTGATTTTTAAAATCTCTTTATTTGTTATTGCTTTGCTTGGTGGACATTTGAGACAACATAAGAATTGTAATCTGCGACGAGGAATCTTGTGAGCTTGTGTAGATTCATTGACATTTAAAAGCGGACATTGAAAAGCGGCCCTTTTTTACATTTGGTGTTTAAAAGGTGGTCTGGCAGTCAGAATCTACACCAGCTCCCAAGAAAACGACGTCCAGTTCATTTTTACTTTCTGCCTGTTACAAATCTGCCAATTACAAACAAATTTTAAAAATCGTCAGAGTCAAAAATCTAGGTGGCCAATGGCCAGGAAGATGATTCGGACGTGTCGCCTCCTTCCAAGAAACATGCAAACTAATTACAGTGCTCTGTTTCCTAATTCCTAAAAAAAAATAAACATACACAGGTGGATAAACGTATGGCAGACAAACCAGCGAGAAGAGGAATATTCACTAGACTTGGAATGTCCGCGTAGCTGCAGAAAGAAAAGCCGCAGCCGCTCTTAAAGGAATCACAACCAATTCATATGTTTTCTTGTTCGTTTCTGTCAATTCTTTCCTGTCGAACAATTTTTTAAACAGCAACAGCAGACAGCAGCCAGTCCTTGCAGAGTTCCGCGAGCCTTTGCTTTGACGAATGAAATTGGTTGGAATTGGGCAATTTATAAAATTGGTAGAGAATCCTGTGAGCTTAGCGATGAGACAGACGACCAAAGTCCACTTCATTTCGGCTTTCTTCCTGCACAATGAACAATAAATTTTAAAAATTGTCCGAGTCAAGAATCTAGGTGGCCAAACATGCTTCAGACGGACGTGTCGCAAAAAAGTCGCTTCTTCCAAGAAACCTGGCGCTGATTCGACAAACAACAGATCTTCAGTTGTTGATAGTGTCGACCTTCCCCGTCGAACAACATTTTTCAACTGAAATATATTTTTTTTTCGGTTTTGACGTTTGAGAATTTGCAGAATTTAGCGGGCCCTTGCAGAAATCAGCAGCCCCGCAAGAGATTTTTTTATGTGTGAGTGACTCGCTCTTTATTTTGAGTGTGTGAGTGACGTGACTGGCCGCCGATGTCTTAGCCGAACGGCTGCCAGTTGCCGTCGAATTTTTAGTTGCCGCCGTTGAAAGTTTAGTCGGCTAAGCTGAAGCAGCCGTTAAATCACAATAAAATTTGTTTTTAATTTTTTTTAATTTTTTTGTTTGCTTTTGACCCTCACCACACCAGCAAAAGCTCGAAATATAGGTGGCCTCGTCAATGGTAATTTTTTTTTTAAAGTAATACAACAACAACAGTTATGATTTTTTTATTTGTTATATCAAAAAAATCTATTTGTATGAATGAGTTTAACAAATAATGTAATATAAATACAAATATAATTTTTACAAGTTTCTTTGGTATACGCTAATGGATTGAAAAACTTAATGGACCATTTTCACTATCTTCGGTAAAATATTAGCTTAATCGACCAGTTTTGTACCTTTAATAAGATAGATTTTTATTTAATGAATCGAAATTGCTTATATTGCAGACCACATCCCAATTTCTTAATCCATTTGGTAAATTTTTATTTTATACTGATTTTCAACATATTTTGTGAGTCTGTTTAATGTGCTTTGTTGCATCAACACATTTTGCTGCTGTAGCCTCTGCATTAAATATTGCATCTGTTGCGCTTTATTAGCGAACATATTGTCAAATTTATTTTTAGAATTGTCAGTTGTATCAGAAGTTCATCTGAGTTTAATTTAGCTTTTGCATTGTAAGTACGTGCATAATTATTTTTGCATATTTTGTTCACACAGATATTTGATTTTGTTTAAATTCAATTAACAAAACGAAATACAGATTTATTAGAATTAAATAATATTATTACCTTTATATTGAAATGAATGTGATACATTGAAACATATTTTTAATTATAATTTTATGTTGTCTCCTAGAATTACATAACAGCAACTGCCAAAAAATTAAAATGGCTTTGCCCGACAGACTTGCGAGCAGCATGAAGACCTTCCAAGTAAACTCATTATATTAGTTAATAATAAATAAACAGTAATAAAAATGTAATATCTTAGGCTCATAACGAATTACCCGTATTTCTAAAGGGCGGACCAGTTGACAAAGTTCTCTTTGGCATAACCGTTGGTTTGTGTGGCATTGGTATGATTGGATTTGTTAAACTGGTATATGACCTTGGATTCAAAAAGAAGTCTGGTTAATTAATGTGAACTCTAACAAACATCAACGTGAATATTTATTTTAGAGTCTAATATATAATTACAAAGTTATATCTCAATTTTGTGTTTCAATAGACATCAAGTGAAACATTGTACAACGAAAAAAGTGTTTTTTATTTTAATTCAAATGAATGATGAACTCGAGTATAGTTTGCTTAATACGGACTCATTCGGCTACAAAAAAAAAAACGATAAAGAATTTTCCCAAAATTTACACAATAAATATTCATTTAGGATCGTAATTTATTGCTCGATATTTTTGGATACACAAATATAAATTTTCATATCTATTAATACAATATATAGATCAATATATATGTAACGAATACGCACACCTCCATTTTCGAAATAGTTTTAGTAATATGCATATGGTTGAAATATATATTTTCGTTACACGATAAATGGGAATTATCCGCCCACATTTCAAGGGAATTTATTTTCAGAATACATTTTGCATGATACTACATGTACGATCATTTTGACATTAGGCAAGTTATTTGACTTTTCTTCGTTTTAAAAATTTTTTCCAACATTGCGAATATATTTTATATTTAATGTATATAAATATATTTTGTTTTTATTTTTTTTTAATCTTTTTCGTATTTTATTAAAATTCAAAAAACATGTCTAGTGTTAGCCAATGTGAACATTGGAAAAATGAGAGAATGATTGTACCTTTAAATATTCATATCTTGACTTTTTGTTCGTCGAAACATTTTTCGGTAATTTTTTGGATAACGTGGTGCATATCTTAAAGTTTTTATGAGATATTTATATCAAAACGATATATTTCCTTATTCCCATGTGGCCCTTTTTTAGCCAGTGCAAATTTTGTTACTGACATTTATATATCGCATAAAATGTTGGGCAGGCATTTTCAAATAAAAACAGTGCAGTAAAATTCAAATGGACATCAAATCGGGCTTATCAGTGGGCAATTAGCGGGCCACGAAATATGATTGGGCTGCAGAATGCAACACTGCGCCGCAAGTCCGAATTTTCAAATGATGGCGACACTGTTTTAATTGCAGTGCCTTTAAAACTGCTATTATGGGTGGTGTTCGAGTTTGCAAAATTTGACAACTGACTTCGAAAAAAATTCTATTGTCCATAGATTTGTGATGTGATATGTGATTGTTTTTCTTGTGCTAATAATGATAAAATTCATTGTAAATTGTAAAAATGGTCTATTAAAAATAAATTAACAAAGTGCTTCGAATCAGTGCTTGCTCAAATATGTGTGTACATTAAAAAGAAGCTACGAAACTGCCGAAACAAACCAAATCGTTTTGCATTTGGTTGGAAAAAAATACGATTGCAAAAGTGATAAGCAATTAATAAAGAGAACTGACAAAAGAAAAAAAAAATAATAATTTAGCGCTTAAAAGATTAATTGATAAACATTTGCAACAACAACAATTGCATGCCACAAAAATACTGCGTCGCTGTGATGGAACCTAATGATGAGGTTGTGGAGCGCCAGAAATTGGTGCCCAACGACGTGGAGACTGAGGAGGAGCCAACCAGCCAAGTGACCACAGCACCACAAAGTGCACCCAAATCCGCGCCAACACCAGCCTCACCAGTGGCAGTGCCAAAAATACACGTACAATTTTAAATTGTTTTATTTAAAATTTAAATAAAATTCTAATTTTACAGATTAAAAGCATTTCTAGCGGCGACACAACACGCAGTCGCAACTCTGCCTCCTGCTCGATTGAGCGCACAACCTCCGACAAGGGCCAAGGCGCCAAGGTGACCTATATCAATGAGCGCCGCCAGCGTGCCGCCGCACAACATGGCGTTCTCGATGAGCGCTTCGAGTTTAAATCACGTCCACGAAAACTGCTGAAAGGTAATTGTTTTAATTTCAATTTGATGCTTGGTGTTTAAGTAACGCCGGACGCTCTACTGTGCTGCGTGTTTTTCTGTTTATGGCGGTGCAGAATGAGGAGTATGAGTCAAGTGCGTGCAGTGCCTTTGTGGGTTGGTTGGTTTACTCTGCATAATTGTTTGATTTGTTTAAAGATATTTATTTTAGCATTTATTTTCTTATATTGTATTCCATTACATGATACATTATCAAATATTAAGAATACCGAATTATAAGGGAACATTTAATTAGTTTTTGGTCCTTATCAATTGTGTAAGACGAATTTTAATTTTCATTAGTTTTGTCATTGGTAGAGTATTTATTAGATATTTTTATATTTACACTAATTTGGGATGTTTTTTCTTGATGCAGCTTTACGTTTTCGTTATATTATTTATCTGAGTAGAGAATATGAACAAAATTATGCTGAAATACATAATTAAATCAATTGTTTCATTAGTCAAATTGTGTTTTTTAGTTTTTTTGCGAAATATTTGAAATTTTGATAGCAAATTTGTCTTAAAATAATCAAAAATTCCGTTGGATTTAAAATAAATATGTTTTATATTGGACTTAGGCTCATTTGATATCTACCCTATGGACTTAGTCACGTTTGAAAATAAAATGCATATGGACTTAGGCATATTTGTTTGGTTCATTGATGTCAATAATTCAGGGGATCATTCTATGATTCAAAAAAATAAGAAAATGTAAAATAAAAAATATCTAATTTTGAACCCAGTTAAACACACAGGGTGTTTAAGAGATACCTATTACTGACATAACCTAGTCAAAAAATTTTGTTATAAAGTATAACAACACGCGAAAGGTAACACGCACATTGCTGGAAAAAAAATTAGGGATGCACACCCAAAATGTACACGATGATGATTCGACCTATCATAATGTACGGAGTAGTAATATGGTCAAAGAGAATAGATCTCATTACAACACAGAAGTCTTCAGAGAAAGTTCAAAGACTGGCATGCGTATATATAACAGGAGCCATGAGAACATATCCCACTGCGGTGTTGGAGGTACTCCTAGAACTAGATCCACTTTACCTATTCTTACAGGGGGTAGTGAAGGGAGCACTGTATCGCATCGTAAATGAAGATAACGAAATGGGCATGAGAGTCAGGGAAGCTAGCCTTATATCTGAACATCTCCCAGAAATCCCAACCATAAAGGACCACAAGACTAAAAGATTTAATTTCGTGAAAAACTTCACGACTAAACTCAAACAATGGAAGAATATATCCGATACATATGATATGAAAAAGCATATGATCACATGGTTTATAGATGGATCATTAACTGATGAAGGAACTGGAGCAGGAGTATATGGGCCCAGAACCAAATACTCTGAATCAATGGGGAAACTTACCAGCATCTTTCAAGCGGAATTATACGCTATTGATAGATGTATCCAGTTCAATCTTGACAGAAACTACAACAACAAGAATAAGCATTCCTATCTGACAATCAGGCGGCTATTATGGCATTAGAATCATATGAGATTACCTCCGAACTGGTATGGGAATGCCTAGATAAAATCAACCAACTAGGTATGACAAACAATGCTATGGTTGGGGTTACCAATCAAAGAAACTTATCGGGACCTACAACCTTAAAAGATTTAAAGAATATATTAAATTAACGAAGAACAACCTAAGAATGTTGACAGGTTTGCTCACAGTCACTGCAGAATTGGAGAACATCTTACAAGAATGGGTATTCAGTCCGATAGCACATGTAGGTTTTGTTTGTAGGAGGATGAGAACCCTAATGCGCCCAAAGAATAAAATTCTGGGATTCTATCAACCGAGTCAAACCGATATCAGGGAAATTAAACCCAACGAAATAATTTATCAACTGTGGTTCCAAGCGGTGGATCCTATCAGGTCGTAGTGCATTTACCCATTACAAATAATAATAATAATCTGTTCATAAATGGATAACAATTTTTAAGTCATGTTTTAGAAAATTAAATTACCTTTCCAATGGTATATCTTCGAACCCCATGATTATTTCAGTTTCTAAAATGTACGTAAAGTTGAAATTTACAAAAATAAAAATACAAATTTTTACTTTGTCAATGATTTTCTCAAAATTTCGATATGGATCACCCCATTTTTTCTAATTTATAATGATAGATCAGTCTATTCCCAGTACATTCTAACTAATTACAGTGATTTTAAACTGATAACTTATGCTATAGAAATAATTAAACAGTGGCGGTTCTTGTGATTATGCGATATAAATAAAAGAATTTGTATTTTGACTAGACACATTTTTTGACATTTCAACTGTTCAGTCATTTGTTGCTTGTGCTTTAATTGGTTTAAATAAAACTACACCGCACAACAGTTAGTTCTGTTGCTGAGAATTAAGTCTACAAACTTATAATCACCTTATAGTAGCGTTGTTATGTATCAGCCAGACAGACAGACAGACGGAACAGTGGTTGATTTTTAGAGCATACATTTAACGCGCATAGTTTTTAATATATTTTATTTACTTTTTTTTGGAATATCTACTAAGATCCACAGCACTCAGACAGACTATATCCACTGTGAAATCTATTCCCTACAATATTGTTGTTAATATCACCACGAGCGCCCATGCCCAAGCCGGGATTCGAACCCGAGACCTTCAGAACGCAAGTCCAGCGCGCTACCTCTGGACTGCTGAGGCCGGCCAAAATATATATATATTATTTGTCTGTGGGTAGAATTTTTTAATATATAATTGTCTGCGAAAGAATTGTAATTTTAAAATGTCCATAAATATAACGATTTTTACAAATTATTTATTTGATGAGTTTAGTTTAGTAAATACACAATTTTTGTATTTTCATAATTCGTTACACAAATTTATATATCTCTCATAATTCCTTATCTTTGAGGCCAAAATAGAGATCAACTGATAAGAACATGATATTCTTTTTAATGGTAATTTAAAATTTGAAATGTCATAGACAACTTCTTATAATATTAAACAATAAACTTAGTTTAAAAAGCGCATAATCAGAGAAAATTTAAAGTCAACTTCAAAATTAAAATCAATATTTTATGACATTTTCTTCTATACGAAATTTGTCATAAAAGTCGATTCTAAATTTAAAGTTCACTATAAATTCACTATGATTATGCGCCATTTAATCTAAATTAAAATCTCACTCGAACCACGTTTTAATTTAATATTAAATTTAATTAGTTTAATCACTTAAATTCCTCTTTCTCCGTATATGTTGAATATATTGATGTTGGTTCTTTGTTGATCTATCAATGTTTACAACTGAAAATAACGGGATCATTTGAAGCAGTATATATAATTTACACTATGTAAATTTCATTCCCCATTCATAGAAAATGCACCACTGTGCGTCATCAGATTTTAATACAATGGTGTTGACTGTATTTTGCAATAGTTGTCGTTTCTCTATTCTATTAAAAATAATCATACATTATTGTTTCTTCATCATATTCAACACACACTCTACTCAACGTTGACATAGTTTCTTCTTTTTATTGTCTTGTATTTCATTTTATTTTTAACGTATTCTGTTTCTATTTTAATTGTAAAACAATTTTTTTCATGTTTACTTATTTTTCATATTTTACTTATTTTTTAAAATTTTGTTATTTGTTTTAATTCATTAAATTATTATTTTTTATTTATTTTCAAATTTTCCTTTGGTTTTTGTTAAACAAAAAAAATCGTTTCTTTGCGTCTGCTTTGTTGCAATTGGCGACGCAAAGATAACGCCAACATTGGCAGCACACACAGCGTCAATAGCATCAGCCACGCGCTGCCCTTCGACGTGCACACAACGCCAACTGTGACCAGGCGCAAGCCATCCTCAGTGCACACTGGAACTCCTCCTCAACTAAACACCACCAGAAGCAGTAGCAGACACAGCCAGAGTGACAAATTTGACGATCGGCCGATTAAACATCATTCGTTTGTCTCAGAAGTTCCGGACGTAAAACATATGGAGCGCGCACTGCTCGGACTGTTGGACGATTTTCATACGGGCAAATTGAAGGCATTTGGTAGGTAGATTTTTTACTATTTTTTATGTAATTATTTCTATTGATTATTTTAATTCAATTTACTACATAATAAAATGGAGATATATCAAACATTATTTCCCATGTAGGAAATAAAAAGACAGACCCAAGCATGGGAAAGATTCTGACTCAATTCTGAAATCTAAGCCTGGCTCAATTCTATTCAAACCTTGGATTATTATCTAAGGCGCTACAATATTGAACAGTATCCTAGTACTGAAGTCTAGGATACTTTCAGTAGGTAAATGGCTTGTAGGGCCGACATAATTAATTATACCGTTCTACAATAGCGTTTTTTTTTAATATTTAAATCAGCAAGAAATGATGTCTGTTTTACATAAAAGTTTAAAAAAAATCAGGTGACTTAATCCGCAAGCAAAACAGTTCTAAAGAACCTAGGACTCTCAGTCCAAAAACAATCAGAGTCAAATCTTACTTCAAAATTGCGATAAATCAATAAAATTTACCATTTCTGAAGACGTCAATGTGTCTAACATTGTCAAAATACAAAAGAAATATACATCGACATAATAATATTCTAGTCGCTAGGCGAGGACTGCCGTTAGAAGATAGTAACATAGATTTTTACTTTCTATTTTTGTTAGAACTGTCCGATAGAAAAATATTAGCAATACCATCGTCTTCAGATTTAATGACAGATGAACACAAAAGAAGTTATTTTCATTTCCATATAAGCGTTTACTAGAAATTGGTACTCAAGCTGAAATTCGAAAAATCATTGTGATGTTTTTTCATCAAAATACGCAATGGAGTCACTTAGAAATTGCCAAAACTGTTACAGTGTCCCGTCAAACTATTAACCAGGTTTTGAAAAACATTAATGACAATCTAAACATTTATCAAAAAGTAAGATCTGGCAGATAATGTGGATCGGGAGACCTACACAGAAATAAACGTGTCAAGGACATTTTTCATAAAAAATCCAAATGCTTCAGATAGAAAAGTAGCTGAAAAATGCAGTTGCTTCGAATCACATGTCCGCAAAGTTAAAAGGAAGTTGGCATTAAATCGTACAAAGTTCAGAAAGTCTCATTTCGGAATGCTACGAAAATCATTGACGCAAGAAATAGATGATAAAAATTGCAGGCATAATTGGTAACAAAATTTCTGTGTTGCATTATGGATGACGAAACATATATTGGCAGACTTTTCGCAGCTTTCAGCAACGTGTTTTACAAGGCGTATCAGCGGGGAAATATGCCAGAAAAGTACAGTATCAAAAAAAAAATCCAAGACCCCAAGAAATTTCTCTTGTGGCAGGCAGTTGAAGTAAAACATGCCAGCCGTATGTAACTTCTGAGTCAATCAACACGGATATATATATTGCTAAAAGCTTGCAAAAGTGGTTAACACCAATTGTAATGCAGCGTTAAGTATCCTACTTCTTTTGTCCTGATCTGGCATCATGCCACTATGGAAAAAAGCGAAGGAGTGGTTCACCAGCAATAATATCATAACTGTACCTAACGAGTCTAATCCGCCAAACTGCCCAGAAATGAGGCAGTTGTACGTTATTGAGCTCTATTTAAGAGGAAACTGAAGGAGACGAAAGGTTAATCAAATGCCATAAGGGTATTTAAGAATAAGAGGATTCCAGCAGCTCGACAAACATTCATGAAAACACCATAAATTCCTTGATTGAGGGGATTTCTAAAAAGGCTTATAACTTCCTTATAAACAAAGATCCCTTTTTTTTTTGTAAAAAATTTACATAAAGTGAGGTATAAAACAAAAGGAAAATTTTTTACTTATTTTTGATTTTTCTATGTTACAATTTTTTCGTGTGCACGACTCCTTAGAGAATATAGGTTTATGCAATTCAAAGAATACTATGCTGCGTATGATTTAAAAATAAAGTTTCGCGATGCGTATACTCCTGAATTAAACGGAGTTCTGCGGAGCCCAAAGCAGATCGTTTTTTTTTGGGTTAACTATGAACAAGAATATGAGGAGTGTATTCTAATCAATTGAATCTTGTTACAAAGAGAAATATGTATGGATTACAAAGTAGAATGATCCAAGATTTGAGTGCGTTATACTGAGATATTCTCGTTCTATCGGACAAGAATAACAGAAAAACAGTTTTGTCTAGAGATGTCAAATTTGATGAAAAAAAGACATCACACGACATACGGACATATTTGCCATTTGTAATATAGATTACCATGTTGAATATTAACATATCAAAGAAGCAAACGTTGAAGATGTTGCTGGTGACACCGAATTTATAGCAGATGATTCAAGATACAAATATTTTATTCTTGACAATGTTGTGGGTACATGAAACAACGTTTCTTGTTAATTAGATGAAGACGTGCCAAAGGACTAAAAATAATGTATGTTATTTCTTAAGTACTCAATTTGTTGAAAAAAAAAACAATACATAAACTGTATTAAGGAACGCAACCAGCTACGAATTTATCACTTTAAAACAAGAGCTCGAAAACTGTTTAATAAGTAGAGACATGGTCTGAAAGCAAAGGAAGCTGGGAACAAATTCCCACTTTTTATTGCTTTGCTGTCGAGCGGAAGCAAGAGTTTGAAAACAGAACATAGCGATGCTACGAAAGGCAGAAACATTTTTATTTACTTTGAAGGAATATTTTAAAAGAAATCAAAATTATTTCATTTGAGCTATGTTTGAAGATTTTAAATTCTTTAACTCTTTGCACTTGAAAACTTCAAATGCTTTGCCTTCATGATTTTGAAATGCTTTACTATATTTATATTATTCGCTCTTTGTGCTTTGCAGAAATGCTTTCAATGCTGTTTCGGAGTAACTCATCAATTTGTTCAAAACGTAGCTTGCTTGTGACAACTATTTTTTTTTTTTGTTTGTAAAGTTTTGTAATCTAAGCACCATTTAAAAAACAGTGTGAACATTTTTGTATCAAAGCAGCATTTAAAAAGCAAAGAGCGAGAGTTTTGGAATTGTTCGAGAAAAGCTGCCAAGTCTGTCTTTTGTTAAAAGTATGAAAATAAAATACTTGTTCTGGCATACATTTGTAAATGCGGTAATAAGTCGATCCCAAGTCGATCCCATTTTTTAAAAATAAAATTTTAAATAGAGAAATGTACAAAAAGAAGTGATTAAATAAAAAGCACTACTACAAATGCTAAGAAGATACACTGATTCTACACTGATTTTGGCCTTAATATGCATCATGTCACTATTCAAAGTCTGTGGTACAAATTTGATATGAAGATGAAAATTATGATTCGTCAGCAAAGAGGTTGGTTAATCCTTCTAATTGCATAAAAATATTTGAAATTTGCAAAGAGTGATCTTAAAAATGTGCCGAGATTTGATTAAAATTCCTATTTTACGGATCTGCCATGTGCTATTCATAAATGAAATATATTCGATATTTTTCAATATATTGTTACGAAAAAATATAATTTGTCCCATTGTATAAGATTTGATGAGACGCAAGATAATTCAACGTACTGAAGCAATGTGTTAGAAGGAGACGGAAGATCATTCAGCGCACTGAGACAATGTGCGAGAAAGCGTTAGAAGATCAGCGAATTAAACACATAAGGACGAATGAGATGCAAATAGCATGTAGCATTCACGAGAAGTGTAGAAGGTTCTCGAAACATGTCGAAGCGTGTCATTACTTATCGAACCGAAGTATGCAGTCTATAAGGGCGCCGCATCTGAGGCGTAGCACTTCATTAGTGATTGGAAAGTCGAGTGCATCTCGCGTGTGATGTCAAATCAAATTGTGAACATGCAGCAGTTGTTAGAATTTATAATTAGTAAAGTTGTTAGTTAATGTGAATTAATAAAGTTAATTGTTGTAATTTAAACCAAACATTAGTGTGTTTTTATTTTGTACACAATCCAGAGATACGAACTTGTAGAACACTTTTCCGTAGAGTGAATTTTCGTAACAATATAATTATAGAAACAGTCCATACTATAATCAAATTTTAAAATTATATGAATAATAAAATTATAATAGCAGGCGTGTCCAACTTACACACCTGTCTCCTATAATACAAAATATTTAAAATGTTTACAATTTTTTTAAAGTTTTTTAATATTTTGTTGAAATTTTTTTTTATATATTTTTTTATATATTATAATGTAAATTCTTTAAACTGCGTAATTTTGCACGCCGCCAGGTTCCGGTTGCACCATGGATCAAATGACTAAAATCCGCGAGCAGCAGGAAAGCCTCGCCAAGTTGCACTTCGAGCTGGCCGCTGCCGAGGAGGATTCACTGGAGAGTGGCAACGACTTCAATGCCGTCAAAGCACAAGAGAACATGTTGCAGCTGGTGCAGCGCCTCGAGCAGCTCTCGGTCTCTATTGAACAGCTGCAGACGAGTCACACGGGACTTTGAGAGTTCGCCATGCAGGCAGCGGCGGCGGCAGCAGCTGCTGCAACGACGACAACGACAGCACAAACGTTGCTGTTGCTGTTCGACTAGTTGCTGATGATACGACTGACTGCATTATGACCTTTATTTTTCTATT
Organism: Dryomyza anilis; assembly: GCA_951804985.1. NCBI lineage: Eukaryota > Metazoa > Arthropoda > Insecta > Diptera > Dryomyzidae > Dryomyza > Dryomyza anilis. Next base: position 31,303,053 of record OX638131.1, read on the forward strand.
TTATATTAAACTCAGTTTTTTACCAGTTTCAATTATAGTGGGGATAAAAAAGAAAAACAAAAAAAAGAAAACAATTTTGCAATAATTTACATGCAATGCGGTTTGTAAAATTTTTGTTTAGTAGTATTTAAGCGTATTTTTTTGTTGTTTATTTTGGGACAGTAATAAGTGTTTTCGTTATTAATTAAACGTATTAAATTAGACAAACAAATATTCTTAGCCAGGAATAAAGTCGTCGAAAATGTTGTTCATTTATAAATATAAAACAAAATAAATATAAAATAAAATATAAAAAAAAACAATTAAAATATATTAGACAAGTAAAATTTAATTTTAAACAAGTTTTTTTGTAATCAAATAGTAGTTTAAGTAAAAAAGAAATAATTAAAATGTTTATCCGTGCATTCGTTGTTGTTCATACGACCTGCTGTGCTCAAATTATTACTTTGTACTTTATTATGCTGTAAATTAAATAATTAACTAATTATATGCTTAATCTTTATATTATATAAAAAAACCTTTTATGCACTTCCACCAAACTGCAACGAATATTCAAATATTGTTTAATTTTAATGTCGATTTGACTACGTACTTGTGTTATGTAGTGGGTATATTTTTTAAAAACTACGTTTATTTTATGCAATAAAACAATATTGCGCCCATTTGTTAATATTCAAAAATCTAAATAAACTTAAAACAACCCATCAAATTGTCTTTCTAATTTTGAAATAAATAAAATTTGCTTTAGTTTTTAAACAAATAAAAATTCAATTGATTTTGTATGTAATTTTCTAATTTTTTACGACATGTTCCAACGAATTTGTTACAGAATTTCTTTTTTAAATACATAATGAACGTATTTTAGTTGAATTCAATCGGTTTAAGTTCTGTGTCAGAAGGCTAATTCGTTGTATCTTGTAAAATTTTTGAATTACAATAGGTTATGAATTTCAAAACATAATTATTTTTGTATGAACACGATTTGAAATTCGATTTTTCATTACAAAAATCGTTTTCCAAAGTCATTTTAAACCCATTTTTTAAATATGAAAGCTGAACATGTTTAAAACTATTTTTCACAAAATGTTTGTATTTCTATTTGGTGAAATTTTTTATATTTTTTTGTAAAGCATTATTTAAAATATCCAAATAATCAAAAAGTATTAAAATTACTTATGGTAGATTCTTTTAAAATATGTTGTTATCTGAAAATAATAAAACAATTTTTATTACGAATACTTTTTATTCAAATGATCAAAAACTTACGAAGCATAATATAATTTATTTTTATTTTTTGTAAATTAATACAATGCAGAATCGTAGTTATAAAGAGAATGCAAATGTTAAACAATATAAAGCTTTTTCATGAAGTAAACCAAGGAATTAAGTCCGTAAAATATTTGCATAATATTGTGGACCACCCTGTGTAATAAATAACATCCCTGTTTTACATTATTTTGTTTTCTATGTTTGTGACGTATAACATCCCTGTTATTGTTGTCTTCATTTTATTTTCGTATTGTCACTGTTAACTTCGCGTGATATCGATTTTAGATCATTTTTAATTACAGATCGTGCAAAATATAAATAATTTATAAATAAAATAATGCATGTTTCATTCAAAGATCGTGCAAAGCAAATTACAGAACAACGTAGCAATTGGAGAGATTGAAACCAAACCAATAGAAACCCTGTGTAAAAAAAGCGAGAGGACAGCACAGAAACTGTTTTTTTTCTTATTTTCCCTTTTAAATTCGCGTCCTGGTAGTGTCGTATCGATTTTGGATAATTGCGATTACAGCTCGTGCAAAAAACTAAATAATTTATAAGTAAAATAATGCATTTCTCATTCAAAGTTCGTGCGAAGAGAATTACAGTACAACGTAGCGCGGGAAATTGGAAAGAGTGAAACAAAACAACTAAACCAATAAAAACCCTGCGTAAAGAAACGAGAGAAAAGTACAAACATGATTTTGTTTGCTTTTCTTTATATTTTTAACTAAAACTAAAAAAAAACACAATTTTATATATAATTTTCTTTATTCTTTATTTTTAATAATTTTATAAATATAAAATATATTCAAATATATCACCTCTGTTTTTTTACTTCGACTTTTTTTTCGATTTGCGACGATCTGTTCCTTGTCATCATCGACCAATAGAAACGCAGTGTGTGAGAGAGAGAGCGACAAAGAATCACGATTTTTTTATTTTGTATGATCTCTTGCTATTTTTTCTGTGCAAATCGAGTATTTTACATTTTCATGGACGTCGCGCAGTGGTAGGGTTTACACTCTGCTTCGATTCGTTTTATTTTGAATGTTCACTTGCTGTCGTTTCTGTGCGCCTGGTACAAATCGAGTATGTTACACATTTCTCAGAGCGACGTAGTGACAGGGTTTACACTCGAATACGATTCGTTTTATTTTCAATGTTCTCTTGCTGTTGTTTCTGTGCGCCTGATGCAAATCGAGTATTTTACACATAGGCATCGCGCAGTGTCAGTGTTTCCAACTGACAACTGATCAATTTTAGGAGCGTTTTATTTAAGCCCATATTTAAAATTATAAAAAAAATCAAAATTAAACAATTTTCATATGTTTTAAATGACAAAAACGCATAGTTTCTTTCAATGGTTGTATTTCAGAATTTTCAAAAAGACTTGCTTGAGCAGTTGTTATTAAAAAAAAATGCATACATTACAGACGAACCCTTAGAAAAGCAGAAGACAAAATATTTGTGTTTTTATTTATTTTACAATAACAAAATAGCTATATTTTTGTAGTTTTATTTCATATATTTCAATATATATTTTGTTTGCCATAAATTTCATAATATATTTATATTTATATATAGTTGTTGGTTGTTTTTTTTTTGTTGTTTGTTGCAATTATTTTATAAATTTTTTTGTTGATTTTTTGTTGTTGTTCTTTTAATTATATAATTTTAATAAACAATAATATATTAATAAATTATAATAAATTTGTTTAATATATATATATATTTAATAATTGTTTACAATACACCTCATACCACTAAATAATGCACATAGTTTTTGTTTTAATTATTTTATAATCATAATAATCATCATCAATATTATCATCATCATAAACATCATTATATAATCATCAGCAGCGACAGCATAATCAGACACGATTATAATATAACATGGTTACTTTTGCTCATCTTTGTTTTATTTTTTCTTACTAATTTTTTATTTATTTTTTTTTCATTTTGTGTGTGTGTGTTTTGCACATTTATGTATATAATAAACTTTGTTTATATTATTTCATTAAATTTAAATTTATTTAATATTTATTTATATAAATGTAAATTTATAATAATTTCAAAAATTAAACATACAAAAAATTCGCTACATTTAAGTTGCATTTTCTAGTACAAAAATAAAAAGGCGAAAACAAACAAAAAAATATTGCAATCAATAATGAAAACTTTTTCAAATTAAACAAAATTAATTATAAAACAAAAAGAATTTAATAAACAATTTTATATTATTTTTTTTTTTGTAATGCTTTAGCTATTTTCAAAGCGTACATTTTTGAGAGGCTTAGTTGCATAATTTTGAGAGTTTCATAAAGACATTGTTTGTTGTTTTTTAAAATTTAAATTTTAATTTGTTTAGTTAAGTAGTTTCTCATTTAGTTTAGCTTGATTTTAATTTTTAGTTTAGTTATGTAAAAAAAGTGGGTATACATATTATTATTCGTTACTTTTAGCAGTTAATTTCTGTGGAAATTATTATAAAATTACTTAATTGTGTATATTTGTTTTTATGTGTTTTAATTTAATTTCATCGTTATTTTTTTTTTATTATAAATTTATTTTATATTAAACAATATACAATAATTACTATAATAATTATAATAAAAGCGAGAGAGATAGAAATAGTTAATAGGTTTTTTTTTGTAATCAATTTTTTTCTTGTTTTGTATTTGCAATAGGCAGCTGTAGCAACAACAATATATTTATTATAAAGTTTTTCAGTTTTTAGTTTATAGATAGATTTTTTAAAATTATATATATATTTGTTTTTTTTTATTTTTTATAGAAGTTTTTATACTAAAATAGTTATAATAATTTTTTACAGTATTCAGTTTTTTTTAAACAATATTTTTTAATTTTTTATAGTATTTTTATAGTTATTTTTTATATTATTTTTTAAGTTATTTTATTTTTATATTATTATTTATTTTAAAGTAGTTTTATGCACTTTTTTATTTTAATTTTTATATTTTAATTTTTTTGTTTTGATTTATTTGTTGTTTCTTTAATATATTTAGTCTATTTTAAATATAAATTTAATTGTAATTTATAGCAGTTAGTTTAATATTATGCTTTTTATACAATTTGTGTTTATTTGTTTAGAACATGTTTATTTTGATTTAATTTTAGAGCGTTTTATTACATTTTAAAGTAGTTTTCAAAAAGTGTTTATACAATTTTTTAAATAGTTCAAGAGCAGCTTTTTAAAATCAATTAAGAGTAACATTTTTATTATTTATAGTTTTTCTATTATATATTTTTTAGTAGGCTTTGACACATTTTTATTTTAAAATTTTATTTTATTTATAATTTTTATGAATTTTAGTATTTTTTATCAGGATTTAAATAGCGCGAGCAATTGCAAAACTTTTGCAATTCTGCTTTGATTCCAAAACGCTCGCTCTTTGCTTTTTTTAATGACGCTTCGATTTCAAAACTATTACTTTTTGCTTTTTTAATGCTGTGTCGATTTCAAAACTTTTGTTCTTTGCTTTTTTTAAATGCTGCCCAAGCCCAAAACTCTCGCTCTTTATATTTTGAATGCGATATCGATACTAATACTTTTACTTTTCGAATGCTGTCTCTTTTCAAAACTTTTGGGTTCGAAGTAACTATAAAAGAAATATTCAAAAAATTGTTTTCACAAGCATGCTTTAAACAAAATGATGAGTGACACCGAAAGAGCATAGAAAACCATTTTTCAAAACACAAAGAGCGAAAAATTAAGGAGTCAAAGTATTTGAAGCATGTGAACATTACAAATGCAGGGAGTGACAACATTTAAAGCATAGCTCAAATAAATTAAATACTTTTACTTTCTTTTAAAGTATTCCTCCGAAGTAAATACACACGTTGCTGCCTTTCAAAGTAATAGTTTCAAACTCTTGCTTCCGCTCGACAGCAAAGCAATGAAAATTGGGAGTTTGTGCTCTGCTTCTTTGCTTTTAAACCCTGATTTTGTAGTAGTTTTTTTTCTACAGACTTTAATAAAAAAATTAAAAAGTAGTATACAAAATTACTTAAATTAAAAATTAATAAAAAGTGTGTTTAAAAATAAAAAAAAACACTAAAAAAATTTGATTTACTTTAAATACTATTAGGCAAAATAGTAGTTTTTTAAAAATGCATTATGAAAATTAGTAGTTTAAAAAAAACTACTAAAAATGGAAGTTTATTATGATAACTATTAATATATAGTAGTTAATCAAAATAAATACTAAATCATAGTAGATTCTTTAAAAAAATCTATTTAAGAAAATAGCAATAAAGAAAATTACTAAAAGTAGTAGTTTAATAAAGAAAACTTTAGAATTTAAAGAAAACTACTAAAATTTAGTAGTTTAATACAGAATACTATTATAATTTAAAGAAAACTATTGAAATTTAGTAGTTTAATAATGAAAATTGTTAGAATTTGGTAGTTTAATACAGAAAACTATTAGAATTTGGTAGTTTAGAAAAGAAAACTTTAGAATTTAAAGAAAACTTTTCAAATTTAGTAGTTTAATAGAAAATACTATTACAATTTAAAGAAAACTATTGAAATTTAGTAGTTTAATAAAGAAAACTATTTAAATTTAGTAGTTCAATAGAAAATACTATTAGAATTTAAAGAAAACTATTAAAATTTAGTAGTTTAACAATGAAAACTATTAAAATTTAGTAGTTTAATAAAAAATCTATTAGAATTTAAAGAAAACTATTAAAATTAAGTAATTTAATAAATTTAGTAATTTAAAATTTGGTAGTATAATAAAGAAAACTTTAGAATTTAAAGAAAACTATTAGAACTTAGTAGTTTAATACAGAATACTATTAGAATTTATAGAAAACTATTAAAATTTAGTAGTTTAATAAAGAATACTATTAGAATTTAAAGAAAACTATTAAAATTTAGTAGTTTAATAAATAAAACTATTAGAATTTAAAGAAAACTATTTAAATTTAGTAGTTTAATAGAAAATACTATTAGAATTTAAAGAAAACTATTAAAATTTAGTAGTTTAACAATGAAAACTATTAGAATTTCGTAGTTTAATAAAAAATCTATTAGAATTTAAAGAAAACTATTAAAATTTAGTAATTTAATAAAGAAAACTATTAAAATTTGGTAGTATTATAAAGAAAACTTTAGAATTTAAAGAAAACTATTAGAATTTAGTAGTTTAATACAGAATACTATTAGAATTTATAGAAAAATATTAAAATTTAATAGTTTAATAAAGAAAACTATTAGAATTTAAAGAAAACTATTAACATTTAGTAATTTAATAAAGAAAACTCATAGAATTTTATAGTTTAATAAAGAAAACTATTAAAATTTAGTTGTTTAATAGATAATACTATTATAATTTAAAGAAAACTATTAAAATTTATTACTATTAGAATTTGGAAGTTTAGTAATCAAAACTTTAGAATTTAAAGAAAACTATTCAAATTTGGTAGTTTAATAAAGTAAACATTAGAAATTAAAGAAAACTATTAGAATTTAGTAGTTTAATACATAATAGTATTAGAATTTAAAGAAAACTATTAAAATTTAGTAGTTTAATAAAGAAAACTATTAGAATTTAAAGAAAACTATTAACATTTAGTAATTTAAGAAAGAAAACTCTAAGAATTTTATAGTTTAATAAAGAAAACTATTAAAAAAAACTATTAAAAAAAAAACAATTCAAATTTAGTAGTTTAATAGATAATATTATAATTTAAAGAAAACTATTAAAATTTAGTAGTTTAATAAAGAACATTATTAGTATTTGGTAGTTTAATATAGAAAACTATTAGAATTTGGAAGTTTAGTAATGAAAACTTTAGAATTTAAAGAAAACTATTCAAATTTAGTACTTTAAGAAAATACTACTAGAATTTAAAGAGAACTATTAAAATTTGATATTTTAACAGAGGAAACTAATAAATTTTGGTAGTTTTATAAAGAAAACAATTAGAATTTAGCAGTTAAAAATAAACAACTGAAGAAAATATGTAATTATTAAAAGAGGAATAAAGCAAAATAGTAATTTAAATATAACTTTAGCATTTATAAAGTTTATACATTTTATAGCAGTGTTTTATAATTTTAAAATTAATTTATCTTTTAATTTAAAAAAATTGTTTACATTATATTTTTTTAGTAGTTTTTATATATTAATTTTATCAAATATTATTTAAAGTAGCTTTTTAAAATATTTTTTTATACTTTTTTTATATTATTTTGCTCCACTGTATACCGCACATTAATATTTATAACTTTTTCATAGCATAACTATTTCTTCACTTAGTTTTTAGGTAATTTTGTGTTTTTGCATTTCGCTTAGTAAGTTATTAATAATAAAAATTAGCATAATAATCATATATTTATATATATATATATATTGTATATGTATAAAATCGTTAGCGCTCGCTGTGTGTGGCCAGCATAAATTCATAACTAATGAAAAAAAATAAATCACTTTTCATCATGTTTGAGACATTGAGAATAATTGAAAAACATACAAAAAAAACATGTTTTTCAAAAACAAATTATTTAAACTAATGGAATATTTCGCTGTGGAAAGTATGAAAAACGAAAGAAATTTGCTAACGCCTAAAAATATGCAACAATCAATAGACGTGAATCTCAACGAACACAAAAAAAATATAAAAACAATTTAAAATACAAAAAATTACAAATGCAAATCAATTCATCAAGCGCCAAATACTTAACGCATCAGCATCTTTACCAGCGCCGCCACCACAAAAGCCAACAATAAAAATGAAAACATAAAAATTATGGCCTTCTCCTGATCCGTGAAACGCTTCCGATTCGTATAGAGCGCCGTCAGCTTTGCGGTATAACGGCGCAAAGCACCATGTGGCGCAATTGTCGCCGCTGCATTGTTACCTAGCAAAGTGCTTGCTGTAGCCGCTAGCAATGTTGCTGCCGCCGAGGCGCTTGCATGTAGGTCACCATCCAAAGCAGCACCGCCACCACCACACATTTGATGTTGCCCATGATGATGATGATGATGGTGATGCGGATCATCGCAGCTGGCAAAATTTGCTGCAAAATCACTGGCCGACACATTGCCGCTTAGTGGAATGATGCCAATGGCACTGCCATCGCTGAGTAAAGTAATGCCACCGCCGCCGCCGATGCCACTATTGTTTGCAGTGCTGCTGTTGTTTGTGGTGCTGCTACTGCTGCTCACCGCAGAGGCGCTCACCGAACGATGATGCAATGTTGAGCTGCTGTTGTTGTTGCTGCCATTCTGTCGACTATTGTGATGCGAATGATGACCGTGATGATGATGTGTATGATGCGCGTGTCCGTGCGCGTGACCGTGCGCGTGATTGTGTGCGTGATTGTGGGAATGTCCGTGACAGGAGTTGTTGCAGCTGTTGTTGTTGTTATTGTTGCCATTGCCAGCGCTGCTAGTACTGCTGTTGCTGCTGTTGTTGCCGCCACCAACACCGCCGTTTAGCGTGGCGCCCAGTAGACTGCTAAAGATTGCACCATCGATGGCATCGATGGAGGGTAAATGTGGCACTTGATAACGGAATGCTGAAGTAAATTGACCAGGCAAATCAACACTTGAGCCGCTGTTTTTGTTGTTGCTGCTGTTGTTGCTACTGTTTGTGATGCGTATGGGACAAACACGAAATTGATACGTGGAGCCGGGCTCAAGATTCTCAATGGTGAACTTGGTTTCGCTGCCACGATAGATCTGTGATAAAAAGAAAAATATATATTTAGCAAATATTTAAATTTTGGCCATAATATTGGTTGAACTTGATAAAATGCTAGTAAAATATAACAGATTGTTTTGTTAAAAATAACAGATTTATAGTAAAATTTTAAGAATTGATAGTCACACATAACAGATTGTTTGGCAAATATAACATATTGATTGAATGTGACAGACCATTAGTCAAATATGACAGATTATTAGTAAAATATAACTTATTGCTTGTCGTATATAATATATTGAATGAAATTTACCAACTGTTAGAAAATATAGCAGATAACTAGACTCTTGTAGCAGAATTTTAGTCATGTATAACAGTTTGATAGCCAAATGTAACATATAACAGATTGTTAGTCAAATATAACCGATTGTTAGTAAAATATAAAAGATTGATTATCCAATATTACATATTGTTAGTCAAATATAACAGATTATTAAACAAATACAATAGATTGTTATTCAAATATAACAGATTGTTAGTCAAACATAACGATTGATAGTCAAATATAACATATTGATTGAATGTGACAAACCATTAATCAAATATGACAGATTATTAGTCAAAAATAACAGAGTGTTAGTCAAAAATATATCATATAGCTTGTCATATATAACATATTGATTGAATATAACAGACTGTTAATCAAATATATCAGATAACTATAGAAACATAACATATTGTTAGTCATATATAATAGATTGATAGTCAAATATAACATATAACAGATTTTTAGTCAAATATAACATATTGATAGAATACGATAGATTATTAGTCAAATATGACAGATTATTAGTCAAATTAACAGAGTGATAGTTAAATGTAACATATTGTTTGCCGTATATATCATATTGAATGAATATAACCGACTGTTAGAAAAGTGTAGATAACTAGACACTTGTAGCAAAATTTTAGTCATGTATAACAGTTTGATAGCTAAATGTAACATATAACAGATTGTTAGTCAAATATAACTGATTGTTAGTAAAATATAAAAGATTGATTATCCAATATTACAGATTATTAGTCAAATATAACAGATTATTAATCAAATATAACAGATTGATAGTCAAATAAAACATATTGATTGAATATGACAGACCATTAGTCAAATATGACAGATTATTAGTCAAAAATAACAGAGTGTTAGTCAAAAATATAACATATTGTTTGCCATATATAACATATTGATTGAATATAACCGACTGTTAATCGAATATAGCAGATAACTATAGAAACATAATATATTGATAGTCATATATAATAGATTGATAGTCAAATGTTAGTCAATATAACAGATTGTTAGTAAAATATTAACTATTTATAGTCAAATATTACAGATTGTTACATATTGATATTCAAATATTACAGATTTTTAGTCAAATATAACATATTATTAATCAAATATAACAAATTATTAGTCAAAATGACACGATTAATAGTAAAATATAACAGATTGTTAGTCAAACATAACGACTGATAGTCAAATATAACATATTGATGGAATAGGACATACTATTAGTCAAATATGATGATTATTCGTCAAATATAACAGAGTTATTAGTCAAATATAACATATTGTTTGTCAAATATGACACACAGAAATATATTCAAATGTTCGTCAAATATAACAGACAAAACGTGCATTACAAAAACCTAGTCAAATATAACTGACTGATTATCAAATATAACAGATTTTCGGCCATACCAAATATATTCTTATTAAAAGTTAACAGTTTCTTTAGCTATAAAATTAGAAATGTATCTCATTTATTGAGTTATAAATTAAATTATGAATATAGAGTTGTATTTAAAAAGTGTTGGCAATAGTTAGCAAAGTTTTAGTCAAATTTTAAATAGTTAGTCAAAATTTGACAAATTGTTAGTAAAACTCAATCAATTGACAGTGAAACTTTACAAATTGTTAGTCGAACTTTATAAGATGCTTTGTTTGACTTTTTTAAAATTTCTAATTATTTTTCTATTGAAAAAAAAAAAATAAAAATCATTAAAATGAATATTTTTCACAAATATTGATTGAAATATACGATCTAAAGCAAGAACATGTTTAATAATACAAATCGTAGTTGTAAAACGAAATGTCACCAAATACATTTTTATGAAAAACTTAATTTTCGAGTTTGTTGATTAATATTATAAAAAGTAAATGATGCGTTATTAAAGTTGAAAAATCTATTAATAGATTTACATTTTCTTATCATGTTCTTATTGTGATCATCGATTAAAAATTGATAGATTTATAAAGATGTTTGTAAATGAATATTTGTCATTTTGAAAATGTATTTGGTGATTTTTCGTTCTACATTATTTCGGTTTTTAAACGATTTTCAAATAAAAAAAAATAATAAAGTTTATAAATTTACTTTACAATCAATTAGAAATACATTTAATTAAGTTAGCAAAGCGTTAGTCAACCTGAACAATTATTCTGTCAAACTTAACAAAATATGCTTTCAACTCAACAAATTTTTGGGCAAACTTAACAAATCGTTAGTCAAACTTCACAAATTAATTTGTTTGAACTTATTTTGTTTTATTCGACTATTTTTCTCTTAAGAAAACTAATTCAAAATGGTTTAAATGGATATTTTTAATTAAAATGTATTCAAATATATGAACAAAAGCAATAAAATGTTCCAAAATACCAATGTTGTAGATTTTTAATGTCGATTTAAATTTTGAAATATTTAAAAAATAATAAAGTTACAAATTTTCAATACAATCAATGAATAATGCATTGAATAATACAACTATTTTTTTTTATAAAGTTAAATTGAACAAATGCTAATAAAAGTCAGCAAATTGCTAATCAAACTGAACAAATTGTTAGTCGAACTTCACAAATTATGAATCAAACTTCACAATTTGATTAGTTTTAAGTTATTTGGTTATTTTGAAACCTTTTTTTTTATAGAGATATCCGATTCAAAATCATTTAAATTGATATTTTTAAACAAAAACGAATTGAAATATACCGCCGAAAGCATGAACATGTTCCATAATACAAATTATGTTGATTTTTAAGGGATGTTCATATTAGAACTACATTTAATTTATTGAATTATATATCAACTTATGATCGTGGAGTTAAATTTACAAAATGTCAATCAATTGGCAAATAAAATTATTCAAAATTTATGAATTTATCAAATTCCTTACCTGCTTAAAGTCTCCATCCTTGCCGATCGCATACTGCAGCACATACTCCACACGATCCGCAAACGAGTTCTTCGAGTGCTGCCACTCAAGCGTGACGGGCACACCAAACGACAGATTTCCAATGCCAGCAATAAAGCTCGACGGCGTCTCAGGTATCATGCCGGCGGGTATATGTGGCGCAGCGCCCGTCATAGCGCCAGCTCCCAAAATGCAGACGCCACCCTCAAAGGCGACACGCGGCGCCTTAATGTTGCTCGGCAGCGTGGCGCTCGTACTGAAGCTGTACTCTGACGAATAATCGCCAACGCCCGCACGATCATTGCTCGCGCAAATACGGAATGTATAGGCGGTCTTCTCCTGCAACTTGTTCACTTTGCACATGCAGTTGGTGCCCGCATAGACCTGTTGAAACTCCTTGGCCCGCTGCACATACATCTCGACATAGTACTTGGTGAAGTCGAGATTGCGTCCGTCACCCCACTTCAGCTTAATGAAATTATGGCCAACGCCGCTGCAGTCAAGTGTCGGTGGCGCAGGTGGTGGCGGCAACGTTGTCAGTTTGACGTACGCCGAAAAGGCGCCGGCGCCCACAGCATTAACCGCCTGCACGCGCAACTTGTAGGATGTCTGCGGACTTAAAGCGCTCAGCGTATATTCGCTGGCGTCAGCGGCGGCGATGGCATTGAGTGACGCGCGTTCGGCACACTCGATGTTGTAGGCTTTGATGGGCGCACCGCCATTGCAGTCGGGCGGCGTCCAGCGCAGCGTCACCTCGGACGCCGTGAATTCGTAGTCTTTGATGTGCGGCGCCGAGGGCATGGCGGCGGGCGTCTGCGCATGCACTAGCGGTGACCATTTGCTGACGCCCGCAGCATTGCTGGCATTCAGCCGGAAATAGTAGAGCGTGTAGGGCAGCAGTTGACGCAGTTCGGTGGCGCAGCTGAGACCCTGAAAGCAGGGCTGAAAGCGCTCGTCACTCTCGAGCAAAGCGTCAGCATTGGAGTTAGCGCTGACGTCAGCGTCAGCACTTATAGCAGCGCTTTCGAGGCGATATTCAGCAATAGGCGCACCATTGGATGCGGGTGCGTTCCACTGCAACGACAGCTGCGTCGCTGACTTGACGCTGAGACGTGGTGCCGCTGGCGCATTGGGTGGTGCAGCAGCGGCGTTGAATTTGAACCAAGGCGACCAAGAGCCGGCGCCAATGCGATTTAGTGCACGCGACTGCACCTCATAAGCGATGCCGGGCAGCAGATTTTGCGCCACGCAGAAAGCCTCCTTGCCACGATGCACAATTTGCGCATCTGATGCGGAAGCTGAGACGCGTTTCAGTTGCAGCTCAAATTCAAGTATGGGCGCGCCGCCATTATAATCAGGACGCGCGAGTCTTAAGACCGCCGCATATGGTCCCGGCGCGGTGTCGCTGTACGGCGCCGGTGGCGCAGCAGGTACTATAGCTTCCGTTGTTATTGTTGCCACCTCTGAGTATGGACTAAGGCCCGCGGGACCTTCGCAAGCACAGCGCAACTGATAGTCGCTGCCCGGTTGAAGTCGCTCGCAGCTGGACTCTGGCTCTGCGCCGCTGTAAATGCGCTCAAATTGTGCGCTACCGCTGGCGGCGCATAATTCGAGATAGTAGCGTGTAATGGTGGCACCGCCACTGTCCGTGGGTGGCTCCCAACGAGCGCGGAAATGTGTGCCATGTATTTTGCCCTTGACATGGGGTTTGCCAGGTGCCGCTGGTGGTTCAGGCGCCGTGCGATAACTAACCTCTGCGCACCAGGGCGAAGCGCCAGCCTCATTGTCTGCGCGCAGCCTAAACTGATAGACGGTGGCGCGACGCAGCTGACAACACTCGTAGCTGCAGTCGGCGCCATTGTACATATTGAGGTAACCGTGACCCGAGTCGCGATCCAACATTTGTAGCACAAACTCGGCATCGAGCGATGAGCGCCGCTGCCAGGTGAGACGCAATGTGTTGGCGCTGCTCGCCGCCAATGTGGGTGGTTGTGGCGCTGTGGGCGGATTGCCCGCGGTGCTGTAGGTACAGATGGGCGAATAGAGCGAACAGCCGGCTGCGTTAACAGCGGCCAAACGGAAATTATAAATAGTCGAAGGTTGTAGTTTGGTCAATGTGTATTGTTTGCCTTTGGTGCGCGCAGCCTCAATAAAGTCGGCGGCGCGTTGTGTGTTGCGCGTCGAACGCGCTGCCAGCGGAGCACCTGCTTTGCCGGCATCATATTCGAGCAGATAGTGAAGCGCGGGCGCACCATTCATATTCGGTTGCGTCCAGCGTAGTTGCAACGAGTTTTTCGTGCGCACCATCAGTTTGGGTGGCATTGGTTGATCGGGCTCACATGGTGGCGTTGTAAACTCGGTTGGCTCTGAGGCGCTGCCCTGCAGTTTGTCGTAGTGCACTTGCAGACGAACGACGTACTCCTGGCCCGGCTGTAGATCCTGCACAATGCAGTCGTAGGAGGCGCCTTTGTAGAGACTCTTGTATTTGCACTCCTTAGCGCGATCGCTGAGCAGCACGTTGTAGCGCAGTTCGTGGGCGTTGATGAGCAGGGGGTCGGTGTGTGCGGGTGCCTCCCAGACGATTTTGGCGGAGCGGGCGCTGATGTCGAGCACCTGAAGGTAGAAAATTAAATGGTGAGCGAAGTGAAGAAACTAATGCAATTTTAAAGCAGCTTTTTAGGCAAATACAGTGGGGTAAAATACCGGTTTTTACGTGGGTAAAAATAAAAATAATTCAAAGAAATTAAAATAAACTCAAAATAATAAAAATTAATTCAATACAATTAAAATAAATTAAAAGCAATTCAAAGAAATCAATATAAATTTAAAAAATAAAAATAAATAAATTAAATAAGAAAAAAAAACAAAAAAATTAATATAAATAAAAGAAAATAAAATAAATGCAAATAAATTTAAATAAATTCAAAGAAATTAACATAAATTGAAAGACTTCAAAGATATAAAAAATACAAAGAAATTAAAATCAATTCAATAATTCAAAATAATTAAAATAAATGCAAAAACATTAAAATAAAATCAACGAAATTAAAATAAATTCAATGAAATTAAAATAAATTCAAAGAAATTAAAATAAATTCTAAAAAATTAAAATAAAATCAAAGAAATTGCAATAAATTTAAAGAAAATAAAATAAATTAAAATAAATTCAAAGAAATTAAAATAAATTCAAAGTAATTGAAATAAATTCAAAGAAAATAAAATAATTTCAAAGAAAATAAAATAAATTCAAAGAAATTAAAATAAATTCAAAGAAATTAAAATAAATTCAAAGAAAATAAAATAAATTCAAAGAATTAAAAGTAAATATAACGAATTTAAAATAAATTCAAAGAAATTGAAATAAATTCAAAGAAAATAAAATAAATTCAAAGAAATTAAAATAAAATCAAATGAATACAAATAAATTAAAGGAAATTGCAATAAATTCAAAGATAATTCTAAGAATTTGCTATAAATTCAAAGAAAATAAAATAAATTCAAAGAATTAAAAGTAAATATAGAGAATTTAAAATAAATTCAAAGAAATTGAAATAAATTCAAAGAAAATAAAATAAATTCAAATAAAATAAAATAAATTCAAAGAAATAAAAATAAATTCAAGGAAATTAAAATAAATTCAAATAAATTCAAAGAAATTAAAATAAATTTAAAGAAATTAAAATAAATTCAAAGAAATTAAAAAAAATTCAATGAAATTAAAATCAAATAAAAACAAATAAATTAAAACAAATAAATACAAATAAATTAAAGAAAATTGCAATAAATTCAAAGAGAATTCTAAGAATTTGCAATAAACTCAAAGAAAATAAAATAAATTCAAAGAATTAAAAATAAATTTAAAGAAATTAAAAAATAAATTAAAGAATTTAAAACAAATTCAAACAAATTAAAATAAATTCAAAGAAATTAAAACAAATTCAAAAAAATTTAAATAATTTCAAATAAAAAAAAATAACTTCAAAGAAAGAAAAGTAACAAAAAAAACATTAAAATAAGTAAAACAGAATTTTTTTTAATTATGTCCATATAATTGCGTGTTTCGTACCACTGTGCCTGCGCACAAACTCACCTCAGGCTTTTGTATGGCCGACAGCTGCTCGACTATCGTACTTTGATAATCGTCCTCATCCTCCGCAATGCTGCCGCTTTCCTCGCCATCCTCAGAGGTGCCAACCGAAGAAGCGCCGCCACTGAGCGGTTGATGTGGCGGCTGCTGTTGGGCGGCATAGACAACGCCGTTGCGCAACATGCGACGCGTATGTTGCTGTTGATGTTGCTGATGATTTTGAAGATGTTGTAGTTGTTGTTGTTGATGCTGTTGTTGGTGGTGATGCTGTTGTTGTTGTTGCTGCTGCTGTTGTTGTAGCTGATGTTGTTGACTGCTGTTGTTGGAGTTTAGTGCTGCTGCCGCTGCATTGGTCGTTGTTGCTGCGTTATGATGGCTATTGTTGTTATTGTTGTTGTTGCTGCTGCTGTAACTGTTGTGATGGCCGTTCTGCTGCTCATGTTTGCGCGGCGATGGTGAATGCGCGGGAGTATTTAAATCTTTAAATAAAATAATTTTATTTTTTGTATAACATTTTATAGTATAAAATGAAAAAAAATGAAACTCACTCATATCGCGATTTTTCTCCAACTTGCGTTGCAACTTTGTATGCTGTCGTTGCGTGCGTTCGTCTTTGTGATAGCTGCTGGGTGGCGACGGCGAATGTGGTGAGTGCGACAATTGTTGCTGCTGCTGTTGTTGCTGTTGCTGCTGTTGTTGTTGTGGCGGTGGCTGCGCTTGCAGATGAGCGCCCGCCATGGCGTGGAAGTGCGTCGGCGCGCCCGCTGGTCCGCTAGTAAAACCCGCCGGCAGCGCGGAGTAAAAGTGCGAGGCACCATTTGTGGTCAGCTGCTGGAAATAAAAATATATATATAAAATTAATTAAATTAAAAAGAAATTTATTTAAATTCCATATATATGAATTGAAATTAATTAGAAAACTATTCAAATTTAATTGAAATGCAGTTTACCAACAAAATATAACAAATAAGAATTCAATATGTTCGTTCGAATACGTATATAAAATATCCACCACTCTACACTATTCTGATAATAAAAAAAATATATATTTTATTTGTGACGCTTTAAAAAAAAGTAAATAATCCCTATTTTTGACTACATCATTTTGGATTAGTATTGAGAGTTTTCCATTTGGAATTGGGTGTACTATTTTTAATAAAATTCAGATTTTTAATTTGAAATTCCAAATAATATTGTAAATTCAATAAAAAAAAAATTTCCTCCCAAAAATATTGTTCGGGAATAATTTATTAATAATTGTCCTGATTAATATCTTAATTTGAAATTTTTTTGATTTCTAATGAAAATTTTCATATTTTATTTGGTATTTTCGAATAAAATCGTAATTACATTTAATATTTTCTCAACTTCAGTTGGGAAATGATGTAATGGAGAATTTTTTTGCTATTTTCAAATAAAATCCGAAATGATGTAAGGGAGAAATGAAAAGGTGCGGAGAAAAATTAATTCCTAGATGATCATTCAAAGTAGAACAATTTAATAAGAAAACCTTGGAGTTAAAACAATTCTTTACTGTATATATAATTTTTAAACACGCAGAATCCATTTTTATACGTTAGGGTTTTTAAAACGGATTAAAAAGGGGTTTTCACTTTTTACCCAACAATTTTAATAGCAACTTTTATTTAAAAATCTAAAATTGTTATCATAACTTTGAATAGGATCGACCGATTACCAATTTTTACAAAAAATTAATTAAGATATACAGAATTTCAAAATGGAATATAATTATGAAAAAGGTTTTTTTTAATCACACTTAATGTTACACGTCCCTACCCGAAAATAGAAGACTTTAAATATAACATTCTTTTACTATGAATCGAATATATATCTTCTCTTATTCCCATGTCGGTTTTTTTGTTGTTTAAAGTTGTGTGTGGACCTTGATTGTTTCCGCAGACCATCGAAATACAATGAGAAAGCCAGTACTAGGTTCTGGGTATTCGTTGTTGTTTCCTATTCCTCTACCCATTTTAAAATGCTTGGTAATTATTTTTATTTTATTTTTGAGGAGATACACAATTCTATACACTATATTAAAGAAAAATAAAAAACACTTTAATTACATCCGTTTTATTTTTTGCGGTAGGCTTCATTTTATTTTGGTACCACCAACTGCTATGAACACTTTAAAGTTTTTGACTGAATATTGTCTATGGCCACGTTGAAAAACGTATTTGCAAGATTTGCGTATTTGCAAGATTTGCCTACGACTCTTATCAGAGAAATGATTAGTTTATGGCTTTTTATTCTGCAGCTGTTTTTTCTATTTATTCTCGACGTTTATTCATCCACGTATTGATTATTTTGGTTCTATTTGTTTGTTCTGCTTTTTTAGAAACATAAACTAAGTACAACAACTACCGTTCCATTTAATTAAATTTGCGATCTGCGATCTTCATTTGTTGTTTTAACGCCGCAAAATGTAGGGTTGCCAAACTTTATTTTGTTGCTGTGCTTTCACAACTGTTTTGAACTACTGCAGTACTTTATAAAACGAATTGGTTTAATAGTTTATCGTCATTGTCTGATCAGGTAGCCTGATTTCAAATCAGGCAATGATCAGGGGGTTTTCATCAGTGCCTGATTTACAACGTGACGCTATTTGTAGTTGCTACCCTGATCAAGTTGCCTGTTCAGGCGTCCTAATCTCACCCTTTATTTTACCCTTTAAATTACTTTTACCAAATTTGAGACCTTTCAAAAAAAAAAAAAAGTTTTGTGAAGTAAGTTATTTCAATAACTTTTGCACTAAAAAAGTCAACGTATTGAGTCTAAATAAGATATTGGAAATTTTTAAAAATGTTGAGAATTTTTATATCTTTTCCAGTTCAGTTTAACATTTATTTATTAGAATATTTTATTTTATTAGAATAATTTTGCTACCCAATTGCATTATTAAAGGTTTTTAGTAATATCATCAGGTGTTTTCATAAGAATCACCTTGTGATACCTTATAGTATTCTGATCAGGGACGGATGCGAAATAAGCCTTAACCAATTTCCACTCGGGAATTTGCTAAAATTGAAAATTTTATATTTTTATTGAAAAATATATCTATTTTGTGAGGTTTTTTTTTCAGTTTTTTGCTATCTGAAAATATCTTCCGATCGAAAAAAATAAAAATTAACAACTAATTTTTAAAATAGTAGTGACATCTTTTACTACATTGAATTTGCAAAATAGTCAATAGGATAAATTATCATTTTAATCGGAAAGTACCATTAAATACTAGAAAATACCATGACATTGCCATTGAATTTATATGAAAAAAATAATTTTTTGTATACTATTAAATCAATAATTGTCCTATTGACCAATTTTAATGGGATTTGAGTGAATTTTTTTCTGTGTGCGGTAATATTTAATAATCCCTATATATATTTATTTTACTTGTACCGATGCTAAGCTCTTCTTTATTTAAATGACAATCCAATGTCATAGTTTTTTTCTTGTTTAACTTTTATAAATCCTTTCTAATTGCCGTAATTTTGAATACTTGACTGTGCGATAAATAAAAATTGCATGAGTGCAATTAGTTGGCCGTTTTATATTCATGGTATGCATTGATTTTTATCTTACATAAGCACGGCATGATGTTTGCTGATTGTGGTTGTTATGTGTACAGGTTCAATTCCATCGCAAAATTGACATTTTTTTTTTTGCATATTTTTTGTTTTTTTTTTAATATCGTATCTTTCCGGTTTTTAATTAATATAAAAAAATGATATCAGGTATCAGCGTCTGTGTTGCAACAGTTATTCCGTGTTGTTTGGTGCTTTACAATTAAAAATGTTTTTACAAAAGATATTTATGAAAAGAAAAAAAAAAATAATAATGGTTTTTGGTATTATATACCTTTATTATATAATTGTTGCGCCAACCAACTAATTCAGTTCTCTCAACGGCCAAGTCGGTCCTATACTTATGCCAAAACTAAATTCGAAATATGGACTACATCGAATTTAGAACAATTTTAGAATAATTGGATGTGTATCTATGATAATTTGGTGTGAGTCTATGATAATTTTAAATTCCACCTCAATATAACAGTTCTTTCAATGATGTTGGTTGTTATAAATAACTTTTAATAGAAAATATACATTTCATTTTTAGTTAGTAATTGGTTTGAAACTGTGTGCTTAATTCGTAATTTGTTCTAGATATTTAAAATATGGACAAAATCTAATTTCTATACAAAAACCGAAATTGAAAAGTAATCGTTAATTGAAACCGGTATACCGAAAAAGTTTCATTATAAACCATGAATCCAAAGTAGTAATCAAAAGGTGAAATCAAAAGAAATCAAGATTATAATCCTTTTCCCATATTGCATTTCTGTGTTATTTTATTAATTCACATCATTAAGAAAAACTGGAAAATATATAAATATAAATAATAAATTGAGAATTGAGTTAAAACGACGAAATACAACAGAAACATATACATAATTCTCATATACGCGAGGTCGTTTCGCGCATTGCTCGCCCTAAAATCAAGGAAAATCCAACAATTTCTATTGAATAAAAATTGGAAAAAATAATAATAAAAAACAAAACAAAAAAACTAAAAGCCAATATCCAGAAGAAAGCAACAAAGCTATGGGTTTTATTCTCGTAGCCTCATGCAGTATGACGTGAATGCAAGGAATTCATTGGAACCATCCAAAGAAAGATAGTAGTAGCTTCCAGTACAAATTATATGTTAACGAGAAGAAAAAAAATATGAAAAGAGACCATCAGAAAAAATAGACCAGAACTAGTTTCTAAAGTATGGATGGACGTCGTTGAGCATTGGATTTATGGATGGTTGGATGGATGGATGGATGAACGGAGGAGTGAAATAGTTGCTGATGTTGCTGTGATAAATGTTGTTATGATGGAGCTTAAAATACTTTGGTCGTGGTTATTGTGCTGGTTGCAACAAACGTTTTGTCGGTCGGTCGCTTCGTCAAATTGCAATGCCTCAGTATAGCAATAATAAATCCTCCACTAACTTTTATTTACAACTAATTTGATATATTAACTATTTATAGTACGACCGACGAGCAGCTGTATTTTCTTTCTTTCGAATCACAGTCGCTTGCTTTGGCTGTATTTGTCAATAGATTAGATGGAATTTTGCTGCATTAGTATTGTGTAAATACCATATAAGCAAAACTCAAGAATTTACTTGATTCTTTCTGCTAGCACAACTGATGAAAAGCAATGAAAAAGTTTTAAACGTACTAGTAGTTGGTTGTCATAACAGCAGGATTAATGAACTAGTTGCTGTGGAAGAAAAACTGGTTGTCAGTGGTTGTTTATTAAAAATAGTATGTGGAACAAGTGACACAATACAGGAAAATATTTCAACAAAAACCATTGAAGTTTTTCATTGCAAGAATAAGCGCAACCAAACGGGTTCAATAATCGATAGAGGTATAAATACCATATCCGTATTAGATTGGAAAATAAATTATGAAATTAAACTATGTACACAACTTGTTGTACAAATATTTTATAGGTGTATTATCATGAAAAAATGTAAATTATTTATTTTTGACTATTACTAAAATAGCATATTATTGAACGGTGTGATAGGGTTATAATATGTTTTGTTTTATTTGGTTTGACTATAAACATTTTTATAATTACCATTTATAATAAATGTCATTGCAATCAAGGATAAAGTTTACATACGAAACCTATATTCTTGATTATAATTTTAAACAAGAAATGGAAGACTTTTATTCTGACATTCCGTTGCAAGAACAAGACCACCCGAGTGGAAACTTAGTACAGGATACGATCATTGTCTGTTCAGGCCGCCGATTTCAAATAAGGTAATGATTAGGGGTTTACATAACGGCCTGATTCAAAACGTTATTCGAAGTTGCTATCCTGATCAACCATCCCATTTTTTCATAATTTTCAAGATCAGGATTCCATGTAAAGGATGGATCAGGTTGCCTTACGTGGACTTGAAATTAGGATTACCCTAGGCGACCCTGATCAGGAACATTTCAGATGACCTTTGGTAGAGATGTATTATTGTATTCTGAACATGAATACGTTTATTAATTTGCATAAGTGCACTCAGAAGAAAATGTACCATTAAGTACTTTATGGTACGATCATTAATCTTATGGTAAATGTATTAATAGTTTTTTCTTTTTAAATCAAAAGTTTTCTAATTAATTCAATAGTATTTGAAAAATTCAGTACCATAAATTTAAATATTTCAATATCATTATTTTAAATAGAATAAATACTGTTGTTTTAATGGTTTCCTCCTATAATAATAAACGTGGTGTAAAAAAACATAAAAACGAATACAAACATGCTCGTTTTTCTGCGTCATTCTGCGTGTTTACTCAAAATGGTCGCATGTATTTTTTTGTAATAATCCACATTATTAAACGCGACATTGGTAAGGACTCAATGTATTTAATGTTAATAAATTATATTTATATATTTATTTATATTTTTATTTATTACAGAAAATAAATAATACATCGAACTTCTATTATGGCAACGGACTCAAAAACAACTGCAGACTCAAGTACTACAATCAATTATTGGAAACCAAAGCAAACATTAAATGTGTTATAACCTTTTGCAGCAAGAAGTGTCTTTTTATATGTATGTTGTAAAAGTGAATATCAATTTCGACATTTAAATAAAATAATATATACAATAAATTAACTGAAATACATTTTTGTTTTAATAAATTATTAGGAAAATGTAATTTGACCATAAAATTATTAATACGTATCATTAAATTTGTATAGGTCTTTCTTATTGTAATTAAAATATCACATTATAAAATATATGGTATAACCACACATTGTATTAACAGTTTCAATATTACTGAACAAATGGGACGCATCCTATTGACCAATTTTAATGGTATAAATTATTGTTTTTCTATTGAAAAACTATCAATTTACCATGATTTTTTTCTGGGTGTGGCTTAATTTGTTTCGCATAACTCCCTAAAACTAAAAGATAGCAACAAAACGTCATGTATTATTCTTGTTTTCAAACTTTTCCAAAGTTCTCTGATAATTCTTTATTATTTTATTGAAACCTTTTAGTCAAAACTGTGACTATGATAAAAATTCAATTATCAACTAAAAATCGCAGTTTGTTCATCAACTAATTTTTAGCAATTTCGTTTTAATCGAATGTAATTCTTTGTTACAACTAATTTGACGTTATTTCAAGCTCATATGGGCTATGACAAGGCTCTCTTTCATGACCACAATTGAGGAGCTCATTTCCAAAACGTGCTATCCACTTAAAAATAAAATGTCTTTATTTAAAAAAATACGGTCCAAAAAATATAATTTTAAAAAAGTGAATATACTATCGAGATAAGGAAAAAACTGGGAATGGAAAATATCTTTGATCCAATTTGATTCTACCATTAAGTACCAGTAATTCAGGTTTTAGTAAACCTATCTTCGTTTCACATAGCACGTTTTGGAAATAAACTCCTCAATTATTAACCAACTTATTCGGTTCTCTCACCCGCATGTTATTGTGATGTCAGTTGTTATTGTCAAAATGAAAAGAGTTATAGTTTGTACTGCAACCAATGTTTTAGAACAAGTTAGTACAGATTTAGAACCATTAGGAGTGTGTATATACTAATATTTCAAGTATACAGGCTATTATGGCAGTTCCGCTTGCAAATTTACAAACCATTCGATTTAATTGAATAAAGTTAGTTGGTACAACTGAATTAATTATTCGAGCAGACCGAGCGCAAGCAAAATACATCCCTGCCATTTCTTTTTTTTTTCGCAAATGACAGATGAAAACTGAAACTAAAGTGATAAACTTATAAAATGAAGCCATTGGACAAAAAAGGTGCCATAATAAGACATAAAGTATATTATTTAGTAATCAGTAGTAATCATAGTTTTTTTTTATATACAGTTGCAAAAAATTAGAAATGACAAATGTTATTACACAGAAAAAAATATTGTACGTATATATAACAATTGATATTAATAGCAAATAAAATCGTATTCCAATTAAAAATATGAATGTATTTACTAATTAATTAATTGTATTTACACATTTTTTTAATTAAAATATTATTAGGAATTAATTTAATGTAATTTCAATACAACTAAATCTTTAATAGTATTAACTACTTTTATTTGTTACTTTTGATTAATTCATTTTCTTAAATTGCAACATTGTTTTTTACTTCTGGATTTCATTTTGTTTTTTGTTTGTGCGTCTCGTGCGTCGGCGGCGTCGTTCAGTTTCTTCTAACATTATTTTCTTCTACGTTGCGATTTTAAAACAGGATATTACATTATTTAGTGTATGTTATGTTATTAAAGCATTAAAGGGCTCAATTTATTTTTGAGGTCAAGAATTTAAACAAACAGCTTATGATGCTTATTTTGTTGCATATTGAATCATTAAAAAGCGAATATCAAATTTTATGTTTGACCAATTAATTGGCCCACCTGTAGAAGTTGTGAAAACTGACTTCGGTAAAACATTAGTTAGGTTGAAGGAATTTTACAAAGCATATCAAACAGTATAAATACTTATTTAATATTTATTTTATGTTATCTATTCGACAAATATTTTATTTAATTTAACAAAATATTTAATTGATCCAATTTCTATCGAATGAAATTTTTAATTGATGTTACTAATTAATTAATTAATTAATGATTTAAAAATACCCAATAAAAAATATAATCAATATGACAAAAAAATTAATTAATGTTTCTCCAATTAACATATTCTCATTATTACGAATATGGGATTCAATGCTACTAAAAGTTACATCGGCTGAGTTTCAATTAAAAATTAATTGGATTGATTAACATTTTAGTTATATTTACACACTTTTTTTTCTGTGTGTAGAGAGCTGCCCAAAGTGTAACAAAATTAACACAGAAAAAACAGAGTAGCTCGGCGAATGCACTGTTCAGTGAAGAATCAGTCTGCACTGGCTACACTGAACGTACTGCACTGAACTAATAAAAAAAAACGCCTATAGACACACACAAAAATGTTCTAAAACTGTTCTAAATTGGATATAGTTCAAACTATAACTCTTTTACTTTTGGCTATAATAATCGAATTAATCGAGAATCGAATTAATATTCTAGTGTACCTAATAATATGCAGAACCAAAAACATTACTAAAATCTTAAGAAATCTTTTTAATTCAATAATGAAAATAGTTAAAAGAAAAGACTTTGGTTTTTAGAGCGGTATTGAAATAGTTTCTGTTCGAATAAGAACAACAAAATTCTACATTATTTGAAATAATTTTTAAAAACTGATACTAAAACATAACATAAAACAATTTAAATTTCACTCATATTAAATTTAACAAATGTCAAAAACGTAAGTAGTATGAGAAAATCATCTAACTCATCAAAACCCTCCCCAAATAAAAATGAAACATTTTCACTATATTTGAAAAAAAAAAATATATATATATATATATAGGTCAAAGTTAACAAACGCTGTTCAAGACAATAGCAAAAAAATCTCATTAAAATGTTATACAAGTGACCGCACAAAAAATGAAAAACACAAAAAAAAAATGGTTTAAATTTGCAGAGATTTTTTTTTTCAAAATCTGACTGACAGCTAGCGTTGTGGTCAAAGAAGTGTGGCAACGTTTGTTGTTAACAAGTCATTTTTGCTTTCAAAAAAATATCATAATTTCATAGAATTTGCATACAATAGCATGAGTTGTTTTCGCTTTTTTTATAATTTGTTTTTTTGGCAATATAATTAATAGTTCAAAATATAAAGAGTACAAAAAAAAAACAAAATAGATAAATAAACATAATTTTAAATTTAAAAGATGAAATATATGTTGAAATGTTATTTTTTGTGTTTAAATTGCGACCATGAGGCGTAACAACTAATTATGAATTCGTTGGAATTGTAGATGATGCTCTCAAGTGGCGTTGGTGGCTTTAAGTACCCATAGACAGCCGTTTAACCCATGCGGGCCGACTGGTGGCCGGCCCCATTGAAATGTTTTATAAATTATGCAATGACAAGCCACGTTTTTCAAGTGTCGATGCCTCAAAATGGGGTCAAATTGTAATGCGCTCTAATTACGAGCAAAAATTTATGTTGTTAATTTTATGCATTAATAATAAAATTGTTGAAAAGAAGAGTCAACATTTTAGGGCATATAAAAATGTAACTAGTAAAGAAGTTTCGATTATTTTGTTAATTTTACCTGAGGGAGATAGAGTTTTTTTAATAGATTTTAATAAAAATGGGCGCCCTCCAAATGCGCACAGAGCAGAGGGTCCATTTGGTAATTTTCACCAATTCACCAAAATTTCATTGAGTTTATTTTAAAATATTAGCTAAAGTATTCTCAATACAATACAAAATTATTCTAAATGAGACTAAACATTCAAACTATTACACACAGAAAAATCCTCTTTTGGCATGAGGTTAGAATAATAAAAAAGTTAGTTCTACAAACTAACTTCATTCAGTTAAATCGAATGGTTTACAAGTTTGCTGGCGGAACTACCATATTAGCCTATACACTTGAAATATTAGTCTATACACACTCTTAATGGTTCTAAATCTGTACTAAATTGTTCTAAAACAGTTCTAAATTGGTTGCAGCACAAACCACAACTCTTTTCATTTTGACAATAACAACCGACTAAGCGGTTGAGAGAACCGTATAAGTTGGTTGGCGCAACAAATCTATATGCTGTGTGTATGATAATCTTAAAAAGAAATAAAACATTTTAAAATATTTAATTGAAAAACGTTAAATTTCAACAACCTACAACTTTTCAAAGAATCCTCTTTCAAACTTATAAATTATATTAAAAACCAGGTTTAAAGTGCAAAGTGTCTGCATCCTCCCCCCCCTAAAAGTAACTCGCGAAAATGTTAAGCAATTGAGGTTAAGTTAGCAACATGCAAATTCCCAGAAGTCTGAAGTAGGCAACTGATAAATGCAGCAAAATTATAAAAAAAAACCTAAACATGTGAATAGAAAATGAATTGTTTATAAACAAAGTAATTAGTTGCAGACATCTGTTGCAATATGTTTTTTTTTCTTCTTGAGATTTCTTTAACATTATCGAAACAATGACAACAACAGTCACAAGAACCACGTTTGCCTCACAATATTGTCATGATCGTGATTTCTCTATTCGAGTCACACATATGGTTGGTTGGTTGGTGGTACCTACTGCAGACACTTTTCACGTTTCTATTTGTTGCCACAAACCATTTTTACACGATTATCACAACAATGTTGCATTCGACGGGTTGCTGCTGTTTTTATGTTGCTGCTTTAAGTTTTTTTTCTTTTTGTGACTGTTTCAAGATTTTGCATATTTTTGTCTATGTACGAAGTAACCCCTGGCAACCTGCACTTTTTCTGTCTGTCAACATGATTTCGAAGGTATTTAAAATACACGCATAAAAAAATAAGCACTGTAATGAAGTCAAAGTTTTTATTGATAGAATCCGGGGGTGGAATGGGAGAATTCTATTTTAAATCGACACAAAAAATTAAACTGCCCAAAAAATTGTATTTTGCTTTTCTTGTCTAAAAGTCGGTTTTTGTCTTATAAGAGGTATAAATTCTGAAGA
Organism: Dryomyza anilis; assembly: GCA_951804985.1. Lineage (NCBI taxonomy): Eukaryota > Metazoa > Arthropoda > Insecta > Diptera > Dryomyzidae > Dryomyza > Dryomyza anilis. Next base: position 31,330,983 of record OX638131.1, read on the forward strand.
ACTACAAAATTTTGAATAAGACAAAAAATTCTAAATTATTAAAATACGACGAAATCAGCACATATGTTCTTTGAAAAATAAGTTTTAAAACCATATCATGATTATCATTTTTACTTGGCTATTTTATCAACAGTTTTTCAGTCATATTTTCAAATTAAACTAAGTTTAAACTGGATGTAATTTCGTCTATAGTCAACAAATCACAAATAATTAAAATGTCTTATATTCTGATTACAAGTTGTCTATTTGTCTGTAAAATTTAAAGATATTCGACCGTTTTTTATTAGGAACGATAGATGTTTAGAAAGTGTATAAAAGTTGTACTGAAAGTCTGAACCCAAAACTTTAAAAATATATCGCACTCGAATTTTTTTCCGTGTACGCGATAAAGTGACACATTAGAAATACTAAAAGAAAAAAAACATCGCGAATTTGTTAAGTCAGCAAGCAGCATTGTATAAACTATCGAAGCGAATTCAAAATGGCAGGCAAGATTGTTGCAAATTTGCAGCTAAATAATTGATTACATGCTGTGAACAAATATCCGTTCATTTAACACGGACTTTAGTTGAATGAATGTGGTTTAAGAAGCATGTAAAATGCATATCATTAAAATTAAAATAAAGAATTTATAAATAAAATAGAAATAGTTTTTTTTTTATAGATTTACAAAAATTATTTAAATATAAATAAATAAGAACAAAACTAAATGAATCAAAAGAACTAAAAGAACATAAAGAACAAAAAAGAAAAAAACTAAAAGATCTAAAAGAACTAAAAGCACTAAAAGAACTAAAAAAACTAAAAGAACTAAAAGAACTAAAAGAACTAAAAGAACTAAAAGAATTAAAAGAACTAAAAGAACTAAAAGAACTAAAAGAACTATAAGAACTATAAGAACTATAAGAATTAAAAAAATTAAAAGAACTAAAATAATTAAAAGAACTAAAAGAACTGAAAGAACTAAAAGAACTAAAAGAACTAAATGAACTATAAGAACTATAAGAACTATAAGAACTATAAGAACTATAAGAACTAAAAGAACTGAAGCACTATAAGAACTAAAAGAACTAAAAGAATTAAAAAAATTAAAAGAACTAAAATAATTAAAAGAACTAAAAGAACTGAAAGAAGTAAAAGAACTAAAAGAACTAAAAGAACTATAAGAACTATAAGAACTATAAGAACTATAAGAACTATAAGAACTATAAGAACTAAAAGAACTGAAGCACTATAAGAACTAAAAGAACTAAAAGAATTAAAAAAATTAAAAGAACTAAAATAATTAAAAGAACTAAAAGAACTGAAAGAAGTAAAAGAACTAAAAGAACTAAAAGAACTAAATGAACTATAAGAACTATAAGAACTATAAGAACTATAAGAATTACAAGAACTAAAAGAACTGAAGCACTATAAGAACTAAAAGAACTAAAAGAATTAAAAAAATTAAAAGAACTAAAATAATTAAAAGAACTAAAAGAACTGAAAGAAGTAAAAGAACTAAAAGAACTAAAAGAACTATAAGAACTATAAGAACTATAAGAACTATAAGAATTACAAGAACTAAAAGAACTGAAGCACTATAAGAACTAAAAGAACTAAAAGAATTAAAAAAATTAAAAGAACTAAAATAACTAAAAGAACTTAAAGAACTGAAAGAACTAAAAGAACTAAAAGAACTAAAAGAACTAAATGAACTATAAGAACTATAAGAACTAAAATAATTAAAACAATTAAAAGAATTAAAAGAACTAAAAGAAGTAGAAGAAATAAAAGAAGTAAAAGAAGTAGAAGAAATAAAAGAAGTAAAAGAAGTAAAAGAACTATAAGTACTAAAAGAACTAAGAGAACTTAAAGAACTGAAAGAACTAAAAGAACAAAAACTAAGAGAACTTAAAGAACTGAAAGAACTAAAAGAACAAAAAGAATTGAAAGAACTAAAATAACTAAAAGAACTAAACGAACTAAAAGAACTAAAATGACTAAAAGAACTAAGAGAACTTAAAGAACTGAAAGAACTAAAAGAACAAAAAGAATTAAAAGAACTAAAATGACTAAAAGAACTAAAAGGACTAAAAGAAGTAAAAGAAGTAAAAGAAGTAAAAGAAGTAAAAGAAGTAAAAGAAGTAAAAGAAGTAAAAGAAGTAAAAAAGCAAAAGAAATAAAAGAAGTGAAAGAACTAAAAGAAGTAAAAGAACTAAAAGAACTAAAATAACTAAAATAACTAAAAGAACTAAAAGAACTAAAATAACTAAAATAACTAAAATAACTAAAATAACTAAAATAACTAAAATAACTAAAAGAATTTAAATAACTTAAAGTACTTAATTAACTTATAGAATACAAAACCTAAAAAATAATAGAACTTGAAGTACCTAATGAACTTATAGAACACAAAAACTAAAAAAAAAAATAACTAAAAGCTTTTAATTCTTTTATTATAATTAAAAGATCTAAATAATTAAAAGATCTAAAAGAACTAAACGAACTAAAGTAACTAAAAAATAACTAAGAACTTAAAGTACTTAAAGATCTAAAAATAAAAGAACTAAAAGGTCTAAAAGAACAAAAATAACTAAAAGAATTGAAAGAACTAAAGAAAATAAAATAACAAACTAACAAAAAGAACTAAGAACACTAAAAGAACTAAGAGAAATTAAAGAATTCAAAAAATAAAAGAACTAAAACAACTAAAAGAACATAAATAATTAACACAAATAAAAAATTTCAGAGAATTAAAAGATTGTTTAGCTCTTAAAAAAATGAAAGAACTGAAGAATTAAAAAAACTAAAAAGTAAAGACGTTAAAGATTTAAAAGAATAAAAAACTATAACATTTCAAAGAATTTAAATAATGAAAAGACTCTAAAATAAATGAAAGACTTAAACAAAATAAAAAAAGGAAACTAGCAGAAGTAAAAGTACAAAATAAATTAAAAGAATTTTCAGAATTTTTTTAAACTATAATAACTAAAAGCACTGAATGAACTTATAGATCTAAATTGCTTACATTGCATCTCAAATATTGAGTTAAAAATTAAATGTCTTCAAAAAATGTTAACATTTTACTGAGGTATTTATTAAATTTTTGTTTTTAACTTTTCCAACACTTGAAGAAAATGATCCATTAAATACTTAATGGTACGAGTATTGATTATATGGTTCATGTATTTTTTTTTCATATTAATTCAAAAGTTTTCTAATGAATTTGATAGTCATTCAAAAATTCAGTACCATTAAATTAATAATTTCAATATTATTGAATATAAACTTATAAATACTATTGTTTTAATGTTAATAATAAAAATATTTGGATATGTTTTATATATGAGTTTCAATTTTGATAATTTTATAAAATATGTATATTATGCATTAAAGTAATTAATATTCTACTCGTTTTAATTTATAATAAGGAAAATATTGAAAAAAAATTAATTCGACTGTTCACTAAGAAAACAGAATGTTTATGAGAGTGTTGCTGCAACTAAAATACTACTCGCTTTAACAATTCCAATATGCAGGAAATACAAATAAATTTGCAGCAAAAGTTTAAATAATTTGTAAACTTCACAAATTTTGTATAATTTTTGAGATGTTTCTTAAACTTCACAAATTTTGTATAATTTGTGAGATGTTTCTTATAAACATCACGAAAAATGTTATATTTGTGGTAGATTCACTGCAGCTACTAGAGAAATAGGTAGCATTGCTGCAAATATTCACATATTCCACAGATATTAATGCTTTTGTAGCAAAACTATTAATATTTTCTAAATCACAAAAAGTGTCAAATATTCGACTTGAATAATTTGCAACTGCAATGATGTTTAAGGCTCCAATACTTTTCAACCATCTTTCGTTTTCTCAGTGTACCATACAAATAGAAATACGCATCAATTAATACTATAGGTGGTTTATTTTTATCTTTAACATAGGGCAAAATTAATGGTACAAACAAACAATTTTATTAATGGTTTGTATATTATTGTACTAATGGTCTGTATCCTATTATTCAATTTGAATAGTACTACAAATAATTGTTTTACTATTAAAACTCCATTCATTTACCGGCCTTTTTTCTTGGTGTACTGTTAAATTTGTATTTTAAAATTTAATTTCATATTTTCTTTACAAACTGATTATCTAATAAATCAAAAAAGTTTATTATGTTAATAACATACGGAACACGGCTATAAAAGTGCATTTTTTGCAAATTGATTCAATAGCGATTTAATTATAAAACTACTCGGACATGCAGTCACCGTGGGTGGTTCTGGCGGCGGTTGCCAGTTATTAATGAAATTATGAATTAAATCACTTTAAATGCTTTTCATGCTGAACCACCACAACTAACAATGGTGAAATGTGAGTTGTTTGTTAATAGTAATTATAGTTATTATGGCACCAAATATAAAATAATAATTAAAAAAACTAAAAATAACGTGTTACCCACAACAAGAGCAGTAACTTTTAATTGAAATTAATTTTCTAACGGTTTTGCATGGACATGACGCCATATACGTAACGTAATATGATAAAAAATTAATAAAAAAACAAAGAAATTGCATGTCAATTATAATTGTTTTTTTTTTTTTTGCTATACTATCAAATTTGTTATATTATGTAGCGACAGTTTAATAAAATAAACAAAGCAGAAATTGTAAAAAAGAAAAATAATAAAATATTTTATATGAAAGATAAAAAAATCCGTTGTACGGTGGCATGAGTTTTAGTTATAAAAAATATGATTTGTTTTTGTGACAAATCAATTTCAGTATAATTTCCGCATTAAAAAATAAAGAAAAATCGAATTTATAATATTAAATTAGGGGCCTGCAAAATATTTAAATATTAACTTCACAGCATTGGACTTTAAAGTGTTTCAAAACTCTCGTTTTCTTAATTTTAAAACAGATTACGATTGATATTCAACAAGAAAACTGCACTCAGAAACAAATCACATAAAATCCCATTAAAATTTGTTATTGATTTAATTGTATATTGATTTAATAGTATATTGATTTAATAGTATGTTGATTTAATAGTAAATTGATTTAATAGTATATTGATTTAATAATATATTGATTTAATAGTATATTGATTTAATAGTATATTGATTTAATAGTATATTGATTTAATTGTATATTGATTTAATAGTATATTGATTTAATAGTATATTGATTTAATAGTATATTGATTTAATAGTATATTGATTTAATAGTATATTGATTTAATAGTATATTGATTTAATAGTATATTGATATAATAGTATATTGATTTAATAGTATATTGATTTAATAGTATGTTGATTTAATAGTATGTTGATTTAATAGTATATTGATTTAATAGTATATTGATTTAATAGTATATTGATTTAATAGTATATTGATTTAATAGTATATTGATTTAATAGTATATTGATTTAATAATGTACAAAAAATAAATATTTCCATACAAATTCAAAAATAATTTTATATTATTTTATTGTATTTAATGAGATTTACCGATTCTATTAATAGTTTATTCTTTTGACTAACTTCAACAGTAAAAACTATACATTTTATTGTATCTTTTTTCTAAGTGTGGAGAAAATTTTGATTTATAGTTCTATTTTCATATCTTCCCTAGTATAAATTTACCCTGTTATATTCAGATCATATTTTTCATATAACTGGTCGGGTTCTGACAACTCAAATATTCAATAATCATTTTCCAATCATCACCGTAGCACTATTTCTACTAGGGCTGAACAGTTTTAAAGATACCGGGTGCCACCAAAAGTGGTCACACCTAATACTTATGCATTTACTAATAAAATTTTTTATCACGTCAATGCAATTTAATTAATTTATTAAGTTATAATAGCTTGACTATTTGTCTGTTGCGAATAAAATAATAAATTCCAGATGTTATTATTATTTTTGAATTCGTTGAAATGATTTTTATACTTATTATAACTATAAACGCTTGGGCGAGTATTTTAATTGCTCATGATTATAATTAATTTGTAAAAAATGTAACAGAATAATATATATTCTATAATATACATATATAGACGGCACTTTGATTAGTCGATATTATTTTACAGTTATGTAGATAATACATTGTTCGGGCAGTCGGGCAGCTATGGAGCGTGAATTGTTTTGTGCTAATGAATGGGTTTTGAATGGCAATAGCATATTTATAATAAAAGTTAAATATAAAATAAAATTAAATAAAAAATTAATAACATTAAAAGTGTATAAATAAACGTATATTTTAAAATATATATTATAATATACTTTATAAAAATTAAAATATAATTTATAAAAAACTTAAATCATTGTTTCAAATATTTCCTTTAAAACTAAATTTCATTTATAATCTTATTAAACAATAGTTGTAATAATGTAAAATATATGTTTGATTTTAAGAATCTTGAAATCATACTTATAATAATATTTTAAGAACCTTAAATTAATCAAATTGAAACAATATATATAATCACGAGAAACATAAATTTTAAATTTCGTATAATCACTACAAACCATTTGATGCTAATTTTTAAATTCGATATAATAAGATATCATTTTAAGAAACTTGAAACCTATTTAAAACAATATTTTAAAAACCTTCATTTACACTTAGTGAAACAATATATATAATCACGAGAAACATATATTTTAAATATTTTATATTTTCTGCAAACAATTTAAAGATTATTTTTAAATTCGACAACAGAAACAACGAAATCATTTTAGATAGGTTCATTTTTATCGAAAACCCTATCGTTTTCGAAACAATATATATCGAAACAATATATATAATCACGAGGAAACATATATTTTAAATCTTTTATATTTCCTACAAACAATTTAAAGATTATTTTTAAATTCGACGACAGAAACAACCATATCATTTTAGATAGGTTCGTTTTTATCGAAAACCCTATCGATTTCGAAACAATATATATCGAAACAATATATATAATCACGAGGAAACATATATTTTAAATCTTTTATATTTCCTACAAACAATTTAAAGATTATTTTTAAATTCGACGACAGAAACAACCATATCATTTTAGATAGGTTCGTTTTTATCGAAAACCCTATCGATTTCGAAACAATATATATCGAAACAATATATATAATCACGAGGAAACATATATTTTAAATCTTTTATATTTCCTACAAACAATTTAAAGATTATTTTTAAATTCGACGACAGAAACAACCATATCATTTTAGATAGGTTCGATTTTATCGAAAACCCTATCGTTTTAGGTTATAGAAAATGGCAATTTGAGCGTATAAATGATATGGTTTCGATAAATGATCGTTTGTTTTTCTGGGATAGTATTAAAACAATATGAAAAGACTTATTTATTACGTCGCAAACAACACATAAAATCTCGTAAAACATATACTTCATTTCACGTATCATAAACATAAATCATTCTTAAAAACATTAATTAAAAAAAAGATTTTACCCTTATTATGTGGTCAAACAATAAATATAATCACGTAAAACATATGTTTCATTTTATGTTAAGAAACTTGAGACATATTTAAACAATTTTTTTAAATCTACTATCTGAATTACGTTAAACATTTAAAACAATTCATTTCATGTTAAGAAAATTGATTTATTTATAAAAATCAGAATTTCTACTTACTATGTTATCAAACAATAAATATAATCATGTGAAACATATATTTTATAACTTATATAATTCAATTAAAAAATTATAGAAAGATTTATTAAAAAAAAAATTAACAATTATATTGTCAAACAATAAATATAATCATGATAAACATATATTTAATGACAGGCATTATAAATCTAAATCATTCCTAAAAACTTTTATTAAAAAGAAAATTGAATTTCTACTTATTGTTTGTCAAACAAAAGATATAATCACTTGAAACATTTATTTCATTTAAGTGCATTATTAGCCCAATTATTATTATAGTTAATAAGACTAATCAATGATTACGCGTAACATATACACATGTGCTTAAAATAATCACTCAACGATAAATAATATTTCTGAGTAAGTAAACCATAAATCATACAATTGACTTGGATTGCGTTAACTTCGTATTTATATTTTGATTGATTGACATTTAAAAGCAGAGTAATAAAGTCAATAGAAAACATATGCAAAATAGCTGATATTCAATATCGTATGCATTGCAAATTGAAACAAATGACTTTGTATAAGTGTGCATATAACATATGTGATTTGGATACGAATGTGATTTGTGGAGTAAAACTATCTTGGGAGGTTTATTAGAAATTTATAAATTTCATATAAAGGATTTTTTGCAAGTTTAATGTGTTCTTTAAAGGTCAATGTAATTTACCGAAACTTTATATTACAGTCAGTTAAAAATGGACTTGAACCTTCGGACAAGACAAGAACATCGAGGTATATTCTGTTTGATAATACAAAAATGTAAATGATTTAATATAGTAATTATACAGTAAAATTGTATTGGAATTTTAAAACCAGTCGAATTTTTATGTAACGATATTTGAAATTTACGTAATAACTTTTACAAAAAAATGCTATTTAAAATTTTTAAAAAACTTATAAAAGTTTAGAGACAACGAAGTTCTCCGAGACATGGTAGTAGACTGAAATATATCATTTTTGCGAAATATGGCACGGATTTATTGCAAAAACTATTTTAAGATAACTTTTTTGTGGTGCTCTGTTAAATGGAATGTATCTGCATAACATTATATTATAATTATTATTTAAATAATTTACTTGAAATTAAGTTATTCTTAATTAGACAGACAGATTTTTATTTATATAATTTGATCAAGAATGACCTACCCAGTCTCCCATGTCTCGGAGACGTTCGAGGCCTCGAAGAGTTCTCGATCTAACTTCGATTTAAAAAAGTTAGATCTCGTAGCTTTATCGTTTCTAATTTTTTAAATGTCTCCTACATTCAAATTTATGGACAAGATACGATATTTAAATATGTATCGCATCTATCGCCGCGGTAGCTCAGTGGTTAGTGTGTTGGACTGCGAGCCGAAAGGTCCCCGGTTCAAGCCTGTACTGGGGCTAACAACATCTTTTCATAGAAACATTTTTCTATACCGCGCTACCTCTCGGCAGTAAATGGCAAACCTACGAGAGTAAAATATTGCCTATGAAAAGATCTCACCGGCCGTTCGGATTCGGCAATAAACTGTAGGTCCCACTACTATGAGTACAAATATAACACGCACAGCTCAAAATGGTGAGAGAGCTCGGCCGAAGTTTTTATAGGACTGTAGTGCCAAACTATTATTATTATTTTATCGCATCTAAATCGCAATATTTTTCGAAGCAATCTCGAACTTTGCTTATTTTTTCTTCGATATCGTTATAATTTCAAACCATTGGTCGTACCTAGAAAACTCCAACAGATCCATCGATATCTACCTTCCACGTAGGTTCAATTTGATGCTTGATATCTTTACGAGAACTGCTCCGATATCGTGTAATTTCTACACTACTCGCATTGATCTCGTAACGATATCGAAACGAATGACATACTGGGTATTAATTTCGTATTAAATTAAATAGAATTTCAGAGCTTCCAGTTTTTTGCAATTGTATTTTGTGATATTCAAAGATATTTTACCGTTTAAATGAATAAATTATACTATTGACTACTTTTAGTATTTAAACTATACTAATTGGTGATGCCACACAGAAAAAATAATCGACGTAAATATAGCAACTGATATTAATTGCATTCATTAATCAGTCCAGCAATGAAATTCAGTAATTTAATGAAAACATTTGCTATTCTACTGCAACTATCTTTGCTGAAACTGCATCGACTAATTAATTTGCTGCATTAACATACAAATATTCATATTAACAACAGATTTGCTGATTTAACGAATAGCTATGTTTTCATTAAATTTTTGAATTTCACTGCTGGACTGATTAATGAATGCAATTAATATCGGTTACTGTATTTACGTCGATTTTTTTATGTGCACATACAAATAATTACTCGATAGAGATTTAAATTTGTTGTTTATGAAAAAACCATATCAATTTAATATGTCTATTGAATGTTATCTGTAATACAATAAATACAAATGCATGAATAAACAATTCTGTGAAATGCATAATTGGGGAATTTTATTGTTTTTTAAATAGACCTATTGACGTTTTATAAAAATAAACATTAATAATATAAGCAATTAAATTAAAATAAAAAATAAGAAACCATATTGAGAGACAGTGCCGGTTGATAATATTTGTTTCAAATTTTAGCTTTATTATAAGTATTACTTTTTAAAATGATATGAACTGTTAAAATATAATTAAATTTAATAATTAAAATTTTATAAAAGAGTAGGTGGCTGTTTTATAACATTTCAAATATCGTGTTTAATTTAAACGACTTTATAGATTTACAAAACTATTTGAATTTGAATTTAATTTTAATACTTTAAAGAAGCGTTATATTGTGTATTAAATACAAAATATCGTCGTTGTAGAACTAAAAGTCGACACTAACTACATTTTTAATATGTAAAATTTTTCATTTACAAAAATCTTTATATTTCTTTCAATTTTTAATCGATGAGCTCAATATTTGTACCAAATGATACGAAAATGTGAATCTATCAATTGGTTTTTCAATTTTAAAATTGTATCATTTACTTTTTGTAATAATTACCAACAAAGTTGAAATTTGAGATAAATATGAATTTCCCAGTAGTAAAATTGCAGAAGCTCTGCTATACCATGCTCAATACACTTTTTTTTTTTTTTTGGAATATCTACTAAGATCCACAGCACTCAGACAGACTATATCCATTGTACTGTGATATCTATTCCCTACAATTTTGTGGTTAATATCACCACGAGCGCCCATGCCCAAGCCGGGATTCGAACCCGAGACCTTCAGAATGCAAGTCCAGCGCTCTACCTCTGGACTGCTCAGGCCGGCTATTACTGCCATCACTGAAGCTAGTGAACTTCCCAAACACCTTTTAGAGAATAAGCGCCAATCGATTTGGTGACTATTTATAATATTTTTCAAATATAAAAACGAAGCACTGGTTGCACTCCTTCTATGGAATGCAAACAGTAATGAGTCAAACTACTTTGTGAGACTTTCACGATAAATTAGAAAAAAATGGAGTAATCGATAACGACATTTTGAGAAAATCAATGACAAAGTATAAATTTGAATTTTTATTTTTGTAAATTTCAAATTTACGTACATGTTAGAAAAGAAAGAAATCACAGGGTTCGAAGGTGGATATATCATTGGAAAGGTAATTGAATTTTAAACTTTATAACCAATTTTCTAGGAAATGTTAGTAATGTGCATTTACTAAACACCAGCATTTCAAACAGGGTGCAAAATAGGACATCATTTTATTTTAAATTTTCTTATTTTTTTGAGTCAAAAAATGATCCGCTGAATTATTGACATCGATGAACCAAACACCCTGTATATTTTTTATATATATAAATTAACATATTTATATATTTTTCAAGTAAATTACGAATAAATTACGAATCATGATAATCACAACTGATTATTGAATATTTTTTGACCATAACCCGACAAGATCAACATGATTAGGACATGTCTATCCTAATATCGCAAGTTTATTGTAGCCCTAGTAGAAATTTGCTGTATTAGGGAAGATCATGCTTGTCATAAAACTGGTCTGGTAATGACAAGATAAAATATTTGCTGTTCATCGTTATATCAGCAATTGCATTTGCTAATATGAATATTTGTACGTCAATACAGCAAATATTCATATTCATTAAATTACTGAATTTCATTTTTGGACTAATTAATGGATGCAATTAATAACGGTTGCTATATTTACGTCGATTTTTTTCTGTGTACAATTTTGTTGCCGTCGTCGTCCCAGCCAGACTGCGGCCATAATGGCCTCAACACATACCAAACAAACACATAGACCCAACCCCTCGAAGGACATAGGGATGCTGTGCGAAAAACTTTCTGAAATTTGCTGTATTAGGGAAGATCATGCTTGTCATAAAACTGGTCTGGTAATGACAATATAAAATTATTTGCTGTTCATCGTTATATCAGCCTTTGCGTTTGCTAATATGAATATTTGTACGTCAATACAGCAAATATTCATATTCATTAAATTACTGAATTTCATTTTTGGACTAATTAATGGATGCAATTAATATCGGTTGCTATATTTACGTCGATTTTTTTCTGTGTACAATTTTGTTAACAACGTTCTTCTCAAAGGAATTTTTTTTAATGTTTAAAACTAAATTGCTGTTAGCTTAATTGCGATGTCCTTAACCTTTGGCGTATCCTTGACTACCTGAACGTACCCTAATTATTAAACTAATTACTGCATGGGGAACATATTTGAAAAAAAAAAAAACAAATATAAAAAAATGTAAGTGACACGCACTACTATGTGCTACTTACAAATGGTGCATGTATGTGTCCTTGTCCCGCATGCAGCTGCTGATACTGTTGGGGCGAGAGCACCACATGTGTCAAGGTGCCGCTCTCGTTCACATACTGCTGCATTACCTGGCCCTGTGGCACCTGTACGGGCACCGGCATCGGAGGCGGGCGATTTTGTGAAACCATTTGTACCGTGGTTGGACCTGCAAGAAAAATTATATAGAATTTATTAATATACATATATAATATGAACTATAATTGTATAAAGTTAATAATAGGAAGTTAATAACATAAATTATAATAATCCAAAGTTTAAGTAGTAATGTTTATTTAATATAGAAATAATATCTTTCAGTTTTTGCTATGCTAATGGCGTCCATTATTCAAACACACACGCGTACTTCAAAAAATATATATGAATTATTTGTCGCATGTCGCCAACATGTCGTTGTCGTTGCCGTCGTCGTCCCAGCCAGACTGCGGCCATAATGGCCTCAACACATACCAAACAAACACATAGACCCAACCCCTCGAAGGACACAGGGATGCTGTGCGAAGAACTTTCTGGACCTGCCGCGGCAATTCGGTCTCGGACGACGCACAAAAGAAATTCTTTCAGTTGCTATTGAGGCGCATAGTTTCGCATTATTTGTTTAGTCATTATGTGTGTGTGTGTGTGTCCAAGAAAGAAAAATTATATATTTATTTATACACTGAAGAAAAACAAAACAAATTGAGTTTTATACAATTCATTGTTTCTGTAAATTTATTTAAAAACAGTTGAAATTAAAGTTACTGACAAATCATTTGATGATAATGTTAATATTCGATCAAAAATTGATAATTTTTGTTAAAAACTAAAGCATTTTATTGGTAATGTGTGTTTACTTCAGAATTATAGTAAAAAAAAATAAAATCTATAAAATCTGGTTTCTGTAATTTTGTCAATCGAAGTTGTTGACTGATATTCTCATTTTAAATTGAATAATTTTGTTGAAATTTAAACAATTTTGATGTCACATAAAACGACAATTTCAACGTTTGATTTACACATTTATCTACAATATACAAATTTCGTTATTGATGTCAGGAACTAAAAACCTTTGAAATATCGGTTCCGCATCTGGATCCAAGATTTTTAAATTAGCGGTTCCAATCAAAAAATGTCGATTCCACACATTTTTTAATAAAGGTTTCGATTTCGATTCCAGTTCCCAATATCGAAAAAGTTCTGATTCCGGTTCTATGCGGTCCCTGATAGGGACTAAAGCCCTTTACAGAATCGGTTCCGGTTACAAGATTTTTAAAATAACGGTTCCAACAAAAATAAATTCGATTCCACACATTTTAAAAAAAAAAGGTTTCGATTTCGGTTCCGCTTCCCGAATTCGAAACAGTTACGGTTCTTTGTGGTCTCTGATAGAGATTTAAACTGATAGGGATTTAAATCCAAGATTTTTAATATAGCGGTTCTGGTTCCAATCAAAAAAAATGATATAGTTTCTGATTCTGGTCCCACACATTTTTTTAGTAAAGGTTTCGATTTCGGTTAAAAAAATCGAAACGGTTCCGGTCCAGGTTGATACACTATCTATATCGACTTAAAAGCGATAGATTTGAAACTATTGAAAATATTGTCATTTTTGCATCATTTTAGTTTATAGAAAACAATAATTTGTGCTTATAAATGATAAAGTTTTGATTTTATAAATATATCGTTTGATTTGCTGGGTATTAACAAAATTCTGAACTTATTCGTATCAAAATTTCGATCAAAATAAAATAAAATGTTCTGAATTTCATGAATTCAAAATTAATTTTTATAGTAAAGTAGGTATTTTATTTATAGTAGGTATTTTTATAGTAGGTATGCATAAATTAGAAAGCAAGAATCATAGAAAAATTTTAATTCAGAAATTTTCAAATATATTTCCGTATTAGGAAAAACATGATCATGTCCAGATCATGTGGCTCACGGTATGGGCCGTGGAATGCCCCTAATACAATTTCTATACAGGCTTTTCCTTTCAATCAAAATCGAATAAAAATATATTTTCATTTTATTTTCCAAAAATTTAATTTGGATTGCAACAACTTTAGAAGTAGAAGCTAAGCGAATTCAGTTGTTTTTCATAATGGTTCGATGAATAACCCTAGTAGAAATTTGCCCGATGCGCCATCAGGAAATGATCGGGTTTTCGTTCGGTAAGCCCTATTAGAGAAAATATGATCATTGCATTTGCATGCCCTTATCATGCTTACCATAGCAGGGTTTACATTATCTAAACATTCAATGCTCCCGATCATAGCTACATTATTTGTACCTCATAATGAAATTAGCATCAGGCAATGATCGAGATTAATGAGAGAAACCCTATTATGCTCGGGCTCAGACAAGGAAATTGTCGGGTAAATATTAAAATGGGGAATTGCCCGATCAGTACATGATCATGGCATGAGATCAATACATGATCAGGACACTGCGTTACAAGGACATTATGGGCCTCGTCATATCCCGATCATCTCAAATAATGACATGATCACTTCATGACCATGGCCCTACCAAAATTTCTACTAGGAAAGAAGGTCAATATGTGATCAATATATGACCAATTGGTGATCATAAACCTATCGAAATTTTACTAGGGTATGGATATGTACCACTTTTAAATCAAAATCAAATTAAAATTTAATCAAATAAATTTCTTAACTGTCCAGAATTTGATTTTCTATAAAAATGTTATTTGAATTTGAACATTTAAGTAGAAACTAAATGAATTCTAACCGTTCAAGTATATAACAGTGAATTGTAAGTTTGTACAAATAGTCATTTAAATATTAAATATTTTCAAATTCAGTTGTAATTTCAGATAATATAAATAATTTTAATGAACAATTTAATTATTTCATTAATTGATGTATAAGTTTTTAGGTAAATATGATTTATCTTAAAAAGAAGCCGATCAAATCTATTTCGGACTTAAACTATAGAAGAAGATCTACATGGACATTCCTTATAAAAAATAATATAATATTACCATAATAGTGGCGTAAAAAATCAGTCAAATTATTAAAGGATTTAGTGATTTTTCACTGAACGGCAATCGTCTAAATCTGAAAAAATAGATATTATGCAGTTATTTTATCTCTAATGCAAACTGAAATCCCATACAATTATTTCGGTAAACTGGAGCACTGTTACTGTTTATATGGAACTTAGTGACTTTTCATTGAACGCCAATCGTCGAACTATGATTAAAACGGTGCCGAGTCCACAAAAATGGTCTGATTTCAACAATTTTTGAATTAAATGATAGATATTATGCAGTTCTTTCATCTACACTTCAAACTGAAACCAGATACAATTATTGGAATAAACTGGAGCACTGTTACTATATATATGGGACTTAGTGATTTTTCACTGAACGGCAATCGTCGAAATATGATTAAAACGGTACCGAGTTCACAAAAATTGTCGGATTTCAAAGATTTTTGGATTAAATGATAGATGATATGCAGTTCTTTTATATCGAAATTAAACTAAAATCAGATACAATTATTTGGATAAACTGGAGCACTGTTACTGTTTATATGGGACTTCGTGATTTTTCAATATGTAAGGCTACCAAATCCTTATTTGCAAAAAAGGACACATTGTAATGTTTATAATAAAAGAGGAGGACGTGCGATATATCTATCATTAATTTTTTTTATTAAGATATATTTAAAAATATTGGAGATAATTGTTGCTTTGATTTTAATTTGCATCTCTTTTTCAAAATTGATATTTCTCCAAATTGTCGTTATTAAAAAGTTGAAACCTTAAATAAAATGTCACAAGAAAAGGTTGCGTATTAATTTTAATATTACCTTCTCACTACATAGTCAGGAGAATACATAGTTCGATTAGAATCCTCAACTAAAGTAAGAATTTCTTGAACAAAAAGTATCAGAAGGATGACAAATTAGATTTTGGACAATTTTTACGAGGGCAAGGAGTACTGTCCTCCCGAAGTCTAAACGGTTGGTAGCCTTAGTTATATCTCTGCGGTAAAAATGTGACAATTGCTCTAAAACTACCTATCACGTGACCAGTACCATTGCTACCGACTAAGGACAGGATCTTAAAGATCAGTACTGTGATATGTCTAAAGGTCTGCATGGGGAGATGGATCGTGTCCATGCTAAACATGTCGCTATTGAAGCGAAGAGGTACTATGTGGCGATATATTCACGAGAAAAATAAAATAACTAAAATTTAAAAAAACGCTATAAAGATTTTCTTTTTGCAGTGTCTTTCTATATATACAAAATTGTATACATTTGTCGCATGTCAGCTCCAAAAAAAATATATTAAATATTTTGTTGCTGTGTCAAAGATTCATATCGCCTGCCTTTTTTTGGAAGGCCAACAGCTTTGATACCAGCAGCGCCAGAGTTCAAACATGATATAAAATCGTATTAAGTGAGAGTCAGCTCTGGTGATGTCTGGCCAAGATATGAATGCCATGCCATTGTATTAATCAACAGCAGAAGCAGCAGCAACATCAATACCATCACCACCACCAACAACAACAATAATAATAATGAGATATTTTGTTACAGTCCTTCGATGCGTGTAATTCTTCAAAATTAACGTTGAACAACATTTTTTATTATATTACTTAATATCGGACGGTTTTGGTAGAATGGCAGATAAAAGATTTTATTTAGATATGCGAATAAAATGAGTTATAGGCACCGCAACATATTTAAGCAAATGTCAGAGGATGAAATTCCAAAAACTAAAGTTAGAGCAGGTTCGTGGAGAGTGGCCAACTTTAAATGAATCGGAACAATTTTATTTATGTGATGCATTAGCGGGAAATGGAATTTAGCTAATTCTACACAGAAAAATAATCGACGTAAATATAGCAACCGATATTAATTGCATTCATTAATCAATCCAGCAATTAAATTCACTTACTTAATGAAAACATTTGCTATTCTTCGTTTCATAAGCAATTGCGTTTGAAATTCACTAATTTAATAAAAATATTAGTTAGTTAGTCTTCTTTAAATCTGCAATTTCGTTTGCTAATATAAATATTTGTACGTCAAATCAGCAAATAATTTAATAATAATAATAATTTAGTAATACAATTGCTGAAACTGCGCTAACTAATTAATTTGCTGCATTGACGTACAAATATTGATTTAACGAAGAATAGTGAATTTTTCAATAAATTAGTGAATTTATTTGCTGGATTGAGTTATGAATGCAATTAATATCGGTTGCTATATTTACGTCGATTATTTTTTTCTATGCAAGAAATCAAAATTTCGATACTATTTTTTAAGAAAAGCAACTCAACGCAGTTTATGTCATTTTGATGAACTAAAATGGTCATAATTTGTTAATTTTCTAATAGTATATCGAAAATAGGTTAAATTCCATAAAACAAAAAAGATTTGCAGACAGAAAAAAAAATAATCGACATAAATACAGCAACCATAAATAATTTTGTACCATTAACTGGTCTAGCAATAAGTTCTAATGTATTTAGCAAACACATTCGCTAAAAATGTTATTTGCTTCCAAAAAATATACCAATTAAGAACTTTGCATAAATAACAAACTATTTAATTGGTATGGTCGACGTTTTAAAAGTATTTTTATTATTTTCACAGTCTTTATAAATCTCATTCAGTTAATTAAAAAAATAATGTTATAAATTCTTGTGAAAGTACATAACATATACTTTTCTCAATGATGAAGTTGGAAATATAATTAAATATGTAACCATTACCATCATCACCATTTTTGACGACACACCTAGAAAATGATCATGCTCTATAAGTGTATATCTTGGCATATACCAAGTGGGAATAATATGCGCGCTACCACAGGCGCAAACAAAAATTCATCGTTTGCTTGTTTGCCGGCGCTCATGCGTTGCAAGTTTGCATCGTGACGCCGCGTCGTGTGCTCTGCAACCGCGATTGTTAATGCAATTAATTCAAACGTCGTTTCAGCAAATTATTTAATTGTATTATGTAACTTTTTGTTTTTTTTTCTGTTTTAATTAAGATGATTAAATATTTAATCAATACAATTAATTCAATAGTCGTTTCAGCAAATTATTTAATTGTATTGATGTAACTTTTTGTTTAATTCTGTTAATTCATTAATTAATATGATTAAATATTTATTCAATTCAATAAAATTATTCAATTCAATTAATGGTCGTATCGGCAATGATCAATAAAAATTAATTGTATGGATCAAATCTTTTGCTTTATTTACACATATACTTTTTTCTGTGCTGTATTTCGTATGACTCTTATTTTTGAGTTATAACACTTTTTTTAAATATTTCTCATACAGAAAAGATTTATAAAAGCTTTATGACTGAAATAAAATGTTTCTATTAGTTTTTCATACCGGTTTTAAAAACCAGTATACATCGAGAAATATTTATATACGATTAACTTAATTTTTATATAATGTTTATGGTTACGGTTTCTGATTTAAAAATCAAAACGTTTTAAACGGATATTGGTTTTGAGTATATGCATTTTTCAAACATGTTCTGTTACTCAGATTTCAATTGACATCTATGAATTAAAAATAATTTAATTTTTTAAAATGTGTTTACTGAGTCGCATTAAGTTTAGCAAAACCCATAATTTTAAAACTTGTGGTTGGAGTAGGAGGCGGTTTGTTAAGTAAACCATTAATTTACTTAATGGAGTCACAAGTTCGAAACATGTTGTAAGTTTTTTATTTTATTTTTTATTTCACTTTATTTTATGCAAATTAAATCAAACGCCATCGACTGCTTGAGTGAATTAGTGCTAAAGTTCATACAAAAGTTGCAGAGTAATATGCGGCATAAACTGCAGCACAGTGAAGCCAACCAAACAACCAGCCAGCTGTCGGGAAAAATCAAAGGTTAATGGAAAAATGCATTTTCTTCTTTGTCGTTGGCAACTTTCCTGCGACTGACTGCATTAAAATGCAATCGAGTGTGAAACACGCACATGTAAAAGAGTACTTTGACAAATACTACGAATGCTCAACGGTATTGTGGGAAATGGTGGGAAAAGTGTAGGGCGTAGAAAGAGGTTCTTGTGTGGTGGGTGGTTTAAGAACATTTAAGCTGGGGTATAAAAGACATATATATATATATAAAAATATATATAAAAAAGAAAAAAATTATAAAAAAAGGAAAAATAATTTTATAAGAAAAAAAAACAATTTGCACGCTCGACTGCAAATTAATTTGACTGGAAGCAAAGTCTTAACGAGCGAACTGTCAAAATTGCTACAGCCACGCATTGAGCTGTCAGCGCGAATGTCAAAATTTTGCATTTAGTGAAATTTTCTTATGATTTGAAATTTTTTATTTAATATTTTTAAATGCGTTCATAAGGTACAGAAAAAACGAATCGACGTAAATATAGCAACCGATATTAATTGCATTCATTAATCAATCCAGCAATGAAATTCACTAATTTAAAGAAACCATTTGTTATTCTTCGTTAATTCAGCATTTCCGTTTGCTAATATGAATATTTGTACGTCAATGCAGTAAATAATTTAGTCAGCAATTATATTTGATTTTTTCTTTAAATTATTGAATTTCATTGCTGGAATGATTAATGAATGCTATTAATATTGGTTGCTATATTTACGTAGATTATTTTTTTCTGTGCGCTACGAAATAACTACACAGAAAAAAAAATAATCGACGTACATATAGCATTAATCAGTGTTTAAATCAGCAATAACGTTTGCTAATAAGAATATTTGTATGTCAATGCAACAAATTATTTAGTCAGCACAGTTTCAGCAATTATATTTGTTGTTTTAGTTAAATTACTGAATTTCATTGCTGGATTGATTAATGCATGCAACGAATATCAGTTGCCATATTTACATTGATTATTTTTGCTGTGTACTCAACATAAAATTAAATAAATCCCAAAATTATCAACATAGCTAATATAATTGCTGAAAATGCGCCGACTAATTAATTTGCTGCATTGACGTACAAATATTCATATTAGCAAACAGAATTGCTGAATTAACAAAGAATAGCAAATGTTTTCATTAAATTAGTGAATTTCTTTGCTGGACTGATTAATAAATGCAATTAATGTCGGTTGCTTTATTTACGTCGATTATTTTTTTTCTGTGCATAGTTAGTTTTATATCAAATATATGCACAAAAATAGGTAGGGCATAAATATATAAGTAATCTATGTTCTGAGTTTCATTGATCGAATTATTTCTGTTTCTCTGTAATCGTGATTTCAACACGCAAACTTATAGACTAAATCGTTTAGTAGATACTGTTTATGTCATATATTTTGAGTTGTTCTATTTAAATGCCAAGTCACAAAGCCTTTTGCATTATTGACCATCAAGTGCTTTTTCTACTGGGGCATCATCGTTAACTCGTTGGCATTCTTTGAAAATTCTTCAAGTATTTGAAATATGTCGAAGTACTTAACATAGTTGCTACTCTCGTAAAAAGTTGTAACTTGTCGTCGCAATTGTGGTTGGTCTTTTTGTAGTTTTTCTACTTTTTATTCCTTATCATTTACTGCTTTTGCTACAACGTGTTCGGCTGCTTTTTTCAAAGATATACCCTTCGTGTTCACCAAAGGTTTTCATGCATATTAATATGGTATTTTATGCAATTTGTATCAGCCAACAATTTTTGCTTAATATTTATACAGAGTACATTTTGCAAAAAATTATTTTATTTACATATCACAAATTATGATGTTAACAAATGCTAAATATTCTCTCAAAATTGCTTAAAATTGGCAATGCTGTAGAGTTATATATTTGAAATTTGGCAACATTTAATGTATGAAATATGTCAATCACAATGTAGTTTAATAAATATAAAACACATGACAACATTCGATCAAGAAATTTTCGATAGGTCTGAAATTTGGCAACACTTCAATGTTTTCCAAATGTATAAAGTTTAGCAACCTTTACAATTTTCATAAGTTTAACTTATTTTCCGACTTAAAGTCAACTTAACTGATCTATGTTAAAAATATGTTAAGACAGCAGCAGCAGTATGTATTTAAAAACTATTTGAAATTTGGCAACACAGCTAAATTTTTTTAATTGTTTAAAATTTTGCGAAATATTCAACTGATTCAAAATGTTTAAAACACGTAAACAAAGACATTTTAGTAACTCCTTGAAAACTTGCAAAGAGTTTTTAAATTAACTTGATTTTAAATGTTGCTGCTTTCAAATTTGGCGAAATATTCCAACTGTTTCAAATTGTTTAAAACACGTCGACTAAATATTTATTGTTTTTTGTAAATGTTTGAAAATAGATAATATTACAGAGTTCTTAAATATTTGAAATTTGGCAACATGAAAAGAACAAAATATCCAAATAAATCAAAATTTTACCACATAATTATCAAATTTATAAATAAATAAAAAAAAATTAAAATTAAGTCTCAAATAAATTTCAGGAAATAGATAATCGCGAAATCACTACCTGAAATTTGGCAACACTGCAAAGTAATAAATGCGTTAAAAATGTTTAAAAACAAACTAAGAATTTCAACTGATTTTCAGTGAAATTTGGCAAACTAAAAGAAATGAAATTTATTTATAAAAAAAACCGATTTGTCATAAAATTTGTAATTATAATTTTTACAAAATCAATTTTCAGCAATTTTGGCAACTTTTGGTATTTAACAAAACTTTAAAAACTTCTAAAATATTTGAAATTTGTCGACAACGATGTAAAAAAACTGTCTGAAATTTGGCTTTCAGTGAAATTATATATATATATATATATATATATATATATATATATATATATATATATATATATATATATATATATATATATATATATATAGAATATTTTGGGAAGTGTATAGCAGGTTGTAAATTTTTGTGGAATTTTTATGGCAGCTTCACGCCAAATTTGGGGAACTGGCAGAAAACAGACACCTTTTGATACAAATATGTCTAAAAAATGTTTTATAACTGTTTCGACCCTGACAAAAGTATTGCCTGGGGATTGCGATTTTTTGGAAATGCTTCGAAATTATTTTATCATTTCCAGTACATTGTACTCAAATAAATTAAACATGATATTTGAAATATTAAAATGCATTTTTTTTAATAAATAAATTTAAAATAATTGAAATTTGGCAATGTTTACAATTTGCAATGTTGTCATATACCGCAAGTAGAAATTTACCCTATTGTGGTATACATGATAATGTCCAGATCGTGATCGTCAGTTCCCTGTAATGACCCTATTTTTACTAGGGACTAAGTCAAAATCAATATTTTTTCTAAAAAAACATTGGTATATTGAATAACTTAAATCTGATTTAATTAATTTAGTGAATAGCAGAAATTGAAAATTTAAAGAATATGTGATGAAATGAAATTGAACAAAAGTAGTACAACCTATAATTTTTTTTTAAATATGACTTAACCCGCATTTCTTGCTAATTTCCAGCATATATCTGAAGTTATTTCATATATCTTTTTATATAACACATAAATAACAAATATTTTGCAACCTAATTGACGTCATTAAGTGCAAAAATTTCCAATAAATTGAAATTGACTTAACGTAAAAAGCGCTCACAAAAAATAAAGAAAGAAAACGAATATGTGTAAAACCTATATTTTTCGATGTTCAATTGATTTTTCTGTTTAATTATAGCTGAATAACGTTTGAAAGGGTAATGTGCAGAGGGTGTTATTGGGGGAGGGGACGACGCATGTCTTTCAAGTCTAAGTGTCGGTAAAACACTTTTGTGAAGAAGTTATAATTGAACGGCATTGACTATGATGATTATGATGATGTACATGATGACGACATTGTGAGTGATTTTTTTTATGTATTTTACCCAAAAGACAACAGCTGCGGGTTGCACATTTATTAAGAAATCTATTAGATTTTAAATTTATTGAGTGCTCAAAATTTTATAAAACGAACTTTTACTAAAATATATTATTTATATTTTAATGAGTTTTTTAATATTTTTTTTTAAAATTAGAATTTGCATTATTTTAATAAAATATAATATAAAAAAATAATAAATATAAAAGCTTATTGAATAAAAGTTTTTTCAATATGAAAAATATTAAATATAAATGAAATACAGTTTATATGAAAATATTTATTTTTTCTGTACTACTAAATCAATTACTACTATCCTATTTTAAAGGGTTTTTCAATAAGAGCGCTACAAAAGTTTTTTTCAAGGATTTTTCAACAGGGACGCTACAAATGGATTTTTTTTTGTCAAAAGAGCGGCAAGAAATATGGCGTCGTTTGCTGGTCCTGTTGCTCTACTTTTGTAGCGTCCCTGTTGAAAAACCCTTTACTACTATCCTTAATTTTTTTTTCAGAGTGTGCAATCAAAAATCTATTACTAAATTTAAAATTAATTTTTTCGTTTACCGCCCTATTTTTGTAGGAGACATAAAAGATAGTCACAATAATGCTCTTAGTCACGAAATTGTCATAATTTCGTATTCTGTTAATTTTGTATTCTATGGTATAGATTTAAATGGAGGTGAAACAATTGTCATTGG
Source organism: Dryomyza anilis (assembly GCA_951804985.1). NCBI lineage: Eukaryota > Metazoa > Arthropoda > Insecta > Diptera > Dryomyzidae > Dryomyza > Dryomyza anilis. The sequence continues at coordinate 31,355,007 of OX638131.1, forward strand.
TAACAATTATGATAGCATAGGGCTATTAGAAAATAATATTTAAAATTATTTTAAAGCATGACAAAATCAGGTATTTCAATCGTAACCAGAAATGATATTCCGGATGGCGCGTTCGTACTTTTAAAACTTTAATATCTCGAACGAGAATTAATGAAATTACTTGATTTTTTTTGTGCAAGTAGTATTTAAATAGGACGGTATATAATAAGATATAAATTAAATAGTTGTCGTTCCGGACGGGACAAAATGGAAATGTATTTTGAGGTTAATATTGATATTCCAAAAAATCAGTGAATTTTGCGTACAAATTATTTTTTTTTTAAATAATTAAAAAAATAACTGAAATCTTGTGCCTTTTTAGAATATTTACACATTCGTTCCAAAGTTTATAGTTTTTTCATACGAAATCACAGAAAAATTCCGGACGGGACAAACATTTCTTTCTTTTTCTAAAAATACTTTTTGCATACAAATTATTTTTTTCGATAATTTAGAAAGATAGCTCAGATAATTTACTTTATTTTTGTATATATACACTTTGTGCCTAAAGTTTATAGTTTTTTCGTAATAAATCATGGTATAATTTTTTGCGATTTTTTTGCGAAAAATAATTTTATACAGAACAAAATAATCTACGTAAATATAGCAACCGCTATTAATTGCAATCATTAATCAATCCAGCAATGAAATTTACTTATTAAATGAAAACATTTGCTATATCTGACACTATTAATAAATATTATTACGAAATAAAAAGTGATGTACAATTTGAATATGCACAGATTTTTTTAAGGTTTATATTTTTTTCTTTTTTTTTGTGAAAAAAAAAATTTGAAATTGAAAAAAATGTGAATTGAATTTTTCGGTATAGCATAAACCAATAATAACAATTTCGCTTTTATGTATTTATTTTATTAAGACTATTGAAAACAAACACAAACAAATTAATTTTATTGCAAAGAATTAAAAAAATATATATACTTTAAAATATTTTTTATTGAAATAAAAATTCAAAGTTTTTAGGTAGTTTGCTTTTAGTTCCCTTGAGATTATAAATCAGTTTATGTTTATCAAGATATTGAAAATATGGACAACAATTATACGTTTGTGTTTTAAGCCACATACAGAAAAATCATCTTCTGGTACGACGTTGGAAAAAATGAAAATGTTAGTTGTACCAACTACTTTCATTCTGTTAAATCGAATTGTTTACAAATTTGCTGACGGAACTGCCATACACATGAAATATTAGTCTATACACACTCCTATTGGTTATAAAACTGTACTAAAGTGTTCTAAAACAGTTCAAAATTGGTTGCAGTACAAACTACAACTCTTTCTATATTGACAATAACAACCGACTAAGCGGTTGGGAGAACCGAATAATTTGGCATGGCAAAAAGTTGGTTGGCGCAACAAATCTCTATTCGGTGTGCATGATTTAAATAAAGCTGTTTTTTTTTTTTAAATCAATTTTCCTAATTATAAATTCATTTAAAACTACTTTAAAAATAATATTTGCCAAATGAAACTAGTCACTAATTACTGTACTTAAAAAAAATCCCATAAAAAAACAACCGCTGCTGCTTTCAGTTTAAAATCACTTAATTATTGCGGTTTTATTATCATAATTATAGCACTCAATTTTAATTGCGGCGACTAATTGTATTGACATTTTAGGTAACAAACTAAAAACACACGTGAGTGCACAAAACAACTTGCCGTAATTTATTTTAAATTATTTATTTATCAATTGTGAAAATTTACAAAACTACAAAAAGAAATATACAGAAAAAAAAATACAAAAAGCTCGATAACTAAATAATGAAATAAAAAAGCACCAGCAAAACAGCCACCTTCCGTGTTAATTGTATAATGTACAAAAAAAAAAGTAGTAATGAGTAGTTGCAAAAAGTGCAGAGGGTCTGTGGTGAAGTTTGCGTAAAAGGTGGAGCATATGCAGGGGCGGACTACTGTTCGACTAAACGAGCAATCGAGTTTTACTCGGGGGTCGGTGCATAAATTGGGTGTGCGAAAGTGAAAAAAGGGAGCTAAGGTATACAATGAAATTGGGCTGACTAAAATGTTTCTCAAACCCACTATTGTGACACTTTTTCTAATAAATTTTTAATTAATTAACGCCCAGGGGATACCTACAATTCGTGCAATGCATAGTGTTGATCGTCGAAAAGGATTATAGGTTAGAGGGACGAAGGAAAGATGGAGTAGTATCGGTAAATGATTGTTTTCAATTTGCCAATATCAAAAATTTCGGGAAAAACAAACGCAAGAAGATAGTTCCATAAACATATCGTGGGACTCAAGAACGATACCTGAAATCTAGAAATGTACTAAAATTACCCCCATACAGACACAGAAAAAAACTTCAATATAATGAATTAATTCATAAATAGTATTTTTGCACCAACTACCATATTCGTCATATTGATACCACCATCTAATTTTTGAGATATATACCATTTTTCGAAAAATGTAAATACTATATCCCAAAATCAATATCTCAAAAACTAGATTCAAGATCATAAAACTGACGCCATTTTAGAAATCAGAGTTACATATATACTCAAGAATTATTGCAACCTTTACTGTAGAAAATACATTTTTTTTTTCAATATGTAAATATTTAGAAAATTAATTTTTAAAATATGATGCCATCAAAATACCATCTAAAGATTTAGCATGAACATTTATATTAATTAGTTCATCATATTGAAGAGCACTTTTTCGATAGTTACCAAGCGTTCACTATATTTATGATCGCATTCATAACATGGATGTCGTTAGTAATTAATATTATGAATGGTTCTTCAATACAAAGAATCATGGTTTAAAGAACGGAATTCGTCAATAGGATGCATATTTTTTTTCTGTGGGCTATTTGTTTCGTAGATAAAGGCCTGCTCTTACTGTTATATGAGAAATTGTACTAAGGTCATGATATAGAATTGATTATTTTATTTTTATATGACCAACTTAATCGGGTAAATATCTATATTAGGGTGCTGTACCATTTCAATTGACTATAAAAACTGAGGACTGCTAATATTGTGGATCAGAAAGATTAATTTAAATAAAAAACGCCACTGGTTGTTTGTGAAGGAACAATTTAGTCAAAGAATGCATGATATGTGGATATGAGTGCATTTTAAATTCTATTGGAAGTGTAAAAAAGTATTTAAAAATATTTTAAAAAGAAATGGTCAAAAATTGAAATACAATTTTCTTATTAGGACATATTCCCAAATGCCTTTACAATGTGAAAAACATTTCACAGAAAAAATAGCTATTTCCCCTAAAGGACATTTACCTGAAAGATACACTTCTTAGAAATGGTCATGTCCCCAAATGAAACATTTCCGTGAAATGGACATTTCCCATAATTCCATTTTTCTCCAAATGAATTTTTCCCTATATGGTAAAATTTTTCCAAATAGAAAATAAATTAAAATCAATAAAAAAATACATATAAAAAAATAAAATAGTATTATGTAGTATTTAATGAGATTTACCGATTGAATTAATAGTTTATCCTATTGACTAAATTCCATAGAAAACTATTAATTTTATGGTATCTTTTACTGAGGGTGATTTATGGGATTTCGTGGAAATGTAGTATTTAATGGGATTTACCGATTGAATTAATAGTTTATTCTATTGACTAAATTCCATAGAAAATTATTAATTTTATGGTATCTTTTTCTGAGGGTGATTTCTGGAATTTCGAGGAAATGTCATGTCCCCAAATGAAACATTTCCGTGAAATGGACATTTCCCATAACTCCATTGTTCTGCCAATGAATTTTTCCCTATATCGTAAAATTTTTCCAAATAGAAAATAACTTAAAATCAATAAAAAAATACATATAAAAAAAATAAAATAGTATTATGTAGTATTTAATTTGACTAAATTCCATAGAAAACTATTAATTTTATGGTATCTTTTTCTGAGGGTGATTTCTGGGTTTTCGAGGAAATGTAATATATAATGAGATTTACCGATTGAATTAATAGTTTATCCTATTGAATAAATTCCATAGAAAACTGTTAATTTTATGGTATATTTTTCTGAGTGTGATTTCTGGGATTTCGAGGAAATGTAGTATTTAATGGGATTTACCGATTGAGTTAATAGTTTATCCTATTGACTAAATTCCATAGAAAACTATTAATTTTATGGTATCTTTTTCTGAGTGTCATTTCTGGGATTTCGAGGAAATGTAGTATTTAATGGGATTTACCGATTGAATTAATAGTTTGTCCTATTGACTAAATTCCATAGTAAAACTATTAATTTTATGGTATCTTTTTTCGGAGTGTCATTTCGGGGAAATATCCTTTGAGAAGATGTTTTTAAAACGAAAAGCTTTGTAGAATTTTTACAATTCAGTCCGCCCCTGAGCACAAAAATGTACAACGAAGATAGAACAACAAGGGGATCCACAAAATAATTGCACTGCGGGATGGGTAGGGAGCTTCGCGTAATTGTGCGCATATTAGATAAAATAATAGGTACTTTTTTTCGTCGTCCATATAATGAATGAGTGACAGACAGACTTGTAAATGAGTTCAACATTTCGATGGATAGATAGACTCGCACAAATAGTCATTTGTAACGTAATAACAATAAAAATAACAATATGAACTATAAAAATATTAAAAAAAAAACATCAATAATACTTGTACAAACCAAAACAACAACAATAAATGATACCAACTATAATTACCAACTATAATTTTCTAGTAATTTTCGTGGCATGTTTTTCAATTTTCCACTGCCACAAATAGGAATTTTTATTTAACTTTAACTTATCAATCAATCAGGCAACCAACCAATCATCATCATCATTATTATTTTATTGAATTTGCAATTTATATATGGTGTATTAAAAGTTTTAGATGCGGCATACTACGCAAATTAATTTAAATTAAATGAAATGAAATGTAATGCATTTCATTAGAAAAACTGAAATTATTGCAATAATAAAAAGAAAAAATTATGCGAAAATAAAAAGTAATAAAAAATAATGCAAAATTAATTAACTTTTTCAAGTGAAATGTAAATATTAATTGAAATTAAACATCAAAAACTATGAGGCGCAATTAAACGCAAATAATTTTCGAATATAATTTTAAATTATGCAATTTATATAAATTAATACATTTTTGCATAATATAATTTAAATTTAGCATAATTTAAATTTAATTTAAATAATTTTGAAATTAATTTCAATACTTGGCCCTTGAATCATTTCTTTCCATTCATAGGGCTGTCAGCTGTCAAAAAATAAAGTCACGCATTTATGCAAAAAGCTTTACACAGCGCAATTCATTTCAGCGAAAGCTACATACACAGCATTTGACAGCTCTTTTAAATTCGTTTGACAGTCGCATTTGCTAAAAACACTGCATGCCAGACAAGTTTTTGGCAACAAACAGCTTCTTTCTGCACTATCCCAGCGACTTAATGCGGCTTTTTGAGGCCATCTTCTAAGAATACAAAATTCATTTTGTCCAAAATCAAGAAAATAAATAAAAATTAAAAAAATATAACATAAAATTAAAGAATTACTTTATGGCAATGTCACGCTATGCCTTTAAAGACTATATTAAATTTTAATATTCGATGTCGTTGCTTTATCGAATCTAATTTTTAAAATTTATCGTACCCAGTCTCGAAGCTCTTTGTTGATTGAAGTTTTCTCGAACTAACTGCGATAAAAAATTTCGATTTCGTTGCTTTATCACGACAATAATATTTCGTAAAATAAAACTTAAGGAAAAGATACGATATTTAAATATTTATCACATCGATATAGCAATTTTTTTCGAATCAATCTCGATATTCGATGCGATAACGATTCAGAATCTTTGTTTTTTTGTCTCTTATCGAATAAATTTCATCATCTCGAACATCTATCTATCTATCTATCTATCTATCTATCTATCTATCTATCTATCTATCTATCTATCTATCTTCGAACATTTTAGAACGAATTGTAGTATATATACTATAATATAGATACAAATTCGTAATCGAGCTCGAATGAATTCCTCGACATCTCGAAACAGTCTCGAAGCGATATCGAATCGAATGGCCGACTGGGTATATTCATATTCTTTGACAAGATACATTATATAAACATTTATCGTATCGATATCGCAATATTTTTCAAAGCAATCTCGAACTTTGATCATTTATAGTCGATATCGTTCCGATTTTAAAAAGTTTCTCGTACAAAGAAAACTTGGACAGTACGCTCGCTATATACCTACCATATAGGTACATATCGACGCTCGATATCGCTATGAAAAAGTGTACGATATCGTGTGAAGAATTCTCCATCTATTCGCATTGATCTCGTAACGATATCGAAATGAATTGGTTTTGGAGCAAACTAATTCTCACTAACGATATATCGAAATCTTTATTTGGTTTTTATTAGATTTTCCAAATCTATATCGGTTTCATATTTAAAACTGAAAATGAAACGGTTATAAAAAAAATCAATATACCAAACCGATAAAAAGGTTTCGGTTCTATACCGGTGCGTCAAACTAATTTTCGCTAATATTAGCTAGTTAATTGGAGAAAATGGTGGATATCTCAGATTTGATACGCGATATATAAAAACAGATAACGGAATTTAGAAATATGATATATAAGTCAAAACTAATGCCTAACACTAAGCTGGCTTATGGAACAAACTAATTCTCAGGTGACAATATATCGAAATTGGTATGATTCAGCATATCAAAACGGCTTTAGAGCAAATTAATTCTCACAAACGATATATCGAATTCTGAATTTGGTTTTCATTCGATTTTCCGAACCTATATACTATTCATTTTTAAAACTGAAAATTAAACGGTTATAAAAAATCAAAGGGTTGGGTTCTATATCGGTGCGTCGGACAAATTTTCGCTAATATTAGCTAGTTTATTGGATAAAATGGTGGATATCTCAAATTTGATACGCGATATAAAAATGAATAACGGAATTAAAAGAGCATATCTAAGTCAAAACCAATTCCTAACACTAAGCTAGCTTATGGAGCAAACTAATTCTCAGTTGACAATATATCAAAATTGGAATGATTCAGCATATCAAAACCAATTGGCTTTGGACAAATCGAATTCTGAATTTGGTTTTTATTCGATTTTCCGAACATATTTCCGATTCATTTTTAAAACTGAAAATGAAACGGTTATAAAAAATCAATATCCCAAACTTAAATAAAGGGTACGGTTCTATATCGGTGCGTTGAACAAATTATCGCTAATATTAGCTAGTTTATTGGATAAAATGGTCGATATATAAAAACGGATAACGGAATTAGAAAGAGCATATCTAAGTCAAACCTAATTCCAATCACTAAGCTGGCGTATGGAGCAAACTAATTTTCAGTTGACAATATAACGAAATTGGTATGATTTAACATACATTTTTTTTTATTCGATTTTCTAATATTAGTTAACGTTTTTTTTTGAAAGGTTTATAGCCGGCAAAGACGGAGTTTGTATCAAAAGCAAAGAATTTCAAAAATTTGATAACTTAGCTGTGTATTTAACGAAAATATGTCTGAAATATTCTGGAAACTTATACAAGTTTTGTCTCGCCTTACTTTCTACAAACAGAACACAATTTCGATTACAGTTTTAGTTTTATAATAAAAGGGTATTGGATATCAACTTATTTTTGTGTTATTACTGTTTCAATACCTTATTTAAATTAAAAAAAAAAACATTTAATGAATTAATTCAGCAAAATTTAAACATATTCAAAAGCCAGACCATTTAAAAGTTAAGTGTTGCAATATATTTTTTTTGTAATTTACATTGCAGATTTTCCCTTTGTGGTGTGAATCCACTATTATTGCAATTATAAATAACTACATTGCAAACAAATCGTTGGAATTAATTATGCGATTGTTGCCTTTTTAAATGATCGCCCCCTAAACGCATATTTAAATGAGATACAATGTGAACTGAGCATTAAACCGGCAACAATAACAAAAACGAAAAAAAAAAATACTTTGAAAACAACAATTGCCAGTAACACCAACAAACAATTTGTAACAACAACGAAAATCACACCTTTTTGTTATAATAGACAGGGTGTGAGACGCGGGAGGGAGTTTTGTACTTAGTCACGCATGCAAATCCGCACCGCGCGCGGTAGCGTCAGCAGCAAAAACATCAGGTGGCAACACTTAAAAGTAGGGTCTAAAACGCGGAGGGTCTCTCTTCAAGAGCAGAGGGTGCATTGCGTTGCCCAGCTGCGTGGCGGAAATGCGTCTAAATTGTCGTTGACTTGACAACGATGATGGCAAATTGGACGAGCGACGCAACGTAACGTAACGCAAAGACTCAAACGTGCGTTTGAATGCGTGACATGTTGTTGATGTGATGCGTGGTGCGTTTTGAAGTGGGGAGTATGTTTTTTTAGTTAGAGTTGGGTGGGTGCTGCGCGGCGACGATGAAATGGTGTGAAAAATGTTTCAGCAGCATCATGCAAATTAATCACATTTTATGATATGACAGGAATGACTTGCGAGAATAATTCTTTTTTTTTTATTTAAACAGTTTTATATAATATAGGAACGACGATAACAGAAACAGCAATTAAAGTTTTCGATAAACGATATCGAAAAATATATATCTGCTTTTCCCTCCTTCTTTTAACCTATCATCCCTTCTTACGATCAACACTGTGCTTTGCATGAATAGGGGGCATCCCCTGAGCGTTGGTTAATTTGTAAAAAAAAAGGTTTTGATATATTAATAATCGATATATTAGTAATAATTCAAGTTGCCAAATACACTATTGTCTGAAATATTGTTATAAACAATCAGAATATGTTTTTCTATCGATCACACAAAAATTATCGTTTGTGATTTTATATAAAAAAAAAATCGATAAATGTTGTGTACTAAATCAAGCATTCGAAATCGATATCAATTTTAGTTTCATTGTCGTTTTATACGGTATCGGAATATATATTTCTGTACGATTTCCATATATTCTACGAACCAATTCAAATTGCCAAATACAATATTATTTCATTATTATAATCGTTCGGAATAGGTTTTTCGATCGATCGATCACACAAAAATTAACGTTTCTGATTTTATTTAAACGGTATCGATAAATGTTGTGTACTCAATCAAGCATTCGAAATCGATATCAATTTTAGTTTCATTATGGAAATATTTTAGGTACGAGAAAGTAATACTCAAATAATTGTGCGAAAAAGATTGAAAGTTATCGATTTTCTAAATAACATTTCTATGACTTTTCAAATTTTCAAATAAAAAGGTACAACATTTTTATAGTGAACATCATTTAATTAAAGATTTTCAATCGTTTAATTTATAAAATTTGTATTTTTATAACTTTTCTATAAACGAAAAATACCAGTTTTTTATAAATTTTCTATAAAATCCCCACATTTGACGATAAATTTAAAATTCGATATAATAATGATACATTTTAGATATAAAACTCAAAGTATTTGAAAATTTAGTTGCGTGTTCTTTATAATTTTTGTCAAAACATAAAATTTTCTGAACAAATAAAATTTGTTTATCGAAAATAAATCGATTTACGATATCATCTCGATATCTATAACGACAAAAACAACGATATCATTTTAGATAGGTTCGTTTTTTATCGAAAACCGTATCGTTTTAGTATCTGGATAGATTTTATTTATCTATATAGATTATCGAAAACGACAATTTGAGTCTATAAACGATATCGTTTCGATATCGTAAAATTATCGTTTGGTTTGCTGGGATATCATAGACATTCTACGAGCACTATTTATTTTAAAGGCTACAACATTTAGAAACTACGTCAGTGAATAAGAAGACAGGACGGAAGTAAAAATTTGTAGGAAGCTTTACCACTTTTTCGCACATACAAGCGGTAATTTAATTTACAGGTGGGTGGCCACGTTCACACTATTTCTAGGAAGAGGGTTTCACTGACAGCACCAGCAGAAAATACAGACAGACGGCGACGACGACGCACTACACAATAAATGACACCTACAACAGACGTCAATTTGACGTGGTTATGCGTAGTGTGTGGTGTGAGAGCAAATGTCATTTGCACTGATGTCTTAATAGGCTTGAGAAAGAAACTCTATGCCTCTCGTTGTTGTGCTGCGATAAATGACATAGAGAATGACATAGAGAAGAAACCTTGTAGTGTTGTGTGTGAAAAGCGTGGAAATATAATTAATGTTTTAAAGTTGGCGAAAAGAAAAGAAAATTAATTTAATTTATAGTGCGGCCCAACTGTGACAGTGGAAGGCTACAGATCTTACGCTGTGTGTTGGTCCAATGATTAAATGTCATTTTTGACAGCTGTCACTGCTATTTTATATTAAGTTATACAGAAAATAGAAAATTTTGCTATTTTATATTAAGGGTTAAAGAAAATAGCAAATTTTAAAATATTACTTGATTAAATTATGACAAATTTTAAAATTTTAATAAAACTCCTTTATAAAACGTTGTTAAAACTGTTATAAATCATTTATACAAATTTTATAGAATTTTTATATATTATACAATGCTTATAAAGTATGCGTGCTATAAAATGAATCAAACTTAACACCAAGCCCTCGTTTTATTAGCATACAATTGCCATTAATTTAAAAAAAAATTAAAACCGTGTATAAAAAAAAAAAAAATTTATATCTACTGCATTATTTAACATAAAATATCGTAGAATTTCAATGCGTCAAGACGGCAAAACTCTGCTATAAAAAGAAACCACTAGACTTTCTGGCAGTAATTTGCAATTATAAAATATGTAGAGACTTGAAAAAAACATTTATAGAGAAAGAAGATAAAAAAAAAATACAACACGTGTTGTTTTATCTGCAAATGACCTTGATTGCGAAACTGGAAAAAAATTATTTGAAATGAAAAAAAATGATATAAAAAAAATTTTATACACGAAAAAAAAAATGTGTAAAAAGTATTAAAAGAATACACGATATAATAGTGTAAAAAATGTTTATAATAAAGCAAAAAATATATATATATAGCTACTTTTGTATGCACTACAAATTTTGTTGTATACAAATTAATTTTAGCATAAAATAAAAGCATTATTTTTTTATTAAAAAGTCAAGCTGTTAAGTAAATAAAACAGCAAACATATAGCAAAAAAAGTAAAGTGTTAAAATAATGACAGCTAACTGACAGACAGCACGTTGCGCAAGTGTGCGTGTTTGACAGTTGGCTGACAGCAAATTAGTTTGAATAGTTTAATTTAATTTGAATTTTTAGTAACGTTTGATTTTAAAATTTTTGATTTTTCTTATAACAAAATAGATATAAAAGTAAAAAGTGAATTAAAAAAATATATTTCATAATAAAAGCACGCACTTGCTATTATTTTGAGCTAAAAATCAGCCAATCAAATTAGCACAGTGCACCAATTTTATATCAATTCTATATAGAATAACATAATAGCATTACCATTCTGGCCATTTTTTTTTTGATAACCATCAGCAGCAGTAGCATCATCACCATAAACGTCAAAAAAATACAATAGAGCACTTTTGTAGTAATAGGCACAAACATGCAATGTGAAAAAATGGTATGGACAAAGAAATAAAAATCAAATTAACTTTTATTGGTATCTCTATAATGGCTACTTCAACTAAGCATTTTACTTTTAAATCTACATAGCACAGAAAGAAATAAAAAGTATAGTAATTTTAATTGGAACGTATAGATATAAAATACATTTTAGTGATTCCAGAAAGAAATATAAATTTTTATGTATTTTCGTACAAAGATTTTATAAATTTAAATAATTGTGAACTTTTTCTTACTATTGGTTTTTAGCCTACCGAAATCATATCTTATATGTCATGCCAAAGGGGCGAATGTGCATTTTTAAAAATGTTGGGAAATCGAATTTTAAAGTTTGAAATGCTTTAAATATTACCAAAAATAGATTTTTTTTTAATTTTTTCTGCTAGTTTGATTTATTCATCAATTATTATAACGTATATAAAATATCTTTGGATTTGAACAACTTACTGAATAATAAATACGGATTTTGTAAAGCTATATCCTGACCAAAACGCAAATATTTTTGTTTTTTATGCTATAACTTTTTATTAGCGTAAGATAAAATTGTAATGTTAGGGCATTGATTGTTTGTTTTTAAAGCACCTATCTATTGGCATCATTATTTAAAAATATTTTTCCAAACATTAATTTGCCATTTGTTATTTGCAGGAAAAATGTTTGGAAAAATATTTTTAAATAATATTGCTAGGTGCTTTAAAAATAAACAATTAATTCCTTTACACTACTATTTTATCTCGTATCAATAAAAAGTTATGGCAAAATAACGAAAAGATTCGCCCTTTTGGCTTGACAAGATTTTCAATTTTTCAAATTCGCCCTTTTGGTTTTGTGTGTTTGTGGCTAGAAATATCCAACAAAATAATACGCGATTCAAATTACATTCAAAAATGTAAAAAAAAACGCAAATGTCAAAAATTGCACATTCGACCCTTTGGCATGATAGTGACGATATATTCTGAAGTTTTCTGGTTTTTAGTTAAATTTATATCGATTATGAATGGAAATTTCAATACACACTCTTACAAAATCGTTTTACTAAATCTTTGAAGTAAATTTAATCGAAATTTTTAAATTGAATATTTAAATTAAAACATAGTGAATCGATATTTGTTTAGAATATATTTTAAATCTGATAATATCAACCATCCCAGGCCGTAACATGAAAAAGTGAGTTTTGCAAGAGAGGTGTTAACATTTTTTTTAGACAGAAAAGTTATTTTTTTTCGCTGCTGAAACGAAAATATATATGACAATTTTAATTTCTGAATTAAAGGGTTTTTAATAAGAGCGCTACAAAAGTTTTTTTCAAGGATATTTTAACAGGGACGCTACAAAAGTAGAGCGACAGGGACAGCAAACGACGCCATATTTATTGAAGCTCTTTTGACATTTCTCTTCAGTAAGGTTTGCCATTTCATGATGGAAAGATATACGAGCCAACAACGAGTCGAAATTATTAAAATTTACTACCGAAATTCGAATTCGTTTCCATCATGAAATGGCAAACCTTACTGAAGAGAAATGTCAAAAGAGCGGCAAGAAATATGGCGTCGTTTGCTGTCCCTGTCGCTCTACCTTTGTAGCGTCTCTGTTGAAAAACCCTTTACATTTGGTATAATTTGAATTTCTCATGAAATTTTTCAAAATAATTGAACTTTGCCAAATGTTTAATGGAATTATGAGTTGTTTTTAATAAGTCTTGAAAATTGTTCGACTTGAATTATGAAATTCCAATAGATTTGTTTTGAATAAGACTTGATAATTGGATTTCAGACATTTTATTACTATTGATTTTAACGGATAACATATATTCTGTCAATTCTAGTTTTCGATCGAATTTAAATCGAGATTGAATGAGAATTCAATTCAAACGATTTCAAACTCGTTTTAATACAAAAAAACTTATTTCAATCGTTGAAGTCAAGACAGGCTGGTTGATTTTTTTTAAACAAGTATTTGTTATAGGAATTGAAATTTCCAACAAAATTTATCGATTTATGTAATCGAGAATTGGAACATTACTTTAAACTAGTTGACATTTTATGATTTTCCAACTACAACAATCACAGAGATTTTTTTTTACTATTTTTTTCGACTCTTGAAACCTAAAATTCTGAATGTTTTTTTAGTTTTCTTTAGAATATTGATCGATTTCCTATAGTAATTACCATTCAAATGATTACGTAATAGATTTGTTAATAGAACAAAACGCATTTCAATCATTGAAGATAATATAAGCAGTTTGGAACTCATTTTCTCACGTTGGAACATGGTTTTAAAATTAATTGACACTTTAATACCGCCTATGACTTTTCTATTAGATCAATTGCAGACTTAATATTACGATTGATTTTAAGACAACAGAAATCCTATATTCTGGAATTTTCTAGATTTCCATCCAATATATAGATGGATTTTCTATGGAAATTTCTACTCCAATTGTATCGAATTGGTTTTATAATTGGAAATACATTTGAAAAATATTTTTTTTCTAATTTTAATTGAAATTTTCAAATAAATAAATTGATATGCAATCGAAAATTGAAACAGGGTTTTTAAAATTAATTAAAAGTTTAGTGCCACCTATGATTTTTCTACTAGATCTCTTTTTACGCATGTTCGTTAACATCATCAAATTATGGTGTTGAAACCTTAAATAGGCTCAACAGATTGTAACCGAAAACAACACCTACGCAGTCTCAATTTTGCGAAATAATTTGCGTTGTGGCCTTCGAGGTCGACAAATGGTGCTATTGAGTTGGTTGATGTGGATGATGCTAATGCGTTGGAGTTCGCACGTACGTCATAACATTGCAAATAAGATATTTTAATTGGATTCAGTTCTCGGAAGAGATGTTGATAAAAAAAAAACACACAGTTCAGGCACGTTGATAAGGTTGACATGACAAACCAAATCTCGGCCAAAGTTGGTTTGTTTGCAAAATGCTTATGTTTCAATTATTTCATAAGACTTAAACGATATAAGATTTAAACAGTTTTATTTATTTCGAACGCATTTTTTTTAAAGGCGCATTTATTGGGCCAACCAACTCTTTGCCCAAGCAACTTATTCGGTTCTCCCAACTTAGTCGTTTGTTATTGTCAAAATAAAAAGAGTTGTAGTTTGTACTGCAACCAATTTCGAACTGTTTTAAAACAATTTAGTACAGATTTAGAACCATTAAGAGTGTGTATAGACTAATAATGCATGTGTATAGGCTAAAATGACAGTTCCTTCAGCAAATTTGTAAACCGTTCGATTTAACCGAATTAAGTTAGTTGGTACAACTAACTTTTCCTGTGAGAATTAAGTTTTGATTAAATGGGAAATTTAAAAGTATGGAAATTTTGATAGTTAGTGTAACTAAATTAGTAAGAATTATGAATGTTATAGAATGTCTTGAAGGTCACAATAGACAGATGACCGATTTCCGTTATGGATACCATACAATATAAGAATTCTAACTTCGGAGTTTTATTAATCTACCACTTCTAGTTTTTCTGCAATCGTGATCAACAGACAGACGGACATGAGTGAATCTACGCTGATAAAGAATATAAACACGCATCCTGCTGGGTATTACAAACGGCCCAGGCAAAAATTTACTACATAGATAAATCATCTTTTGGCATGAGGTTGAAATAATAAAAAAGTTAGTTCTACCAACTAATTTCATTCGGTTAAATCGAATGGTTTACAAATTTGCTGGCGGAACTGCCATATTAGCCTATACACTTGAAATATTAGTCTATACACACTCCTAATGGTTTTAAATCAGTACTAAAACAGTTAGAAATTGGTTGCAGTACAAACTACAACTCTTTTCATATTGACAATAACAACCGACTAAGCAGTTAAGAGTACCGAATAAATTAGTTGGGCAAAGAGTTGGTTGGCGCAATAAATCTCTATTCTGTGTGTACGTATCGAATATACTGCTAAGTTTCTCATTGGATGTTGAACAGTATATACTCGCCAGTGAAAACTAGTCGAAAGCTTGTCGGTTACTGGTAAGGATTTGAAGTGTATATCGCCCACAGTAAAACTAGTCAAACACTGATCGGATAGTGGTAGGAAAATGCTCAGAAACCGAAGAATATTACTGGCTAGTTTCTCATCAGAAAGTGCGTGGTATAGCTTGCGTGTTACTCGACAAGTGACTAATAAAATTGGCTGGATACTGGTAGGAAGTTTTACTTGGGTGATGACCAAAGTGAATACTTAGTGTAAGGTATAAAAATAGTATTGAGTTATTTAAGTAGATATTATCATATATGACTTCTTGCAGTGTAATAATTTAAAATCAATTTAATTCATTATACATAGTTTATATTATTCAAATATAGAAATTATACCGAATATATATGTATAACTCGTATTAAATTCGAATCAGAATTTTCACTAGAATTAACTTTTCAACCATTTCCTGCAATATAAAGTTTTCAAATGATTTTTTTTTAAATACTCAACGAATATTTAATTTATTTTTTGTTACTTAATTCAATAAAAAACGAACTAAAAAAAAACTTTTTTTGAAATAACTGCAAATTCATTGCCGCCAATTTGCGTGTGGTCCGATCTGTCCGTTTTACACCTAAGCTTGATTAATGAACTTTTTCACACTATTTTTATTTGTCGGGTTCTTAAATATTTTTCTCTGCTCTTCATGTTATTTTTTCGTAGTTGCTCGAACCAAATGAATTAATTTACTACCTAATGATGCTGCTGCTGCCAGCCAAACCATGACGCAGTCAAATTCTTCTTTGCCGTTGATGGTTTTTGTTTTTGTGTGTTACGAGGTGTTACCTGCCCCCTTCTGGTTGTACCATCACACAGTTTGAGTTTGACCCAAATACAATTTGGCACATATAGCAGCTATACAAAATAAAATATCTGACAGGTGGGCAGACCAAAGTCAATATATATTACAAGACGGAAAGACCAATGTCGCGTAGACAGACGATAATTCGACAGACAGCCAGCCAGTCAGTCAGTGAAATAAAGAATTTTCAATGAGTCTAGGAATGAATTAACAGATCTATATGTAAATGAATCAAAGTTTTGTCTGGTCATTCGCTGATGTTTGCCAGATGTGAACACCACAGACGGGAACCGGCGCGGCTCGTACATCTTTCATTCAACAAAATGCTAATAATTCGAAATGTCACGAACGTACGTAGTGGGTCTTTGCGTGCGTCCGGTAAGACATGTCTTCATAAATTAATCATAAATGGTGTTGCCACATTGCAGATGTTACGTGAGCAAAAGGATGTTTTTGTAGAGGCTTTAGTATATTCATAGGAAAAACAGAATTAAGCGAAAAGAAAGGTTTTTTTTTTTTGGGAGAAAAAATGATACGTGATTCTTCAGTAATATAGCGTCAAAAATGACTTAATCAGTAGCTATATATTGGGTGTTTTAACAAAAATACATAATACTTGATGTAGAGAACTAAGAAAGTATAGAAATCAAAAAGAATAGTTCTAATAGAGAATAGGACTTGTTGAGAATAGAACTTATAGAGAATAGGACTTATAGAGAATAGGACTTATAGAGAATAGGACTTATAAAGAATAGGATTTATAGAGAATAAAACTTATAGAGAATATGACTAATTGAGAATAGTTCTTATAGACAATAGGAGAATAGGACTTATAAAGAATAGTACTTATATAGAATAGGACTTATAGAGAATAGGACTTATAGAGAATGGAACTTATAGAGAATAGTACTTATATAGAATTGGGATTATAGAGAATAGGACTTATACAAGTTATATTGTAGAGAATAGTACTTATATATAATAGGACTTATATAGAATAGAGGTAATAGAAATTAAAACACGTTAAATAGATAACGATTTAATGCCGTACATAGAAAAGAATAGTCAAGATTAAGAAAACGATTTATAGATGGATAGAGTCAGGGACGAACCCTCTGTGGACCGCTCTCGGTAAATTCGGTTTATTCCTCTAACCATAAAAACCATAGAAAGAAATGTCAGAATTCGTAAAATGTAAAATAAATAATAGTGAAGTCCCGTCTTTACGTACGGGATGCCCTATTTATGTATATGTTTAATAAGACTATGGAGACAAAAGTCTGTCCCAACCGGTCGGGTTATGACCATGTAAAAATATAATGAATAGTTCCCAATGGCAGGGTATATATATCGGAATATATTTCAAGCTGCATTTAAAATTACAAAAAAAGATTTAAAGAAATTGCTTAGGAAGGAATTCGTAGCAAATCAAAATATGATATTGTGGGTCGGTGAATTGGCTAACTAAAAACGAATAGATCGGGCTCGATTTTTGTATTCAAATCGTTAAAAACTTATATTCTATCGATTTTTTAATATTTATATTGGTAATTTGGTATTTGTTTCGATAGACATAATAAAATGTAAATTATTTTTTATAGTTTAACTCGTTTAAAAATAAAATACAGGCCTAAAATAGTTCGCTCTTTCACTTTTCATATAAAAACTGAAAAAATTACCAACATTTCGAGCTCCAATTTTGATTTCTAAGAAACTTGGATTTATAGAATGGAAATTGTTCAATCGATGTCAAGTTAAAACTGCGACCCAGTTTTGAAGTTGAATTCGTTCGTTTTCATTTGAATTTATTCCCGCCAGAAAAATAGCGTTCGATTCTAAATAGATAGTATTCGTTCACACAGAAGTGAGAAATGACAAATCAAGAAAATTTTTTCTTGAAAAAATCAACAAGAACTGGGACCCAGTTTTGAATTTAAATTCGTTCGGTTTCATTTGAATTTATTTCCACCAGAAAAATAGCTTTCGATTCTAAATAGAAAATATTCGTTCACACAGAACTCAAAAATGAGAAATCAAGAAAACTATTTCTTGAAAAATCAACAAGAACTGGGACCTAGTTATGAAATTAAATTCGTTCGGTTTCATTTGAATTTATTTCCACCAGAAAAATAGCGTTTGGTTCTAAATAGAAAGTATTGATTCGTTCACACAGAACTCAAAAATGAGAAATTAAGAAAACAATTTCTTGAAAAATAAACAAGAACTGGGACCTAGTTATGAAATTAAATTCGTTCGGTTTCATTTGAATTTATTTCCACCAGAAAAATAGCGTTCGATTCTACATAGAAAATATTCGTTCACACAGAACTCAAAAATGAGAAATCAAGAAAACTATTTCTTGAAAAATCAGCAAGAACTGGGATCTAGTTATGAAATTAAATTCGTTCGGTTTCATTTGAATTTATTCCCACCAGAAAAACAGCGTTCGATTCTAAGTAGATAGTATTCATTCACTCAAAACTCAAGAATGACAAATCAAGAAAACTTTTTCTTGAAACAATCAACAAGAACTGGGACCCAGTCCTGAAATTTCATTGGTTTCATTGGAATTTATTCCCACCAGAAAAATAGCGTTCGATTCTAAATAGAAAGTATTCGTTCACACAGAATTCAAAAATGAGAAATCAAGAAAACTATTTCTTGAAAAATCAACAAGAACTGGGACCTAGTTATGAAATTATATTTGTTCGGTTTCATTGGAATTTATTCCCAAAAATAGCGTTCGATTCTGAATAGAAAATATTCTTTCAAACATAACTCATAAATGACAAATCAAGAAAACTTTTTCTTGAAAAATCAACGAATCCTTGAACGTATTCAATATGATTGTTGTTTTAAAAAAATTGTATTTTGAACAAAAATAATTTTTACAATAAGAACTCGATTATTTTGTAATGCAAAAAATATATAAACTTTTTCAATAGCTAGTTATAAATAATATTTTAATTGAAAGTTGAAACATTTTGTAATAATATTTTCCCAATAGTATAACTCATTACTTACTTCATTTTATTCAAATATTCACTGCCATATATAACTACTCTGCACGCTGCAAAAATGTTTCTTTTTCTTTTTCTTTCTTTCTTTCTTTCTTTCTTTTTTTCTTTTTTGCTTTTTTTTTCTTTCTTTTTCCCATATTATTTTGCAGGCAGAATATATATGTTTCGAGCTTTATATAAACATAATTATAATTGTTTCTTTTTCTTTCTTTCTTTTATTCTTTTTTGGTTTCTTTATTTTTTTCTTTCTCTTTCCCATATTATTTTGCAGGCAGAATATATATGTTTCGAGCTTTATGTAAACATAATTATAATTGCATTATAAAAATTATTATAATGACAGTCAAACATATTTTTGTTTTCGTTTAAACATATTTATATTTTTTTCTATCGTAATTAAGAATTACATTATAATTACAGTCAAGCATATGCAAAGTAATCTTTTCTATACGTGTACAAAAATATTTTGTATTGTTTTAAAATAGATATATTTTAATTGTTGTCGAAGTTTCATTTTTAACTTATTTTTCTAGTAATTTGTTTTGTTAACATATTTACAAATTGAAATGTGTTATTTTAACAATTTATGCAAATACTTAAAAACTCATTTGTCATTTGTTGTCATGTAAACAAATTCAAATATTTATTATTTACATGATGACAAAAAAAAAAAGAAAACCACATATTTAATTTAAATGTCAATCACGTGGTGATTTTTAGAATTTGACTAGATGAACTGATTAAATTCAAATTTTTGTTAAAAAGAAAATAAAGTCATTATTTAATAAGAATCAAATGTATATTCCATTGTAATCAATGATTTTTCGAATATGACTTTAAAATAGAAATAAGTCAGTCCCTAAAACTAGAAGAATATTTCTTATTCATGCAATTTCATTGAATTGTAATTGAAAAATTAGAAAAAACGATGAGTTTTCTGTATACGTGTAAGTCTTTAGTACACATAGAAAAATCCTCTTTTAGCATGAGCTTGGAAAAACGTAAAAGTTATTTGTAACAACCAACTTCATTCGGTTAAAACGAATTGTCTAAAAATTTGTTGGCGGAACTGCCATATTCGGTTGACGCTTGAATTATAATCCTATAAACACTCCATATTGTTCTTAAAATGTACTAAATTGTTCTCAAACTTGGTTGTACTCCAAACTACTTACAACAGTTGGTTGGGCAAATAGTTGGTTGGCGCAACAAATCTATATTCGGTGTATACTTAAAAAAAGAAAACACCAGAGACCGCTTGATATTTCAAACAAACATTACGTATAGCTATTTAATTTTCTTTTTCTAAAAACATCTTTAATAAAACAATTTTTTTTGCACATTATACAAAAACGAGCAAAACCTATTAATCGGTACAATATACAAAAAAAAAAAAGAAAACCGCGTCTGTTTATACAAAACACATGTCAGCGACTCGACTACATAATTTTGCAATATGTTGACAAAAACAGCAAATTCACCATATATAAAAAAAAACACATTTAATTTTATTGTAAATAAATACGAACAAAAAATGTTTACGACTGTCAATAATTGCAAATAATTTGAAACATTAATATTATTGCACAAAATCAATAAAACAAAAAATATAAGACTTAAATAAAAACAATAAACGCAAAACACGTTGGCATAAATTATGCAAACTGTTGGTTTGTTAAAAAGTACAGATTTTTTATTATGACTACTGATGAGTGTCATTACGACAAAGTTTGATATTATTTTTTTAGTTAATGATAAATAATTATTGTAGATAAAAATTAATTGAAAATAAATTAGCATTTAACAAAACAATATTTACATTGCGTAAACAATTTGAATTGTGTATATTTAAAATAATCGTTGTGGCAATCTAAAAACTGATTTATCGTAAAAATTAGTTTTATTTTGTATTGCTTGGTGTATTTTTTACAAAATATCTAATTATATTTTATTTGATACACATAGAAAAATTCTCTTTTGGCTTGAGGTTGGAAGAACGAAAAAGTTAATTGTACCAACTAACTTCATTCGGTTAAATCGAATTGTCTACAAATTTGTTGGCATATTAGTCTATATACTTGAAATATTAGTTCATACACACTCTCAAGGGTTCTAAATCTGTACTAAATTGTTCTAAAACAGTTCTAAATTAGCTGCAGTGCAAACTACAACACTTTTAGGTTTGACAATAACAACCGACTAAGCGGTTGAGAGAACCGAATAAGTTGGCTGGGCAAAGTATTGGTTGGCGCACTAACTATTTACTCTGTGTGTAGTTTACACTGCGTAAACTACAAATTTCGTTAATTTTTTTCACGAATTATATTTGAAACCTCAACGAATGTCATTCGAACAACCTTTTTCAAAATTTACACAACATTCGTAATATTCTAATTGATTCAATGTACATATCGTCGTTGTAATACGAAAAGACACCAAATACATTTTCAAAATGCCAAATATTTATTTAGAAAAATCTTTATATATCTGTTAATTTTTAATCGATGATCTTAATTTTTTTTTATCACATGATAAGAAAATGTAAATCTATCAATTGATATTTCAACTTTAAAAATGCGTCAATTACTTTTTATAATATTAATCAACAAACTCGAAATTTAAGTTTTTCATAAAAATGTATTTGGTGACTGTTCGTTCTACAACGACGATATTTCGTTAACTACGAATTATTTTGTAATTTATTATCGTAAATTATTTTTGTTAAATTTGTTTGTAATAATTTCGTTAATTTACAAAAGCACATTGGTTCATTTTTATTTACACATAATTATTTTTACAAATAATTTTCGTAATTATTATACATAATATATTCTTCATATATAGTTTATTTGTATTATGTCGTATTTCGTAATTATTTTCAAATAAACGAATATTATATATTTTGAAGTTTACGAAATGTCACAAATCATTTTCATAAATAATTTTCGTATATTATACGCAAATTATTGTTCATATACAATAGTTAATTGTATTCTGTACTATTTCATGATGATTTTCTATATTGTTGTCGAAAAATACAGAAATACTATATTTTTTCACATATATCGTAGCTTTACGTAAGTTCAAATTATTTAACGAATCATTTTTAAAAATATTTTCTTAAAATAGACTAATTTATTGAGTATACATTCTTTTCTAGAATTGCCTACGATAACTTTAACTTCATAATAATATATGTAACAGTTTTCGAAATACTTTTTTGTAAATTTTAGTATCGTAAAATAGTCGGTATTACTTGGATCTTGAGATACGAATTATTGAATATAAAGAAGTTGCCGTTTTAAATTAATATTACTTCGTAAATAGACAAAAGTTCATTCATACAATATCCATAGGGAATTTCTTGGAATTGTTGATCATTTTCCATTTAACTTTTCGTAAACTTATCTATTGTTATACGTAAAAATTTAGTAAGTTTACGAATAGTTTATTTGTCGACTTTTTACATGATATAATTTCTCAAATGCTTTCGTAAAAGGCGACAACAATATAAATTAACAAAAGTTTATAACCAGTCAACTTTACGAATTATTAATTGTTTAAAATTCTCAAATGCATTCGTAAGAAAACACAATACTTTGTAAATATACGAAATTTAATTATGAATTAATTTTTGTATTATTGTCTTTGCAAATTCACAAAAGTCCACTACAAAATAATATTACGAATTATTAATTGATATAATTTTACAAATGCATTCGTAAGAGAACACAATACTTTGTAAATTTACAAAACCAAATTTTGAATTATTTTTTAATTTACAAAGTATTCAGTTTTTCTAAATTTGCAAAATTAATTAAAATTTAATTTTTCAAATTTACCGAGTATTTTTGTCTTTAGAAATTTACAAACGTTTATAACGAATTCACTTTACGAATTATTTCTTGATGTAAGTTTAGAAATTTATTTATAAAACACTAAAATACTTTGTATATTTAAAAAAGTTGAAAACGAAATAACTTTTGTAAACTTATAAAATATTTTTGTTTTTAAATATTGTTTGTTTTTGGTCGACCTTAAAATAGAGTAATGCAAAAACAATATTTGTTTTCGTAAATTTACAAAAGTTATTTTTGAATTAATTTTTGTAAATTGACGAAATATTATTTTATTTTTAAATTCACAAAACTTATTCTTATTCTTGTCTTTGTAAATTTACAAAAGTCCACTACACAATATTATTACGAATTATTACTCGATATAATTTTACAAATGCATTCGTAAGATAACACAATACTTTGTAAATTTCCAAAAGTTAATCTCGATTTTTTTTTTAATTTACAAAGTATTTATATTGTTTAAATTTGAATTAAAATTTAATTTTTTAAATTTACCGAGTATTTTTGTCTTTGGAATTTTTTAGTATTCATAAAACACTAAAATACTTTGTAAATTTACTAAAGTTGAAAACGAATTAATTTTTGAAAACATAATTTTTTTTTTTCGTAAATTTACAAAAGTAAATTTTGGTAAATTTCCCAAAATTCTCTTTTTAAACTTACAAAATTTAAATACGACTTAATTTCTATATTTTTACAAAGCATTATTGTCTTAGTAAATCTACAAAAGTTATTTACAAAAATCAATTATTTAAATTTACAAAGTATTATTGTCTTTTACAAAAGTATTGATTAAATTATATTAAGTAAGAACCGTAAACGATTAAACTTAAAGATTTTGGAACGGTATATTCGTAAAGCATATTACAAAAGTCCAGTACAAATTAATTTTACGAATTATTACTTGATATAATTTAAAAAATGCATTCGTTAGAGAACCCAATACTTTGTAAATTTACAAGGGTTAATCTTGAAACTCTTTTTTTAATTTACAAAGTATTATTGACTTTGTAAATTTACAAAAGTTAATTAAATATACAAATTTACGGAGTATTGGAAATTTACAAACGCTAATTACGAATTCACTTTACGAATTATTACTTGATATAAGTTTAGAAATGTATTCTTAAAACACTAATATACTTAGTAAATTTACAAAAGTTAATAACTAATAAATGTTTGTAAACTCATAAAGTATTTTTTTTTTTTTTGTAAATTAATTGTTTTTGTTTAACGACGTCTTGATAATTTTAAGATATTGTCTTAACGTGCTCAAGGTTATTTATCAAAGTTATTTATGAATTAATTTTTGTAAATTTACGAAATACTCTTGTCTTTTTAAACTTACAAACGTTAATTATGTATTAAGTTTTATAAATTTACAAAGCATTATTGTCTTTGTAAATCTACAAAAGTTATTTACGAACTCAATTTTATTAATATAAAAAGTGTTATTGTCATTTACGAAAGTTTTGATTAAATTATATTAAGTAATAACCGTGAACGAATAAACCTTTGGATTTTCGAACGGTAAATTCGTAAAATAAATTAATTTTTCGTAAATTTTTGGCAACTTTTACTTTGTATAGTTGGCTTTAAGTGTTTTATGTACAATGTGCATTTTATATAAATATTTATTACTTCATAAATTTATAAATTGTATATATTTCAGGTTTTCATGCAAAACAACATATTCAAAATCGTTAATATCTGAACTAATTAAAATATTTTTGGCATAAAATACATGTTCCATTGAAATTCCTAAAATCAGCATATTTCTCGTTTTCATTTGCAAAAATTTTTTGCATTTAGCAAATTAAACACGCCCAAAAATATTTGTCTGCTGACTCTTCGAGATTTTTCGTACAAAACCTAATAAATGTTGACTCATCGCGTTCATTGTAGTATTTGTGCTTAATAAGTTCTTTGTATATAATACGAAATATGTTAATTTTCGTGAAGATTGTGCGCAAAAAGACAAGCCTCAGTTTCATGTCCAAAATCATGTGTTAATTAAAGAAACAAGTTTCTTTTTTGTTGTTTTCTTTGGTATTTTAACTAAATAAAACTTTAGCTTATTTTTCACAATATATCAATCAGCATGTAGCCTAAAAAAAACCCAATGTAAATAATTTAATTTTTTGCATATTACGGATTTTTGCAAAATTTATTAAAAAAATAGTTTTTTTTTTGTGTTATTTTTATTTTTATTTTGCGTTCAATGAACTATGATGCCAGCACGCGCAACCTTTTTGTTTATTTTTGCTGATTTTTAATAATGTTAATATTTTGATGCCAACTTATTTAAACTTAAAATTGGGATTTTGAAATTTTGAAAAAAATGCAACACTGCTGCTTGTAGCGTTGCCACATAAACTCAAGGTAGCCACTGCTACTGCTGCTGCTTGTGACAAAAAAGGTTCTCACACAAATTTACTAAGCTTTTTGTTAAAATCGAAAACAAAGTCTTTATTTTACGCAAAACCAATAAACAAAGAAACAACAATAATAAATAAACGATTTCATTAAAAGACAAACAGCTAAAACTTATTAAAAAAACAAATAAAACAAGAATAACAACTAATTAGTAAAAAATAAAACTAAATAAATAAAACAAATTAGAAACTCACATAAAAAGATAGCAATAAATGTTAACATTCAAAATTAACACGTCTTTGTTTTTATTTTGATTATGCTGCGGTGGATATTTTACGACCTAGTTACATAGATTAATACGTGCTGTTTTTCAGTGGTATCGTATCTGTCAAGTAGATAATGTAGTTAAATTTCGTTATATTTTCAAATAACTCAAATACGTTTTAAGTTTGTATGTTTGTGTATTAATTGATATTTGTTAGTTATAAAAATTAAAACCCATATTCGGTTTTAATCGTCGTTTTGATTAAGATTTCCGTTGTAACTTTAGAATCAATTTATTATTTTTAGAAACCCAATGGTTAGCTTATCTGATTTAAAAAAGTTATTAAATTGCCAAATACTTTCACAAATACTTTTTTAATTATTATGTTTTTGTTTCGGTTTGTTAGAGATTTTTGTTTAGATATTTTTTTTTTAATTATTAGGTTTTTGTAATTTTGTATTATTTTTTGCAGTAGTAGTTTTCCTTTTAATTTTAATTTTAATTTTGATTTTTGTTTTGCATTTTTGTTTTCGTGTTTTTGCTTTAATTTTTTTTAATTTTGTTTTTCTTTTATTTTTGATTTTAATTATTTGTTTTAAATTTGTTTTTTTCTTTTATTTTTATTTTAGTTTTTTTTTATTTATTTTGTGTTTGTGCTTTAGTTTTTATTTTTATTTTTATTTTGATTTCATGTTTTTGGTTTCATTTTTGCTATTACTTTTTTCTTTTGTTTTTGGTTTTATATTTGATTTTTATTTTAGTTTTTTTTTTCTTTATTTTTTACATTTTACGTTATATTTTTATTTTGGATTTTGTGTATTTCTTTTGAATTTTTCTTTAGAGTTCGTGTTTGTGTGATTTAAATTTCTTGTTTTTTGCAATTATGTTTTTCGTTTGACTTTTTGTATTTTATTTTGATTTTGGGTATCTCTTTTTTGTGATATTGACTAAGTTAGTATTCATTATTATTTTGATTTTAGGATTTCATTTTTGTTATTTCATTTATTTTTAGTTTTTGATGTTTTAATTATTGTGTGCTTGCTTTTGTCTTTTTGCTTTTAATTTGTGTGTGCTTGCTTTTGTTTTTATGTGTTTATTTTCTTCAGATTTGTGTTTTGTGTGTTTGCGTTAGTTTTTATTTTTATTACGTGTTTTTGTTTTATTTTTGCTGTTATGTTTTATTCTGTTTTTGATTTTAGTTCCATTAGTATTGGTTTTTTATTTTCCATTTTTTTTTATTTTGGATTTAGCGTTTTTAAGATTTTATTTTGTATTTTTGTGATTTTATTTCCTCGTATTTCGTTTTTGCTATTGTAATTTTCTTTTGAGTTTGTGTTTTTTCTTTTGATTTTGGGTATCTGTTTGTTTTTTGTTGTGATATTGTTTTAGTTTTCATTGTTATTTTGATTTATTGCTTCTGCTTAATTTTTGCTATAATATATATTTTTTGTTTTTGTTTTTGTGTGCTTGCTTTTGTTTTGCGTTTTGTTTCAGTTTTTATTTAGATTTCGTATTTTTGAATATTTTTGATATTCTGTTTTTGTTTTTACATTTAATTCATTGATTTTTCGTTTTATTTTTTTTATTTTTCGTTTTATTTCTATTTTGGATTCTGTGTTTTATTTTTTTTTAGATTTTGTGTTTTTGATTTAAATTTCGTGTTTTTTGCGATTGTGTTTTTCTTTTGACTTTGTGTATTTTTTTTGTGATATCCTTTTTTATTTTGATTTATTGTTTCTGATTTTATTTTTGCTATTGTATTTATTTTTTGTTTTTTTTGCTTTTGTGTTTTTTCTTTTGTATTTTTCATTTTGGTCCAGTTTTTATTTTGATTTCGAATTTAGACATTTTTTGCTATTCTGTTTTTCTTTTGTTTTTAATTTTAGTTATTTGTTTTTCGTTTTATTTTCTTTAGTTTTTTTTTTTAATTTTTAATTTTTCATCTTATTTTTGATTTTGTTTTTTTGAATTTTCTTTAGATTTTGTGTCTTTGTGATTTCAATTTCGTGTTTTTTTGAAATTGCATTTATCTTTATCAAGTTTTGGCATTGTC
This sequence comes from Dryomyza anilis, assembly GCA_951804985.1. Classification (NCBI taxonomy): domain Eukaryota; kingdom Metazoa; phylum Arthropoda; class Insecta; order Diptera; family Dryomyzidae; genus Dryomyza; species Dryomyza anilis. The sequence continues at coordinate 31,383,044 of OX638131.1, forward strand.
TTGTTTTTTATTTTTAGTTTTTGATTTCGTTTTTGATTTTAGTTTTTGTGTGTTTATTTTTGTAATTAATTTTGTATTTATTTGCTTTTTTTTTGTTTTTGGTTTTGTGTTTTTTCGTTTGTATTGTTTGCTTTTGTTTTACTTCAGTTTTTATTTTTATTTCGTATTATTTCATTTTTGTTTTGCTATTCTGTTTTTCTTTTTTTTAATTTCAATTTTAGTTCTTTATTTTTCGTTTTATTTTCTTTATTTTTTTGATTTTTAAATTTTAATTTTATTTTTATTTTGGATTTTGTGTTTTTGAATTTTCTTTAGATTTTGTGATTTCAATTTCGTGTTTTTTTTTGCAATTTTATTTCTCTTTTGATTTATTATTTCTGCTTTTATTTTTGGTATTTTTCTTGTGGTATATTATTCTTGTGTTTTTGCTTTTGCTTTCATTTTCAGTGTTTGTGTGTTTGCTTTTGTTCTTAATTTTGTGTTTATTTGTTTTTGTTTTTTTAGTTTGTTTTATATTTTTGCTTCTGATTTTCTATTGCTTCTAATTTGTGTTTATTTTTTTCTTTTCATGTTTTTTTTTTATTATTTCTTTTGTTTTTGTCTTTATTTTTATGTCTTTGTTATGTTTTTTATCTGTTACCGACATACTTTAAGTCCCGCACATGTCACTTGCATATTTATAAAAATGAACTATGTAAATACAAAATGTAGTAAAAATAAATGCAAATGTAGTAATTTTACAACACATTTGTTGATTTATAGATAAATATAAAACGTAGTTACTATAATACAACTGAAATTTTGAACAAAAATGCATTAAATTTGAGTAGATGTTTTCCAAACCAAAACAACTAAATAAATGTACTAAAACAAATATTATATGTAATGGAATTTTTAAAAATTCATATTATGCCGTTGAAATGGTCAAGTATTTGAAATTTTATTTTAAATTTATATCCTAAGTCCTTAACTTCGGGGCGGTCGCTGCACTATCGCGACACCAAAGACACTTGTCTCGTAAAATATGTTGTCGTCGCAATTTACGACATCTGAAAGAAAGTGCAAAGCAGGAAGGTTGGAAAAGAAGGAGAAAGAATAACGTCAATCGAATGGTGCCAGGCGGACACCACACTATGCAGGGTGATAAATAAAAATGAACAAATTTAAGTGAATTAAGTGAGAACATGAGTGACAGGCCAGAGTGGACAGTTGAACAGATGGAGAGTGAGATACTCAGACAGTCTGACTAACCGATTGACTGACTGCCTGGCGTTGGACAACAACGGCGGCCATTGAGTGTCCAAAGATAAACAAATCACAATTTGTTTATGTCGTTGTTATCTTTAGTTATTGCGCGTTTCTCCGGTTGTCACCGAAGTTGTTTTGGTGTCGCGTGTGCGTTGCGTTGCACAGGCAGAAGAAATATGCGCAAAATATGCCAAATAACAACAATCAACAAATAATGACAACAATAATAATGAATAAAGAAAAAAAAAAGGAAAAAATATTTAAAAACAGATTTGATATAATAAAGATGTCAGTGACATGTATTAATCGACGACGAAAACATCACACAATTCACAAATAACAACATGAGGCAAAGCCGTGTTTTGCAGAATTTAATTTAAAATTAAATGTATTATTGATTAAATTGAGTTAAAGTCATTTTTAAAATTAAAACTCTAAAGTTAAACTATTTATAAATATATCTATAGGTATCTTTGCGCTACAAGATACAATTGCCGACAAAAAAGAAAATGCAAACGTATAAAAACTGTGCCTAATTTCGAAATCAATTAGTGTGCAATTTGCTATTTAGGTTTCGTTTTCGTTTTTGCTTTTATTTAATTTGTTAAACATTTTGTCTGTAAATTTATGCGCGCATAAATTGCAGTGAAATGGAAAATGTATCTGACAGATACCATTGCATTGAATTGGCTTTAAATAGAGCTATTTGTAAATGTTTTAAATTTTTTTTTGTTATTTATGAATATCTGTTAGGCACCTGTGCACTGGTGTTTGTCATCAATGGTTTTTTGTTGTTGTTGTTGTTGTTACTGCATAGCGGATGTTGCACATTTTTACGGTAAAATGCACACGTTGAGATACTTTTTTTTTAGTTGCATTTGTATCTTAAAATCTTTTTTTTTAGGAGAATTTTATTATTTTTGATTTATCTTACTGCTGGTTATTAGTTATATATTTTGATGCATATTTTGTTACATATTTTTGATGTACGCTTTGATGTATATTTTGATGAATATTTTGTGATGTATTTTTATACCCTACACCTATGAGGTACAGGGTATATTAACTTTGTGCATATATTGTAACGCCCCTTAGGAGGCGTGTGCGGTATGGAAAAGTATATATATTCTTGATCAGCATCACTACCCGAGTCCGTTTAGCCATGTCCGTCTGTCTGTCTGTCTGTCTGTCTGTCTGTCTGTCTGTCTGTCTGTCCATCTTGCTGTCTTGCTGTCTTGCTGTCTTGCTGTCTTGCTGTCTGAATACAGAATAACTTGAGAAATACTGATCAGAATGAGATGAAATTTCGTCTCAATATATTTTATCCAAAAGTAGGAACTGAGTTTGAAAATGAGCAAAATTGGTCAACGGACACGCCCACCTCCCATACAAGTCACTTTTATATAACTCTTTCAAAACTAATATTTCGAAAAGTATTCAAGGTATAGTAATAAAATTTAAAACGTATTGTTAGAATTTACCTAAAAATATGTGGTCCAAAAATGGGCGTGATCCGCCCACTTTTTTTTCATTATATCCCGGGTTTTCATAGTAAAAATTTGATCCGTAAATTATTAAAATCAAATCTATGAAATATTAGCCTTTCAAAATTTTAAATATAGGCGTGGTCCGCCCAATTATATTTTTCAATTTTTTTTTTAGTCTTTTATACTTTATATAATTTTTTTAATTTATGGGGATATAAGATGTAAATTTCTGATATATGAATAATATTCTGAGGGTTAATATCCCCACCAAAGGTGTAGGGTATTCCATAGTCGGGCCCGACCGACTATAAAAATCCGCCCCATGTGACCGAACTTACCCATGTGATCTAACTTTCCCAACTCGTTTTTTAATGAATTTTAGGTGTATATTTGTTTTATATTTGGTGTATATTCGATGTATAAATTTGATGCATATTTTGTTGAATATTTTGGACGTATTATTTGTAGTATTTTGATGTGTGTTGTTATGTATATTTTATGTATACTTCGATATTTTGTAATATATGATTTTTATGTGTATATTTGATTTACATTTGGTGTATATTTGACGTATATTATTTATGCATATTTTGATGAATATTTTGGACTATTTTTTGTTGCATTTTGATATGCGTTGTGATGTATATTTTATGAGGTATATTTTGTAATATATGTTGCTGTTCATTTTGATGCATATTTTGAATAACAATTTGTTGTAGATTTTGATGTATATTTTGATGTATATTTTGATGCATATTTTGATGTAAAGGGTTTTTTTAAAAGGGACGCTACGCTAGTAGAGCGACAGGGAAGCAAACGACGCCATATTTCTTGCCGCTCTTTTGACATTTCTCTTCAGTAAGGTTTGCCATTTCATGATGGAAAGATATACGAGCCAACAACGAGTCGAAATTATTAAAATTTACTACCGAAATTGGAATTCGTATATCTTTCCATCATGAAATGGCAAACCTTACTGAAGAGAAATGTCAAAAGAGCGGCAAGAAATATGGCGTCGTTTGCTGTTCCTGTCGCTCTACTTTTGTAGCGTCCCTCTTGAAAAACCCTTGAGAAAAACTTTTGTAGCGCTCTTATTGAAAAACCCTTTATATCTTAATATATATAGTCCGATGTATATTTTGATAAATATTTTAATGAATAATTGATGTTTATTTTTTATACATTTGATGTATTATTTATATACATATTTTTGATGATTGGTGTATATTTTGTTGTATATTTGTTGTGTATTTTTTTTATATAATTTGATATTTACTTCTCATTTACATGTTCTGATGATATTTTTTAATAAATATGTAGGACGTATATTTTGATGTATGTTGTCTTATATAATTTTATATTTACTTTGAGGTATACTTTGTGTTGATGCTTATTTTGGTGCATATTTTGTTCTATATATTGATGTATATTTTAATACACAATCTGATGTAGATTTTAATGAATATTTTGAAGTATAATTTATATTTATCTGTTATATATTTGATGTATTTTTGTATGTATGTTTTGATGATTGATGTATATTTTGGTATATATTTCGATGTATAAAATATGTATCAAAATATACATCGGAATATATATATTACAATATACATCGAAATGTGCATCAAAATATACATTAAAAAATACAACAAATTATATTCAAAATATGCATCAAAATAAACAGCAACATATATTACAAAATATATCTCAAAGTATACATAAAATATACATCACAACACACATCAAAATACTACAAATAATACGTCCAAAATATTCATCAAAATATGCAGCAAACATATACATCAAATATACACCAAATATACATACAAAATTATTAAAAAATACAACGAAATATATCTCAAAATATGAATATTTTGTTGTATAATTTATGTTTATTTGTTTTTCATTTGATGCACCTTTTTATGTATGTTTTGATGATTGATGTATATTTTGTTATATATTTCGGTCTATATATTGATGTGTTTTCTAATGAATATTTTGATGTATTATTGGTGTTTATTTGTTATACATTTGATGCATTTTTGATGTATATTTTAATAATTGATGTATATTTTGTTAATATATATATATATATTTGTTGCAAAGTTTTGGTTTCCATTTTGATGTTTGTTTTGGTGAATATTTTGTGCAATTTTTGTTTGTTTGATGAATTCCAATTAGTTGTAGTTTTGAAGTTACTATGTTGTATATTTTAATAAGTTTTGATGTATGTTTTTTTATATAATTTGATGTATATTTTTTAAATAATCTGATGCATATTTTTTAATGATTATGTAGGACGTATATTTTGATGTATATAGTGAATAATTGAATAATTTTATATTTACTTTGAGGTATACTTTGTAATATATGTTGATGCTTATTTTGATGATTATTTTGATGATTATTTTGATGCATATTTTGTTCTATATTTTGATGTATATTTTGATATATAATCTGATGTAGATTTTAATGAATATTTTGATGTATAATTTTTATTTATCTGTTATATATTTGATACAATTTATTATGTTTGTTTTTTGATGATTGATGTATATTATGATATATACTTCGATCTACATATTGATGCATATTCTAATGAATATTTTTATGTTTAATTGACGTTTATTTGTTATACATTTGATGCATTTTTGATGTATATTTTAATGATTGATGTATATTTTGTTGTATATTTGTTGTTGTAAAAGTTTTTGTGTCTATTTTGATGTTTGTTTCGGGTAACATTTTATGCAATTATTGTTTGATGAATCTCAATTAATTGTATTTTTGAATGAATATGTAGGACGTAAGTATACATTGATGTATATTGTCTTGAATAATTTTATATTTTCTTTGGGGTATATTTTGTAATATGTGTTGATGCTTATTTTGATGAATTTTGTTTATATTTTGTTGTATAGTTTGATATATAGTCCGATGCATATTTTAATGAATATTTTGAGGTATAATTTATATTTAGATGTTATATATTTGATGCATTTTTTTGTGATTGTTTTGATGATTGATGTATATTTTGATATATATTTCGATGTATATTTTCTTGTATATTCTAATGAATATTATGATGTATAATTGATGTTTATTTGTTATACATTTGATGCATTTTTGATGTATATTTTGATGATTGATGTATATTTTGTTGATGGATGTATATTTTGTGATGATTTATTTGTTATAAAAATTTGGTGTCTATTTTGATGTTTGTTTTGATGAATATTTTCCTAAATTTTTGTTTGTTTGACGAACCCAAATTAATTGTAGTTTTGAAGTAATTTTCGTTGTAAATTTTGCTGTATTTTTGTCGTACATTTTTTGATATTATTTGTTGTTTGATATTATTTTTGCCAATGTAGTTATTTTAGGTATTCATAAAATTCACTTAGAAAGTTGCTGCATTTATTTACGCTGTTTCGCCAACCATGTCAAACGACGAATGCGTTTCAAATGTTTTTTTTTTGTATATTTTGTTTTTTTGTATATTTTGTTTTTTTTACAACCTAACAAAAAAATGTTGTTAAAAGCTGAAAGTCGACATATTATAATTTTTTTTCTTGCAAACATAATTGAGCTATGAAACGTGAGCGAATTTATTTACAAGTTTTTTTTTAATCGACATTTTTTCTAAACAAAGTGCAGCGTAATAAAACGAAGTTTTTTGCCTCATAATTGAAAGCCTAATTAAAAATTATTATTTTTATTTTAATCACAAAAAACTTATTAAATTAGCAAAAAAATTGCCAAAAGTATAATAGTAAGAAGAAATTAAAAAAAGAGTATTTGTTGTCGAGGCACGTTAACCTTTTGCACAAACAATTAATCGCCTTCGATTATAAATTGCGGTTCAGTGTACAGAGTAATTAGTTTTTTTTTGACATGTGATATTTTATATTTTCGTATTTTATATTTTGATATTTTAATAAATTGATTTTTGATATGTGATATTTTATATTTTTGTATTTTATATATTTATATATTTTAAATTTTTTTTTTTTTTTTATATTTTCATATTTTAATGTTTTTAATTTTTTTATTAATTTCTTTATATATTATTTTTAATATTTTGTGTATTTAAAAAAAAATATATAATTTTTTTATAAATTTATTTAACTTGTTTTTAGTTATGAAGCAACTCCCCATAACTACATTTAGTGCAACCAAAGGTTAAAAGTTAAATCTTTAAATGAAGTGGATTTGCTACACACAAAAGAGCAAAAAATCAGTTTTTGTTGAGCAGCTGTTAATTTAAAAATACTTTCAATATGATTTTGCACTTTGAAGCTGTCTTTTTGGGTTTGGATCTTTTTGACTTTGTACGCGCTTAGGTTGTAGTTCAAATAACAAACTATGAGAAATATAAATCGAAATAAAGTCTGCTAATACTTAGGGTTAATGATTTTTAAATGTTACGTATACGACAGCGACATTTTTTTTTTTGATCGAAACTTTACAGATGAAATAATTGAAGAACTACTAGACAATTAGAAAACAAATCTTGTCTATGAACATTTTATACATCTATAAAATTCTATATAAATCGTGACTGATGATTTTGACTGCATACTCTATTTTTTTAAATGTGTACACAGAAAAAAATGTACATCATATTGATGAAATTCCGTTCTTCAAACCATGATTCATTGTATTGAAGAACCATTCATAATATTAATGATATCAATGTTATGAATGCGTTTATAAATATGATGAACGTTTGGTAACTGTCGAAAAAAATTTTCTTCAATATTATGAATTGTAGGTGAAGAATACGTTTTATCTTATTAATGAATAAAAACATAAAATACAACATATTTTACTTCATATTGAAGAAGTTGTTCAACAAACCAAATTTCAAGTTTTGAAAAGAATTATTTTTCCAAACTATTTTAATCGGAAACATTTTTTTTCGGACAATTTTTGTTTTTCGAAAAATATTTTATTTCTCCGAGAATTTAATATATATTTTTTTTAATTTTTCTTTCTTTCTGTTTTTTTTTTTTTTTTTAATAAAATTTGTACAACACTTTTTTCGAATTATTTTCTAAAATAAAATTTTAGTTTGGAAAAATTCGCAAAAAAGTCCATCAATTAATTTATTTAAAAAAAAAAGATTAGTTCAACAATATTCATCATATTGAATATTATATTCATAAATATTATGAACAAATTCATCAATATGAAGATTCAAATTCATTGTATTGAATATTTCGTTCTACACTATATGTTCGATAGTACGAATAATTTCATATATGTAAAGGGTTTTTCAGGGACGCTACAAAAGTAGAGCGACAGAGACAGCAAACGACGCCATATTTCTTGCCGCTCTTTTGACATTTCTCTTCAGTAAGGTTTGCCATTTCATGATGGAAAGATATACGAATTCGAATTTCAGTAGTAAATTTTAATAATTTCGACTCGTTGTTGGCTCGTATATCTTTCCATCATGAAATGGCAAACCTTACTAAAGAGAAATGTCAAAAGAGTGGCAAGAAATATGGCGTCGTTTGCTGTCCCCGTCGCTCTACTTTTGTAGCGTCCCTGTTGAAAAACCCGTGAATGTAGCGCTCTTATTGAAAACCCCTTTATATGTATAATGAATGTATTCATCAATATGTCATTTAATGAACGGTGGTATCAATATGATAAATCTGGTAGTTTGTAGAAAAATTCATAATATTTATGAATAAGTTCATCATATTGATGAATTTTTTTCTTTGTAAAAGGGGACAAATTTTTGTTGAAATATTGAAAATAAAAACATAAAAAAAATGCAATTTTAATTTAATGAACGAAATCATAAATATGATATATCTTGGTTGTTAGTGAACATTTTTTTGGTTGTGTGTAGTTATGAAGATCAGATATTCTGCTGAAAATCTGATACTAGGCGGCTTAATTCAAAAACAATTCCAAAAATATTCCATAAATCAGGAGTGATAGTTATAAATTTGAATCTTACATTTCTGTCTTTTTAACATTATATCTTGCACTCAGAAAAAAAACCATTAAAGCAATAGATTTTTTACTACTAAATTTAGTCAATAGAACAAATTATTATTTTAATATGTAAATACCATTAAATACTACAAAATACTATTCAACTATTTTTGAGTTTGTATGAAAATATTTATTTTTAACATACTACAAATCAATTGACCAATTTTAATAGGATTTTAAAGTATTATTTTCTGAGTGTGGTATTTTTGTACCGTTGTGTCTTCGTATATTTGTATCTTTCTACTTTTGTACTTTTGTATTCTTGTATTTTGGAATCTTTCTACATATCTACGTTTCTGTCTTTCCTACATCATATCTTTGTATCTCGTGTGTCTTGGTATCTTTGTATTTTTGTGGCTTTGTATATTTGTATCTTTATACTTTTGTATTATTGTAACTCAGAATTTTTTCTTAAACTTATATTATATTTTCGTATTTTAACTTTGTATCTTTTTATATTCGTATTTTTTATAAAGGGTTTTTGAATAAGAGCGCTACATTATTTTTTTCAAGGGTTTTTCAACAGCGACGCTACAAAAGTAGAGCGACAGGGACAGCAAACGACGCCATATTTCTTGCCGCTCTTTTGATTTTTCTCTTCAGTAAGGTTTGCCATTTCATAATGGAAAGATATATGAGCCAACAACGAGTCGAAATTATTAAAATTTACTACCGAAATTCGAATTCGTATATCTTTCCATTATGAAATTTGTAGCTTTGTATCTTCGTATCTTTGTATCTTTATATCTTCGTATCTTTGTATCTATGTATCTATGTATCTATGTATCTTTGTATCTTCGTATCTATGTATCTTATTTATGTATCTCAGTATCTTTGCATCTTTAAAATGTAGCTTTTACACATTTTTAAATCTATGTATCTTTACAATTTAGTTGTATCACTTGTTGTCAGTCTTAGTAACTTAATATATTTCTTTGTATGTATCTATGTATCTTTGTCTGTGCAAAAAGCAGCTACAAAGATATTTTAAAATGCACGCAATGCACTTAATAACGCTTATAGACATACCCAACAGTAGAACAACAACAAAGACATTAACAAAAGTCACTCACTAAAGCATAGAGATATGCGTTACGTTGCCATTGCGTTCGTTCGTCGTATCCGTTAGATACATTTTCAATGCGAAAGTTATTTTCGTATGTTTGTGGCGTTGCGTTGCATTGCAATGCATTGCACTCGGCGGCTACTGACCTAAATATTTGTGTTGTGCTGCAGCAACTAACGGTGAATTTTTCTTTACTATTTTTAAAATGTTTTTTTTTTATTTTTTTGCCAACTACTTCTACTACTTCTTATTATTATTTTATTTTTTTAGACAAGCTACTAACAATAAGTAAGCAAAGCATTTAATATATAGTTAAACATAACTGGCAGCCGCAGCCACAGCCGCAACATGGCCAGATACGCAGTTAGCCGCATTTCGTATCTGCCAGATACATTTTTGCATTCACTGCAAGTTTGTGGTAAAAAGCGCAATAAAAACATGACTGGCTGGCTGAATGTCTGTCTGTCTGTCTTAAGTGCATTATATGCTTAAGTCGTTGGGGGTTTTTTGAGTTTTTTTTTTTAATTTTTTTTTTTTTAATTATATATTTTTTTGTAAATTTTTGCCTGCAATTTATTGCGAGTGAAAACATGCACACGATTTATCGCGTGCGTGTCACGCATGACGCGACGCATGTCTGGCATTTCAATTGCATTGCCAACAATTTTGGGCACAATTTATGCGCTTAATTGTGCGCCAGTCGCAGAAGCAAAAAGTAGCAAAAAAACAAATATTTTTTAATTCTTTTAACTGTAATTTACACTGAGAGATACACGTCTTTTAAAATTAAACCAAATATTGTGTAATGTTTGTTATCAAAAGTACAGCAGACAATGAGATAATATTTCATAAAAACAACAAAAATGTTTACTTTACGCACACACTTTGTCGTCATTTAAAAGAAAAGTCAACAATTGCCGTTGAGATACTTAAGCTACTGTCTGCAGATACATACCATGCCGTATCCATGAAATACTTTATGTAGCTAGATAAAGAAAATTTTAATTTTTAATTCAAATGTAAATTAAATGAATGTATGACGGCATGAATGAACGCTAAAGCTGTTGCTGTTCATCATTATGATGATGATGATGATGTTGACGATGCATGACTCATATCCTTCAGATACAATATTGTTTACTGTAGATACTTTTTATTATTGCTCAACACAGTTTATTGTTCTAATTGTTATGACTGGTTGTAACGGCGCGAAGTGAGTGAATAACTGAATGAATGAATAAATGCGAAAGCGCTGAAGAAAGGGTGAAGTGTATATTATTGACATGTATCGCATAGATACATTCGTCATATCTATGCATGTGGCTGCATATATTTGCGCGCATTACATACGTGCTGTCTAAATGTTAATTAAAATCAATTACAAAGTGTATGTTTAGTGCAAACGGCGCATTTGGACCAACTTAAGCCGCTTAATCAAACGGTGGAAAACGTAGATACTTTTTACTAAATTTCATATTTTTAAAATTTTTTTAATTTTTTGATTTATTTTTATATTTTTAAGTATTAGTTTAAATTATATAATAATTGCTATATCAGTTTAAAGTTCACTTCATCTTATAGATAATAATCGTAGATACTTTTTACTAAATTCCAAATTATTTTTATATTTTAAATTACTTATTTAAATTATTTAATAATTACTCTATTAGTTTAAAGTTCACTATATATTATAGTTTTAAGCAAAAATAAAACTTTATTAAAATAAAAGTATCTTGTTACATGTATCTGCTACGTGCACATTTATCAGATACTTTGCAATTATTACAAGTTTATATGCAGCTGACGTACATTTGTTGCAGATATTTGTTGTTGTTGTTTTAATTACACATTATTTAAGTATTAAAATAAAAACCCAACTATAAATATCTGATATTTGCTGCCTTGGCGCTGGCAACACTTCAATCAATGCAGCAGCACTCCGTCTCATCCAACCTTCCTCCATAACAATTTCAACAACACAATATATGATTTTTATTTTTGTTATTTTTTTCATTACTTTTTTTTATTATTTGCACACAATTCGGACATGTTTTGAAATTCTGCGAAATATTGTAGCTGTGCCGTAGCAGCAGCAGCAACAATTATAATAAAAATAAATAAATTATTTGGAAATTCCAACAATAAAAACCCAATTCCAATATTTGCTCTATACACAGAATTGCAGCGGTATGCTATACGCAATGGTTCGGTATTATTAGTTTATAAGCTGACTGATAATATTAATTATATCATTAAATTATTAAATTATGAGTTCAACAAATCAAAACAAGTGTTATGCATGAGGAAATCATTTATTAAATACGATATTTTAAAATTATCACAAATGTTCTAAATAAAATAAAATTTATTAAAATTTTATTTGGAATATGTATTTTGAATTTTAATGATTGAGTGAAAATTTGTAAAATTTTAATTTTAAAAAATGTAAAAACAAATTTGAAATTTTATAAAATTCAATAGGTTCGAAAAGCTTTTTATTTATATAAGTTTTAAATTTAAAAACTGATAAAAACTAATTTTCCATAACTTTCAGATTTTTAAAAAAAGTAAAATGTTTTAAAGCTGTCAGTTTAAAAACTAAAATTTGTCCAAATATTTTAATTGAAAACCAAATTTTTGCAAAGCTTTCAGTTTAAAATATATAGCTTTCTGTAAAAGGTTTTGCGATTAAAACCTACCTAAGACACACAAATTCAAATTTAAAAGCTTTCAGTTAAAAATTTTCAAAAGCTTTCAGTTGTCAAATAAAATACTCAAAAACTTTCAATTGAAAACCCAAATTTGTAAAAGCTTTTAGTTTTAAGCATATAACGTTCAATTAATAAACCTGACAAGAGCTTTCCGATTAAAAGCGACCTAAAGGGTTTTTCAACAGGGACGCTACAAAAGTATAGCGACAGGGACAGCAAACGATGCTATATTTCTTGCCGCTCTTTTGACATTTCTCTTCAGTAACGTTTGCCATTTCATGATGTAAATTTCGGTAGTAAATTTTAATAATTTCGACTCTTCGTTGGCTCGTATATCTTTCCATCATGAAATGTCAAACCTTACTGAAGAGAAATGTCAAAAGAGCGGCAAGAAATATGTCGTCGTTTCCTCTCCCTGTCGCTCTACTTTTTTAGCGTCCCTGTTGAAAAACACTTGAAAAAAACTTTTGTAGCGCTCTTATTGAAAAACCCTTTTCAATTAAAATATAAAAATTTTAATTTCTAAACTAAAATTGACAGTTCCAAAAATACATTTTTCAAAAGCTTTTAGTTAAAAGAAAATTTCTAAAAAGCGATACTCAAATTTATCAAAACTTTACGCTTTAAATCAAATAACTTTCAGTTAAAACATGTAGCTGGCAGTTAAAAAATAAATTAATCGAAAGCATTCCGACTAAAACCTACTTAAAAAAAAAAAAAATAGTTTTCAGTTCGAAATTAAAATTGTCTAAAGATTTCAGTTCTAAAATAAAATTTTCAAAAGGTTTCAGTTGCAAAAAAAAACTTTTTTTAATGCTTTTAGTTGATAATATAATTTGTTAAATCATTCACTTTATAAACTGTTTCAAAATAAATAGTTTTCAGTTTAGAACATAAAGCTTTCATTTAAAAACATTAAACTTGCAGTTATAATATAACTTTGTCAAAAGCTTTCCGATTAAAAACTACTTTAAATCAAAATTTTAAAGTTTTCAGTTCAAAGCAAAAATTGTCAAAAGATTTCAGTTTTAAAATTAAATTTTCAAAAGCTTTCAGTTGCAAAAAAAAACTTTTTTAAAAGCTTTCAGTTGATAATCAAATTTGTTAAACCTTTCACTTTAAAAAAGTTTAAAAATATAGTTTTCAGTTTAAAACATGAAGTGTTCAGTTTAAAACATAAAGCTAATATAAATTTGTCGAAAGCTTTTCTAATAAAACCTATCTAAGGACTAAAATTTAAAGCATTAATTATTTTAAACTAATCTTTAAAAAAACTGCAGTTCAAAAATAACATTTTAAAAGCTTTCAGTTAAACATCCACAGAAGTCAAAAAACTTTTAATTGATAATCAAATTTTTCAAAAGCTTTCAGCTTATGATTATCAGCTTTCAAAAGCTTTCAACACATACCTTTCAGTTAAAAAATTAACCGAAAAGCCTTTTCTATTCCATAAAGACCTATATAATCAGCCCAATTCTAAATAAATACTCCCACAAATATTTGGGAGAAAAACGCTTTGTATTGAATTTACATACAAAGCTTTTTTTCTCCCAAATATTTATGGGAGTATTAATTTAGAATTGGGCTGAATAAGTAAATCGTTCAACATAAAATTATAAAAAGCATTCAATTTAAAAACTTAAATTTGTTCAATTATCACATTTGTCAAAAGCTTTTCGTTGAAAAGCTAAATTTATCAAAAGCTTTCAGTTAAAAATCTAGAGCTTTTAGTTAAAAAATATTTTTTTCAAAAGATTGCCGATTCAAACCCGCCCTAAACAAGATATCAGAATCGTGGTATTTTAAAAATATATTTCGAAGGATTTTAAACAAAGTCGGACGGTTTTTATCAAGAGGTATATTTTCTACCCGATTCCAAAATATGCCAGTAATCTTTGCAAAAAATTACACAAAATTTGATAACCTGTTATATGTGTTCCACAAAATTTCAATGATCAGTGTGTTTACTGCAAATATGTCTAAAATATTTCTGAAAAAGGCCCGCAATTTTATGCCGGTTAGGTATTCTAGACGAAATATTTATCAGTGTTGTGGAAATTTAGTATTAAAAGTTATTCTAGACAATATTTTTGATAGAGTCAAGGCAGAGTTTATATTAAAAGCTATATATTTTCTGCCCATACGCAAAATATGTCCCAATTAATTCTTTAAAAAACCTAAAAGCCTTTGACAACCCAATGAAATACAAACTTTCATTTATCTCTGTGTTTATCGGAAAAATGCCTTAAGTATTTCGGAAAATGACACATATTTCGTCTCGTGTACATTTTTTCTGCCCATCCTCAAAATATGGCGATAATCTGCCTTTAAAAATCTACAAAATTTAATAAGCTGCAATAAGTTTTCAACGAACAGCGCAATTTTCTGTGTGTTTACCAGAGATATGTCCGAAATATTCCTTAAAACTTGCTATACATATGTTTTATAATAATAATATAATAGTTTGCCGCTACAGTCCTGTATAGAACTTCGGCCGAGCTCTCTCACCATTTTGAGCTGTGCGTGTTATATTTGTACTCAAAGTGGTGGGACCTACAGTTTATTGCCGAATCCGAACGGCGGGTGAGAGCTTTTCATAGGCAAAGGTTTTACTCTCGTAGGTTTGCCATTTACTGACGAGAGGTAGCGCGGTATAGAAAAATGTTTCTATGAAAAGATGTTGTTAGCCCCAGACCAGGTTTGAACCGGGGACCTTTCGGCTCACAGTCCAACGCACTAACCACTGAGCTACCGCGGCTACATATGTTTTCTTTAATTAATATAGAAATAGAAATCACAAATACACCATAAAAGATTATAAACGAGTCTGGAAATGTTATAATCAATATGATTTGAATATAATCATAAAATATACTACATTTCTTAAATACTACATTTCTGATTTGGTAGGTCCTAACCAAATCAGTGTAGCAAAATTTTAAACTACATATTTTTTATTTCCATTTAAATTCTCAAAGGAATTTCTGTGCGCCAGGAAACGAATAAAATAAATCAAAATTTTATTTATATTGATGGGTTTTTACGCAATTAGCATTGTTGCACTGAATTCTCAATAAGCATAGTGTGTCAACAAGTGATGGGTTTTATATATTTTATTTTAAAATGTTTTTACTTATCAACAAGAATTGTTTTTCATCAAAACCTTGTTTATCAAATAATATTCGAAATAATT
Source organism: Dryomyza anilis (assembly GCA_951804985.1). NCBI lineage: Eukaryota > Metazoa > Arthropoda > Insecta > Diptera > Dryomyzidae > Dryomyza > Dryomyza anilis. Next base: position 31,398,761 of record OX638131.1, read on the forward strand.
GTATTTATATTTGTTTAATCTAAAAAAATATATATGTTTTTACTAAATATTTTTTATTATATTTTGAAAAAATACATAAAAAAAATGTGATATTACAATTCGTAAAAAATAACATAAAGGTTCTATAAAAAAAAATCTATAATAAAGTATCATGATATTCTATATTGAGTGAATTAATTGAATTCATGGAGAATTCAGCAGAAAAACGAAGGCACTTCAAAATTGATAATTTTATAAAAGAGTACAATTAAATCTTATAATTTAAAAGTTTTTCCATATTTTAAAGGTAGAATATTTTGTACATCAATATGCACTATTTGGTACAGTAATTGTATTAATTATGTTATTAAGTCCGTCCGAAATTTTTGAAACTTTATGTCTGACATACCATGGTTTGAAATTACAAAAACTGAAGTAGAAAACACTTATCAAATGGTTGTATATATTGATATATTTTTTAAAGTTAAATTATTAAAATCACGTCGATATCTCTTTCAGAAAACAGAAAAATATAAAATTTTACTCAAAAATCTTGAAAAATAAATTTGGCTTAACATTCAAATGTTAAAAAATTGAGCAGATAGCAGAAAGGTAATAATTTTGATCGATAGTCAGCAATTCTCTTGATAATAGAAATACATTTTTTATTATACCCTACACCTATGAGGTACAGGGTATTAACTTTGTGCATATATTGTAATGCCCCTTAGGAGGCGTTTCCGGTATGGAAAAGTATATATATTCTTGATCAGCATCACTACCCGAGTCCGTTTAGCCATGTCCGTCTGTCTGTCTGTCCGTCTTGCTGACTTGTTGTCCGAATACAGAATAACTTGAGAAATACTGATCAGAATGCGATGAAATTTCGTCTCAATATATTTTAGCCAAAAGTAGGAACTGAGTTTGAAAATTAGCCAAATCGGTCAACGGACACGCCCACCTCCCATACAAGTCACTTTTATATAACTCTTTCGGAACTAATAACTCGAAAAGTATTCAAGGTATAGTTATAAAATTTAAAACGTATTATTAGAATTCACCTAAAAATATGTGGTCCAAAAATCGGCGTGATACGCCCACTTTTTTTTTCATTATTTCCCGGGTTTTCATAGTGGAAATTTGATCCGTAAATTATTAAAATCAAATCTATGAAATATTAGCCTTTCAAAATTTTAAATATAGGCGTGGTCCGCCCAATATATTTTAATTTTTTTTTTTTTTTTAGTTTTTTTATACTTTTATATACATTTTTTAATTTATGGGGATATAAGACGTAAATTTCTGATATGTGAATAATATTCTGAGGGTGGGGAGGTTCAGCATAATTAAAAACTTTAAAATTAAGGTATGCAATTAAATATCCCACATTAATATCCCCACCAAAGGTGTAGTGTATTCCATAGTCGGGCCCGACAGACTATAAAAATCCGCCCCATGTGACCGAACTTACCCATGTGACCTAACTTTCCCAACTCGTTTTTAATATAAAATTTGAAATTCTAAAATAATCCAGGAATGATATAAAATAAGTTAAATTTTTATTTTTCTTAAAAATTAGTAGAGATTTTGGAATTTATCATTATAAAGAGTTTTTCAATAAGAGCTTTTTTTAAGGGTTTTTCAACAGGGACGCTACAAAAATAGAGCGACAGGGACAGCAAACGACGCCATATTTCTTGCCGCTCTTTTGACATTTCTCTTCAGTAAGGTGCCATTTCATGATAGAAAAATATACGAACCAACAACGAGTCAAAATTATTAAAATTTACTACCGAAATTCGAATTCGTATATCTTTCCATCATGAAATGGCAAACCATACTGAAGAGAAATGTCAAAAGAGCGGCAAGAAATATGGCATCGTTTGCTGTCCCAGTCGCTCTACTTTTGTAGCGTCCCTGTTAAAAAACCCTTTATATATTCGAATTTTCATTAATAATTAAAGGAATAATAGAATACTGTTTAATTTAATATTAATTTCAGAACTTAAAAAACTAAATCTGTACTAAATTGTTCTAAAATAGTTCGAAATTGGCTGCAGTACAAACTACAACACTTTTAATTTTGAGAATAACAACCGACTGAGCGGTTGAGAGAACCGAATAAGTTGATTGGGCAAAGAGAGGGCTGTGTCATTTTGTTGGATATTTCTAGCCACAAAAGATAAAACCAAAAGGGCGAATTTGAAAAATTGAAAATCTTTTCCTGCCAAAAGGACGAATATTTTCGTTTTTTCGCCCTAACTTTTTATTTGTATAAGATAAAATATTGGTGTAAAGGCATTTAATGTTTATTTTCCAAGCACCTATCTATTGGCATCATTATATATTTTTAATTAATTAATGCCTTTACATTACTATTTTATTTTGCGCTAATAAAAAGTTATAAAGGGTTTTTCAACAGGGACGCTACAAAAGTAGAGCGACAGGGACATCAAACGACGCCATATTTCTTGCCGCTCTTTTGACATTTCTCTTCAGTTAGGTTTGCCAATTCATGATGGAAAGTTATGACAGTGACGATATGATTTAGTCAATATAACCAATTGTCTGTTGAGACAACTAAATTATGGTCATGTCTACTAATTTTCAATTTAGTTGTCGTAGTAATGTAAATACAAATTGCAAATGGATTAAAAGTTTGTTTCCCAATCAATGTTACAGTTGCAGGAAGTTATAATTGATTACGCTTCATACTATTGTTTGCCACAAATGATTTTCAGTGAAGGCAAACTACATTTGGAAGATGCAAATGAATATTCGTGGAAATAACTGCACGCCAAGCAATTACTTCTTTGAGTGTAGAAAAACACGAGGACTACCATTTTCTGTTTGATATAATAACTCTTAAACTTTAGGAAATATACAAAAATGAGTATGAGGTAGAATCATGCGGTCCAGCGGAAAATCAAAAACTATCATTGGGATATGATCAGCATTTCGTCGAGTAAACGGTAGTAGGGTTGATATAATCAACACCATTTTAGTCCAAAATTACGGTATATATAACGAATTTACAGAGAAGTAAAGGGTTTTTCAATAAGAGCGCTACAAAAGTTTTTTTTCAAAAGAGCGGCAAGAATATGGCGTCGTTTGCTATCCCTGTCGCTCTACTTTTGTAGCGTCCCTGTTAAAAAAACCCTTTATAGGTCGAAAAACATATTTTATTTTATTTATTTGTTAATATCAACGACTGATACAATTTTAGTTTCTCTAAAAAACCAACTGAAATTAAAAATCATAATTTGTAAAATTAGTAACAAATCAAATTGCATAAGTAGACGAAACTAAATTATTGAAAATAGACGAAGTAGTCGAAACTAAAAACTAAAAATCGATAATCGGTCTAATTTTCGAATTATCCAAAACTGTAGCAAAAAATTAGTATTTAAACCAAAGCGCTGATTAAAATGTCTAAAAAAAAAGTTTTCGAATTACATATTAATTTCAAATTGATTAAAGCCACATCGAGGGGCTACACCTAAACATGTCTGCCACAACTTCAGAGTATGTAGAACAAATTAATAACTTGCCTGTGAGAGGAGAATGTGCATTAAAATTATAAAAAAACGCCAAATAGTTTTGTAGACAAAACAAATTCAAATAAATTAAAACTAGAAAAAAATTATCGTCGATCGCCATTCAGCTAGCCAGCATTAATAAAGCAGCAACCTAACCTGGCTGGCAACATTGCAAAACACACCCAAATCAAAGAAGTCGAGCAGTTCTTTGGAAAAACCTCTCATGAGAACGAAAAACGTACGGTTAGGTGTTTCATTTTTTTTCTTTTTTAAGGTGGGGTCGGTCTTTTTGTCTGCTGTTGACGACGACGATGACGACGGCAGGTGATAAAACCAAACCTTCAGCAACTACAGCAGTATAAGACCTTTCACTGCACCGCAGCTGCGGCGGCATCGGTGGCGTCAGCGTCAGCAGTACTGGCAACAGCAGCAACAATTGGACAAAAATGCTGCGTCGCGTTAATGCGCTTAATTGCCCTTGACAACAACAAACATCAGCAGCAACAGCAACATCAGAACAGCAGAGACAGCTACGCGAACGCGCAACGACACAAAACTTCAGCGATGTGGCAACGCTTAATGCGATGTGACAATGTGACATTCTGACAATTGAATTGAAGACCAAGTTGAGCGAAAGCAACAACAACAACAACAACAACAAACAAAAGCTTATTCTAATTAAAGCAAGACAAAGTTCTTTAATATCATTGAAAAGACTTTGAAAGTTTTGTCAGAGTTGCCAACGCTCGCTATTATGAAAGAGGCGTTCAAACGTAAATTCAAACAATGTGTGTTATACAGATTTCATATACGCTAAACTTTATAAAATAGTTAAATAAATAAAAAATTAGAAAAATAAAACTTTATAAATTTTAATAAATTAAATGTGCAAAACTTAGTATTAAAAAATCCCACAAACAAATAAAAAATATTTCGTCATAAGTAAGTTTTTCAACATTTGTTCGAAAGGTTTTAAGCAGACAAATGCGGATTTTGTATTGCAAATAGGGACTAAAACCCTTTGGAATATCAGTTCCTGTTGCAGTACCAGTTCCTATTCCAGTTCTCTGCGGTCCCTGATAATAATCAGTCTATTTTCTGATCGTCTCCGAAATATTCCGGAAATAAGCCTTTCAAATTCCACAAAATTTGATAACCAGTTATATGATTCTCACAATTATTCAGTTATCGCCTGTTTGCCGGAAGAGGTATTTCCGTAAAATTTTTGAAAATCTCCGAAATTTTGTCTCGGCTAAGTAATAGCAAAAAAAAATAATCAGAACAATTCTTAATAAATGATTTTCACAAATTATTTTTGGCAGAAAATGTATGCAAATTAATTACACAACTTTTCATCTCTCAAATATAATTTGTGCGAATAATTTATTCAAAATTGTGCTGAATATAACGTCCAAAACAAAAATTAAATCATCAAGTTTGGATTTTATTTCAATTAATCTTTAATAATGATAATTCAACCTTTTTGAGAAAAATGCAATTTATGATTTTTGCATTTTTCAGTGCATTTTACAAAAAAAAAAATATTATGAAAAAAATGAACAGACATTGAATAAAAATTAAAACAGTGATTTTCCATGAACAAATCAAAGAATGTTGTGGCTTAAAGACAACTAAAGGGTTTTTCAATAAGAGCGCTACAATAGTTTTTTTCAAGGGTTTTTCAGCAGGGACGCTACAAAAGTAGTGCGACAGGAACAGCAAACGACGCCATATTTCTTGCCGCTCTTTTCACATTTCTCTTAAGTAAGGTTTGCCATTTCATGATGGAAAGATATACGAGCCAACAACGAGTCGAAATTATTAAAATTTACTACCGAAATTCGAATTCGTATATCTTTCCATCATGACATGGCAAACCTTACTGAAGAGAAATATCAAAAGAGCGGCAAGAAATATGGCGTCGTTTGCTGTCTCTGTCGCTCTACTTTTGTAGCGTCCCTGTTGAAAACCCCTCCACAATAACGTTTAAGATATAGTTGCAATAACCGGTTAAAATTCAGAAAAAATGAATTTGGGAAATCACCGTAAAAGCGTATTTAGTAATTTTTTTTATTTTTATTTTAAATTATTAAAATTAGTAGAGGTTCTACTCATTTCGACAATGGTATTACTTTTTCGATGCCTTTTGGCTTTTTGAGAAGAATTTAGTTCAATTTCAACTGTATAAAAATATTTAATAATAATAATAATAAAATATCAATTAATTTTAATGTTGAATGCATCGACCATATCTTTCATTCATATCATCAATATATTCTGTGGCAATATCTCCAGAATAAAAATTCTATAGAAATATGTTAATGAATGTAAAGGGTTTTTCAAATGGCACGCTACAAAAGTAGAGCGACAGGGACAGCAAACGACGCCATATTTCTTGCCGCTCTTTTGACATTTCTCTTCAGTAAGGTTTGCCATTTCACGATGAAAAGATATACGAGTCAACAACGAGTCGAAATTATTAAAATTTACTACCGAAATTCGGAGTCAGTGTCCTCAACGTTAAGAGCGCTACGTCCAATTTATGGTTGTCCTAATCGCAGATCAAAAATTGAGCGTCTAGTGGAAAAATTTGAATCCACAGGCACAGTACAAAATGATCCCGTGCCAGTGAGACAAAGATTTGCCCGTAGTGTCGAGAATATTGCTACCGCTGCGGCTTCAGACTAATTGAAAAGATTATACTTTGAACTATTTCAATTGTGAACAGTTTTAGAACAATTTGATTTGTGTTTATGATAATATTTCATATTCCAACCTAATATGGCACTTCCAATGAATTTGTGGACATTTTTTTAACCTAATAAAGTTAGTTGTAACAACTAACTTTTTCAAACTTCCAATCTCATGATAAATAAGGATTTTGCTGTGTATTGTGTCGCTGGCTCAGCGCTGAGCTGATAGCCGAATGGAAATAAGTTCGAACCACGCGACTGTCAACATCAAAAAAAGATAATTATTTCGTTGTAGAAAGAAAAGTCATTTTTAAAATGTCAAATATTAATTTACAAAAATCTTTATAAATCTGTCAATTTTTAATCGATTATCCCAATTTTTGTACCATATGATAAGAAAAAGTAAATTTATCAATGGATATTTCAACTTTAAAAATGCATCAATTAATTTTATGAATATTAATCAATAAACTCGAAATTTAAGTTTTTCATAAAAACATATTTGGTGACTTTTCGTTCTACAACGACGATTTGAACATGGATTTGCCCAAAATTAGAACAAATACACATTTCCTATAACCCAGAATAAGTTGTGTAATGGGTGCATATAAAGTCGATTTTTGGTTAAAAGTTATTTCTGGCTAGTCGATCATCTTTCAATGGACATTTACTCAATTCTAATTAATTAATTAATTTAAATTAATTATGTTCTGTGAAAATTTAAAAGTCATTTCTTATTAATGATTTCCATATATATTACAATCAGGTTGATTTTAGATTTTAATAACTAACTTTTTCTTCTGCAACGAGATTTAAAACCCTAACCTTTTGAGATTATACAAAATATACCGTAGAAAGTTTTCTGCCATAAATTTTTAAATTAAAATTTCTAAAGTATCTAATAGAAGTGGAAAGGTCATTACCGAAGAACAAGTTCCAGAAAATGTGACATTGAGAACGAGTTCTGAAAAATTATAATCATCACAAACATAATTATCGCAAACATATTCAACATCATCATCACTAGTAACGTTATAAACATCATCATGATCGGGAAAATCATCTGTTTTATGTCGCATATCATCAAACTGCATGGTTCATCGTTCCCAGCAACGCCAACAATCGCCGTCGGTTACATTTATCGACCACAATGCACAGCGTGTCGAACGGTTGTCATGAACAACATCATGCAATCGACTGCATTTAAGCACCCCTCACTGGCTCCAATCGCCCCTAACAAAAACCAGGACGTTGTTTGGTACGTTTGCGATTATTTGGGATTATTTGGTTGGCCTCAATTTGTGGCCAAATGTCGAAATACTACAACAAAACGCTGATGCAAACATGTTGTTGTTAGACAAGTGTTTGTTGTTGCTTTTGTTGTACACATAGTTGTAGTATTTGTTGTTGTTGTTGCCGTTTGTTGTCTGTCAAACGCGCCAAATGCAAATGTCATGTGAACTCAAGTTGTCTGGAATGTGGGCGCGAAAGTTTTGCACAAAACCATTTGCCATTTCAGGTGGAATTCAAACGAAATATGCAACTGATGGGTATTTCAAAAAGATTTGTTTGGTTCATTGAACAGGGCGAGGAATTTAGGGGAATTTACAATGTAAAATGTAAAAAAATATTATGGTTGTGGTAACCGCAAATATGGTTGCGTGTTTTAATTGCTGATTTTTTGAAGTTCATATTTTCAGGCAGCAGATAATCGATGGATTTTTATAAATCTTGATTGTAACAAATAATCCTTATAACTTATATTGCAAATTTTTAGTTTTTTTTAAAGACTAAAACCCCCACAAACATAAATATGTCAAAAATAAAATAATTATTGCACTTACAATAATATAAAACACAATTTGTATTCATCGAATCTTTGTCCGTTGTCTGTTTCTTACCTGAAAATATAAAGAGAAAAAAGAGAAAAATTTAAAATACATTTTATTAAATGTTTATTTAAAACTGACATTTCAATAAAATAAATATTTATACAAAACAGCTTTAAATGTTTTAATAAAAACTGAAAATATTTAGGCACAGCTTTATTTTTAAAATTTGTCTGCATATTTATAACTCACAATGTTTATTTTAACATACAAATTAACAGCCACCGGCAAATGTAATATTTAAATTATTATTACGTACAAACAGTTTAAACAAAAATTAAACAAAATTCAATGGAATCTCGTGAATTTCAATGATATTCCGCGGAATTCAGTGCCGTGGTTTTATCGTCAATGTCATTTTGTGGCAGCGAACGGTACGATACAAGTGGTTTTGAATGATGTGCCATTGATTTGTGAAAATATTTCAAGTTTTATTTTGAAGCCGATTTCAATTTGCATAATGAGTTAACATTTTTATATACAACAAAAAAATATTTATGCAAATAATTTATACAATTTTTGGCAGGGAATTTTAAACACTTAAATTTAAAAAATTTTGTCATTAGAATATAGTTTAAAAAATTTAAAATAGGTTTTTGGTTTAATGTTTTTTAAAAACATTTTAAGAAATATTTATAAATATTTAATTGATATACCTAATGCTGATTTATAATGTACTTAATCTGCATGTATTAAACAAATAAGCGATATCACTAAATATATTACGAAATTAAATTTTCTTGATTATAAGAAATATTCTGCCAAGTAAATATATATTTTATCAAATAATTTCTACAATTTGTCTAAGAAAATCATAATTAGTTTATAAATATCGGAATAAAATCCAACTAAGAAATAACAATATCAAGAAAAAAATATTAGAAAAAAATTTCTTGGTATCAAGCAATATTCTTCAAAACAATTATATATTTTATCAAACAATTTCAAAAATTGTTGTATGCAATCATTAAAAAAATATATATATAATATAAAACGATATTAAAAATAAACATTAGAAAATAACCTTTTGGATTTTGGATATGGATTTTATCCAACAATTTCCGAATTAAATTTATCTAATAAACGGTCTAAAAAAAATATCAAGGACATTTTTATAAGCAAATTCATATTTTTTCAAAAAATTGTACACATCAAATACATCCATCAAATCCCATTAAAATTGGTCAATAGGACAATTATTGATTTAATAGTATCAAAAAATTAAAAGTTTCATATAAACTCAATGGCAATGTCATGGTATTTTCTAGTATTTAATGGTATTTTCCGATTAAAATAACAATTTATCCTATTGAATATTTTTAATAGTAAAAAACTATTATTTTTATAGTATTTTTTTCTGGGCGTAATCATTATTAAAAAGTTCTCTTGATATTAAGAAATAATTTTCAAATAAAAGAATAAATTTAAGTACGTTTTTAAATAGTTGGAAGTATTTTATTTATATAATGCTGTTTTATAATGCAGTTAATCAAATGTTTCAATAAATAAACGATATCATGAAAGACATAAGAAATAAAATCTCCTTGATTATAAGAAATATTTCGGCCAGTAAATATATATTTTATCACACAATGTCAACACTTTGTTTAAGAATATATAAATAATTTATAAATATCCGAATTAAATTTATGTAAGAAATAACTATAATAATAATAGTTTGGCACTATAGTCCTATAAGAATTTAGGCCGAGCTCTCCACCATTTTGAGCTGTGCGTGTTATATTTGTACTCAAAGTGGTGGGGCCTACAGTTCATTGCCGAATCCGAACGGCGGGGGAGAACTTTTCATGGGCAATGTTTTACTCTCGTAGGTTTTCCATTTACTAGCCCCAGCCCAGGCTTGAACTGGGGACGTTTTGGCTCGCAGTCCAACGCACTGAGCTAACACAGCTAATAACTAACTATACCAATAAAAAAAAACACGCCCAGTGTGCAATCCCGCCCATATTCTACGTGACGATTGGAGTTTTAAATAAGAACATTTGTTTTCATTATTATAACTCAACTCTTAGTATGTCAGGAGTTATAGCAATTTTAAAGTGTTGGCTATATAGGAGGTGACACGCCGTTTAATCCAATCCCGCTCACATTCTACGTGACGATTTGAGGTTGTAATATAAACCTTTGTTTTGATTTATATAACTCTAATCTTAGTAAGTCATATGGTTTTAGTTTAGTCATATGGAAAGGGACACGCTCTTTTGCAGAATTCCGCCCACATTTGTAAAAAAGATGAAGAACTACAGTATACGTCACTGAGCCAAATTTTCTGTTTGTGCTTATCTTAATTACACCAATATTTTTAATTAAAATTTCAATTTTGCCACGCCTATTTGTGTACCTTAGGAGGCGAAATCCCTTTTTAGTGCACACATACGTCAATAGATGAACATCCTGACATTCTTAGTCCTAGAGTCAAATTTGGATATTTTCCGGCTTTTCCTTTGGGTTTTTCCGACTTTTCTTTTTTTCTAAACCACTCTTGCATTGACACGAACAAAATACAAAAGGAATTCGGCAAATCCGTCGGTTCGTTCTCCCGTGATAGATTAATATTTTTAATCAAATTTTCTCGATATCAAGAAATATTCTACAAACATAATAGAAGAATAAAGCATCATTATAAAATCTTCTTCATATCAAGACATATTTTTCAGAGTGTATAGAAGAATATATCGTAATTATAAAATCGTTTTGATATCGAGAAATCAACCAAATTCACCAAATATTAATACAAATAAAAATTAAATTTTAAAAGGTTATATTAAACAGGACTCTTTTGAAATGCACTTAAAAATTAGAGTATAAAAATTATATTACAATTAAACGAAGATCTATAGTAGTTATCAAGAAGAAATTATTTTCTAAATATCAAGAAGTATTCTGCAAAATATATATAAAATTTAAAAAAAAAAATTTTTAAACATTTGGTTCTTTCTTTAATGCACATAATATGTATTGTGTTCATTGGAAAAGAAAAACTTTAGCGACTTGTAACACCCAATTTATACCGACTGGACATTGAGCACGTTAAGACAATATCTTGAAATAATAAAAAGAGGTCGTCAAGCAAAAGCAATTGATTTGCAAAATAAATATAAAATTTGTAAACATGTTTGGACAAAGGTTTAACAGAACTGTGTTGAATTAATTAAATTAACGATATAAATTTTAAAAATGTTATTAGAAAATATAAAAAAACATTTTAATTTACGTTTTTAAATTTTGTATAGTTTTTAAGAAATTGGTTAATCATAAATAAACCTTCATATTCATCCAAGCACTTTAATTATTAAACAATATTTTGAATCAAAAAAAAATTAACCAAACATTTTACCCTTGACTTAGTTAGATTTTGAATCAATAAAAGTAACCAAACATTTTACTCTTGAATGAATTACATTTAATTAAAGGAAATCAAATTATATACATTGCATAAAAAATGCTTCAAAGCACATTAAGAATTTCTTAATATCAAGAAACATTTTTTTAGACCCAAAAAATTATACACAAGATAAAAATATCTTGAATTAATTACATTTAATTACAGATGAATCAGGCAGAAATCAAACCAGAAATTACCAAGAAATATTTGTGAAATAACTTTAAATCAAAAATGGCCTCATATCAAGAAATATTCGTATTTAATTACAAAAATATATTTCACTTATTTTACTCTTGAATTGTTTTGATAAATTTTTTAATCATGAGTAAACTTAACCCTTTAAGTAGACGAAGAGAAAAACTTCTAAATTCAAGAAAAACGATATTACGATCTTATTTTAATCAAAAACTTTTTAATGGCAAGAAACAAAAGGACATACTTTCTTAATTAGCAGTAAATTTCAACCTTCAAGTAAGAAGAACAAACTTAATTTAAATTTAAAAATATTTCAAATGGAAATAAAAAAATATCAATTCAAAAAGCAATCAATAAATGTTTAGCATAACAATTTAAGTGAAAAACTTCGTAATATTAAGAAACAAAATGGATTGCTTGTTATAGAAAATGAAGTATTCACTAAATAAAGGGTTTTTCAACAGGGACGCTACAAAAGTATCGCGGCAGGGACAGCAAACGACGCCATATTTCTTGCCGCTCTTTTGACATTTCTCTTCAGTAAGGTTTGCCATTTCATGATGGAAAGATATACGAATTCCAATTTCGGTAGTAAATTTTAATAATTTCGACTCGTTGTTGGCTCGTATATCTTGAAAATAACTTTTGTAGCGCTCTTATTGAAAAACCTTTTATTTTAAGGAAATTAATGTATATTACAAAATATTATTTTATACATAAATAATTTCAACTTTGGTTATTAAAATAAATACATAATTAGAAAAATTAGACGTGTTCCATAAAGTATTTAAATAAAAATGTAAATAGAATTTAAATAGAAATTTGAAGAACATTTTTAAATTTATACTTTTAGTGTATATTTGCTTTTATACATTGTTGTGTTTTCAACGCCAAAAATATACATTATATGTATTCAAATACATGTACGTGTCCAGCAGCCATCTGCTTTTGCAAAATTTATATTTATCGATAATTTAATGGAAGATTTTGACGTTTCTTTGGTCTGTGTACAAGTGCGAGCACGTCTGTGTCCAAGCATATGGAATTTATTGCTCTATAGCGCTATAATAATAGCAATAATCATCATCATTTTTGGCAACATTTCTTCATTTTACATACAATAATATATTTCATTTTATGATTTTGCAACAGTTTCTATGGGTTTTGCCTCACATAGTCTGTCTGGTTACCATGCAAAATAAATTTCCAAAAAAAAAAACATATGTGAAAAATTGCGCGATCAGAAAATTATTTTATTATAGAGCATATAAAATATGAAATTCAAAAAGGTCTATAAAAAAAATAGAAGATAGTAAAAAATATTAAAAAAAAAAAAATTTAAAGCGAAGTATTTTATAATACTGGAAAATATAGAGAATTTTGTAAAAAATTACATTTTTGAGGAATAATTTCGTATTATATATAGAAAATGTTGACTTTCTAAATTTCAAAAAGTTATATAAACTTTCGTAGATATCTTATGTTATACGAACTTTTAAATAAATACATAATGCAGTAAAAATAAATACATATGTAGTGTTTCTCTACATTTCTTAGTTTTTGCGAATTTATGGACGTATAATTTGATTTAAAATTAAGTTATTTTCAATTCAAATGTAGTTTTTAAAGTGAAGTATTTTAATATACTGTAAAATATAGAGAATTTTATAAAAATTATTAGAAATAAGAATATTTTGCTTTTTTTAAACATCAAATAGTTATACTAATTTTCTGCTTGTGGTGTATGTACTTTTTAAATAAATACAGAATGCAGTAAAAATAAATACAGATGTAGATTTTCTCTACATTTCAAATTTTCTTACGTTTCATGGACGTATAAATAAATTCAAAATGTAGTTATTTTAATTCAAATGTAGTATAAAACTACAATAAATTTATATAGTTGTTTTCCTTACTAAAAGCAATACATCAATTCTGTAAAAACTGACAAATTTACTTTTAGACATACCTACATAAATTAAATACATATGTATTTATTTTAAATATTTTTTTCCTTTGTAATACAACATTTTCCTTTTCAGTTTTGTAATAAAAAAAAAAACGAGATACAAATTTGAGAGCTTTTTTTTTAATGAAATTTGGAAAATTCAAAATAATATGAAGAATTTTCTATTGAAATTAATAAAAAATCTCTCAATTTTCTATGTTTTATTGCCAATTTTAAATGAGAATTCTCAAATACATTAAAAATGTTCAAAATTTATATTGAAAAACTTAATTTAATTTATTCCTTAAATTGAAATGAAACAAATCTCAATTTCATATTGGTTTTTCTCAGAATAAAAATTATCAAATTCTTTAAAAAAAAAAAATCCAAATTTAAAATGGAAAAAAAATTCAATTTCATTTGTGATTTTCTCAATATAATTTGTTATTTTCTCAATTTAAAATGAAAAATCCTTATTTCAAAGATTTAATTTCCAATTTCTTATTAATTAATTTCATATATTACCAAATTAAAATCAAAAAATCTGTTCATTCCTAATTTTGAAATTCCATTTGTTTTCTTAATTTTTTTTTAAATATTAAATCAAAATTTCATTTGTTTCTTTCTTAATTTTAAATAACAAATGTTATATTGAATTTCGAAATATTTTTTACTAAAACTAAATTGCTTTAAAGCTTATGTAAAGCCTATAAATGCGTGACCTTCTTAAACCCGAGTTGTACCCTCTACTGGGATGGTTCAAAAGCATTAACCTCTCTTGTGAATTTCCACTCAATCACTTACGCATTGTCAGTCATCATAAGAGTAAATTGTCAGTGAAATTAATGACGGTCTTGCGAATGCGCGACTTCATGGATTAATTAAAGTTATTTTGAAGGGTATTTATTCAGTTTTTTTTATTCATTTTTTACTTTTTAGTTCTTTTTTTTTTATAAATTGTTTCTATATATTTTTTATTCTGTTTAATATAGCGCGTGCCTACGCATTGCAGTGGCAGCTCGTAGTAACAAAAAATGCGCATCAGAAAAAATAACATAATTCAAAGGAAAAACATCGAATAAATAAAAAACATAAAAAATGCAGCTACATTTAAAAAAAGAAAACACAACAACAATAAAAACAATTACAACAACAATGCTTATTGCTGCTGCAGATACAAAAAAAAAAACAATGCTGCAGATACACAGATCGACGCGCCAACATGCTGCAGATACATTAACAATCCGTTGGATGCCATCATGTGTATCTTGTGTATGTGTGTCCATGTGAATGTGCAGAAAAAAAAGCAAATCTTCGATTGCTTTATTTTGCTGTTGTAGTTGTTACTTTTTGTTCCATTAAAAATAATTTTTATTTTTGTTGTTTTGCCATTTTTTTAAATGATTTTGTAATGCGTTTATTTGTATCTTTTTGTAACTTTTTATATATTTTTGGTATCTTTTTATAATTTTTGTATCTTTTTGTATTTTTTGTATTTTTTCTATCTTTTTATAATTTTTGTATGTTTTTGTATCTTTTTATATATATTTTTTGTATCTTTTTTATATTTTTTTTGTATCTTTTATATATGTTTTGTATCTTTTTATGATTTTTGTATGTTTTAGTATTTTTTTGTATCTTTTTATAATTTTTGTGTCTTTTTATATATCTTTTTATAATTTTTGTATCTTTTTGTATTTTTTGTATCTTTTTATATATATTTTTTGTTTATTTTTTGTATCTTTGTTATATTTTTTTGTATATTTTATATATGTTTTGTATCTTTTTATGATTTTTGTATATTTTAGTATTTTTTATATCTTTTTGTATTTTTTTTTATATTTTTTTTGTATCTTTTATATATGTTTTATAACTTATTTTATTTTTTGTATGTTTTAATATTTTTTTGTATCTTTTTATAATTTTTGTATTTTTTGTATGTTTTTATATACTTTTTGTATCTTTTCGTATTTTTTGTATCTTTTTGTATCATTTTATATATTTTTTTGTTTATTAGAATTAGAAATTATTAGAATTTTTGTATCTTTTTATAATTTTTGTATTTTTTGTATCTTTTTGTATCTTTTTATATATTTTTTGTATCTTTTTGTAACTTTTTATATATTTTTTTGTATCTTTTATATATTTTTTGTATCTTTTTATAATTTTTGTACCTATTAGAATTTTTTGTATCTTTTTATAATTTTTGTATCTTTTTATAATTTTTTGTATCTTTTTATAATTTTTGTACTTTTTGTATTTTTTTGTATCTTTTTATATATTTTTTGTATCTTTTTGTATTTTTTATATCTTTTTGTATCATTTTATAATTTTTTTTTTTATTTTTTGTATATTTTTGTATTTTTTTTATCTTTTTATATATTTTTTGTATCTTTTTATAATTTTTGTATCTTTTTGTATTTTTTGTATCTTTTTGTATCTTTTTGTATCTTTTTATATATTTTTATATCTTTTTGTATTTTTTGTATCTTTCTATATATATTTTTTGTATCATTTTTTATCTTTTTATATATTTTTTTTATTTTTTTATATTTTCGTATCTTTTTATAATTTTTGTAAGAAAAGATATTCTGTTTTTTTGTATCTTTTTATATATTTTTTTGTATCTTTTTATAATTTTTGTATCTTTTTGTATTTTTTGTATCTTTTTGTATCTTTTTATATATTTTTTATATCTTTTTGTATTTTTTGTATCTTTCTTATATATTTTTTGTATCATTTTTTTATCTTTTCATATATATTTTTTATCTTTTTATTTTTTTATATCTTTTTATAATTTTTGTAAGAAAAGATATTCTGTATTTTTGTATCTTTTTATATATTTTTTGTAATTTTTGTATTTTTTCTGCCTTTTTATATACTTTTTGTATCTTTTTTTATATTTTTTGTATCTTTTTTATATTTTTTGTATCTTTTTTATATTTTTTGTATCTTTTTTATATTTTTTGTATCTTTTATATTTTTTGCATCTTTTAGTATTTTTTATATGCTGATTTGTATCTTTTTGTATTTATTTTTTCAGATTTTTATGCTTTTTAATGTTGTTGCCTGCCGCTCAAGTTCAACAAACTGCAAATGGGAATTGAAATCTGGCTTCTAACTACTACAACAACAATGAGGGTAGCTTTCTTGCACAAAAAATTGGCATCAAACACAAGAAGTTACTTTGGCGCTCTGTAAAGTATCTAGATACTCTACTCCATTTCATTTCATTTTACTCCACTTCATTCCATATCACACTCGAAGACGACAACGATGACTCGTGCTCGTCGATGACTCGTACCACACATTTGTTTCGTCTCTCACTCACTATTTTGGTGTAGCAGTTTTTTTTTCGAGTGTAATCCATGAGATACAATATTTTCCCAGTCATTATTAATATGATGATGATGATTATTATTTTTATTATATGATTCTTATATATTTATTATTCATTTATTTATGTCTTTAGACAGATTTTTTATGATTTTATTGCTCATCTGAGCATACGTTTATTTTGTGTGTTTTTTTTTTAATTTTATTGTGCTTTGCGCAAAGTTTATGTTTATTGCTATTGTATCTGCCAGATGCAATTTGTATCTGCAAAAGTATCTGTCGTGCTGTTTGCGCGTGTCTAAAGTGTTTTTCATTTCGCTTTTAATTTAAATTTTTATATGTTTTTAATTGAAATGCTTAAATTTGAAAAGTTTTTATTTCGAAATTTTTCGACATATGTCGAAGTGGTGCCGCTACTACTTTTCAGCTTTCCTTACTTCTTCCCTGCCACAGTATGACATTCATTATTGCTATGCGAAAATAAAAAAAATCTACTCAAACGCTTGCCACAGGGCGCAGCCTTTCCAAAAACACTTAACCCGAGACCATTATATTTTTTATTATATTTTTTTTTTTAATTTTTTATACTTGCAAAAAAAAATCCTGTTGTGGGCGAAATTGCTCGCAAGGTCAGCCAGTTAGTGAGCGTCGTTTGCAATGTATCTAGATACGGCTTTTTGCCTTTTTGCCTCGAGCTCAACACTTTGGTCAGTCATGTTATAAAACAACAATAAGTAAAAGTACAAAAAAAAGAGTAAAAATAAAATAAAAAAAGTGTGCAAACAACAAAGCGCATAGAAAATATTGGGGGGGGTAAAACAAAAGAATTAAAAATTACTTTACAATGAAAATATAAGAAAAAAAGTAAAAAAAATAAATAAAAATTTACAAATTAAAAACCAAAATGAAATATTAACTAAAAAAGATATTAAATATATCAAAAAAATTAAGAATAAGTTAAATTTTTTAGAAAAAAAACAAAAAACCGGACAACGGTGTGAATGATTTTTCATAGACTATGACGCGTAATCATACAGCCGAAATTCGATAAATGAAATAAAGTCGACTCTAAAGATAGTATCAGCTTTTCCGACAATTTTCTCTAATATTTATTTGTCAAAAAGCTGATACTTTCTTTAAAGTCGACATTATTTCGTTTATTGGTTAGGCTGACAGACAATTTGAAGTCGACTTTAAAAATAAATTCGACTTTTATGACAAATTTTCTATAGAATAAATTGTGAAAAAGCAGATTTTAAATTTAAAGTTGACTTTAAATTGTCTATGATTGCGCGCCAATGTTTTACTCTCAAATGTATCCCATTGACGGCCAAGAAGTAGCGCGGTATTATAAAGAGTTGCTGTTAGTCCCAGCCCAAATTTGAACCTGTTTTAATAGACCTTTCAGTTCGCAATTCAGCACACTAACCACTGAGCTACCGACGCTACCATAAAATTGTTAATCTTATTCCACATCCTTTCCTGAAGAGAATATGTAATTCTAATTAGGGCCGACTAGGGTTAGTCTACACTGAAAAAAAATGTGCATAAATATTATGTATAGAGAACAAATATATTAAGGACATTGATTTAACAACCAGATACATATATTTTATGTATTATTTACATACAAATTTCTGATTTGGGGTTTCTGATTTGGGGTTTCTGAAAGAAAGGCTTGAAGAGTTGGTTTGTGTATAAGTCATATTTGTATATATATAATCGAATATTCGAATATCGATATTGGAAATATAATCGAAAATATTTGAAATCGAATATTTTCAGTCGAAAATACAAGTGTATACAATTCGTCGGTTTTATTTCGTAAACATTTTTATTCAAATAACCATTTTATTGAACATATTCGAATTTCGGTAGTAAATTTTAATAATTTCGACTCGTTGTTGGCTCGTATATCTTTCTATCATGAAATGGCTAACCTTACTGAAGAGAAATGTCAAAAGAGCGGCAAGAAATATGGCGTCGTTTGCTGTCCCTGTCGCTCTACTTTTATAGCCCTAGTCCCTGTTGAAAAACCCTTGAAAAAACTTTTGTTGCGCTCTTATTGAAAAACTCTTTATAAGCCTTTGAAATTGAATTTCAATGGATGTTTTTTGAAGATCAAATGGAAATTCTGAATGCAATATCTGAATTTTAATGAATGTTTTTTGAAATTTAAATGGAATTTCTCAATTTAAATTGATGTCTTTTGAATTTTAAATGGATTATCTGAATTTCAATGGAGGTTTTTTTTTAATTTAAAATGGAATTACTGAAATTCAATGGATCTTTTTTGAATTTCAAATGGAATTTCTTAATTTTAATGGAGTTTTTTTGAATTTCAAATAAAATTTGTGAATTTCAATTGAAGTCTTTTGAATTTCAAATTGAATTTCTGAATTTCAATTAATGTCTTTTGAATTTCAAGTGGAATTTTTCAGTTTAAATTGATAGCTTTTGAATTTCAATGAAGGTTTTTGTGAAATTCAAATAGAATTTCTGAATTTCAATGGAGTTTTTTTGAATTTCAAATAGAATTTCTGAGATTCAATGGATATTTTTTAAATTTCAAATGAAATTACTAAATTTTAAATTATGTCCTTTGAATAGCATTGGAGGTTTTTAGAATGTCAAATAGAATTTCTGAATTTTAGGAGGTTTTTTGAATTTCAAATATAATTTGTAAATTCAATGGATCTTTTTTAGAATTTCAAATGGAATTTCAGAATTTCAATTGATGGCTTTTCTGAGTTTCAATTAATGTTTTTAATGAATTTCAAATGGAATTTCGGAATTTGAATTGATGTCTTTTGAATTTCAAATACAATTTCTGAATTTTAATTGATGTCTTTTGAATTTCAAATGGAATATCTGAATGTATATGGATGTCTTTCAAATTTCAAATAAATGGATATGGAATTTTTCAGTTAAAATTGATATGTTTTAAATGTCAAGTGGTATTTCTCAATTTCAATTGAAGTCTTTTGAATTTTAATGTAGGATTTTTGAATTTCAAATAGAATTTCTGAATTTCAATGGATCTTTTTTAAATTCAATTGATGTTTTTATATTTCAATTGCAATTTATGAATTTCAATTGATGTCTTTTGAATTTCAAATGGAAATTCTGAATTTCAATTGATGTCTTTTGCATGTCAAATAGTATTTCTGAATTTTTAATTATTGTTTTTTAATTTCAAATTAAATTTCAATTGATATCTTTTGTATTTCAAATGATTTTTTTTTTCTTCTACGATGACGATATAAAAAAAAACTAAATTATTTAAAATAATAATAAAAAAATAAATAAAAAAGTATAAAAATAGTTAAATAAAAATAGAAAAAAATAATAAAAACCATATTAAAAAAGTGATAAATAACAAAACTTAAAAAAAAACCCTAAAAACAGCAGTAAAAACAAAAAAGTATACAAAAAAAAAAAACAACAACATAATAAATACATCATATAAAAACGCCAACAATGCCCTCCGGACGCTGCCATAAAATTGGCCACATAAACCTCATCCAACACAACAATACCCCACAACTTTGAACTGGACAAAAAAAAAAAAAAAAACTAATAGAACGTCTGCAATGCCCTTGCTTAACCCATATGCGCCTGACAGCATCATTTTCTTTTTTTTTTAATTTATCACATTTTATATGTTTTTTTGTTCGTCCAAGTTTTTAGAAAACACTTGAGCAGCATTTTGTCCACCCAACACATTTGACCGCAGGACATGCGTTCAAATTATACTCAAGTAGTAAGCAGCTATTTTATGCTCATTTTTCAAAAAAATATTATAAAACAAACTTTTTATTATTGTCTTCTTTTTTTCTTCTATTGCTATTGTAATTTATGCCGTCAGTTTGAGTCCTTTAAGCACTCAATCCTGCCATATGCACCACTCCAATGTCCTTCAAGCGCAACTCCCACCTTTCTCACATCAACTGTTCTCTCTCTCACCCCCTCTCTTTTTCTCTCCCATTCACTCAGTCACTCACTCTTCGACTCATATATTTATTTTGCTTATCGAACACATTCGAGACAAATTGCTTGTAACTTGTAAAAAAAAAAATAAAAAAAAATTACGAAAACGTGTTGGCAGTTTGCCTTGAAGTGTTTGCGTCCAGGCGTCCTCTCGAGGTCCTTGTCGTTATGGCTACCATTCAGCCATCCATCCATCAAACGGCTCTGCAAAACCTCTTGTCGTCAGACTAGTTCACAGCGTCGTCGTTTTCCCTATGACGTTTTCTTTTTTTCTTCCATTTGTTTTGTCTTCATCTACTTTTTCTTCTCATCATCGACTTTATACGCTTTCGCCCCATAATTGTCCTCGTCTACTGATATCCTGTGTACTACACGTCATTCTTCACGTCATCACACTTCTTTTTCTTCATCATGACCATTTTAATGGTTTTATTCCTTTTTGTATTTTGTTCTTTTTGCGCTTTGCGAACCAAAATCTTTTCTTTCAGTTTTTCAAGGGTTTCAAATCCGCGATTCCGAAATAAAATTTTTCCGATGTTTTACAATTTCAATAATCTTCAATTTTTTTTAAATTCAGTACTCATGTATGAAAGAGAGAACCTTCAGGATAAAAGTTTTTAAAAATCATATCTTGCGTAAATTGATTCAAATCTCTATAATTCCCGATAAATTAAATACTTGAATTTTGTTGGTACCTATATACTTTCGCGGTACGTTCGTCGTGTCTACGCACGTACTTCAAATAATTTTGAAATAAGAAAAACAAGTACAGACTATAGTTTTTGCAATATGGAAAAAACTAACTTCTAATACATTATGTAGTAAAATCAAGTGAAATGTATTTGAATGCTTAAAATGTAGTAGAACTACGTTTTTTAAAACAAATACATACACATATGTAGTAAACTTATAATACATTATGTAGTAAAATCAAGTCAAATTTATTTAAAAGCTAAAAATTTAGTAGAACTACGTTTTTCAAAACAAATACATGCATTTTCTCAGTGTAGAGGTATGTTTCACAAAAGAATAAATTATTTAAGATTAAACTTTTAAAAATGTAATTGATATACAAAGACGAAATATTAAAATAAATACACGTATTTATTCAAATAATCGATATGAAAATTTCAATTGGAAATATTGTGAATTTCATATTGAAAACTATGAATTTCAATTGATATTTTCTGAATTTAAAATGGAAAATTATGAATTACAATTGATATTTTATGCATTCTAAAGGAACAAATCATGAATATCAGTTGATATATTCTGAAAAACAAATGGAATTTCTAAATTATAATTGTTCTGAATTTCAAATGGAATTTATGTATTACAATTTATATGTTTTGAATTTATGAATTTCAATTGCTCTTTTCTGAATATAAATTGAATATTACCGAATTCCACTTGGAAATGCTGTAGATTATGTAGGTACTGTACACATTTCTGATTTATTTGTGTTTAATAGCCATCGGTTATATGTTTTATAAATTAAAACACACAACAACTGAGATTAATTGATACAAAATGTTCTATTAATATAATTAATTGGATATACGAATTATTTAATAGTATAAATCAATACATTACACTGATTCAAAATCCAAAAATGTTTCGCTCCGCGTCGACTTTCTGACCTTTCCGACCTCTAAAGCTAAGAACAAGCCTTTAAAAACCAAAAAAAAATTGATCATATGATGTTGCGCAAGGAGCTTAAAGAACATTTTTTAACTTTTAACAATCATTTTCAATTAAATTATTATTGTCACATGTATAAATAATATATTACTATATTTTCTATTTTTCTTCATTTGAAATCATTTACTAAAATTATGGTTTTTAAAATTATTAATTTTTAGTTAACCGTTACAGTTTCATGGCTTGCCAAATACATAAAATGTTGATTTTTTCTTACTCTAATAAATTTAACTGTCGAAATATTTGTAATTTTATTCTAACGAGTTTGGAATAAGATTTTTGTATTATTGCACATACAATTATCTTTAAAATGATATGTCACACTGATCTTTTCAGATATCGTCTTATTAGTAAATAGTAAAATTATGCACATCTAGCCTAAAACACTCTCAACCCAAAAGTCGATGCCCATCCCAAATTTTTAAAGAAAATGTTTCGGACATCGCTCCCGTTTATTTTAAGATCAAAATAAACAAAAAATCGTTGGAAGATTTTTTAAAATATCACGGTTTAATTATTTTTTTTCGGTTTTTTTAATTTTTTTTTTGTTATAAGTTAAAAGTAAATTTTTTTCGCTTAAAGTTTTTTTCTCTTAAAGTTTCACATCATTAGTCCACCATTAAGAAAAATTAGTTCTAAATTTTCCATACAAATTTAAATCAGTCTCATATATACCATATACACCAAACAACAGTTTTACAGGCAATATACAGTTTTACAGCCATCACACAGTTTTATATTCAGTACACAGTATTACAGGTATTGTTGTACCGGTTTTATTTTACATTGGTTCATCGCATCGCGTGCTTGCCTATTCGGTTCATCGGGTCGTTTGTCCGTACATCGTGCGTATATCATGAGTTTGATATTCTTCTCCTTATTTCCCTTTATATAATGATATATAGCTTTGGTGAAGTGAACGTGGTTCAAACTTGGAACAACGAGTAGTAAGTAAAATAAATAAAAAAATATAAGTAAATAAAAAAATATAAATAAATAAAAAAATATAAATAAATAAAAAAATATAAATAAATAATAAACAAATAAGTAACATATAAAATAAAAACGTTTTTTTTTCATCGCGTGCCTTAATTTCTCTTAATTTTTGTTAAATTAATTTATTAATTAATATAATTAAATATTTAATCAATACAATTAAATATCGTATCTGCGATGAAACAATTAAAAACTAATTGTATTGATACATTTTTTGTCACATATTTTTTCTGTGCATGGGCCCGGCATTCATTTTGACAGCGTGTGTTAATTTCTCTTAATTTTTGTTCAATTAATTTATTAATTAATATAATTAAATATTTAATCAATACAATTAAATGTCGTATCTGCGATGAAACAGTTAAAAACTAATTGCATTGATATATTTTTTGTCACATATATTTTTTCTGTGCATGGGCCCGGTATTCATTTTGACATCAATAAAAGAATGGTACGCAGAACTTCAAAAATAGTTAAAATGTGTTTATTTTGAATTAAAAATGTAATTTTTAAATTCATAAAGAACAATAAACAAATTCGATTCAATAGAATGTACAAATCCAGTAAGTTTCTTTTATTTATTATGTCGTCTTCAAGTCTCGACTATAGCGTTTAAATCCCTAACATTTCGAGTTACTTGATATTTTTCTGAATCTCGACATGTGAAATTTTTGATTTTAGGATTTCCGCAAATCTTCAAGTTCCATACTCTTAATTTCTAAACTTTTTGTTCTTGTTTATCTTCTGAAATCAGCTTCTCTCAGCATGCCCTGCTCATACCGTAGATTTGTTTCTCTCATTTTTATTTTATTGCTCTTTTCACCCATTCAACGTTACTGATATTTTACGCTCTTCTGAATGTTGCTCTTTATAAAAAGAACCTCTGAATATGTCTCCTTGCTCTTGTTTTTTTGTTATTTCATTACTTTTTTCCCTGCTATCCATATCTTTTCTTATTTCCTTATCTGCCACACCCACTTGTTCTTCTCATAATATTCTCCTCTCTGTGCATTGTTATTCTATTGATTCTCCCTTGCTCTTCTTCGTCAACTTCTGTCACGTCATGTTTAGTATTATGGGGTGTCTGCACGTGGACGCCACCGCCCTTCTTCACATCTTCCACAATACAATCGGTCCTTGGTACACTCAACGCAAAATACTTGATAAAGTTATAAAAGCTAATTTAATGCAATTGATAATATTTACTAACTGTTTGCTTTGTGCGTATTTATTTATTGCTTATTTTCTCATTTAACCAATTGTTTTTCTTTGCTTTTCCTCACTTTTTCTTTGTCTTTCTACTTAGAGCTCCTTTGTCGTTGCCAGGACATGCGTAGCAAGAGCTTTAAGATAAATTCTGAGTTGACAGACATTAATGAGCTTTACATTGGAACAAGTTTAAGTAGAGTGTATTACAAAAGTATGGCGCGCGACGGCGGTATAGGAAAAATTGAAAAAAAAGTATGAAAAATAAAAAAGCTATGGTTAGAGTCGATGAGAGTGTCATGGGAGAGGGAAAAGTCTGCTTGCAGCCTACTTGTCTGATGAACCGTCAAACTTAGGAGCAACGTTCAAGGACAATGTATGACCGCAGCATCGTCCCCAATACTAACCATGAAATGGAAGACCGAAAAATGACCAGAAAAAAAAACTTTAATGAAGAAAACAAACTAACCGCAACATTTATTTGGTTTTTCTGTTTATGAGCCTGCCAAGTAGTTAAGCACGACCAGAACTAAATTAAGGTTTTATTTTATTTCATTTTATTAGTATTTTTTTTTATATATTTTTTTATATTTACACGAAATAAGTTAATTAACTGAAATAAATTAAGTATTTTTTTTCTTTGTACTTAGTGAAATTGAATGAACAAATAAAATTACAAAACAAATAAAAA